>CAMRHE010000668.1:0-668154 GCA_947044405.1 Leptodactylus fallax
ACCAACGATGTACCAACCGGTGAAAAAGTTGATCCAAGAGATGCGAGATGCTGATGTCATCCGGGAGAGTAACAGCCCCTGGGCAGCCCCGCTAGTCCTTGTCAAGAAGAAAGACGGAACCCTACGATTTTGTGTGGACTATCATAAACTCAACAACGTCACGCACAAAGACGCATACCCATTGCCGCGGATTGAGGAATCTCTAACGGCTTTGGGATCAGCTACCTGTTTCTCGACCCTGGACTTAACCAGTGGATACTGGCAAGTCCCTATGGCGCCTAAAGATCGTGAAAAGACTGCGTTTACGACCCCGATGGGACTCTTTGAATTCAATAGTATGCCATTTGGGCTATGTAATGCCCCAGCCACATTCCAACGGCTTATGGAGAGGTGCCTCGGCCATGAGAATTTCCAGAGTGTGCTACTGTACCTGGACGATGTTATTGTATTCTCCCGGACATACCAAGAACACCTTCGTCACCTGTCCGAGGTATTCAAGGTACTTATACAGCACGGCCTAAAGGTGAAGCCCTCCAAGTGCTACCTGTTGAAACCCCAAGTTCACTACCTTGGGCATGTCGTGAGCGCACAAGGCGTCCAACCTGATCCTGAAAAGATCACTGCAGTCCAGAACTGGCGAAGACCAACTACCGTCAAAGAAGTCCGAAGCTTCCTTGGATTCGCAGGTTACTACCGGCATTTCATACCACACTTCGCCCAAGTAGCCGAGCCTCTGAACGAGTTGTTGCGCGGTTGTTCCAAAAAAAAACTACAACCGAAAGCTTCCGGTAGACTGGACAGCGCGTCAAGAGGAAGCCTTTCAAGCGCTTAAAGCACTTCTGACGCAACCACCAATTCTAGCCTATCCCGACTACAGTCAGCCATTCCGCTTGTACACAGATGCAAGTCACCAAGGTTTTGGTGCAGTGTTGTCCCAGGTTCAGGACAACAAAGAGCGAGTCATCGCCTACGCCAGCAGGAGTCTGAGAGGCGCGGAGAAGAACGACCAGAACTATAGTTCTTTCAAACCCGAACTTCTGGAGCTTGTCTGGGCCGTGACAGAGAAGTTTAAAGACTACCTGGCTGCCACACCCTTTACCGTGTACACAGATAACAATCCGTTGGCGCATCTGGACACTGCTCGACTGGGAGCCCTTGAACAACGGTGAGCCTCAAGACTTGCGAATTACAAGTTCTCTGTCAAGTATCGCAGTGGCAAGTCCAACGCTAACGCTGATGCACTCTCAAGGTTGCCTGTGGGAGAAGAACCACCCCGAGAAGACATCTGGGAAGAGGTGGAGATGCCACCATTTTACAACAAGTTTGCCCAACAGGTTGCTATTGGTGTCCCTGTAGAAGGAGAATCTCTGGCGAAAACAGCTGCCGAATCCCTCCAGGAGCCATCTCTGTGGAAAACGTTCCAAGAAGAGAGCAGAGTTTTAGGAGAATTGTCAGATTTCCTGCTTACAGGAATAATACCAACCCGTGTAAAGAGAGGTCTTCATGACGTGGAATTAAAACGCCTTTGGCGACAGAGGAAGCGCCTGTTTGTCCAACGAGGCCTTCTACTTAGAAACACTCTTGATCCTGTCACAGGTGAAAGGCTTCATCAGATCCTCGTACCAAGAAGAGACGCACAGATGATACTTGAGGCGTATCATGACAGATCCGATCACTTCGGGGTACAAAAGACCGAAGCTACCATCCGTCGTCGCTTCTATTGGGTTGGGATGAGGAGTGACATTGAGAGTTGGTGCCGAGAGTGTCCCGCCTGTAGTATCACCAAGGAAGGTCGAAGAGATCAGAAGGCCCCTCTACATCCAATTAAGACTCAAAAGCCATGTGAAATTGTTGCTCTGGACCATGTGAAGTTGGGTCCCACACGTTCCGGCTACAGCTACGCTCTGACAATGGTGGATCATTACTCCAAGTTCCTTGTCATCGTGCCTGTCAGAGATCTTACAGCAAGAACTACGGCTGAGACCTTCTACGCAGAGTTTGTCCGCCATTACGGTTGTCCTGAGCATATCCTCACCGACCGTGGATCGGCGTTTGAATCCCAATTGTTCCGTGAGCTGTGTCAGTTCCAAGACTGCAAGAAGTTGCGAACCACATTGTATCAGCCTCAAGGGAATGGTATGTGCGAGAAGGCAAATCAAGTGATCATCGGCATGCTAAGAACAGCCGCAGTTACACCTGGTGTTGAGTGGCCTGAGCGTATCAAGGACTTGGCCTATATTTACAACAACACACCCCAAACATCTACGGGATACACACCATTTTATCTAATGTTTGGAAGACAAGGTCAACTTCCTTCAGACTTAACCCTTGGTGTGAAGGTCCCTGACACCATCAATCCACTACCCATAACAGAGTGGGTTGTTGAACACCGCCAACGTATGGAGGAAGCTAAAGAGATAGTTGAAACGCGCATGGATGAGGTTTGTAGGAGACAACAGGAGGATTACAACCATCACGCCCATGCAGCGCCCCTGAAAGTTGGCGACCGTGTATGGTTAAGGAATAACCATCGGAATGGGAAATTGGATCCATTCTGGGAGAAAGAACCATACAGTGTCATCTCCATACCATATCCTGAATCCGACGTGTATGAGATCTCTAAACCTGGGAGACAGCCCCAAGTAGTACACTGAAACCGTCTGAAGCTGTGCCTTAAAGAAGGACTACCCACAGAGGTGCCCCCAGCTGAGACAACGCGTACAGAGATCTTGTCACCTTCTGAAGCGAAAGAGAGACCCCCAACGTTAACTGAGCTTATGTGGGCGCCTAAACTACTACCATTTAGCTGTTATCCACCAATTGCTCTAGTGCAAGAGAATCCTTCGACAGATGATTTAATTGATTTCAGTGACTCTGTTCCTGATTCAAATCTCGTTCCACTTAGGCGTTCTGAGCGTACCACAAAAGGCATACCTCCAACACGCTATAGTGATGCCATTGCTGTCCTTGGGTAAAAGAGGTTAACTGTCTCTGCTTCTGTATATATGTTATTCCTGCTCTGATTACATTAATGTTTTTCCTGTGTGTATATATAGTATATATATAATATCTTGCCATGTAATATAGTATTTACATTTATATGCAACAATCCAAGCCATAGTGCCTGGCTCACTGAGCCAAGGAAGTTCTGTTACCCCATTGCGGTATGGACATTCGTGCTAGAGTGCCTACTCTTCCTTACAGAAAGGACTGTTTATTGTTTCTCAGAGAGTCTCTCATGATAATGGACACTCACAAAATTTGTGCCAGAGAGCCTCTGGACCCATTTGCACTACTGTTGTTTCTATATGGACTGTCTGATGGTACCGCCAAAAAGTTCCATAAGTCTGAGTTTAATTATCTCTCCGTTACCCTTCAGACTTCTCATGGACATTCCAGAACTACGCCGGGAGGTCTTACCTCAAGTTTCTAGGTATTATATTTTTCTAAACTGTTAGTGACATTTGCACTTTATTCGTATTTATTAACGTTATGTTACATCTCTCACCTTCACCCCAGCCCGTCGCCGAGGTCGGCTTCAGTGAAAGAGGGGGAGTATGTGGCATCCCAGAGCTGGCTATGGCTGGGCTGAGGGTGATCTCTGTGCATTGTATTATTTCCTGTTGCTTCATAGCCTGTGTGACATAGCAGGGGGTCCTGAGTCTCACACAACACAGCGCCACCTAGTGAGCCTCACACATGCATTACACCTCCCATAGGATTGAATAGTAATCAAATGTCCAATGGGAGGACATCGCCTGGGAAAAGGGGAGGAGTCAGCTGATCACTGGGTCCCCATGGTAACACCCCTGCAGGAAGGTCCTGCGTATGAGTAGTTAGAAGTGTGGAGTGTTAGGAGGAGGAGGTGAGGAGAGAAGTGTGATGTCCTGTGAAGAAAACACTGAGCTTAGTGCAGGTATCTCAAGTCCTAGACAGGCCCAGGAAGGTTGGAGAGCTGACATACTCCAGCTATTCAGAAGATCCTGTCCCCTGTCTGCCTAGCCATCGCCCTGAAGGAAGTCAAGCATCATTATCTTGTCAGCCTGAGACTGTGGAGAGAACATTCTGGAACACGTGCTCCATAGCCAGTATCACAGGATCCAGGGGCCAAGGCCAGACCTGTGGAATATCCTGCCACCCTGACTATTGCACCCCGAAACTCTGAGCTATCAGGACCACATAACGTGAGTGGGCAATATTATGTACTAGTATCATGGTGGGCATCCTCCTATGAGCCAAATAGGAGCCCAGACGCACCTTAGGGCTGTAACACTGAAGTATAAGGGGCTAGGAACACCTTTCATCAAGTCTACCCTGCACCCCAGGACTTTGCTGTGTCACCAGGCTTACCCCGTTGTTTTGTATTGAAGAAACTGTTTATGCATTTGTGCCTCCACACCCATGGAAGTATTAGTTCAACTTTACAACCGTTTCTGTGTCTGACTCTGTACCGACAACATCAGGGGGCCCCAAACACCACCAGGGGGGCAGGTTTGGGGGAGGTGCCCCAAACCCCACCACAAGCGCCCCGGGGGAACAATCACCACCAACATTTGTGCAGCCCCCTCATCACCGGTACCAGTGGTGGTAACGTGGGACAGCACCAGCGCTGCACCCTCGTGCCCAGAGACCGTGACAAGTCTGCGCTGTTTGCACCCCACAATCCCAACTGCAGCGTTACCTTCCATCTGGTCACCGCACATCAATCACTGTTGATACTTCTTCTCCTCTTCCTCTTGGTGTTCCTCTGGCTCAGTCCTAGGTCTTTCTCCCTCTGCATAGCCCTTTGGACAAATCATAACCAGTACCTCAGTTATTCCAGGGCCCACTTAATGACTAAACACTTCCTCTCCATAATGCTGTAATTTTTTCAAGTGGTGTAAGTTTCCTACTCAGGTAGGTAACTAGGTGTTCGTTACCACCCACCAGTCAGGAACTGAGCTCACTGGGTCTTAAACCCTTGATTTCCCTGCCATGTGCTGCAGCCTTGACCATTACGCCATTGACGAAGCCTGCTTGTTCTTTGCATAGGATAGTAATCCCTATATAAACCCACAGCTTACTCCATCCTGTGCCTGATTATTCTGGCTGTCTGCTTCCTGTTTGCCCTGATCCTCACCACTACTCTTATGCTCCTGGATACCAACCCCTCCATACGTCTGACTAAGATTGATCTTCTGCTCCCTTATACCGACTCCTGTATACGTCTGACTATGATTGATCTTCTACTCCCATGTACCAACTCCTGCATACGTCTGACCACGGTTGCTTCTTACTCCTGAGGTACCATTCCTGCTATTTAATTCCTCATTTACTACTGTTTAAGTACTGTGCCATTGCCTCACCAAGTGGACTCCAGATCTGATAATTAGCATCGTTACACCACCATTTGGGACAGCACTGTGCCTAACCCCACATCAGAGGCATCAGTTTGAACTACAAACTCTTTCTTAAAGTCAGGTGTGACCAAAACCGGCTGTTTACAGAGAATTGACTTCAACTCCTGGAATTCTCCCTCAGCCTCGTCACTCCACTTGACCATTATGGAACTCGTTCCCTTAGTTAGATCTGTCAGTGGGGCTGTAGTAGTTGCAAATTTTGGGATGAACCTGCGATAATATCTGACAATTCCCAGAAAAGCTCTCACCTGCTTTTTATTCAAGGGTCGGGGCCAATTTTGAATGGATTCTACTTAATTGACCTGGGGTTTTATCACCCCTCTTCCTATTATGTACCCAAGGTATCTGGCCTCTACCAGACCCAAAGCACATTTTTTTGGGTTGGCTGTTAAACCGGCTGCTTGGAGGGAATTTAGTATGGCCAGCATTATTGGAAAGTGACTTTCCCAGTCCGTACTAAAGATGACAATGTCATCTAGATACGTTGAAGCTTACCTTCAATGGGGCTTAAGAACTCTGTCCATTAACCTATGGAAAGTTGCTGGAGCCCCGTGTAAACCAAACGGCATAGTCACATACTGAAATAAGCCATCTGGTGTGACAAATGCCATTTTTTCTCTGGCCTTTTTAGTGAGCGGCACCTGCCAGTACCCTTTTGTTAAGTTGAGGTTGGAGAAATATCTGGTATGTCTCAACCTCTTGATTTAACTCATCGACTCTGGGCAGCGGGTAGGCATCAAACTTTGAAACTTCATTCAGCTTACGAAAATCATTACAGAACCTTATGGTACCATCTGGCTTAGGAATCAAAACATTGGGAATGGACCAGTCACTCTTGGACTCCTCAATTACCCCAAGTGCCAACATATCTTTGACCTCTTAAGATATGGCTTGTCTACGAGCTTCAGGTATCCGGTACGGTTTTAGATTAAACCACTCGGTGACAATGTCATGTTCTATCACAGTGGTTCGTCCAGGCAACTCAGAAAACACATCATTATTTTTATGTACAAACTCTTTTATCTCCTGTTTCTGTGCCTTAGATAGGGACTCTGATATTCGCACCTCGGGTGAGGCTTTACCAGGAGTCTTTACCCTTTCAGTAGTAACCTTGTTAGGGGTACCTACTACTGTCAATGTTTCCCTGTCCTTCCAGGGTTTTAGTAAATTTATATGGTATATTTGTTCGGGCTTCCTCTTGCCCGGCTGGTATACCTTACTGTATACCTTCACTTCTTCCACTCTTTCAATAATTTCATATGGCCCTTGCCATATTTGGCCAGAAATTTACTTTCTACCGTGGGAACCAATAACAACACCCGATCACCTGGACTAAAAGTCCTAAGTTTAGCCGTTCTGTTATAGACACGGCTCTGAGCCATTTAGGCCTGCTCCATATGTTCCTTCACAATAGGCATTACTGCTGCAATTCTGTCCTGCATCAGGGTAATGTGTTCAATTACACTCCTGTAAGGAGTTTGCTCTTGTTCCCAGGTTTCCTTAGCTACGTCTAGGAGACCACGTGGGTGTCTACCATACGCCAATTCAAATGAGGAAAAACCTGTGGAGGACTGGGGTACCTCCCAGATTGCAAACATTAAATAGGGCAGTAGGCAATCCCAATCTTTGCCGTCCTTGCTAACCACCCTCTTTAACATGCCCTTAAGGGTTTTATTGAACCTCTCCACTAGGCCATCTGTCTTGAGGTGATACACAGAGGTTCGCAAGTGTTTGATTTTCAGGAGCTTACACATTTCTTTCATTACCTTTGACATAAAAGGAGTCCCTTGGTCAGTCAGGATCTCCTTGGGTTTAACTGTCCAAGAGAACATGTAAAAAAGCTCTTTGGCAATTAGCTTGGCCGAAGTATGTCTGAAGGGTATGGCCTCAGGGTATCGTGTAGCATAATCTAACCCCACTAGTACATACTGATGCTCCCTGGCAGACTTTACAACAGGACCTAACAAGTCCATGGCCACTCTTTCAAAGGGTACCTCTATAATAGGTAGGGGTACCAAAGGACTCCTGAAGTGTGACACAGGAGTGGTTAGCTGACACTCAGAGCAAGAGTTACAATACTCTTGTACTTGTTTATCAATTCCTGGCCAATAGAAATGCTGTAGAATGCGCTCTTTGGTCTTTTCGTACCCCAGGTGTCCACCTAACATATGCTTATGTGCCAAATATAAAACCACTCTTTGATAGGGCCGAGGCACCACCAATTGTTCAACAATTTCTCCCAGTATTTGATTTACCCTATACAATAGATCCTGGTTCATGGACATATAGGGGAACTCCTTATCAGCCCCTGGATACTGGGGTTCACCATTTACCACCTCTACATTTTCTCTGACACGAGACAAATTAGGATCTCTAATTTGAGCAGTCCCAAAATTGTCACGGGACACCTCGAGTTCAGGCATCTCAGGATCTCCCTCCTGACCTTCAGCATCACCAGCTAACACAGATAGTGGGAAATTATTACCATCTTGGGTCACCCCTACTGCTGGTGTTTCCCTGTCTGGATCAAAGGGTTCAGGGTTAACCTTAGGCAAAACATCACCAATATTAAAATTTTGGTGCTTTTTCCACATATCCCAAAACAAAGGAAAATCCCTCCCTATGATCACACTATGGAACAGGGATTTAACCACACCCACTTTGTGAGAGGCGGTGCCAGAGGTAGTTTTTATGGTGACCTCTGCAATAGGGTACTCTCTAGTTTCACCATGTATGCAAAATACCCCGATAGTTTGTCCACTGTACAGTGCAGGATCGACCAGATCATGGTGCACCAGGGTTACCAGGCTCCCAGAGTCCAGGAGAGCCAGTACAGCACACTCTGCTACAGTCACAGTGCACATCTGTGGTTCAGTCGCGGTTTCTGCTGAACAAGCAGGTTGAGCAAACATGGAAACCCGCCTAGAACTGTTGCAGTTCATGGGCTCAATCGTCAGGGGACAGTATGCAGCAACATGTCCTAGTTCATGGCACCGCCAACATCTGAGACGGTATGGGTCTCCATTTTGAGACCTGGATTTAGAGTCCACAGTCCCTGCTGCCTGTTCCCCCTCTGAACGTCCTCCAATCACAAACTTCCTCACCCCCACAGTAGTTGATACAGTCTTACCCGTCTTGGGGTTAACAGGTCTGGGAGATGTCTGTAGTAGCTCCTCAGTGGCTCGGTACCGTTCCACCAAACACACAAGCTGGTCATCCATTGTAGGTCCTGCTTGTCCAACCCAGTGCTGAATCTTAGGTGGAAGTGATCTGGTGTACTTATCAAGTACCACTCTCTCCACCATCTGAGTGGCCTCCTCAGGCTGAAGCCATTTCTTTACCAGATACACCAGATCATGCATCTGGGATCGGGGTGGGAGACTCTCAGAGAAAGTCCAGTGGTGCACTCTCCCAGCACGTACATGCATGTTCACACCGAGACGTGCCAAGATCTCACCTCTCATTTTATAGTAGTCTTTAGCCTCCTGTTCACACAGGTCATAGTAGGCCTTCTGAGGTACCCCGGTGAGAAATGGTGCGACTACATCTGCCCACTGATCCCTTGGCAATTTCTCCCGCTCAGCTACTCACTCGAACACTCGAAGATATGCCTCCATGTCGTTTGAGGACGTCATCTTTTGTAGCGCACTCCGTACGGCAGCTCAGGCAGTGGTCTGTACACTATGGGTCTCTTTTGCACCAGCACACTCTCCTGCCGTCCTCTGGTCAATCAAGGCCTGGCTGAGCAGCGTTAGCTTCTCCATTAGCAGCAAATTCATCTCTTGCTGTTGTGTTTGGGCTTGCTGCTGCTGTGCCTGAGTTTGCTTCTGCTGTAGGATGACCTGCCCAAACTGTTTCACAAAGTCCTCCATACTGGTGGTCTCCTTTTTAATCTCTCCTGCAGCCTTCACCTAGGACATAGGAGAGGAAAAAAAAATGGGTGTATGTCTCTTTAAGACTGTTTACAATTGGGCTGCCTGCATCTGAAGCACCATATGTGGGGAAGATAGCTCGGTAGCAGCAATGGTGACCCAACCAATCAGAGACAGGGATACAGATATAAAAACAAGCAAAGTAAAATACAGCCTTAACTTAAGGCAAAAACAAACAAAAACCTGCTCGTCCGAGCATTATTACAAAACAACACCTACCTATACGTGTGGCTTCCTACCAGCCACACAATAACAAAACAGCACCTGAATGGTCTCACCAGACTCAGAGTAGGGGACAGCCTCATCCACCTTCTCTCACACCCAGGGACTGCCCTAAAGTACAGGATCTGAGGCCTTTTATGGGCCAGTAATTAAACTAGGACTCTCAGCTGGCCTGAGGCCTATTCAAGACCCATACTGGACCACCATATGTTAAAAACCTGGGGGAGATATAACGTGATTCCAGCTCTCTGCCTGTCTCCTTCTCACTATATATACAGGTGCATCTCAATAAATTAGAATATCTTTGAAACATTTATTTCTTTCAGTAATTAAATTAAAAAGTGAACTCCTATATTTTCTAGATTCTTTACACACAGAGTGTTCTATTTCAAGTGTTTTATTTCTGTAAATGTTTATTATGGATTACAGGTAATGAAAACCCAAATCTAAGAAAATTAGAATATTGTAAAAAAATTCAGTATTGTAAATTCAGTGTGTCACCTGCCAAGGTTTCCTAAGCCTTTAAATGGTCCCTCAGTCTGGTTCAGTAGGACACACAATCATGGAAGACGCTGATTATGAATTGTATTACTGAATTACTGAAATGAATGAACGTTTCAAAGATATTCTAATTTATTGAGATGCACCTGTGTGTGTGTATATATATGTATATATATGTATATATATATATATATATATATATATATATATATATATGTATATGTATATATCACTTGCACACTCATATCATCTGTACCTCCAAAACATCTCTAGTATCCACACTTTTCTAACTGTGGAAATACAGTATCAAAAACCTTCTCATCTTGAGATGTAATTCTCTCAATCTTCCACTTACTAAATCCCTCCACTCTGCAACCTGTCCAGAATACAGCAGCCAGACTTATCTTCCTGTTGAACCACTACACAGATGCATCTACCGTGTGCCAGTTACTTCACTAGTTGCCCATCCACACTAAGCTAAAATTTCTCACCCTAAGCTATCCTTTCTACTTTAGCCCTCAGAACCTGACACCTGCATCCAAAAGTAACCCTGCACTCCATACATATAGTATCCGGACATTCACAGATATTGACTGGTGACTGGTTCACACAGTTTCAGTTATATGACCTTATTTATTAGAATGGCTGAACAACTGTACCAAACAAGCACTTTTACCTATTGTGTCTCTCCTATTGCCTCATAGATTGTAAGTTCTTGAGAGCAGGGCCTTCATTTTTATTGTTTGATATGTTAGTCATTTGGTTACACTGTAATGGCTGATATTACCTGCTCATGTAGCCTCTGATTTGTAAAGTGATGTGGAATATGTTGGTGCTATATAAATATTAGTAATAGTAATAATAATAATAATAATAATAATAATAATAATAAATAAAAGTTATGTATTTTTCAATCTTACTCTGTTGCAGTTTAAAGTGAGTCTACCACCACCAAATCACTTCTAAATCATGTATATGCTAATGTAGTTAGTGGCATAGTGAACATACTTTTTTGTGTCAAAAGGGAAATCTAACTTCAGTGAAAATAAACTGTTAATTCGCATGTGTATGTCAGAATGTGGAAATCTCTGAGAGCTCGAGCCACTGCCTCCAACATTGAGGATTCTAATTCAATATGAGTTATACTCATTGAAATCTATATAGAGTTACAGTTGTGTTAAAAAGTATACATATCCCAGCAGATTTTTTGTTTTTTTGGCCTTTTTTCAAAGAATATGAATGATAACACAAAACTTTTTCTCCCCTCATGGTTAGCGGTTGGTTGAAGCCATTTATTGTCAAACTTCTGTGTTTTCTCTTTTTAAATCATAATGACAACAAAAAACATCACAATGACCCTGTTCAAAAGTTCACATACCCTGGTGATTTTGGCCTGATAACATGCCCAGAAGTTGACACAAAGGGATTTGAATGGCTACTAAAGGTAACATCCTCACCTGTGACCTGTTTGCTTGTAATCAGTGTGTGTGCATAAAAGCTGAGTGAGTTTCTGGGATCCAGACAGACTATTCCATCTTTCCTCTGGCCACTGATGTTTCTGGATTGTGAGTCATGGGGAAAGCAAAAGAATTGTCCACAGATCTACGGGAAAAGGTAGTTGAACTGTATAAAACAGGAAAGGGATACAAAAAGATATCCAAGGAATTGACAATGCCAGTCAGCAGTGTTCAAACTGGTATTAACAAATGGAAACTCAGAAGCTCTGTAGAAACCAAACCATGGTCAGGTAGACCAACCAAAATTTCGGCCACAACTGCCCGGAAAATTGTTCAGGAAGCAAAGAAAAACCCACACATAACATCAGCTGAAATACAGGATTCTCTGAAAACTATCAGTGTGGCTGTTTCAAGATGCACAATAAGGAGGAACTTGAAGAAAAATGGGCTGCATGGTCAGTTGCCAGAAGATAGCCATTACTGCGCAAATGCCACAAAGAATCTCGCCTTCAATACGCCAAACAGCACAGAGACAAGCCTCAAAACTTCTGGAACAAGGTAATTTTGAGTGATGAGACAAAAATTGAACTTTTTGGCCACAACCATAAACTTTACATTTGGAGAGGTGTCAACAAGATCAATGATGAAAGGAAAACCATTCCTACTGTAAAGCACGGATGTGGATCACTGATGATGTGGGGATATGTGAGCTTCAAAGGCACATGAAACTTGATCAAATTTAAAGAAAAGATGAATGAAGCACGTTATCAGCAAATACTGGAGGCAAATTTGCACTCATCAGCCAGGAGGCTGCACATGGGACGTACTTGGGCGTTCCAACATGACAACGATCCAAAACACAAGGCCAAATCAACCTGTCAATGGCTAAAGCAGAAGAAAGTGAAGGTTCTAGAGTGGCCATCTCAGTCTCCTGACCTCAATTGAGCCACTCTGGGGAGCGCAGTACATGCAAGACAGCCCAGGAATTTACAGGAACTGGAGACTTTTTGCCAACAAGAATGGGAATTTTTGAACAGGGTCATTTTGATGTTTTTGATTGTCATTATGATTTAAAAAGAGAAAATACAGAAGTTTGACAGTGGAGAAAAAGTTTTTGTGTTATCATTCATATTCTCTGAAAAAAAGGCCAAAAAAACAAAAAAAATCTGCCGGAGTATGTAAACTTTTTAGCACAACTGTATACAGTATATGGACTGCCACAATCACAGAAGATTGGTTATAGTGACGTAATGGGAGATCAGTGTTTTTTCATATCTGCCTTTTTATATTTCATACATAATATTTCCTTTTTTTACAAATGGCTGCAGCTTCTTTAATTTTATATCTAAAATAAAAATTAAATATTTCATAAGCTGTTAATCAGCTTGATAATAATACAATAATACAGCTTCCTTAAAATACAGCTATGATTGTTAAAATTGGGAAACCTAAACTGTCTTAACATAATTTACTGAATCTAGGCACTGAATCGCTAAAAAAAACCTCTACATTTAATGCTCTGATTTTTTTTTGTAATTCTCGCAAGTACCCTTTGATTTTTTTCCCACTGAAATTGGGTCATTACTGCTAATGTATATTTCTAGAAATAATAAACTCACTAGAAAAAGACAATTTTTCCATCTCTACAGTCTAGAGTGAAATTGTACTGCATAGTTCTTCTTGCAAGATAATTTACAATTATATGCTGAAAGCTTTTTGTAAGGTCACAGACATGCAATTGAGCAGAAAAAAACTGAGATGTCTTTCTCTTCAGCATGAGCAAGTTGAGTTTTGACTAGAAGTTGATAGAAGAAAAATGACACCAAAAGCAATTTCACAGAAGTATTGTGCAACCCTAATATAGCTGATTGGGTCACCATGACATAGTTGAAGCTTTCAGAGTTTGTGCCTTGATTGAAAGCTCTTTCCTTCACTAAAATGAAATGTTTGTGGGAAAAATATATTTCTTCAAAATATTAATAAATTAAAACAAACACAGGAAAAAAAAATCCCCACAGGTACGGTTCTTGAGACATTTAACCTTAACTATATAAAGTAAATGTGTAATTGCTTTTAAACCTCTATGTACATATGTATGTACTTGTTAACAATACATAAACCTCCCTAATCCAACAACAGTATCATAATATCATGTCAAGGTTGGTCTTTTACATCTATTGTCATGTACATGATCAAAGTCATTGTTTGCAATTCATTATTGCCTATGGTTGGAAGTGCACAATCATTGCATTATAGCGTTTGAAGACCATAATGTTCTTATGTTTGAATGTTATAATGTTTGACCATTACTCAAATATCCTGTTTGACTCCAGTTGACCGAAAATGGCCAAGTTGTTGTGTCAGATGAACCAGCCAGATAATCATGGCCTCCATAATTATGTTGGACTCTTACTGATCTTACCTACACTGCTATACAGGGTCTGACTGGCCCACCGGGGAATTGGTGAATCCCCCCGTTGGGCCCCAAGCCCCGACTATTAGTCCTCATTTTGTCGGTTTTACACTGCTATCCCGAATAGCTTACAGTTTGCCCCGCTATGTCCCTAAAGTGTTTTGCTGTTAACACACTTTATTAGGGTAGGGTAAAGGCTAAATGGTAGATGCTAAATCCTAGTGGGCTAAAGGACCTTTAATGACGTCATGACCATGTGATCAAACTCTTGTGTGGACGGAGCTATTCTGAATACTGCGGGACAGACTGTGATGTTACACAAAAAGCTTCTGGGAACAGAGTGATCGAAGATAAGGAGAGAAGAGACAGCATGTGTGAGCAAGAGGGGGGAACTGGGGGCAGATGTAGGGGGCAGTTAAACTGAAGGCAGATGAAGGGGCAATTAAACTGGGGGCAGATGAATTGGCAATTACACTGAAGGCAGATTAAGAGGGCAATTAAACTGGTGGCAGATAAAGGGGGACATTAAGCTGGTGGCAGATAAAGGGGGACATTAAATTGGTGGTAGATGGAGGGGGCGATTAAATGGGGAGCAGATGAAGGGGGCATTAAGCTGTTGACAGATGAAGGTAGACATTAAATTGGTGGCAGATGAAGGGGCGACATTAAGATGGTGGCAGAAGGGGCACATTAAACTGGGGGCAGATGGAGGGGGGTCATTAAACTGGGGGGGAGATGGAGGGTGACATTAAACTGGGGGCAACTGGAGGAGGACATTAAACCATGGGGGGTAGCTGAGGGGGACATGTCTGCCTCCAGCTGCCCCAGTTTAATGTCCCCCTCTAGTTTCCATCAGTTTAAACTGGGGCACGAGGAGAGCGACTTAATACTGTGGGGCAATTGGAGGGAAACATTATAATGTGAGGGCATATAATGTTAGGGTGACTGTAGGAGCATTATACTGTGTGGGGGCACATAGAAAAATAGATGTGAATGGGCGGAGTCAACATAGATGTGGGTGGAGCTAAATTTGCCGCAGCGCGCATTAAAAGTTGGGAGGTATGCCTCTCTCACTTACCCACACAGGCTGACAGCTCCTCCCCCTCCTCCTCCTCCCGGAGTCTTGCATTGCAGGGGATGATCAACTACATTGGGCTGCTGCAGCCCAGAGTAATCGATCCCTGACTCGGCTCCAGGTACAGTATGTGCTGTGTCTTCTGTGTGTGTGTACATGTTCTGTGTGTGTCTACGTGTGTGTATACATGTTCTGTGTGTGTGTGTGTGTACACATGTTCTGTCATGTGTCTTTGTGTGTGTGTACATGTTCTGTTTTGGTGTGTATGTGTAATAATACAGATTCCCCATGGTATCCAAAACTTGAACCAGAATTTCATATATACAGTTGTGCTAAAAAGTTTACAGATTTTTTGTTTTTTTGGCCCTTTTTCAGAGAATATGAGTGATAACACAAAAACTTTTTCTCCACTCATGGTTAGTGGTTGGTTGAAGCCATTTATTGTCAAACTTCTGTGTTTTCTCTTTTTAAATCATAATGACAACCAAAAACTTCAAAATGACCCTGTTCAAAAGTTCACATACCCCAGTTCTTAATACCGTGTATTGCCCCCTCTAACATCAACGACAGCTTGAAGTCTTTTGTGGTAGTTGTGGATGAGTCTCTTTATTTTCTCAGATGGTAAAACTGCCCATTCTTGGCAAAAAGTCTCCAGTTCCTATAAATTCCTGTGCTGTCTTGCGTGTACTGCGCGCTTGAGATCTCCCCAGAGTGGCTCAATGATATTGAGGTCAGAAGACTGAGATGGCCACTCCAGAACCTTCACTTCCTTCTGCTGTAGCCAATGACAGGTCGATTTGGCCTTGTGTTTTGGATCGTTGTCATGTTGGAACGTCCAAGTACATCCCATGTGCAGCTTCCTGGCTGATGAGTGCAAATTTGCCTCCAGTATTTGCTGATAACGTGCTGCATTCATCTTTCCTTCAACTTTGACCAAGTTTCCTGTGCCTTTGAAGCTCACACATCCCCACATCATCAGTGATCCACCTCCGTGCTTTACAGTAGGAATGGTGTTCCTTTCATCATAGGCCTTGTTGACACCTCTCCAAATGTAACGTTTATGGTTGTGGCCAAAAAGTTAGATTTTTGTCTCATCACTCAAAATTACCTTGTTCCAGAAGTTTTGAGGCTTGTCTCTGTGCTGTTTGGCATATTGAAGGCGAGATTCTTTGTGGCATTTGCGCAGTAATGGCTTTCTTCTGGCAACAGACCATGCAGCCCATTTTTCTTCAAGTGACTCCTTCTTGTGCATCTTGAAACAGCCACACTGATAGTTTTCAGAGAGTCCTGTATTTCAGCTGATGTTATGTGTGGGTTTTTCTTTGCATCCTGAACAATTTTCCAGGCAGTTGTGGCTGAAATTTTGGTTGGTCTATGATTAAGGAGCTGTGTGTGCTCTGAAACGCGTCAGTTGGTGTGTGCTTTTTTATGGGATACACTATATCCCTCTATGTTTTAATTAATTATTAAAAGTTAATTTTTATCCAAAAGAAGATTGAGTGCTGGAAATTTTATCAATCTTTTTTATCTGTAATCCCATCACTTCCTATAGTCCGAGGAGGTTTTTTTCCGGGCACCTTTAATATATGATAGAGCTTCAAATCATCTAGTGAGCGGTGAGAAACCTTCTTTTTTTCTGTTTTTACTAACCATGAGTGGAGAAAAAGTTTTTGTGTTATCATTCATATTCTCTGAAAAAAAGGCCAAAAAAACAAAAAATCTGCCGGGTTATGTAAACTTTTTAGCACAACTGTATTTGCTCTGCTACGGTGTCAGTATTTACTGCAGTTTTGCATTATATTTGTCAGGATGATCACCATTATATTTCCTAAGATTCTTGCTATATATGTAAACAATGAAGGCAGATAAAAACTGTCATTTTAAAATGAATTGAAAACTCTAAGCTAGGTTCACATCTGCTCCGGCCTCTCCATCGTTCGGCTCCACCAGGGAAGCCACACCACTGTTTTAGAGGTTAAACACAGACACCGGCGGACCCCAATGACTAGAATGGTGTCCACCATTTCAAAACTGAAAGAGGAGCTTTCACATCCTCTGACACCTGTGGTATTATATACGGCTAGAAAGCTGACAGTGCTCTGAATGTGCGCTTGGGTGCTGGAGATATTGGTGCCTTTAGATTTGGCACAGATATCTCTCCACTGTCAGAAGGGCGGGCCTTACTGCTCAACGTCATTGCTGGGAACACCCCCCTGACTGTACTCTTCTATAGCCTTGTACTGTCAGAGGGGGTGTTCCTTACCGACCAGCGATGACGCTAGCCTGTAAGGCACACCCTTCTGACGGTGAAGGGATATCGGTGCTGAAACTAATGGCACCAATATCTCCAGCACCTAGACATGTACCATCAAAGCTGACAGTTCGCTGAATTCAATGCACTGTCAGCTTTTCAGTGGTATATAAAACCGCGGGTACCAGAGGACGTGAAAGGTCCTCTTGAAATTGGTGGAGAGAAAATTTTTCCATGCAGGACTTTTGACTCCGATTTTCAGCGGTTTCTGGAGACTCCGGTGCATATGTGAACTTGAACTTAACCTTAGTTATACATGGCTGCAGCATGACTACATGACCTGAACCTGCTTTGATTGAACAGGCTGGCCATCTTCTAACCAATCTTATCCTTTTCTCAAATGTATCATCTATATACCCACTGACATAATTCACTGTATATATATATATATATATATATATATATATATACTGTATATATGTCCCATAGTGGCTCCTTCACAAGGTATAATGTCCCATGGTGGCCCTTTCACACAGCTTAATGTCCCATGGCAGCCCCTTCCCATAGTGGCCCCTTAACACAGTTTAATGTCCCATAGTGGCCCCTTCACACAGTATAATGTTCCCTACGGTGTTTGATGAAAATATTACAAAAATGGCAGAACCCAGAAATTTTTGGGGATCACGACCCATGGACTATTATTATACTCTGGGCTCTCTTCAGAACTCAGAGTATAATGTTCGGAGGCTCAGAGGAAGTGAAAAAAATAATGGTCTTACTTACCTCTACTGTGCTCCAGTGCTACTTTCTGCTGTCTTCAATGAAATCACAGACGTGGGTTACGTCGGCATCATTGTGCATCAATGACGCTAGCTGGACCCACGTGCCGTCTGTGACATCATTGAAGAGGGCTGAAGACAGCAGGAATTTGCGTTGGAACACAGGAGAGGTAAATAAGACCGTTTTTTTTTGGTTTTTTTGCATGCTCTAGGGTTCCAGCATAACAATACCTAAGACGCAGAAACTCCAATTCTGCTATAGGGAAGACCAGTGCAGGGGCATACAGTGGCCCCTTCAATATTTTCCCCATACAGTGGCCCTTTCACTATTCCCCCCCTCATACAGTGTCCACTCACTGGTCCCCTATACTGTAAGGGGACCATTGATGGGGCCATTATATTGTGGGGGGGGGGGACAGTGATGGAGGCCAATAGCCTGGGGGACATTAAAGGGGTTGTGCAGGATAACATTTTTTTTTTTTTTTAATTACACCGGGGCAGGTGAAAAAAAACAAACAAAAAACCCCAAAATTTCTCTCCTGTCCCCAGTGTCTTCCAGAGTGGTTCTGGACAACCTCTTTAAAGTGTGGCGCATTAGGGGTTATATTAAAGGGGTTGTCTGGGCATAATTTGTTATGGTTTATACTCAGGATAGGCCATAGATACCTGATCTGTACGAGGCTGACCCTGGACCGATCAGCTGAACGGAGCCACTTCTGACGCCCATCCTGTACACAATATGGGGCCGGAAGCAGAAAGCTCTGTCCACTGTATATTAGCCAGGCACCTTCACTGCATCTCAGCACTTATTGAAGTCAGTGGGAGCTGAGCTGCTGTGAAGGAGCTGGGCAACTAAACAGTAGATGGAGCTTTCTGCAGAATAGGCGCCGGAAGTGACTCCGTTCAGCTGATGGTGCTATGTGTCAGCCCCCTACCGATCAGGTATTTATGTCCTATCTTGAGTAGGCAATAAAAAAGATTAACCTTGGGCAACCCATTTACTATGCATCACACAGGAGGTTAGCCCCGATCACTTCTCCCACACAATATAATGGCCCCATCACTGTTCCCCATACAGTATGGGGGACCAGTGAAGAGGCCACTCTATGGGGCGACCAGTGAAGTGGCCATAAAAAAATTTGACACAGACAACCCCTTAAAAGAGGTTGTCCATAAATTCCACTGTGGCGGCCGCCAGGGAGTTGTAAAAATAAAAAAAATTCAAAGAAAGCATACTCACCTGTCCCCAGCACCCCGTTGTCCCCTGCCTGTGTCTGTTCGGTCTAATGGCGGCGCCTCATTTCTGGAAATTCTGTACCTAATTGGTCTTAGCGGTTATATGAGGTGCAGGACTCCCAGCAATGGAGGCGCACGAGACTGAATGGACACTGGCAGCGGACAATGGAGCGTCGGGGACAGGTGAGTATGCTTTTTTATTTTTTTATTTTTTATTTTACACCTTCCACCCGGCACATGGGTTGCTCCAGTTCCTGGACAACCTCTTTAAAGGATTTATCCATCTTTCTAATACTGATGGCCTGTCCTTAGGGCAGGTCAGCAATATTACATCTGCGATGATGCAACAACCAGGACCTCTGCAGATCAGCTTTTCCAGGGCAGTGCGGCTACAGGTGATGGTAACAATTCTAGGAGCCACGCTGTCCACTTGCCATACAGGGTGTAGCAGTAGGTTTAGGTAGTGCAATGGTGCACATGGTATGGTGGATGCCTTTTTACATAGGTATCTAGGGGGGAGGTTCAGGAGATAGATTAGAGGGTCAAGAGGGGCCCCCTGTAGGAAAAGCGTATTCGTCAAAGCCCTAACTTCCCTCCAGAAGCCCAGTATGAGGGGACATGTCCAGAATATATGATACAGAGTGTCCACTGCAGTGCTGCAGCACCAGCACCCTAATGGGATTGCCGAATTCAAGGCATGTAGGAGAGCGGGGGTGTGATACCAGTACATCAACAACTTGTACTGGGTCTCCCTAAAGGTCACACATTGAGAGGACTTCTGAGCACAAGACCACACAAACTGCCACTGTCCTGGGGAAACAGATCCACCCACTGCCTCCTCCCATCTAGACATGTCACAGGGAGAAAAGGGAGAGCCAATAGCCTGGGAGGAGAGAAGCTGGTAAACCAGCTGAGTACTGTCAGAGGGGGCGTTCCTTACAGCCCAGCGATGACGCTGACCTGTGAGGAACGCCCCCCCCCCCCAGTACAAGTCTATGGGACGAGCACAGTCAGGGAGGGCATTCTTCACAGATCAGCTAGACTGTCAGGAATGCCCTTCTGACAGTGAACCGTGAAACTACGACCACCGATATCTCCAGCCCTGGGGCACATACCGGGAAAGCCGGCAGTGCGCTGAATTCAGTGCGCTGTCGGCTTTCTAGCGGTATGTAAAACAGCATATACATGAGGACGTGAAAGGTCCTCTTTAACACATACAGAGAATACATGCAGCGATTAGCAAGCAGATACAAGTAAAAAGCAACATGACACTGTGCATAAAATAAAAATGGGAGATAACCGAAAGAAAGAAAACATATTACCAACACCAGATTGTGATGGTTTCTCTGGCTCCAGATGATGAGGATGAGCTCAGGGCATGTATCTTATAAAGTCCAATAGCAGATGAATTTCAGCAGAGCAAAAGGAAAAGACATTTCCGGAACAAGTAGTTAGTCCATTTCTCTGAGCCCATGTCGTAGGTGTCAGGGTTCGTTCTTAAGCAAAGCATGTGGTTCCTACATGCGGTTATACCTCTTCTAGGTTAACAAAATGGTCTCAGGCCTCGCTGCTTAGGCTGCATGGAAAGCACATGTTGAGCACATGGTGAACACATGGTGGGAGTCTCCAACTTGACCTCCCCATATCTCTCCTTCAGGAACAACACATCCCAGAGGACAGAAGACAAAAGAGACTGGTTCAACCTGGCCTGATACATTTGACCTCCCCTGGTCTGCTCCCTAAGTGAGGTCGCCAGGGGGAGGAGCCCTGCCCCCCTCTCTACATCTCTTAGAATCATTTTTCTGTATAATTCTTTGCCCGATGACTATAGAGTCAGGCTGGCAGTATGATATGGTTTGTGGCGAGATCCCCAGCACGTAGACTCCAGGGTTGACACCCCCACTCCCTTTGTGTAAGGAGATCTGTGCCTGGACCTTTACCGGACTTTGAACTGTGACCTGTGTGTATTCGGAGCGTGTGCCTTGACCTGATGCATCTGGGGAATTTATCGGGGCAACTGTAATATGTCCCCCAGGCCAGATATGGTCATAAAACCATAATCCTTTTGAAGTAGAGGTGGCTCCGGTCTGTCTACTATTAGTATGCGGGGAGTTTCCCCAGCACATACTATCTGCAGGACCCCCCACTGGGTTAATGAGGATAGCAGTCTGATGCACATACAGGCTTGTGTCAGTGACTCTCTGGGGATCAAAGGGTTGTTGTTCACAGACCCCAGTAACCACACCCCCCAAGCCTGTAACCAAATTGCTGATAACAGACAGGAACTATAATATGTGAGTGATTATTAATACAATAAATCCACATCTGAGTCTCGTATCATCACAGGTGTTAATCTCATTTTAAACCCACACTTTCCCTGCATCTGGACTGATTGTTAGCCGCTGCCCATGTCCATAGAGCATCAGTACTCATACTTACTATTATAGAGCAGTTCTCCCTCTGTGACCATTGGCGTCTCTTCCACACAGAGCATGATTACACACATTTCTCTCAAGTCCATCATACTCACTCCTGAATGAATTACATCCTGTTCCATAAAGTCACCTGCTCTACTGTGAAACTCATCACTATTTCAGACCATGCTTCTATCCCAATCAGATTCATAGGATTTAAAAAAATATATCTTAATGTCCATTGGGGCAATTTCATGGACGATAACTCATCATCCCAGAATGATCCCTTCCTCATGTGGAAAACCTCTAAAGCTGTTTTGTGTGGCCACATTATTTCCTATGTCATCCACCAGAGAACTCAACAGAATGTCAAATATAACACTTTACACAAGGATCTCCTTACTGCACATCCAGCCTATTTGAATTGTCTGACAGCAGTACTAAAGCAACGCTACCTTGAAGCAAAAGATTTGATGTATACTTTCACACTAGCCCAGGCCAAATATAACATTGATCTTACCTGCAATAACTACTTTAGGTGGGGGAGTAAAGCAGGAAGTTTATTGGTGAGATTAACTAGATTACCCCATACTAAAACCACAATCCTAAAAGTATGCCATCCTATTACTAGCAAATTTTTACCTTGAGACAGACGCCTTTAAACACTATTCTAACTTGTGATTGTACTCCTCCACTGGCACCAAGGATCTCTTGTCTTACACAAACCTACACAAACTATGAACAGAGTATTATAAATTGATGAAGACACTGGTCACCCCCCTGCTCACCTCCCTACTAAACTCAGTATAGTGGCAGGAATCCTATATTTCAGTTTTTCTTTTTTAATAAATTTGCAAAAATATCTACATTTCTGTTTTTTTTTTCTGTCAAGATGGGGTGCTGAGTGTACATTAATGAGAAATAAAATGAACTTTTTTGCTTTTAGCAAATGGCTGCAATGAAACAAAGAGTGACAAATTTAAAGGGGTCTGAATACTTTCCGTACCCACTGTAACTTAATATTTTGTTGCACAACCTTTTGAGGCAATTACTGCAATCAAACGATTCCTGTAACTGTCAATGAGACTTCTGCACCTCTCAACAGGTATTTTGGCCCATTCCTCATGAGCAAACTGCTCCAGTTGTCTCGGGTTTGAAGGGTGCCTTTTCTAGATGGCATGTTTCAGCTCCTTCCAAAGATGCTCAATAGGATTTAGGTCAGGGCTCATAGAAGGCCACTTCAGAATAGTCCAAGGTTTTCCTCTTAGCCATTTGTGGGTGTTTTTAGCTTTGTGTTTTGGGTCATTATCCTGCAAGACCCATGACCTGCAACTGAGACCAAGCTTTCTGACACTGGGCAGCACATTTCTCTCTAGAATCCCTTGATAGTCTTGAGCTTTCATTGTATCCTGCATAGATTCAAGACATCCTGTGCCAGATACAGCAAAACAGTCCCAGACCATAACAGAGCCTCCTCCATGTTTCACAGTAGGGACAGTGTTCTTTCCAAGATATGCTTCATTTTTCCATCTGTGAACATAGAGCTGATGTGCCTTGCCAAAATTGCGATTTTTGTCTCATCTGGCCATAGGACATTCTCTCAGAAGCTTTGTGCCTTGTCAACATGTAGTTTGGCAAATTCCAGTCTGTCAGATACAAGTTATTTTTGTGACCATTGTGTGTTTTTCTTTCATTAAACGAGGGGTACCAACAATTTTGTCCACGTGTGTATATGGCAGGACAGTAAGCTTTCAATACAACTATATCTCCTCCAGCAATACAAATTGAATGGATAAATCAACTTTCCAGACTTTAGAATCTCACTGTCAACACCACTGTATTCTCCAGAATTTGTTCAACGACAACTTCTGCCCAGCCCTCCCCAGTTTACTCCACCTCCTCTATGCCCACTGGTCCTCTCTGTGTGGAAGACCTGGGTTACTATTAGGCGTCACCTTACTCTCTGCTCAAAATTTCCTGTTTTGTCACATCTCTGCTCAAAATTTCCTGTTTTGTCACGGTCCTAATTTCCAGGAAGGGAACACACATTCGATCTTACAGCGATGGACATCATAAGGTGTCTCGAGGGTTGGGGACCTGGTGGATCACTCTTCATGTAGGACCCTATTGTTCTCCTAGGCCTGCACCAAATACGAATTTATCCCCCACCACATATTTTTCTTCTTACGAACCCAGGTCTATGCTGTTGGTGTGATGCGCTCCAGGACGGAGGAGCACTGGGATGACAACTTCTGGCATCAGCTCATAGCACCAAACAGATCCCTATAATCAAATCTTAGCTTACTACTTCCTACTTCAAAAACAGATCAACTGTGAATCGAAACTGTGACAGTGGAATTCTCATGACTCAGAACTAAAACAAAATAAATAATCACCTTAATCAAACCTTCAAACCTTAGCCATGGCACTGAAATACATACGAACAATTATTTAATGGGAAATGTTTTCCCCACCATGGGAAATTTTCTACATGGGGAACGTACCGACTAGATTTGTCTGATTCGTTCAGATTCATTCCAAGCCGTGTTCGACCCGAATTGTTGGTTATTAATGAAACTGAAAACTTAATGAAACCGAGTCAGCCGAATTAAAATGGCGGTCACAACATACATCATGTAGTGAAAATAGAGACGAAGCACGTGTTTCTGTGATGTCCTGGAGTCACCTGACATCATCTGACAGCCTCTCAGTCTGTGAAAATAGTCAGTGGTAGGTGGAACCCTTACAGTGCTGATGTGTGACATCAGCACCCTTACAGTAGATGCTGTGAGCATGAACACAAGTTATTTCAGTGATGGTGGAACTAGGAGATGAACCTGTTATTCATGATCTAAAGCAATTACTCCATTTTGCTCTGTAACACACATCAGCAAAACTTACAACAAAACTAGAGAATCATAGTAGTAGGAGAAGTAGAGCAAAGTTTATTTAAATTTAATCAATTACAAGCAGATATGATAGAAACCAAAGATAAGAGTGAGGGAGAATATCTGTACTGTGTAAGACAGATTGCTGTAAAAATGCAGGCGAAGGACAATTAACCCTTTCTTTTTAACCCTTTTTTTTATATTCAAAGTTTATTGAACAAGAAGTACATACATGGCATCCAGTACAGAGTAAGTACATCTCACAGAATACAAAATATACTCACAATAGGTACCACATGCGTATAGAAAAGCACTGCAAACCATTTTGTTGAGTTTTTCATATCTATGAATGAGCGAGGTGGGGAGGGGGAAGAAGAGGGGGGGAGAGAGAAGAAGAAGGAGGGAAGAGAGAAGAGGAGGGGAAAGGGCAAGAAGAAACAAGAAAGCAGATACAGGGTAGGAAAATAAGGGGTGGTAGAAGGTTATGTTAGTACTGGGCAGAGTAGGGGAGGAGGAAGGGGGGAGGTATAAGAAAAGAGAAGTGAAAAAGAAAGAAGAAAGAAAACTGAGAGATAAATGAGCAGTAGAAAGAGAGAGAAAGAGTAGAGAGAGAGAAAGAATGCTCCAATTCTCCATAACAAAAGGACTATGAATCAGGCAGAAATTGGAAGATTCCACTTATTCCAAGAACGACTGTTACCAGGGTCATTATCTGTAGCTGAGCCAGGGGTCCCAGGTTTTTAGATAGCGGGTGTGCACACGCTTTATCCAACTGGTGAGCTCTTCAAATCTAGCAATTTGGTTAACTTTGTTTTTCCATTGGTCTAGAGACGGCACAGTTTGTTGCAACCAGAGTGGTGCGATCAGCGACTTCACAGCTGCAATTAAGTTTTAAATGAGATATTGAGAGGCTTTGGAAAATGAAGGGAGAGGCATAACAAACACCAATAAATCTGGGAAGAGACAGAAAGAGGGGAAGCCAATTCTCAGTATTTCCGCCTCCACTGCTTTCCAGAAGGCAGAAATAATCAGGCAGGACCACCAGATATGAAGAATAGAACCGGTATCGTTTTTACATCTCCAGCAAATGTCAGATTGAGCAAGACCATGGGAATAAAGCCACTCCGGGGTTCTGTACCATCTGGTCAAAATCTTGTAATGGTTTTCTTGTAAACGCACACATGTCGAAAGACCATGTGAATGTTGGAGGGTAAATTGAAGTTCTTTGTGGGATAATGTAAAGTTCAGATCTTTTTCCCAGCTAGTGATGAAGAAAGGTTTAAGCGTGGAAGTGGTCTGGACAAAAGCTCGTAGAAGATGGGAAACTTTCCTCATTACAGGTGTTTTTGAGACTGTTTTTCAAAATCTGTAAAGTCCCGTTGCCAGGAGAATGTTCTGTTGAAGATCGAACAGCAATTTTCATAGTGAGCTCTATGCAGGAAGGTCAAGCGAGAAGGCAAGATGGTGTGCTCAATAGACGCTGCTGTAGGTAACAGTTTGTCTATAGAGAGATCGCATATGGGGTAGTGCAGAAGCTGGTTCCAAAAATCCTTGAGGGGGTGCTTTATTTCACTCATCAAATAAGGCAGTAGGCCCATTGGCACGCATAAAGATGGTGTGGGTGCAAGTCGGGGTTGCAGAGTGTGCCAAACTTCACAAAAGTAGACTAAATTTGGGCGGCGGAAGCGACTTGGTTTTGGTAGCCATAGATCTCTTAGAACATCTGGTGTATAAGTCACCATAACTATTTTAGAGAGGGTAGGAGATTTAGAAGGGCTGACTAGTTCCAACCAGAGCTGAAGCTGTATTGCTACATAGTAGTTCCTCATATCAGGTAGACCTATTTCGCTCTCTGCTCTTGGGCGAGTAAGCACATAATGTGCCAATCTTGGTCTCTTTTGTTTCCACACATAGCGGGAAAATAAAGTTCTCACTGACTTGAAGAATGAAGCCGGTAATGAGATCGGGAGCATCTGTAATTTATACAAAATTTTAGGGACAATATAGGCTTGCAGCAAATTCCTCCTTCTGAACCAGGAAAGGAGTGAAATATCATATGTCTTAAGCAGCGTTTGAATCTCTTGAACCAACGGTGTGAAATTGGCGGCATAAATTTTGTTGACATGAGGCGTTAGTTTTACTCCCAAGTAATTAATGGAGTGTGTTGCCCAGGTGAAGGGGAGCGACCTTTGAAGACATTCTTTTAATGCAAGTGGCATATTGACAGTTAAAATTTCAGACTTGACGTCATTAACCTTATAATTTGAAACTTCTCCATATTTGGGCATCAATTCTTGCAGTCGAAGTAGACCTCTCTCAGGGTTGGAGACTACAAAAAGGATATCATCCGCAAATGCCAATGTGGAAAGCACTGTGTCCCCCATCCGAAGACCCACAACATCCATGTCTTGTCTCACCATTTGTAGCAAGGGTTCAAGAGATAATATGAAGAGAGAAGGTGAGAGAGGGCAACCCTGTCTAGTTCCATTGTAAATATTAAAAGCTGGTGAGAGGGTGCCATCAATTCTTAATCTAGTGTGTGGATTTGAGTATAGTGTCCATATGGCACAGATGAAGGGATCAGGGAAACCAAATTTGAGGAGAGTTGCTATCAGGAAATCCCAGTCTACCCTATCAAATGCCTTTTCAGCGTCAACTCCCAGGAACGTCAATGTAGTTCCGGTGGATTGTGCATACTCTATGGCCTGAAGGAGTTTGGCTAAGTTGTCCTTGCCTTCTCTTGATTTAATAAAACCTGTCTGTTCTTCGTGAATGAGTGAAGGGAGAAGCTGTTGCATCCTCAAAGCCAGCAATTTTGCCCAAAACTTTGTGTCCAAATTCAACAGTGAAATCGGTTTATAACTACCACATAGGGTAGGATCTTTCCCTTCCTTGGCAATCAAGGTAACAAAGGCCTCCTGAGCCTGCTTGGGTAAGGCGTTACCTTGCAGAAGAGCGTTGAGTGATTGTTGCAAATGCGGCAATAGAATATGTAAGAACATCTTATAATATTTTAACGGAAAGCCATCTGGGGCAGGGATTTTGTCAGGGGGAAAACTAAGGATAGTCTTTCGTAATTCATCATCAGAGATCGGATTCAGAAGCATGGTTGCTTGTTCAGTGGTAAGATGTGGCAGCTGTATGGAGGAGAGGATATTTTTAATGAGACCTTCTCTTGTACCTGGCAGCATGGGTGGAGCATAATCCTTGAGATTGTAAAGACCTGAGTAGAATTTCTGAAAAGTCTCTGCTATTTTAGAGGTTACTGTATGCACAACACCAATTAACCCTTTAATTGACAATAATTTAATGTTGTCTAAGTTTGTTTTGCAAAAGAGCAGTTTGATCTGTGACTTTTCACAGAGTGTTTAACATAATTTTTACTGACAAAGTCAGTCCTGTTAGTGAAAAATCTCTTCTTAAGTGTTTTTTTGGGCAAGAGTTTACATTTTTTTTTACTTAAAGAGGACCTTCCACGTCCTCATGTATATGCTGTTTTACATACCGCTAGAAAGCCGACAGCGCGCTGAATTCAGCACACTGCTGGCTTTCCCGGTATGTACCCCGGGGATGGAGATATCGGCAGTGTAAATTTCACGGTTTACTGTCAGAAAGGCGTTCCTGACAGTCTAACTGCGCTGTGAGGAACGCCCTCCCTGACTGTTCTTGTTCATACACTTGTACTGGGGGGGGCGTTCCTCACAGCTTAGCGTCATCGCTGAGCTGTAAGGAACGCCCCCTCTCTCTGTACTTGTCTATAGCCCTGTACTGTCAGAGGGGGCATTCCTTACAGGCCGGCGATGACGCTGAGCTGTGATGAATGCCCCCCCCATTACAAGTCTATGAACAAGAACAGTCAGGGAGGGCGTTCCTCACAGCGCAGTTAGACTGTCAGGAATGCCTTTCTGACAGTAAACTGTGAAACCTACACCGCTGATATCTCCAGCCCCGGGGCACATACCGGGAAAGCCGGTAGTGCGCTGAATTCAGCGTGCTGTCGGCTTTCTAGCGGTATATAAAACCGCATGTGCTTGAGGACATGAAAGGTCCTCTCTAAGGGGGAATTACAGTCCTCTGCAGTGACCCTGGGTACATGATGTCACCAGGAGAGTGTTGGATGCTGTGAGGAGGCCCAAAAGAGATAAGGGAAGGTGAGTATGATTTTTTTTTTTCTCCTCCCATGGGCCTCCACCTATTATACAGTGGGGACTGAAGAAACCCCAGAGTATAATGGAGCCGCCATTTTAATTTGCCTAAGAAGAATCTCCATTTGTTCAGTTTAGTAAAAAAATAAATATATTCGGGTCGAACCTGGCCCAGTACGAGTCTGTTTGCCCATATCTACTTTTCAAATGGCAGGCACACTGAAGGTGTGCTACATTTTTTTCTTGGAATTCTATAAATTATTACTCCGCCAACACGATGTTGATGTGGCATGTGCCTATTCAGTGATAACCGGCAGGTTTTTTTCTGGCTCCAAGTGCTGTTCTTACCATTATATAATCCTTTCCATTTCAATGTATATTTTAGGTTCTTTAGCTGGCAAGCCATATACACTGATAGTGTGTCACAAATTTTTCTTGAAATTCTGTAATTGTTACTCATTGGTGCTTCATCTGCTCACAGAAAGGGATTTTTTGGTGGCTTTTTTTTATAAAGTCAATTTTTTATCTCTTCACTTTTCAAGTGACAGGCATGCTGACATTGTGCCAATGTGCCAATTTTTTTTTCCAACTTTGTGGTTACTTGCTACTGCTACACTATTGTCATAAAAACAAGAAAATAAAACAAACAACCCCACCATTGCTTCCTTCAATACCAACAAAATGTTGGTGTGGCATTCTGCTCCCATAAATGGATCATTTTTGGTGTCTTTTTTTTTAAAAAAGCTACTTCTTCATCACTTTTTAACTAGACATACAGCCACAAATTTGACTCCCAAACAGCAACAATACTATAACACTTACAAGTCATCAAAATGGGCTAAGTTTGCATTGGCCTATAGTTTCCTGGCTCACTTGTAGACCAATATTGTTGTGCTCCAATCTTGTGGAACTGACCTAGTCATTACTGAATCCTTATATATTAGATAAAATGGTCTTTCTATCACCTCGCATAATTCATTAGACCTGGTGATTTCTCTATTTTAGTAATTTGAAGGCGCACTTTCTCCTGAATTAAACAGGTGACATGAAATGAAGGATTTACATTAACCCTAATCATGTTTATGGTCTTTGGATCACACCCAGATTATTTTTGAGAGGTCCCACATTGTCAGTTTTAGTTTCTTTTTATTTATTTATGTATTTATTTATTTTATTTATTATTTTTACTTTCATTAGAAATTATTCTCTCTTCCTCGAACTTTCGAACTGCCATTTTGGTGTTTTATTTTTCTCTTTATAATTTATTATGGTCGCATTACTACCTTTTTGTTTTAATACTTTATGGTTCAATCAGTTTTTTACGGAGAAGTGTTTAGGATGCAAAGCAACTAAAATAGGTGGACAGAGGTCCAACATAGTAGTGTGCACACTAAACTGTGTTGTAAATTTTCCGCCAGTACGCTCCAACTATCAATCTGTCCATGGGGCAGAGGACCCAGTTATCCAGAGGTCATTCCAAGGTCTCCAGATGGTGCAGAATTTATCCTGTTCACCCTCATCCCTGGCTTCTAGCTCCTCCATGTGCATAAAGTTGGTAAGTTCTGCCGTTCCCATTAGCTGTATGGCAGCAAGCGTGGATTTTCACAATCTCAGGATGATTTGGTGATAGATTCCTCTTCAATTTGGAAAAAGAGTCAAGCAGCATGGACAAAAGAGCCTGTTCACGAGTGAGGGTGACAGCTCAGTGATGTCTCTCCGTAGGGCGGCAACCAATGGGAATATGTAACATGGAGCCCTATGCCCTGCCACAGCACCAGCACTCCAAGGACACCTGTGTGAAAAATAGATGAAGCTTTGTGGGTGTGCGGTACCATTTCGTGAGGATCTTATAACTCAGTTCCTGAAGTCTTCAGATGGACATATTGCATGTCATAGCATAGGACTTAAGCCATTGTTCATCTGTGAATGTCTGGCCCGGTTCTCTTTCCCAGGCCCTGGCAAAGAAGGGTTTGCAGTACACCACCTCCCAACTCAGCAGCACACCATGTGTTGGTGGAGCACTTGTAAGGCAAAGTTCCTCAAATGGTGTGAGAGGTGAAGTCAGGGCAGAGGTAAGGGTCAGTATTGCCAGAAAGCTATGTAACTGAAAATAGATGTGCCATCTACAGTGGGGAAAAAAAGTATTTAGTCAGCCACCTCTGTGGGTTGGGAGTGGTGCAGTGGGAGGGTGCCAGACGCTCGACGCTGTTTTAACCATTTAATTCAGTCTGTCTGGTACTGGTATTCACTGTATACAGTGGGGAAAAAAAAAGTATGTAGTCAGCCACCAATTGTGCAAGTTCTCCCACTTAAAAAGATGAGAGAGGCCTTTAATTCACATCATAGGTAGACCTCAACTATGAGAGACAAAATGAGAAAACATATCTAGAAAATCACATTCTCTGATTTTTTTAAGAATTTATTTGCAAATTTTGGTGGAAAATAAGTATTTGGTCACCTACAAACAATCAAGATTTCTGGCTCTCACAGACCTGTAACTTCTTCTTTAAGAGGCTTCTCTGTCCTCCACTAATTACCTGTAGTAATGGCACCTGTTTGAAATTGTTATCAGTATAAAAGACACCTGTCCACAACCTCAAACAGTCACACTCCAAACTCCACTATGGTGAAGACCAAAGAGCTGTGGAAGGACACCAGAAACAAAATTGTAGACCTGCACCAGGCTGGGAAGACTGAATCTGCAATAGGCAAGCAGCTTGGTGTGAAGAAATCAACTGTGGGAGCAATAATTAGAAAATGGAAGACATACAAGACCACTGATAATCTCCCTCGATCAGGGGCTCCACGCAAGATCTCATCCCGTGGGGTCAAAATGATCACAAGAACGGTGAGCAAAAATCCAAGAACCACACGGGGGGACCTAATGAATGACCTGCAGAAAGCTGGGACTAATGTAACAAAGGCTACCGTCAGTAACACACTACGCCGCTAGGGACTCAGATCTTGCAGTGCCAGACGTGTCCCCCTGCTTAAGCCAGTACATATCCGGGCCTGTCTGAAGTTTGCCAGAGAGCATTTGGATGTTCCAGAAGAGTATCAGGAGAATGTCATATGGTCAGATGAAACCAAAGTAGATCTGTTTGGTAGAAACACAACTCATCGTGTTTGGAGGAGAGTGAATGCTGAGTTGCATCCAAAGAACACCATACCTACTGTGAAGCATGGGGGAGGCAACATCATGCTTTGGGGCTGTTTCTCTGCAAAGGGACCAGGACGACTGATCCGTGTACATGAAAGAATGAATGGGCCCATGTATCGTGAGATTTTGAGTGTAAACCGCCTTCCATCAGCAAGGGCATTGAAGATGAAACGTGGCTGGGTCTTTCAGCATGACAATGATCCCAAGCACACCTCCAGGGCAATGAAGGAGTGGCTTCGTAAGAAGCATTTCAAGGTCCTGGAGTGGCCTAGCTAGTCTCCAGATCTCAACCCCATAGAAAACCTTTGGAGGGAGTTGAAAGTCTGTGTTGCCCAGCGACAGCCCCAAAACATCACTGCTCTAGAGGAGATCTGCATGGAGGAATGGGCCAACATACCAGCAACAGTGTTTGCTAACCTTGTGAAGACTTACAGAAAACATTTGATCTCTGTAATTGCCAACAAAGGATATATAACAAAGTATTGAGATGAACTTTTGTCATTGACCAAATACTTATTTTCCACCATAATTTTCAAATAAATTCTTAAAAAATCAGTGTTATTTTCTGGAATTGTTTTCTCATTTTGTCTCTCATAGTTGAGGTCTACCAGCTTCATCTTTTTAAGTGGGAGAACTTGCACAATTGGTGGCTGACTAAATACTTTTTTTTTCCCCACTGTATGTGACAGGAGGTCAAAAGATTAGAGATGTCCACAAAATTTGTAAGTCCGTTGCAATCTGCAACATCTGTGACCCTAGCCAGCCAATCAGATAGAGGCTACCTAAGAACAGTGTGAGAGGGGCATATATAGTGGCCCACCCAGAACCAGGTACAAATTTGCCCCAAATTAGAGTACAGAGTTGAGGAGAAATCATGGGCGACATGAGTCTGCCACCAAAAGATGCCTAGCACCTGTGAGACAGTGAGGTCTCGACCCACAACTTAAAGGCACAATGATGGAAAAGATCTAGAACACAGGTGTAAATGGTCACTCTATGGTACAGACTAAACTGAGGAAGCCATGTATCTCCCAGTCGTTTGTTTTGAGTAATTATGGTTCATTTTAGTCTAGATTGGGCATTATTACACACAAAGGAATGGGCCAGTTTCTGGATTCTAAGAAGGAAGGAGAAGTGCAAATTCAACCTATCTGAGCATTGCCTCCAAGACCCGTCAAGTAGTGTTGATGTTGCCATCCACATTCCTATTGTTAGTAGTTGAAGTGTTTCCTTCTCCCCCTCCTTTTGTCTTTTCCCTGCCATGTTTTTTTTCCAGTCATTTCATGCACATTGCTTGATTATAATAGTGATTGGCAACAATTCTGATACTGTACTTTATATATATATATATATATATATATATATACAGTCATATGAAAAAGTTTGGGCACCCCTATTAATCTTAATCATTTTTAGTTCTAAATATTTGGGTGTTTGCAACAGCCATTTCAATTTGATATATCTAATAACTGATGGACACAGTAATATTTCAGGATTGAAATGAGGTTTATTGTACTAACAGAAAATGTGCAATATGCATTAAACCAAAATTTGACCGGTGCAAAAATTTGGGTACCCTTATCATTTTATTGATATGAATACTCCTAACTACTTTTTACTGACTTACTGAAGCACAAAATTGGTTTTGTAACCTCACTGAGCTTTGAACTTCATAGCCAGGTGTATCCAATCATGAGAAAAGGTATTTAAGGTGGCCAATTGCAAGTTGTTCTCCTATTTGAATCTCCTCTGAAGAGTGGCATCATGGGCTCCTCAAAACAACTCTCAAATGATCTGAAAACAAAGATTGTTCAACATAGTTGTTCAGGGGAAGGATACAAAAAGTTGTCTCAGAGATTTAACCTGTCAGTTTCCACTGTGAGGAACATAGTAAGGAAATGGAAGACCACAGGGACAGTTCTTGTTAAGCCCAGAAGTGGCAGGCCAAGAAAAATATCAGAAAGGCAGAGAAGAAGAATGGTGAGAACAGTCAAGGACAATCCACAGACCACCTCCAAAGAGCTGCAGCATCATCTTGCTGCAGATGGTGTCACTGTGCATCGGTCAACAATACAGCACACTTTGCACAAGGAGAAGCTGTATGGGAGAGTGATGCGAAAGAAGCCGTTTCTGAAAGCACGCCACAAACAGAGTCGCCTGAGGTATGCATAAGCACATTTGGACAAGCCAGCTTCATTTTGGAAGAAGGTCCTGTGGACTGATGAAACAAAGATTGAGTTGTTTGGTCATACAAAAAGGCGTTATGCATGGCGTCAAAAAAACACAGCATTCCAAGAAAAACACTTGCTACCCACTGTAAAATTTGGTGGAGGTTCCATCATGCTTTGGGGCTGTGTGGCCAATGCCGGCACCGGGAATCTTGTTAAAGTTGAGGGTCGCATGGATTCAACTCAGTATCAGCAGATTCTTGAGAATAATGTACAAGAATCAGTGACGAATTTGAAGTTACGCCGGGGATGGATATTTCAACAAGACAATGATCCAAAACACAGCTCCAAATCTACTCAGGCATTCATGCAGAGGAACAATTACAATGTTCTGGAATGGCCATCCCAGTCCCCAGACCTGAATATCATTGAACATCTGTGGGATAATTTGAAGCGGGCTGTCCATGCTCGGCGACCATCAAACTTAACTGAACTGGAATTGTTTTGTAAAGAGGAATGGTCAAAAATACCTTCATCCAGGATCCAGGAACTGATTAAAAGCTACAGGAAGCGACTAGAGGCTGTTATTTTTGCAAAAGGAGGATCTACTAAATATTAATGTCACTTTTCTGTTGAGGTGCCCATACTTTTGCACCGGTCAAATTTTGGTTTAATGCATATTGCACATTTTCTGTTAGTACAATAAACCTCATTTCAATCCTGAAATATTACTGTGTCCATCAGTTATTAGATATATCAAATTGAAATGGCTGTTGCAAACACCCAAATATTTAAAACTAAAAATGATTAAGATTAATAGGGGTGCCCAAACTTTTTCATATGACTGTATATATATATATATATATATATATATATATATATATATATGTATTTGACAACTTTGGGAATTAGTCTCAAAATGGTGGCAGACTCCTGGTCCGGACAGCGGTGGTTCGTGGTACTGGGCGCCGGAAAGATAGCATTCAGACGGTCCAAGTGTAAAATAAAACTGGCTTTATTCAGCTTAACTGCAACATAACAAAACAACAAACATCTAGGCCACAGTTAAGGGCACTAACTCACTCATTGAGCCCCTAACTAGCCTGACTATTGCTCAGCTCCAGCAACAGTCCCCTGTGGACCCCAGCCCTTCTGGGACAGAGCGTCTCTCTCTGTCCTTAGCTGGTCCACCATCTCCTGCTCCCTGCAGGATACTCCAGCCTTCCCAAAGGTGTGGCTGAGGGCCTTTTCGTGGCTGAGGGCCTTTTCAGGGCTGGCCTGGGTCGCTCCCTAGCGCCCTCTAGGTTCACATACTCACAATATATATATATATATATACAGCATATGAAAAAGTGGGCACCCCAAATCTAATCATTTTAGTTCTAAATATTTGGGTGTTGCAACAGCCATTCAATTTGATATATCTAATAACTGATGGACACAGTAATATTTCAGGATTGAAATGAGGTTTATTGTACTAACAGAAAATGTGCAATATGCATTAAACAAAAATTTGACCGGTGCAAAGATGGGCACCCAACAGAAAAGTGACATTAATATTTAGTAGATCCTCCTTTGCAAAAAAACAGCCTCTAGTCGCCCTGTAGCTTTAATCAGTTCCTGGATCCTGGATGAAGGTATTTTGACCATTCCTCTTACAAAACAATTCCAGTCAGTTAAGTTTGATGGTCGCCGAGCATGGACAGCCCGCTCAAATTATCCCACAGATGTTCAATGATATTCAGGTCTGGGGACTGGGATGGCCATTCCAGAACATTGTAATTGCCTCTGCATGAATGCCTGAGTAGATTTGGAGCTGTGTTTGGATCATTGTCTTGCTGAAATATCCATCCCCGGCGTAACTCAAATTTGTCACTGATTCTTGTACATTATTCTCAAGAATCTGCTGATACTGAGTTGAATCCATGTGACCCTCAACTAACAAGATTCCCGGGCTGGCATTGGCCACACAGCCCCAAAGCATGATGGAACCTCCACCAAATTTTAGAGTGGGTAGCAAGTGTTTTTCTTGAAATGCTGTGTTTTTGACGCCATGCATAACGCCTTTTGTATGACCAAACAACCAACTTGTTCATCAGCCACAGGACCTTCTCCAAAATGAAGCTGGCTTGTCCAAATGTGCTTGCATACCTCAGGCGACCTGTTTGTGGCATGCTCAGAAACGGCCTTCGCACACTCTCCCATACAGCTTCCTTTGTGCAAAGTGTGCTGTATTGTTGACCGATGCACAGTGACACCATCTGCAGCAAGATGATGCTGCAGCCTTTGGAGGTGGTCTGTGGATTGTTCTCACCACTTCTCTCTGCCTTTCTGATATTTTTCTTGGCCTGCCACTTCTGGGCTTAACAAGAACTGTCCCTGTGGTCTTCCATTTCCTACTATGTTCCTCACAGTAGAAACTGACAGGTTAAACTCTGAGACAACTTTGTACCCCCCTGAACAACTATGTTGAACAACTTGTTTTCAGACATTTGAGAGTTGTTTGAGGAGCCCAGATCCACCTTCAGAGGAGATTCAAATAGGAGAACAACGCAAGGCCACCTAAATACCTTCTCATGATTGGATACACCTGGCTATGAAGTTCAAAGCTCAGTGAGGTTACAAAACCAATTTTGTGCTTCAGTAAGTCAGTAAAAGTAGTTAGGAGTATCAAATCAATAAAATGATAAGGGTACCCAAATTTTTGCACCGGTCAAATTTTGGTTTAATGCATAGCACATTCTGTTAGTACAAAAACCCATCAATCCTGAAATATTACTGTGTCCATCAGTTATTAGATATATCAAATTGAAATGGCTGTTGCAAACACCCAAATATTTAGAACTAAAAATGATTAAGTTATAGGGGTGCCCAAACTTTTTCATATGACTGTATATATATATATATATATATTTTTTTTTTTTTTTTCTTTTAACAAAAAACTATTTCAAGAAAAATAGCAAAGCACTAAAAGCAGTAAAAGAGTTACCTGGCCAGTGACTATTAGACTAGAACTGCATCAGTCATCTTGTATATTTTTTGTCATTAAAATGGTTGCTGTTTGTATGTATGTTTTTGTAGTAATGCAATCAGGTCTGGGATGGTCTAAGTGTCCTAGAGCGCCTTTGACATTCCTGGGGAGGAAGAAGAGGTGGCAGCAGGGCCACTCTGGTAGGGAAATCATGGGCAATTCAAATGTTTCCAAAAATGTGGGAAGTTTACCAAAGTGATTTAAAGATGACAGATTTGTCTACTTTATGGGTAATGAGCTGAAAAGGATATCCCCGGCGATAAGGAATGTCTCTTTCTCTCAGCACTACAATTAATAGCTTGAGGTTCTTGAATAATTGAAGAGTTTGTCTCTCCAGATCTAGCAAGATGGTTATAGTGGAGTTTTGGCAGAGGAGAAGTTCCAGTTCCCTAGCCTTTTTCAGGATGACCATGGAGGCGAAAAGAATCAGTAGACTTAAGCCCTAAAGTTCTGTGTATTCTGTTTATCTGCAGTGGTGAGTTTTTGGGTCTCCCCATCAAGGTACTGAAGAACTGTTGGGATCAGGTGTCCAATTGGGGGAGTCAATCTCTTCACTGAGGCTTCTAATGCGGGGGTTGTTCCGTCTACAGTATGTCTTTTCTCTATGTCATCAATATGAGCAAGAATATCGCCTATCTGTGCTGAATGTTCCTGAATGACTTGTCTATGAAGGCCGAGGATATGCAGGATATGGCTCTGAGCATCTTCTATCTCCACCACTCTGTTTCTCACGTGATGTATCTCTTGTTGGGGAGCCTCCATATCTTTCTTGTGTAAGGACACTATTTTCAGCAAAAGGGTAATTTCTAGTGGGAATAGCTCTGATATGTTTTCCAGTCCCAGTCGTTCCCTAGAGGAGAAGGCTGTCTCGGTGCAATGGATGGGCTATGGGTGGGGAGGGGACTGGAAGTGAAGAGGAGTCTCAGCTTGGGAATGCCACAAACGGGGCCAGGGGGCCTAGGTTTGGTGGAGGAGTAAGCTCTGAATGCTCTGAGTGGCATGGCTTCTGGCATCAGAGCTATGGGCTAACACTGGGGCCGCCGTAGAGGAGTCATTGTGTGGGGCCTGGACCTCTGACAAGATGCACGTGAAGGGTGGCTGTGAGCTATGCATTAGCGCCATGTTCAACATAGTGCAGATCGCGGAGGAGCTTCCATGGAGTGTAGTGGTGTAGCCTTTAGACCCGAAGCTGGAGTCTGGTTCGGAGCCTGGTCACAGTGTGTAGGCCTATCCAGCTGTCATAGAGGAGAAGAGACTTCACTGCTGGCATGTAAGGTTGCACATTTTCGATTATTTCAAATTATTATGCAAATTATGTTTTTCTCTGATTTTCCTAAATGGTCAATACAATCAGTATTTGACAGTCAGTATAATGTTCAACAGTCAGAGTATAAATCAAATATTATTGGACAAACATCCTAATGATAACATTTTTTTTTCACAAATTAAAAAAATTTAAATGCACTGTTTGTATGCACAAAAAAGTTTCAAAATATTTTATAGATTGAAAAGAACTGAAAACGGTCATTTGTTGAATTTGCAGCATTAAGAGGTAACATTTACTGAAATCAAAACTATTTCAATAAAAAAAACATCTTTACAGGCCAAGTTACATGTTAACATAAGACCCCATCTTTGATATCACCTTCACAAGTCTTGCATCCATTGAACCTGTGAGCTTTTGGATAGTTTCTGCTTGAATTTCTTTGAAGGATATCAGAATAGCCTCCCAGAGCTTCTGTTTTGATGTGAACTGCCTCCCACCCTCATAAATTTTTTGCTTGTGGTTACTCCAAAGGTTCTCAATACGGTTGTGATCAGAGGATGATGGTGGTCACAACATGAGTTGCTCTCCTTTTATGCCCATAACAGACAATGACTCAGAGGTATTCCTTGCTGCATGAAATGGTGCATTGTCATGCATGAAGATGATTTAACAATAGAAGGAACGGTTCTTCTTCTTTTTTTTACCATGGAAAATTATCTCTACATTTAGAGATAATTTTCATACCTAAAGTGGCCTACCACCTCTTTTCCCATGATTCCGGCCCAAAACATGACTCCACCACCACCTTGCTGATGTCTTGTAGGGACATAGTGGCCATACACCAACCATCCATTACTCCATCCATCTGAACCATCCAGGGTTGCTTAGCACTCATCAGTAAACAAGACGGTTTTAAAATTAGTCTATAGCTGAATAGTAAGTTTATGGACAATTGCCAGCCTCTGGTGGACCCTACACCTTGAGGTTTGTGGGACTCCGGAGGCACCAGAACCTTCAAATACCTGTTTGCTGCTTTGTAATGGTATTTTAGCAGCTGCTTTTTTAATCTGATGAATTTATTTGCAAAAACCTTCCTCATCATGCCTTTATCTGCACAAACCCATCTGTGCTGTGAATCAGACACAAATATCTTCACAGAACGATTATTACACTTAAGTTTTCGTGGAATATCTAATGCTTTCTACCTTGTCCAAGGCATTACTTTTTGGCAGCAGAGAGATCCTTTTTCTTTCCCATATAGCTTGAAACCTGTGGCCTGCTTAATAATATGTTCCAAAAAATTTGGGGGCACTCCTTGTTTCTATGACACGAAGGTAGGGTCTCAACCCTTGATATCCACTAGTAAATAGACTTCGTATACAACACATGTATGATGCAAACGTGGCTGTAAATATATATCAGAAGAGCAAATGAGTAACGTTTCGGTCAATTTTTAGACCTTCGTCAGGCTCTACAAAATACAATAACACCTTAGTGAGTAATATATAAAAGCATTTTACATATAATTTACATATCATTTATATACATGGAAAATACATGTATGTACAGAAGGCAAAATATCGCATATCAGACAAATAAGTGCACATAGGCCAGGTTCAGTCTTCTTTTGTGAGTTAACATCCATTAGTTGTTCTACAAAGTGTCCAAAACAAATGCATTAGGGCTATATAAGATAATATTTTAAGGTGAATACTATATCTCACATAGAAAAGCGCATATATATATATATATATATATATATGTATATGTGTGTGTGTTTCAAGTGTTTTATTTCTGTAAATGTTGATTATGGATTACAGGTAATGAATATCGAAATCTAAGAAAATTAGAATATTGTAAAAAAGTTCAGTATTGTAAATTCAGTGTGTCACCTGCCAAGGTTTCCTAAGCCTTTAAATGGTCCCTCAGTCTGGTTCAGTAGGACACACAATTATGGAAGACGCTGATTATGAATTGTATTACTGAATTACTGAAATGAATGAACATTTCAAAGATATTCTAATTTATTGAGATGTACCTGTAAAAAGAAGGTAATGAAAGGAATGAAAGGAAGATCTGCAGAATAGAAGACTACAGTAATTTTTTAGCGCAAAGATAAAGATTTAGTAGGAGGTTAATCAGAATAAAGAGAAAAAGGAAAAAAAATAAGGGCCAAAGGTAAAGAGGTAATAAAGAACAAAGAAAAAAATAATAATGGATTCAATATAAGTTTAACATCAAACGACATTGGCAATATACTGGGTAGTAGTTTATCGTAAGTAGAAGAGGATAGATAGTACCAAATAAAATCAGACCAAGAATAGCAGCACCCTTAGAAAAAATATAAGCTAAGAGAGAAGATAAGAAAGGAATGAAATATAAGAGGACTATAGAAATATGTTTGATCAGTGTAGATGATGTATGTCAATTGGAAAACGGAAACTCTGGGGAAACGGATACGAGGGTGAAGAGAATATCTAATCAGAAGTAGAAAGTGAAGAAGATAATCTCCCAGTATGTAGATAATCTCCAGGTATGTTTAGCGTATCTGTCAAAAGAAGAAAGTCAAGTTAGTAACGATACACAAATCAGGTATTAGATAAATGCAGAGATTTCATACTCTTGGTTAAGACAATGTGGTTCTAATATCTGGAGTCTATGGATCCAGTATGCTTCTTTCTTTTCCAAGATTTGCATCCTGTTACCACCCTGTCTGGGCAGTGGGATATGCTCCAACACTTTGAAATGTAACTGCGCAATAGTGTCTTTCATTTTCACAAAATGTGCTGGAATAGGCAGTAGTAAATTCTGGCACTTAATGTTCTACAAACCTAGAAAAATATGTTTCCCGTACGGTGAACGCCGTAGAGGAAAAAAAAAAATCAAAAGTGCCGAACCGCCGTTTTTTTGCTGTGTTGCCTCTGATAAAAAATTTTAATAAAAAGTGATCAAAGCAATAGACATTCCACAAAATATTATAACTAAAAGGTACACCTTGGCCTGCGAAAAAAAGACATCCTATGCATCTCCGTACACGGAAATATAAAAAAGTTATGGGTGCCAAAATAAAAAAACATTTTTTTGCAAAGTTTTAGATCTTTGATAAGGAGTTAAAATGTAACTAAAAGTATATAAATTTAGTATCCCCGGAATCGTACCGAAACATAGAATACAGGTGACATGTCATTTTGGCTGCAGATTGAACGCCGTGAAAACAAAGTTCGTAAGAAAGTCGCACAAATGCACTTTTTATCCAGTTCTACCCAATTCTGAATTTTTCATCGGGCTCACCTGACAAACTAATTATAACAGGTGTTTGCGATTAAGTTCAGTGATCCAAAGAGCCCTAATACACAATACCATCCATGAGTTTAAATGAAAAACAAAAAATTAAGATTTTATGACACCTAAATCTGATTTGCATAATAATTTGAAATTAAGGCATATGGTCTGTAGTTTTCAATGGACCTATTAAGAATGTTTTAGCTGGTGACCATTTTATTAAACTGTACAAGAAAGCTAATTATGGTGTGATCACTTTTGACAATCTGTCCGGTCCATTTGTCAAAATTAGGTCTAAAAGTGCTCGATTGTGTTCTGCACTAGTTGTGAAAGGTAATTGTCTTTTAAAACTTGTTCCCTTTGTTGGACCTGCATATTTCTGCCTCCCAAATTATTTCTGGATAGTTGAAGACCCCATAAAAATGACTTCATTTTGTTTTGTGGCCTAATCTATTTGTCTTATTTGTAAATTTTCAGCTTCTTCCATTGTATTTGGGGACTTGTAACAAATCCCTATCAGTATTTTATTCTTTATCCCCCCCTTACTTCCACCCATAAGAACTCCACATTATCATTTTCTTCCCAGCTTTCATCACGTAGGAGCGGCTTAAGGCAGATTTTTACATACAAGCAAACTCCTCAAGCCATGTCTCACTTATAACCACTATATCATATTCCTCTTCCAACATTATCACTTGATCTTGATGATCTTTTGGCATTGGTATAGATGCTTTTTATGGGTTTTTCCTTATTCCTACTCCTTCTTGTCCTACTGATTGTTCTCACCCCACCCCCGTTCCACCCCCAGTTACATTACTTTGCCTCCATTCCTCGTCTACTCTATCTTTTCCTCTACATCTCTTATTGAGGTGCAGCCTATACTTTCTGAAGAGCCTGTAGCCAATATAGAGGTCAGTCCAGTTTTCCATGAGCCCAAATCCCTCCTTCTGTAACAGTGCTAGTTATATGATCTGGAGTCCAATTGGTGAGGCAATGAAACGGTACTTAAACAATAGTAGATGAGGAATTAAATAGCAGGAATAGTATCTCAGGAGTAAGAAGCAACCGTGGTCAGACGTATGCAGGATTCGGTACACAGGAACAGTAGATCAGCCGTAGTCAGATGTATGTATGTATCGGTACACAGGAGCAGTAGAGTAGTGGTGAGGATCAGGGCAAACAGGAAGCAGACAGCCAGAATAATCAGGCACAGGATGGAGTAAGCTGTGGATTTATATAGGGATAGCTATACTGTGATTGGCCACAGAGCAGGTGTGATCCCTAAGCTAATCATTCCAATAGAAAAGTCCAGGCTAAGCAAGGCAAAGAACAAACAGGCTTCTTCAATGGCATAATTGTCAAGACTGCAGAACATGGCCAGGAAATCAAAGGTTCAAGACCCAGTAAGCTCAGTTCCTGACACCTTCCTACACCAGCTCTTGAGCCACTTGTTTTCCATCTAACTCTAACTTTGTCATTAGTGCCAACATGGACCATGACCACTGGGTCTTCACTAGCTCCTCGCAGTAAACAGTCAGCCCTATCCACCATATGCCAAAACCAAGTGCCACGAAGAAAACATACTGTATAATATTCCTGGTCTTTGTAACAAATTGTCCGATAATTGAGTCCCCTACTACCAGCACCTGTCTGATTTTCCTATGCTCCCATTTCTCTTCTTACTGAAGCAGACATTCACCTGTTGCAAGAGGAATCTGCTGTATCCCTGAGCTGATGCCCCCATCATCTGCCAACTTGGCAAAGCTCTTTTCTCTACCCCTCTTCCTAATCATTACCCTGTTCTCTGTCTGTCCACTCTGAACCTCCATGCTTCAATCCCCATCTCTATTACCATCTCCCTGGGTGAGTGTCTGCTCAGTGAACAGCAAACTCCTGTCCATGTTCTCAATTCCATGTTATCAATTCCACACAATGTTGAGAGTTGCTCATTTAGATATAGAATCGAGGCTTCAGATGAACAATTCTCTTATACTCTGCATAACAATATGCACCTCAAACAGCTGTTATAGGGAAGCATACATTGCACAAGATGTGCACTGAGTTGCATTGGCACTAAATAGAGTTCATCCTAATGGGACTATGTATAGCAAAACCATGTGAATGAAGAAAAAAGTTAGTTACCTTCTAGGTGCTCTTAATCTAAAGCCAATGAATCAAAAGTCACACTTAAGACACTGCATACTTTATATAAATGCACACTCTCATACTCTCTCACTTCACTGTTTCTTTTAAATAGGCTTATGACAAATATATTGTTCCTGCACTGCAATTTTGTGCAAAAGCCAAGGACCTTTCAATTTTTATGCTAAGGCCCCATGTTGTGGAAGTGCAGGTTTTTTTTGTTGCAGATTTTGCTGCGTTTTTTTGAGCCAAAGACTAGAGTGGATTAAGCATAAGGTAGAAGTATAAGTAATTCCTGTATATTTCCCATTCCTTTTGCAGCCATTCTTGACTTTGGATCAAAAAACTTCAGCCACACATAGATTAATGTAGATAGAAATCAGTCTGTAGTCTGTGAGAAGAGTGCATTGGGGAAGTTTGTCTTACAGAGGAGGCATGGGAGAACAGTATGAGTGAGATAGGGAAACATGGAGAACAGTTTGTGTGACAGGATTTTTTTTTTTCAATTTATTTTCTGTTCTAGACCTCATTAACTATCCTAGCTTAAAACTGTAGGGCAAATTATTTGGCGTTAAACATCAATTATATTTATAGGAGAAGATAGATAGATAGATAGATAGATAGATAGATTAGATAGAACCATTACTGGAGATTATAATATAGTTGCCTGTGGTGACACAGAAATAATGAGAACATTTCTAGACAGCATATGCCATATTTAATTAATACACTTAGCTTTGATAGAATGTGGTCTAATTTAAAAGGCCATGGTGATTTAACACATCACATGAAGTTTTCTGGTTGCAACATTCTGCCTGAGAGATTAGTGTGCTATGTGCAAAAGCTGGCTAAATAAAGTAAATAAATCATCATATACTGTGAGTCTTGGAGATTTAGAGGCTAATGTTATATCATTTAGCCCAAACTACATTCAATGAAGTCACAGAAATGCTGAAAGGCATCTTTCTGTAAAGTGTGGTATTATCATGTAAATACTGTACTGCTATAAAATTCTATTATACATTCTCAAGTTGCTTTAATAGATAGCAAACTGTAATTTTAATCCTATTAAGACAGACTATGACTCTCAAAAATTACTTCCTCCTATACTTTGTTGCATACAGTAAGTGACAAAAGTAAATCAGACATATGACATATGAAGAGTGATTCCTATTTTGGAGATATAATAGAGAATAGACTTTGATTTTCTCATATTTACTTAAGAGCTTTGGTTTCATTCAGAAGGATTTGTGGCTGTAATATGGATACCTAAATGTGGCTACATAATGGCTGTCTGAATTAACTCTTACCTTTGGAAGTTACAGGTTTCTTAAACCTAAGATAATTTTTGTCCACCCTTACAACCAACTTTTTTTGTTCATTGTATATAAAATAAAACAGTAAATAGTGCTCTACTATTATGTGTCTGCAGTTAATATGCAGATCTACTGTATGTGTCAACACAGTGGTTAGAAATGTTTCCTTGCAGTTCTAGGGTCCATGACAATGGCAAACATTTGTAATGCGCTTTTCTCACACAAGGGACTCAAAGTTCAGGGAGCGCTGTCGAGCAGGGGAGTTATTGGCTACTGTATAGGCACTCAATACCAACACCCGCAAGGATCAGTTGTTTTTTTATGGGGAACCAATTTACCTATTTTGAAACCCATGCAAACATAGGGATAACATCCAAACTCCATGCAGATTTTGCCCTTGGTTGAATTCAAACCCAGGACCCTAGTGCTGCAAGGTAACAGTGCTAACCACTGGTGGGTTTGAATCTCACCATGGACAATATCTAAATGATGTTTTCATGTTCTCCATGTGGTTTCCTCGTACAATCCAAAGACATAGTGGGAATGTCATAAGTGATGACAATGTAATATATTTATTGTTATAAATAAACACATAAACAAATGTGTCTCCATTGGGACCGACAGCAAACCAACCCTGCATGGTTTAATTCTGCAGTCATACTCTCATCCATCTTTCCCCTACTTCTTGCTAATCTAAGAAACAAGTGGTAGGGAGTATGGCTATACAGACTACATTGTTGTTTGTGATATACACATTTGCATAGGAGTTGTGTATATACAATACAGTGATGCAAATACAGTACATTTTTTAAAGGAACCAATCAAATGACAGTAGTTGTGGTACAGCATCTTTCAGGTTGGCAAAAATCAGATTGCTCTTTGTTTTATAGAAGAAAGATGTAACTAACACAGTTGAAGATTGTGTGTATATTTTTAATGTTTAGTCAAATTTAAAGTGTATATAATAAATAAAGAAAATATAACAAAGAATGAGTTGACTGGACACCCAATAAAAGAAGCAGGATTGTTGTACTATGTGAATTTGTTCTTTTCTATGCTGAAATTGCAAAGCAAGCTGTTTTCATGAGAATTTGGAATCATTAACCATGCTGGAGATTAGTTGAGTGTAGATACCTCTGTATTTCCACTAGGTGGAAATTTATTAAAGGGGATTTCCCATGAAAAAAAGTGAAATGTGTAGACAATTAAAAATGTTCCTGTATTCATTGTTGCTTCCATTGGCAACCTATAAAAACAAAAGACTGTCACACCTAAAATAGTTGTAGAAAATCTTTAAAGAGGACATTTCATGTCCTCATGAAAGTGCGGTTTTATATACCGCTAGAAAGCTCACAGTGAGCTGAATTCAGCCAACTGTCGGCTTTCCCGGTATGTGCCCCAGGGCTGGAGATATCAGTGCAAATTAGTTTTGGCACAATATCTTCCCACTGTCAGAAGGGGGTTCCTTATAGCTCAGCGTCATCGCTGAGCTGTGAGGAACGCCCCCCAAGTACAAGTCTATGGACAAGTACTGTCGGGGGGGGCATTCCTCACAGCCCAGTGATGACACTGAGCTATAAGGAACGCCCTTCTGACAGTGGGGAAATATCGGTGCCAAAACTAACTGCACCAATATCGTCAGCATTGGAACACATACCGGGAAAGCTGACAGTGCGCTAAATTCAGCGCACTGTTGGCTTTCTAGCGGTTTATAAAACCACACTTTCATGAGGACATGAAAGGTCCTCTTTAAAACTACAAAAATTTTAATTATTTATAATTTTTAATTATTTATGTTTGCAAAAATGTTTAACATTTAAGGATTTCACTCTAATTAGAAGCAATGATAGAAACTATCCTCCCTATAATCCTTGAACAATACGTCTGTCTTAATAAATCTGCCCCATCAAGTAATGCGCTGTGCAGGGCCTGAGGAAGGGTTACATGTCATAGAAACCCAAAGAACACCAAAAAGAGAACTAGTCAAACACTGCCCACCTCAAGCTATGCACTGGGCATGTGTGTCAGAGTGTTCTTTTAAATAGATTTTAGAGCCCCATGTGTTTTTTTTTAATTGGTTCAATATAATATACATAATATATTTCACTAAATTTTAAAACCCAGGGTAAGTGTGGCAAGTAGTCGCCAGGGTAAGTGTGGCATACAAGACACAAATTGCTGTCACAGTAGGATTACAAAAAATGGACTTGTCCATCTGTCCTAATTAATAACACAGGTCTGCAAAAAAAAATTTTTCAAGAGCTGTTTTGGTTATTCCACGTAATCTTTATGTTTTTTGGTGCGCTGAATCCGAAAATGACCTCCATTTTGTCATAGGAAATCATGTTTCCTGACAATTTAGGTAACTATATTAAATAATGCAATACCTCAAAATAAGTGGAAATAGACTTATAAAATGAATGTTTTATTACAATTTTTTCATGAAAATCCTTTTTTGAACTGAAATGAGCTCTTCTTGGTGCATTTTCTGGAATGTCTCTCTGAAGTATCCAACAGTAGCCTGCCATCATTGTAATGCTCCATTTTCCCTGGTATTTCCTTTCCATCTCTTTAATGTCTTGGTGGAATCGTTCACCTTGTTCCTCACTCACAGCTCCCAAATTTTAAGGAAAGTAGTCAAGTTGGGACTGGAGGAAATGCACTTTCAAACTCATTGGACAACCTAAAGCTTGAAATGCTTTCAACATTCGTCTGATGATCTTTTTGTAGTGAGGATCTTTGTTATTGCCTAAAAATTTCTCTACGACTTCTGTAGATGCAATCCACCCTTCTTTTTGAGGATCCGTCATGGTATTGACAAACTCTTGATCAACTATAAGCCTTCTAATCAGAGGCATAGCTAGGGGCTCAGCACTGGGGGGGGCAAACATATCCAAGTGGCCCCTACCTGAGTATACCGATGTTATCACTATACGTTGACCATATGGTGATAGATACTGGCTTTACACAGGGTTCTGCATACAATTTAAGTAAATACAGTACAGGGAAATGTTGTTACTTACAGGTGATGTCTTTGACTGTAATCTTTTACATTTCTAATCCACTTCTTCCAGTTGTGACCTGTCTCTGTAAAGTTTGCAGCACAGACATCTTTGGCTCCTCACTTTTCCAGACACGTCACCCACATTTTCCTTGCCTATACAAAGTCCCCTTCTTGCTGCTACCCCCAATTATAAAATACATGATATAAAAATCTTCTGTAAACGAATGATACCCCCATATGTATCTTAAATTAGCAATGCCCTTTTGTGCCCCTTAATTAATTCCTCCATTGTGCCCCCTTAAAGGGATTGTTCGGGATCAGAAATATTAATGCAGGCAGCAGGATAGGGTTGTAAATAAAAATGCACTGACACATACCTGCATCCCCTCCTCTGTTTCTGCCCTGGGCCAGCCATCACCTTCACTGCATTATTTGTATACGGAGCGGCTGCAGCACTGATGTCAAGTTGCCGAGACCGCTGCAGCCAATCACCGCTCTCTACAGTACAACAGTATATAGTGTTGGGCTGCTGTGGTTTCGCTGTTGTGATATCTCGTTGTAGCCACTTTGTATACAAGCAATGGTGACAGACAGCCCAGAGAGCCCACCCCCCCTGCCCCCCGCTAGCTACGCCTCTGCTTCTAATGTCTGGTCCAATGAACGCATCTTCCTTCAATTTTGCCTCCGATAGGCACAAAACTTGGTGACCAAGTATTTGAAGCATTCTCCATCTCTTGGAAGTGATAATACGAATTGCTTCATCAATCCCAATTTTATGTGGAGAGGTGGTAGAAGAACCTTATGGGGAGGTACCAAAGTTTCTCGGAGGACATTTTTTTCGAAGTATACTTTTTTCACAAAGTCTGTAATATTCTGCTGTTGCTTCAACACTATATATACACCACAGATGAAACAGAAACTGTCTGGCGAATTAATACACTTTCGCCATAACATTGGGAAACACGATTGAAGAATGACGAGCTAACACGAACTGTGTTGAAAAAAAGTATGAACAGGCAAGAACCAATAAAGAAAAATTGAATCAAGCACAGGCATGTCAGAGCCTGTGCATTGAGCTTGCTACATGTTGATGCTGGTTTCCATTAGCTCACTCTGGAAGTTCTTTTCTTTGAGAGTTAAGGTTTTTTGGCATTTTGTATTTTAAATGCACTTATGTGAATTAATTTATATTAATTTTGACTTTAAATTTGGTTAAAAACACATAATATAAAAAAAATACCAAAAATTAAAAATAATTAGATAAATTTGAAGACAATTTTGCATTTTGTGGCAAATCCTGATGTCTAGGAGTTTTTTCAATATTCTATTTGTTTTCAGCACACCAAAATACATGAAAATTAGATGAAAATAATCAAACAGTTTTTTAGTCACAGACCTTTGTAAGAAATTTAGTAAATGCCATACAAATATGATCAAATGATAGCAAATTAATACAAGGAAAGGCCAGTTAATGCTTAAGGTATGGGAGAGGGAGGGAGGGAGTAAGGCTGGTTTTGATAAGAATGTCTAGGTTATTGATTGTTAATTGACTGAAAAAGGTTATGAGATAGAAGCATAAAAAGTTAGAAAAATGTTTTTAAATCTGCGAAATGTTGGAATATGAGTTATCAGGTTTTATGTGTATTGCTAGAGATTGAGTTAAGCGCAGCTATTAGCTGTTCCATCATTTGGATGTGCAGGATTTCTTGAAATCAGTCCGACACCATAGGGGTCTGAGAACTCTTCCACAGTCTAGGGATGACTGATGACTAGATCTAGCACCAATTAACATGAAGCTGACAAGCAAACGGAGTGTTTTCCTAATGCTACACATAAAATTAGATAATAGAGAGGAGCTGAGTTGTATTCAAGGAGGGTGCCAGTCACTTTATGAATTATCTTAATCACCATTGACCAGAATTGATGCAAAGGAAGACTTCCCTACCAAATGTCAAACATTGAAATTCAAGCTTGGCCACATCTTCAGCACACAACCAAGACTGATGGGTACATAGAATTTAATACTGTTTTAATTCTGTATGTAATTCTGTACCAACATGAAAACACTGAAAAGTAATATATGGAAAGAAAAAAAAATAAAACATATTCTTTATTAGTATTATATATAAAAAGAAGGGCTGAATGGCCACACTCTAGATAGGACACCACACAACATATAAAATACAACTTAGAGGAACACAGTGTATGTGGGTTGATAATGGTATAGGTAGATATCCAAAAATTAGGGAAGTGAGCTGAGCAGTCAGTCACTCAGACTTCTTTGGTCTTATCGATTCCTCACTTTGCCACGATGTCCGGATGGACAGACAATTTCATTGCCCTGGAAACATAAACCTCCTGGATCTTTTTTGTGGAAGTACTACATATGGTGACTAAGTGGTCTGTCCTCCTTTTTAAGAATATTTACAACATGGTTCAGGAATCAGGACCCTTCTCCTCCAATTCCCTGTTGATAATTATGTGGGCATGGACAGGTAGCCAAATAGATCACTCCCCGAAACAGACAATTAATAAAATCTTGTGTCTCATACGTTAGTCTGGTACCCACACTTTGGAATTTATGGCCTTTTTTGATGTATTGACATGAGAGGATACCAACATGAGAGAATCTTAGTTGGTTTTCTATGCTTTACAAGAGAATGAGAATTTATAGCAGAGTTGGAATGCTGAGTTATATTTATCTGTAGGGTAAAAGGTTACATAATTACATAGTTAGTATGACTGAAAAAAGACTTATGTCCATCGAGTTCAACCAAGTCATGGTAATGGGCATAACTGAAAGGAACTCCTCTCTAAACTGGGATACATACTTAAGTCTTTTCTGACATATGGTCAGTGGACGCTCCAAAGCATATGTCTACAGGAATCCTGGCTTCTCTCCCAAACATGAGAAAATAAGTAGAATATCTTGTGGACTCATTCTTAGTGTAATTATAAGTGTGGACTAGTTGACTCAGGTGTCTGCTTCACTGTGATTTCTTTTTGTGGTTCAGAGTATCCAGAAATGTTAAGGAGGGTGCGTGAACCTTGCAGCTTGTGGTTCCCCTTGAGGAAGGAAATGAGTTTTTGATCTCACAAATATCACATAATTCTCAAATTAACCGACTCTCAAAATCTCTTCCTTGGTCAGAGTATATGCGTACTGGTAGTCCACAGTGCACAAAGAATTTCTCCCACAGAGTTTTTGCTACTGTGATAGCTTTCTGATCTTTAGTGGTATATGACTGAGCATAATGAATGAAATGATCTGTAACAACTAATACACTGCTTATGTTTCCCTCATCTGGTTCTATGGATAGGAAATCAATACACACTAATTCAAGATGGCCATCACTGGTGAGATTAATGAAAGTAGCTGATCGAGTAGGTAGTGTATTTCTAAGTATATACCCCTCACAAGACTTTCAGTATCTTATAATATCAGCCTCCATCTAGGGTCAGTAAAACCGATCAGTAATGAGACAAGTGGTCTTTTCTATGCCCAAATGTCTATGTTCATCGTGAAAATCCTTTAAAGCCACCTCCCTGAACCTAGCAGCCAGAAGCAACTGTTGTCAAATCTCTTTATGCTTGTTTGGGGATTCCCGATATAGCAGTCCTCTTCTCATAACCAGGGACTCTATTTGACGAGAAAGCAGAAGTGAATCTGCTGTCTTTAGAGCATTTCTTTTGGGCTTCAGGTTCTGTTTCACTGACCACCATAATACTCCTATAGAGGGATCCTCTTGTTGTCTCAATCTGATTTCATGTCAACTGAGGCAGAAAATCATCATTGACTATGGTCAGTTAGTAAAACATAGTAGGAAGTAATTTCTCTGGAGCCCCCAGAAATCAAACACAGCCCCAATAATAATAATAATAATAATAATAATAATAACAACTTCCGGGCGTTCCAGAGAGCACAATAAAAGGAGACTAGTGAAGGAGAAGGAAATGGCAGACAGTGAATATTAATAAGGTTACCAGGGTTTCTTGGTGAGACAGGTATGGAGTTGAGGTTAGCAAAGGAAGGAGGACCAGGGTTTGAAGAGATGTCCCTAGGACCCATTGACCTGAAAATATCTTTCTGTTGTTGTTCTTGGTGCTATAACCCTTAGTGAGGTCCATTAATGGCTTGGCAATCTTTGAATTCTGGGGTATGAACCTCTGATAGTGTCCACAAAATCCCAAAAAGGACCAGTGTTCTGCTAACTTGGTAGGCCTAGGCCAGTTTAATACCACTTCCACTTTACCTGGGTCAGAAGAGATACGTTCTCGACTAATAATATGTCTCACTATTTTACTTTATTTTTTGGCAAAACTCAAGGGACAATTTTAGGTGATCCAGCACCTTAAAAAATCTTTGGTTATGTTCTTCAATGTAGCATCCAAATACAATCACTTCATCCAAATAGACAAAGACTTCACGAAAATTCATATCTTCTACTACTTTGTCTATGCACCTCTGGAATGTGGCTGGAGCACCGGTGATTCCCTGAGGCATTCTCTTAAATTGGTAAAAGCCAGTTTTACAAATAAAAACAGTTTACTGCTGATCTTCCTTACTCATGGGAATCTGGTAATAACCACTTCTAAGGTCTAACACAGAAAACCACTGACTATTTTTTGTTGCAGATTTTGCTGCATTTTTTGTAAAGGAGCTTGTTTTCTTTCTGTGTATTAACTTGTCCAACCTGTAAAGAAAATCTGATATATTTTCCCCTATCTCCTGATATGTGGTTCTGAGCTTATAAATAAGGTCAGTTGCATCTTCATGTGACCCAAAGGCATCTCTAAGAGAAGACATCCAGTCCCAAGATATTGCATGGAACTTGTTTCGCCAAACAGCTTCCACGACTTCCATCGCCAAAACCCTTCAGACTTTTTACTATCTTTTTTCTTTTCACAACATCTGAACATTGCCACTCTTCCAAATATAAGAAAGCAATATCTCTCTATGTGATATATTCTTCTTGTCCAACTGTAGTTAAAATGTTGCTAGTGAAAGTTCTCAATCGCTGATAGTTCCTTTCAGGCTGTAAATTTGCAAACAGTTCTACCAATCTTTCCATAGTAGCCACCATTACAAAACTATTAGCAAATCACTCTATAGATTTTCCCCTGGATGGAGTGGAAGTTCTCCACAGTGGGCTCACTTCTATAGGAATATTCCTAGTGTCATATTTCAATGGTCATACTAACTTCCAACGTCGACCATATTTCTGTGGTACAACAACAACTGATGTTCCCTCTCTAAGGGTTTATTAGTAGTGATAAGAGCTGCAGAGACACATTGATGATCATTCACTAGGGAATGATTAACTTCCTGTAACAGATAAGCTATCCTTAATATGTTATCATCTGAAACATGAGTAAACTCACCACACAGAGCAAAGCTATTTTTTGTCAAACAATTCAGTCATTTCCTCTGTAATAGACTCCATGGCTACTGTTTGTCTTGACTTTTACAGTTGTGTTCAGATCTCAGCAGCGCCTCCAGTGTAATGGCCCCTAATTAAGTCTCTAACGTAAGAACAGGTTTAATGTAGTTCTTCTAACTTAGCGCAGTGCCTCCGCCTGAGACTTGCTAGAAACTAAGGTATACATAAGGGTTGGTTTCTTCTGCCAGGGGCTCACTTAGGAAACCCCATACCCCCCACGCTTAGCTCAGTACACACTTGTTATACCAGGAAATTATATTTAATATTTAGATTTTAACATTAAAATTTTTATTGAAGTTTATAACAGTAAGCAAACAACAACACAGTAACAACAAAGGTGGTGGGTAGGATAATGGTTAGGGTTAAGGAGCGGAATAGAAGGGGCGGGAAAAACAAGATACGTCAGACGGGTAACAGAAAGCATCAGGGGGGGGGAGGGCAATAACAAAGACTCTGTCACAGCAGAGCCAAATGGTAAGTCCAATAGTAAAAGCAAAGACAAATATATATCATAGCAATAATAACAAAGAGGGGGGTAAGAAAAGATAAGAAAGGGGGAAGGCTACGAAGAAACAGAGGGGAAGGCAGACTGAAACTCAGCAGAGTAATGAAAGTGATTCCACAGGAGCCACGTTTGTTGGTGGGCCCTATCATCCTGCTTCAATTCCGCAAGCAAGGTTTCCATGCTGCGGATGCGTAAGACCTCCTGAAGCGATGACAACAGAGAGGGGGGTGTCGGAGACTTCCACAGTCTAGGGATAACTGTTCTTGCTGCTATTAATAAAAAACCTAATAGTCTATGGGTATGTTTTTTAAATTTTCGTGGGAAAATAGAGAGGAGGAGTGGAGCAGAGCCATCATCCAGCGCAATTCCAGTGACCGTCTGAATAATTCGACGGACATCCGACCAAAAGGGGCATCCCCACCAGATATGTGCCATCGTACCCCGGGCATCGTTACATCTCCGGCAGCGATCAAATGTAGAGGGGTATATCTCATGGAGGACAGAGTGGACTCTATACCACCGAGAGAATTTTGTAGTTCATTTCTTGTGCCTTGCAAGAAATACAGAATTTATGGCATGCCTGAAAAGCCAAAGACCACATGTCCGGTGAAAATGAGACCCCCAATTCCCTCTCCCAACCCTTCGCAAACGTTGGCAAGCAGGCATCTGAGTCCTCCATGAGCATTCCATAAAGAAGCATGAACCTGGGGACTAGATGAAAGGCAAAGCTGCTCAAAAGGCAACAGTGCCCTATGAAGGTTATGAGACGTCTTAAGAGTGGCATAGAAATGAGAGAGCTGGGCATACTGCCAGTGGGAGGCACCGGAGTCAGGGTCTGAGCCTGGAGTGAGTACGTCAGAGTGGGGAAGAAGGGATGAGGATGAAGTCATTCGACAGAATCTGAGGGTACGCTGGCCTATAGCATGATAGAGAAAAGGGGAATGTAGTGCAGCGGGAAAGTCTGGATTGCCCTAGATAGGAGTCATGGGTCCATCATTATGGAACAGTTTCTGCACACCAGTATAGAGTCTGCAGGAGTGTAGCACCTGACTCGTGATGTATGGGAGCACATGAGTCGTACCGTCTAACCAATAGCGTTTGTGAAGCCATGGAAGGGCAGTGAGAGGGAGCGGGCTCAGAGATCCCTCCAGGGCAACCCAGAGCTTAGATCGTGCAGAATGGTGCCAATCAAGTATATGTGCAGTGACCACAGCCAGGAAGTAACTAGAGCACACTGCTTAGGCCTAGTGAGAGTGCTCCTCGTAATCCTTGGAGGCTGCGATACCCAGATAAACTTAGTAAAAGCTTTCTGGACCGTCACAAAAAAATGTTTGGGAAGTGCTATGGGTATTGTCTGAAAAAGATAGAGCAGTCTGGGGAGTACATTCATTTTCAGGAGGTTAATGCGGCCTAGCCAAGAAAATCCTTTGGTATCCCAAAGAGAGAGGTCTGTCTGGAGGGTGCGCAGAAGCGGGAGAAAATTTATTGAGAATGTGTCATTTAGATTATAAGGAAGCTGTACACCCAAATATTTGATCGCTTTTGGGGACCACTTGAATGGAAAGGAGGTGCGAAGATTCCGGACTAAAGGCACGGATAGGGAAATATTAAGAGCTGTGCTTTTGGACAGATTAATTTTATAATTTCTATAAAAGCTGTAAGTATTAATCTCGCGAAGGAGAGAAGGAATAGTCGTAATTGGCTGCGTAACGAAAAGCAGGACATTGTCTGCGAATGCTGAGATTTTTAAATGCAGATCACAAACACGGAGGCCCTGAATGTCTGCATTACCCCTAATAGACACCAGCAGGTGTTCCATCACCAGAGCGTAGAGCATCGGTGAGAGGGGGCAGCCTTGCCAGGTACCATTACGAATAGTGATAGGGGAAGAGAGTGAGCCGTTAACTCGTATTTGTGCACATGGGGAATTATAGAGAGCATGTATACGGGTGAGCATAGTAGGGCCAAGACCTATCTAGGAGAGAGTAGCTTTTAGGAACCTCCAATCCACTCTGTCAAAGGCCTTCTCCGCATCCAGAGAAAGCAGCATAATTGGAATTCGAGAGCGTTGGGCATGGTGGATTGCAGAGAAGGCCTTCAACGTGTTATCCATGGCCTCCCTATGAGGAATGAATCCCACCTGATCAAGATGTACTCAGTCCTCCATGTGCTGGCTTAATCTTTTGGCTATTAGCTTGGCATAAATCTTTGCATCTGTGTTGATTAGGGATATTGGCCTATAGCTAGGACAGAGAAAATGGTCCTTACCCTTGTTGGAAATAACTGTGATATGTGCATGTAGAAAGGACGGAGGGAAGGGCATATCAGATGATACAGAATTGAAAGATTTTAGTAAGAGGGGCGCAAGATCAGGTTGTAGGGTCTTATAAAATCAGATCGTGAAACCATCAGGTCCAGGGCTCTTACCTGTCGGCAAGGAGGAAATCCCCATGTCAAGCTCTTGCATAGAGAACTAGGACTCAAGAATGGAGATATCCTCAGACCCAAGCGAGGGGAGAGCTGTGCTAGTTATGGGGTAAGGGTGAGTGGTGGGTCAGGCACCTGGTTAGTGGTATGTGGATGGGGGAGGTTGTAAAGGGACTCATAGTAGTCCTGGAATGCGGTACGATGGGAGGTAATGCCTGAGGAGTTCCTTACGGCCATTACGTGGGAGACAGCATTACGTTCCCTCACAGCTCGGGCCAGCATGCAACCCGCCTTATTACCCCCTCTCATAGAAGGAACATCTGCCCAGTTGTCAGAGTCACTGCTGTTTGTGGTGAAGCAAGCAAGGACCTGATCTCCTGACACGTCTCCATCCGAGAGGCTAGAGTAGACTGTTGGAGGGTCTGCTTATGCTGCGCCTCCAGGGTAGCCAGGTCTCTAAGGAATGACTGGAACCGCAAGCCTGCCTCTCTCTTGAGCCTGGACCTAGGTTTCATCAGTACCCCCCGAAGAACACATTTTAAGGCTTCCCATTGTACCAGTAGGGTAGTAGTGTCACCGGAGTGATCCTGCACAAAATTGGAGATAGAGAGCTTTAGGTCAGCGAGGCATTGAGCATCAAGCAGCAGCGACTCATTCAATCTCCATGAGTTAGAACATGGGCCAGGAGATAAGAGACGGAAGGAGCAGGAAACAGGGGAATGGTCAGAGAGGAAGGCCGTATCTATCCTAGCTGCAGTCACTTGAGAGAGGAGTGAGTGGGATATGAGGATGTAATATAGTCTGCTATAAGAGTTGTGGGCACGAGAGTAGTAAGAGAAGTCAGCAGGATGGAGAATTCGCCAAGCATCACATAGGAGCATAGAATGCAGGAGTCTGCCGAGTTTGTTTAGAGCATTGTAGGGGATGTGGGATCTACCAATGGAGCTATCAATTAGTGGGTTCATGGAGAGGTTGAAATCCCCACATAGGATGAGGTGGCCTTTAGCAAAGGACTGTAGAGTATTCTCTGCGGACATGAGGAAAGGGACCTGGTTGGAATTGGGGGGTAGAGGTTGGCCACAGTGTACACCTTACCATATATTTCAAAAATAAGGTATAGGTACCTGGCAAACTGATCTACCAGGGAGACTAATATCTTAACTGGGAGGTTCTTATGAAAAAAGGTAGCCACCCCTTTAGTCTCACCCTGTGTACTGCTACTGTGTGACCATAGAGGGAATTAGCGGTTTTTGATGGTGGGCATGCACTCAGCGAGAAAATGCATTTCCTGGAGGCAGAGAATCTGAATCTTACGCTTGTGGACATCATATAGAATCTGAGAACGCTTCTCAGAAACATTAAGTCCCTTAACATCAAAAGAAGAAATAGTAACGTCTGCCATGTGGAGTGGTGGGGGGAGCAGAGAGCAAGTAGGGGCAGTATTAGAAGGGGAAAGACAGAGAGCACAGTCAAGAGAGTAAAAGGTATAACGGTAAAGGATGAGAGAGTACAGGGGTGTGGGAAGGGCAAGCTAATGGGAGAAGGTGGAAAGAACACCCTCAAAGGGGACTACAGAGTGGGAACACAGGTCTCCAGGTGGTCCTACACAGAAGGGCCCCAGCTATGTGGGGACGAGGAGGGCAGGGCACGTTCCAGGGGCTCAGATGGAAAGAGCAAAGAGCAGAAAGAGTGCAGAGCTGCTGTGGCCCATTGAAAGTAGGAGATGACTAAAGAGGGGAGAATGTGAATGGGTACACACTGAATCATGTAAATAGGTGAAAATGGGCATAAGTGAGCATATTAAACAACATCACAACAGCAGAAGATTATAAAGTCCAACAGTAATAGTTCACCTGACAGGAAACAGTTCATGCGGGGTAGTCTCGGAGCCAGTCTCCGCCTGCGATGAGGTCTTTGAGAGCACTGGGGACTCATATAACGGCCTCATATAGTGTCCCAAGTCAGAGGAGCAGGGCCAGGATGATCAGCATCACTGAGGAGTAGGTCCCAGGCTGGGAGCTGGATCAGAGGTAGATCAAGGGCGCGCAGGAAGTCTGGGAGTTCCTCTGGGGTAGTCAGGGAGAGTAATCTATCTTTAATGCGGACCTGGAGGGCAAACGGGAAACCCCAGCAATAAGGAATCCAGCGTACCTGGAGGAAAGCAAGTAGAGGCTTCAGGGCCGCTCTCTGGCGCAGAGTATGTCTGGAGAGGTCTGGAAAGATGGAGAGTGAAGCACCATCAAAGTCAATAGTTTTGAGGTGTCGAGCTTTAAGCATAATCTCCTCCTTATAAGCATAGAAATGGATCCTACATATGACATTTCGAGGTTTGGCAGGGTCCATGCTGCGAGGCCGAAGGGCACGCTGTGCGCGGTCCATGTCTATGTGAGTCTCAAGGGGCGGCCCAAAATGGAGTTGAAGATGCCTGTATGCGTGGGTACCAAGTCAGCCATCTGTGTAGCTTCAGGGAAGCCGTGAAGTCGTATATTATTGTGGCGGTTGCGGTTCTCCATATCATCCACGTGGGAGATAAGTTTGCAGTAGTGAGAAGTGTGGGTGGCGGAAGTCTGTTGCAAAGTATGAAGTGAAGCCGTAACTGAGGACTGAAGTTTTTCCAAGTGATCCACCCTGTGCTGCAAGTCAGAAATATCAGTTTTAACCACTTGTAAATTGTGACACCATGCACGCTTCAGGTCAGAGGCTAGATTGTAGATATCTCTCCTACTTAAGGCGAGTAGAGCCTGAAGTTCTGGATGGCCCTGAAGAGTAAGAGCTGCTTCTTCTAGCGGAGGCAAGGGCGACAAAAGAGAAGATGTCTCTGTGTGATTGGCGCCGTGAGCGCATTAGCCACTCAGGTTCCTTCTGCAGGTGACAGGGGGGACGGTGTCTTCTCCCGAAGATAGATCAGAACCCAGCGGGGTAGATGGGGTTGTAAGGACTCGCCGTCCTGGTCTGGAAGAGTGAGAGAAGGCCTTCTTAGAGGGAGGGCTGACACCCCATTCAGCATCTCCAGCACAGGCTGGGGACCAGGAGTCATCATTGTGGAGGGCTGAGGGTGACAGGGAGAGCCCCGGGATGAGTCCCCCACCTCTCCAGATGTCTCAGCTGGAGTTTGCTGCTCTGAGAGCAGCGGCACCCGGTTTGCCACTGAGGTCGCCGTGGGAGTGCTTAATGGCCGATGAGGACCTGATGCAGGCTCAGGTATGATGTCTGGTAGCCGTATGGGAGCTGAGGCCATCGGGAACGATGTAGGACAGAGGGCACTGGCGGCAGAGGGAGGAGATGGAAGCTGCCGCGTTGTCAGGGATGCAGGAAGATGGCGGCGCCATCTGAGGAGTCACGCAACTCCCCCAGAGGGCGAAAATAATTAGAAATTGGTACCTCTGGGACCTGAGAGTTAGGGGGATCTACAGTGGTTCTCCTGGGGTGTGTCTTGCCCATTTTCAAGCGAGAAACACCTGTTATAGTGGGGTACACAGTGGAGCTCCTAAAAGTTGCTGCCTGCCACGAGCATGCCTAGCCACGCCCCTCCAATATTTAGATTTTAGATCAAGTAAAGTTACAACATTGATGAAGTTAACTAAATAATGAGATGATGATGTGACAATACCACAAATGCGGTATTATATAATTATATATATATATAGAAATAGAAATCATGGTAAAAACCATAGATACTGTTAATACTATAATCTCACTAAAATAATACACTGTAAATACATGCAATATATGAAGCCAAGGTTTGTATATGGGACCATGTTGCCGCGGATGTTGGTACACTTTAGGTATGTATATTCACTTAATAATAAAGCAAATACTTGCAGCTTGAACAGTGGTGAAGCAGCCACTCTTGCTTGACAATCAATGAATTTTAGCCATTACTATGCTGAGTCTTTATTTTTCAATATCAACGAGTACCCCAAACACTATGGGCATGATGTAAGAAGTTACTCACTCTTCTGTTGACCTGACACTCTAGTTTAGTTTAGTTCTCAAACTAACTACAGCAGTGCTTAAGAAGAGATGGCAGGATCCTTTTCTGATTTCAACACAAGGATGAGGCTCCTCTCAGGAGACTCACTGGATTTGTAGAACCATGTCTTAGCTTAGTCTTCCAGTCTCACTATAAAATTGATGTCTCTCAATCCAAAGTCTCTTATACATCAAGATTTCCATTATTTTTCTCATTGGCAGCTACTTGTCTCCAGCTTACTCTAGTAAGGCCTGTTGGGAAATGTAGTTCTGACTTTCTTCAGCAGCTGGTTAGTCATATCAATGCCTTCTGCTCTCCATAAACCTATTACAGGGGTTCATGTCAGTTCATCTCAGACAAACTAAAATGGCCACTGCGACATGCATTGCGGTAAATTAGACTCTTCAGATCCCAGAGTATAATATGTGGAGGCCCAGGGGAGGCAAATAAAATTGTCATGTGCCCGGGATCACTGCTGAGGCCTGTGACTGTGACTTCTACTATCACGGCTCATCATCTGTTATATTTTATATTCTTTATTATCCTGGGAATGGGAAGAGGTATATTTTGATTGACAGTCTGACACATTTTACATCTTTTACAAAAAAAAATCATCTGTAAATTACCCTAGGCAGAACTGATATCAACTACACTACTGACTTATCTTCTTTAACCCCTTATGGACTTGGCCTACAAATGCTTTAAGGATGAGGCTGTTTTTTGAAGATACATTGTACTTCAAGGTAATGGTAAGCAATAACCAATTTTTTTCCATAATTATTTATGAAACAATAGGAAATTTGCAAATACATTCTTAAAAAATCAGACAATGTGATTTTCTGTATTTGTTTTCTCATTTTGTCTCTCATAGTTGAGGTCTACCTATGATGACAATTACAGGCCTCTCTCATCTTTTTAAGTGGGAGAACTTGCACAATTGGTGGCTAACTAAATACTTTTTTCCCCACTGTATATCTAGAAAATCACATTGTCTGATTTTTTAAGAAGTTTGAGGTGTTTGGATCACACAGAAGAACATTTGTGAGACGCAGAACAACTGAAAAGATGCTGAGAGAGTGCCTGACGCCATCGGTCAAGCATGGTGGAGGTAATGTGATGGTCTGGGGTTGCTTTGGTGCTGGTAAAGTGGGAGATTTGTACAATGTAAAAGGGATTTTGAATAAGGAAGGCTATCACTCCATTTTGCAATGCCATGCCATACCCTGTGGACAGCGCTTGATTGGAGCCAATTTCATTCTACAACAGGACAATGACCCAAAGCACACCTCCAAATTATGCAAGAACTATTTAGGGTAGAAGCAGGCAGCTGGTATTCTATCTGTAATGGAGTGGCCAGTGCAGTCACCAGATCTCAACCCCATTGAGCTGTTGTGGGAGCAGCTTGACCGTATGGTACACAAAAAGTGCCCATCAAGCCAATCCAACTTGTGGGAGGGGTTTCTGGAAGCATGGGGTTAAATTTCTCCAGATTACCTCAGCAAATTAACAGCTAGAATGCCAAAGGTCTGCAATGCTGTACTTGCTGCAAATGGAGCATTCTTTGACAAAAGCAAAGTTTGAAGGAGAAAGTTATTATTTCAAATAAAAATAATTATTTCTAACCTTGTCAATGTCTTGACTATATTTTCTATTCATTTTGCAACTCATTTGATAAATAAAAGTGTGAGTTTTCATGGAAAACACAAAATTGTCTGGGTGACCCCAAACTTTTGAACGGTAGTGTATATGTTAGAAACCCCCCACCCAAATTTCCCCTCAAATAATTCAAAACAGAATTTGGAAAGTTTGTTAACCTTTTAAGTGTTTCACAGGAATTAAAACAATATGAATGCGAAATTTAGACGTTTCATTTTTTTTCAGTAATACGAGGGGTGTTCAATAACTTATCTACCTGAATATGAAAACATTATTTTCTGAGAAAATTTAAATTTCTACATTTCAATGTAATCTCCCTTGACACACTAGGCTACATTCACATGAAAACTGGCTGTGTGATATCCATTTGTTTTAAAACAGATGTCCCATGGCAGCATTAATTTCAATGTCAGTAAATGGGGACTATTCTCATAAACGTTATTTTGATGGTCTGTGACAACGGACCGTTAAAATATAGGTCATGTCCTATTTTCCTCCATTTTCATGGATCTCTCTATACACTGAAATGTATGGGGATCTGTGAAAACTGTTTCCCCTCAGGTGCAAGACAGCCTTGGAAAATGGATGTTTTTCACTGCCATTTTGCACCATGGTTGTGTGCATCTAGCCTTATTCCACTTCACCTCCACTGATTGGATTCCATCAGACTAGAAGACTTCTTACTGCTACAGGAACCCTGTTACTGCCTCTTTGTATGTATATCAGGGCACACCCCATATTTTTCCCTTACAAGGGAAAATGCACCAGCACTGACCCCCCATGCTGTGTGCCCAAACAACAGTTTATGCCTGCATATGACATTGTTGTACTCAGGATACCCCACTTAACTATTATATGTGGGTACAAACTGCTGTTTGGGCGCTCATCAGGGTGCAAAAGAGAAGCAGTGCTATTTGGGTTTTGGAGACGGTTTGGTTTTTGGACGCTATGACAATATTACAGAGTTCCTGAAATGTCAGTAAAGTGGAATCTCCTGACATATAACCCCATTTTGGAAACTACACCCCTCAAGGAATTTATCCTGGGGTACACTGAGCATTTTACCAACCAAGTGTTGCATTCATTTATTTTCCAGAAATGAATGCACATCAGCTGTGTAAAGTGAAAATTACAATTTTTCCAGAAATACAGTATGTATTCAGTGCACAATATGTTGTGCCCAGCTTGTGTCAGAGACAAACACTCCAAAAGCTGTTGTACCAAGGATAACCCACTTAACAGTTTTTGGAGTGTTTGCCTCTGCTGACAAAAGCTGGATGCAGCATATTGGGCACTGAAATGGTGTATCTTTGGGAAAATTCCAATTTTAACTTTTCACTGCGCATTTATTTCAGGAAATTAAAATAATGCAATACTTGAGGGGTAAAAATGCTCACTATGCCCCTTGATACATTCCTTGAGGGGAGTAGTTTCTAAAATAGGGGGTACATTTTTTATTTATTTTGCCTCTGTTATCTGCAATTGTTCACCAATGCAGAGTAAAATAACAAATTAGGTCTCAAATGTGCATGGTGCTTCTACCGTATTTTTAGTCAAAAGATTAGGTCTACATGTAGGGTAGTTCCAAAATCAGGAAACAGAGCATAATAACTTGAGAGCTGACTTTTCACAGTGCCATAAGATGAGCATGACATATTGGGCACTGAAATGGCCTGTCTGGGAAATTGTGTAACAAACTGTGGGGTGCTTTTTTTTCCTTTAACCTTTTGTGAAATCGATAAATTTGGACCTAAGGGTTCAAAATGCTGACTAAACCCCTTGATAAATTACTTGAGGGGTCTAGTTTCCAAAATGAGGTCAGTTGTTGGGGCTTTCCACTGCGCTGGTACCTCAAGGGCTCTGCAAATGCGATATGGTGCCTCAAACCAATTCCAGCAAAATCTGCCCTCCAAAAAGCACAATGGTGCTCCTTTCCTGCAGAAATTCATATCCACATGTGGGGCATTTCCATAGTCATAAGAAATTGCTTAACAAATTGTGGGGTGCATTTTCTCCTTTAACCCGTTAAAGGAGCATTTTATAGTAAGAATGTAATGGCCCAGTTCAGTGAAAGACCTGTAAGTTAAAAATACTGACTATACCCCTTGATAAATTCCTTGAGGTGTCTAGTTTCCAAAATGGGGTCAATTTGGGGATTTCCACTGCTTTGGCACCTCAGGGGATCTGCAAATGGGCCACGGTACCTGAAAACTATTCCAGCAAAATCTATCTTTCAAAAGCCAATTAGAGCTCTTTCAATTTCAACCACTGCCATGTGCCCGTACCAGTGTACCAGCACATATGGGGTATTGTCGTTTTTCAGGGGAAAAATCTCAGTTGGTAATTCTCCTTTAATCCATTTTCAAGATGAAAAATTTGGGACTAAAACGACATTTTACCTGAAAAAAAGATAATTTTTCATTTTCACTTCCCAATGGTAATAAATTCAGTGAACCACCTATAGGGTTAAAATACTCAAAATACCCCTTGAAAAATGTCTACAGGGGTCTAATTTCCAAATTGGGGTCACTTTCTAGGGGTTTTCATTGTTTTGGCACCTCAGTGGCTCTGCTAATTGTGCATGGTGCCTGAATTGATCCTAGCATAATCTGCCCTCCAAAAGCTCATTGGTGCTCCTTCCCTTCTTTGTCTTGCTGTGTGTCCATATATTAGTTTACATTTACATGTGGGTTATTATGGTAATCAGGAGAACTTGCATAACAAATTGTGTGATGCACTTTCTCCTTAACCCTTTGTGAATGTGTAAATTCTAGGGCTAAATCAATATATTAGCAAAAGAAATTGAAATGTGTAAATTTCACCTCCATTTTGTCTTAATTCATGTTTAAGACTTATAGGGTACAAAGGTACTTTGTATATGTTTTGACTTATTTAAGGGGTGCAGTATTAAAAATTGGGTTGTTTTGGGGGGAATTCTAATACAGAGGCCTTTCAAAACCCCTTCAAAACTCCAAAGCTTTATAATGTACTTAAAAAATTAAAGGATGATTAAAGTTTGATGCCAACCTAAAGCAGAGAAATTGTAAATTAGATTTATGATCTAATTTGGATGGTATGACTATCTGTATGAAAATCAGATAATTGCATATTTTTCAAAATTTCCACCAAATTTCCTATTTTTTTCATAATTAAACACAATGTGTCACAAAAAAAGTCTCAAAATCACTTTGATGAGTTAAAGTGTTTCAAAGTTATTACTGCATGAAGTGACATATCAGATTTGTAAAATCGAGCTCTGTCAGGAAGTCAAAAACTGGCTGCAGTGGAAAAGTGTTAATCATGGAACGACACTCCAAATCCCTCAGTTTCTTTGTAGATCTGCATTGTACTGCACTTGCCATCTTGTCACTTCCAGTGCTTTCATCAGACTGAACTGCTACTGTGTGTGTTGCATATTTAGACATGTCTCAACCTACACAGACAAGCTCAGCTTTCTAATACTGACAGATCATACTGAGGTAGATAACTTATTGAACACCCCTTATACGTTCATTTAGCCCTAAAATGTACACATTTACAAGAGATTAAAGGAGAAAATGCATCTCACAGTTTGTTATGCAATTTCTCCCGAGCATGGAAATATTCCATATATGGATGTAAACAGCTATTTGGGCACACAGCAGTGCATCAAAGGGAAGGAGCGCCACTGGGCATTTGGAAAACAGATTTTCCTGGAATAGTTTTCAGGTGTAATGTCTCATTTGAAGAGCTCCTAAGGCACCAGTACAGTGGAAACTCTCCAAAAGGGTTTTTTAATTTGACGCCCCAATGTTAATAAAATCTGTGAACAAGGGGTCAAAATGCTCACTATACAGTACTCCTTGATAAATTCCTCAAGGGTTGTAGTTTCCAAAATGGGGTCATTTGGACCAAAAAGAAGTTTATACTCACATATAATATAAAGTACGTTATTCTGGGTACAACAGTGTCATACATGTGGGCATAAACTGCTGTTTGGGCACACAGCAGGGCGCAGATGTGAATGAGCGCTATGTGGTTTTTAGAGTACAGATTTAGCTTTTTTAGTTTTACGATGCCATGTCACATTTGCAGAGCCCCTGAGGTGCCAATAAAGTTGACTCTCTTTATAGAGTGACCACATTTTTGAAACTGCAACCCTCAAAGAATTTATTAAGGGGTACAGAGAACATTGATTTTACCAGATACAGTGGGGAAAAAAAGTATTTAGTCAGCCACCAATTGTACAAGTTCTCCCACTTAAAAAGATGAGAGAGGCCTGAAATTGACATCATAGGTAGACCTCAACTATGATAGACAAAATGAGAAAACATATCTAGAAAATCACATTGTCTGATTTTTTAAGAATTTATTTGCAAATTATGGTGGAAAATAAGTATTTGGTCACCTACAAACAAGCAAGATTTCTGGCTCTCACAGACCTGTAACTTCTTCTTTAAGAGACTCCTCTGTCCTCCACTCATTACCTGTAGTAATGGCACCTGTTTGACATTGTTATCAGCATAAAAGACACCTGTCCACAACCTCAAACAGTCACACTCCAAACTCCACTATGGTGAAAACCAAAGAGCTGTGGAAGGACACCAGAAACAAAATTGTAGACCTGCACCAACCTAGGAAGACTGAATATGCAATAGGCAAGCAGCTTGGTGTGAAGAAATCAACAGTGGGAGCAATAATTAAAAAATGGAAGACATACAAGACCACTGATAATCTCCCTCCATCAGGGGCTCCACGCAAGATCTCAACCTGTGAGGTCAAAATGATCACAAGAACGGTTAGCAAAAATCCCAGAACCACATGGGGGGACCTAATGAATGACCTGCAGAAAGCTGGGACTAACGTAACAAAGGCTACCACCAGTAACACACTACGCCGCCAGGGACTCAGATCCTGCAGTGCCAGACATGTCCCCCTGCTTAAGCCAGTACATATCCAGGCCCATCTGAAGTTTGCTAGAGAGCATTTGGATGTTCCAGAAGAGTATTGGGAGAATTTGGTAGAAACACAACTCGTCGTGTTTGGAGGAGAGTGAATGCTGAGTTGCATCCAAAGAACACCATACCTACTGTGAAGCAACATCATGCTTTGGAGCTGTTTCTCTGCAAAGGGGCCAGTACGACTGATCCGTGTACATGAAAGAATGAATGGAGCTATGTATCATGAGATTTTGAGTGCAAATCTCCTTCCATCAGCAAGGGCATTGAAGATGAAACGTGGCTGGGTCTTTCAGCATGACAATGTTCAAACACAAAAAAGGGCTAATAGCCAAATAATATGAAAACCACTGTGGATCATGTGAAACTATAGAACAACAAAATATCATGACCACAAATAAATAAAACAATTTCATTTTATTTTATTAACATAAATAACTAATAAACAAACATGTATGGGTTAATAAATAATGGAGGTACACCATAATAAAGACAGGGAGGGATAATAGGTTCCACAGTAACAATATAATTGTTAGGGTAGGAAATATACTGCTAGTGCTAATAAATAAATAAATTCATAATAGTGGTTGAAAACAACCTAAGCTACAAATATCAATATATACATATGCAAGCCACAAAACAGTAATAGAACCCTAAATACCTAGCAAACGCTAGACAAATCAATGCAACAAGCCACCATATTATCCTCACCTTGTCACACACTCCACCTCAACAATCGTTTTTCACCAAACGGCTTCATCAAGAGGGCGTGTGGCATGGTCAGACAACTTGGTTTAAATATACAACGATATCCAATCCACTGGAAAGAGCACAAATCACATGTAAAGACGAACCTGAATAATCTATAATGATGTATAAGAGCAAAATGGTGAATCGCCGAAAGAGTAGGGCTCTATGGTAACATCAACGCGTGATTATAAGTAACGCGAGATTAAGCGGCATATAATGAAGTACATATAGGTACAAATCCAGCTTATCGCGAGAGTACGTGATGTCATAGATTCTAAAGTGCATGCGCGAAGGTTGTCGCTTAAACTCACAGCGCTGAATAAAAGCACCACTCTTCAATACCGAAAAGTGTAATGTATAATTCACGTATGTGCAATAACATACACTGTGTGCAGAATTATTAGGCAAGTTGTATTTGAGATGATTATTTTTATTATTGAACAACAACTATGTTCTCAATCAACCCAAAAGACTCATAAATATCAAAGCTTAATATTGTTGGAAGTTGGAGTGGGGTTTTTTTAGATTTGGCTATCTTAGGAGGATATCTGTTTATGCAGGTAACTATTACTGTGCCGAATTATTAGGCAACTTAATAAAAACCAAATATATACCCATCTCACTTGTTTATTTTCACCAGGTAAACCAATATAACAACAGAAAATTTAGAAATAAACATTTCTGACATTCAAAAACAAATCCAAAAACAAATCAGTGAACAATATAGCCACCTTTCTTTACGATGACACTCAAAAGTCTTCCATCCATAGATTCTGTCAGTTGCTTGATCTGTTTACGATCAACATTGCGTGCAGCAGCCACCACAGCCTCCCAGACACTGTTCAGACAGGTGTACTGTTTTCCCTCCCTGTAGATCTCACATTTTATGAGGGACCACAGGTTCTCTCTGGGGTTCAGATCAGGTGAACAAGGAGGCCATGTCATTATTTTTTCTTCTTTTAGACCTTTACTGGCCAGACACGCTGTGGAGTATTTGGATGCATGTGATGGAGCATTGTCCTGCATGAAAATCATGTTTTTCTTGAACGATACCGACTTCTTCCTGTACCACTGCTTGAAGAAGGTGTCTTCCAGAAACTGGCAGTAGGTCTGGGAGTTTAGCTTCACTCCATCCTCCACCCAAAAAGGTCCCACAAGTTCATCTTTGATGATACCAGCCCATACCAGTACCCTGCCTCCACCTTGCTGGCGTCTGAGTCGGAGTGGAGCTCTCTGCCCTTTACTGATCCAGCCTCGGGCCCATCCATCTGGCCCATCAAGAGTCACTCTCATTTCAGCAGTCCATAAAACCTTTGAAAAATCAGTCTTAAGATATTTCTTGCCCTAGTCTTGACGTTTTATCTTATGTTTCTTGTTCAAAGGTGGTCGTTTTTCAGCCTTACTTACCTTGGCCATGTCCCTGAGTATCGCACACCTTGTGCTTTTTGATACTCCAGTAACGTTGCAGCTCTGAAATATGGCTAAACTGGTGGCTAATGGCATCTTGGCAGCTTCACGCTTGATTTTCCTCAATTCATTAGCAGTTATTTTGCGCCTTTTTTTTTTTCAACACGCTTCTTGCGACCCTGTTGGCTATTTGCCATGAAATGCTTGATTGTTCGGTGATCACGTTTCAAAAGTTTGGCAATTTCAAGACTGCTGCATCCCTCTGCAAGACATCTCACAATTTTTGACTTTTCAGAGTCCGTCAAATCTCTCTTCTGACCCATTTTACCAAAGGAAAGGAAGTTGCCTTATAATTAAACACACCTTATATAGGGTGTTGATGTCATTAGACCACACCCCTGCTCATTACAGAGATGCACATCACCAGATTTACTTAATTGGTAGTTGGCTTTCAAGCCTATACAGCTTGGAGTAGGACAACATGTATAAAAAGGATGATGTGATCAAAATACTCATTTGCCTAATAATTCTGCACACAGTGTAGAAAGTAAAAATAAAAGTATCTTATCTAAAACTACTGGATAAAAGTCATGCATTTATAATAAGACCTTAATAAATAGCGATTATGCATATAAAATACCCAGATGGGATAGTGAAAATGTGTGAACCGAGAGCAAGGCAGGTGGTTTGGACTCCGCAACCAGAAATGAACGCACACGCGGTAGTTCAAGAAAAAAATATATATTTACTATAAGTTAATAAAGGCTAGTTAAAGGTAAAATGACAGGGCTAAAGACAAGCAAAATATACAATATAGCATGAACAATTTCAAGGCAAATTCTGCAATGGTTTCTACTTTTACTCTGTCCACTTCTGCAGTATGGACACTGAATGAACAATATACTCAAAACTATCCCTAACTGACCCTGACTTCACATTTGGGTGCACCCCCTTTTCCCCAGTGGTCCAGGTGGACCGCTTACAGTCCGTAGAAGCGCGCGGTGGGGCCCAAAGTCGGTCCTTTCTTTTATAGTGAAGCGTCCTCTCCTCACGGTTATCAGGATCTTGGGAGAAATGAAGTCCTCTTTAACAGACAGGGAAACCAACTGAATGCAATGTAATCCAACAGCAGATTCCACTCAGCACACTGACAGTCCTGCCGAATCCATACACTGAGCTGGGATGTAAACCGGGATTTAGCAGGTGCTGTCCAGTACATCAACAGCACTGCGAGTCTCTATCTGTGGTATCCATATACACAGTCACAATGTCAGTCTCACTGATCAGCCACTGAGCACAGTTCCTTTCACGTGGACTCACTAGTCCTGTTGTCTCTTTACACTCTGTTTGTCTCTGGACCAAGATACAGCTTAGCTGTACAGAAAAATCTCCACACCAGTTCAATACAACACTTGCCAAGATGGCTGCTGCTCTCTGTCTCGTCACTTCCTGCTTCTCTGCTCACACTCTGTCTGCAGAACAGGCAGGCTGACATAAAAGGGGGGGGGGTCTCACTCCAGCATCATGTCACAATTACAATGGCTGCTGTCTTAAAGGAACAGAATCACAGAAATACATTCAACATTAACAGTTTATACAGACAAATGAAGCTTAAGACAACATTGGCTGTCTCTTACATATTCCCCCCCACTTTAAGATTGGCAGTCCCTGCCTATGACTGTATATCCAGAGGGTTGTACTTTTATGCACAGGGTGGTAGTATACCGATGTATGGCAGGCCAAACAAACTCATCCTGCGCATACCGAACAGGGGGAATACCAGCATTTGGCCTAGTGGTCCGTCTGAGGACCGGTGGTATATTATGGGGTGCTGCAGCTATGGGCTGAGAAGGACCAGCGGATTCCGCACCAGAGGGGGCACAGGCCGGAGATACAGTAGTCACAGGTGGAACATCCCCAGGAGCAGGGATCGGCCAACAATCATCCTCCTCGTCGGAGGCCCATTCCGCACCTCCATTCTCTGACTGTGGGAGCTCATTCACATTGGCAGGCCCATCGTGATTTGTCCCTTCAGAATGACACAGGCGCAACATATTTCGGTGAAGTACTCGAACACAATCAGTTCCTTCTTTCTGGACCTGGTACACTGGCCCATTCGCATACTTGCGGCCAACAACACGATACGGCAAAGCCTCCCATCTGCTTTCCAATTTCCCTTGGGGTTTCTTGACACGAACTAGCACCAGGTCGCCTGGTTGCAATGGTGCTTCTTGCACTGGGGTCTTATCAGGATGGGGATGTTCTTGCAGGCGCTGCCGCACCAATCGATGGATCGTCTCAAGTCTCTGCCGATGCGCCCGCACCCAAGAGGTTGGATCCCTCGGAGGGAACCCATCCACATCATTCAACTGTAATTCTCCTATACTTCGCCCAGACCGCCCAAAGAGAAGTGTATAAGGAGAGTACCCCATTGTAGAATGGACCTGATTGTTATAGGCCCACACCATTTCAGACAAGAACTGAGGCCACTGTAACTTCTTGTCTTCCTCCAGAGTCCGCAGCATCTGTAGCAGAGTTCTGTTGAATCTTTCACAGGCCCCATTTCCCTGAGGGTGGTATGGAGTCGTGTGCGACTTCTTTATCCCGTAGATACGTTGAACTTCTTTCATTACGTGTCCCTCAAAGCAGGCACCCTGGTCGGAGTGGATGCGTTGGGGGCACCCATATACTCGAATGAAATCTTGGCACAGAGCACGAGCTGCTGACTCAGCTGTCTGGTCCTTGGTGGCGGTTACCACCGCAAATTTGGTGAAGTGATCCACCATTACGAGGCAATACTGGTGTCCGCTATTGGATGGGCCCACCATTAGATAGTCTATCATGACGATTTCTAAAGGTTACTGGGTCACGATGGTTTGCAGGGGAGCTCTCTGTTCTATTGCCTTATGGATCTCACAAGTTCGACAGCTGCGGCATACTTCTTCGACCATTTGACGAAGACCAGGGCAGTAAATCAGTCGCTGTAACCAACGAAAGGTCTTCTCATGACCAAAATGTCCATTCTTATTATGAGCCTCAAATGCCAAGGAGCGAGCCAGTTCACTAGGCACCACAATTTGGTATCGAATGTCGATCTCAGAAGGTAAATAGATCTTTCGGCATAGCACTCCATTTTTCATCTCCAACTTTTCCCACTGACTCAAAACAGATAATATCTCACGTGTCAGTCGTTCTCTTTCCTCTCTACAGGGCTTCTGGCCTTTCTCAACACACTTGATCATCTGCGCCAGCCCCTCATGGGTCTGTTGTATCTGTGCCCATTCCTGTCGTGAGGGACCAAAGAAAGGAGCCATTTCAGTCCCCTCCATCTCAAACTGATTAGTGGCGGTCAAGGCCTGTGAAAATCTGCTGAAATCGGGCACCTCCACATGCTCCAACTCATGATCCACGTCTTCTGTGGGGGTCTGGGCAGTTACCCTAGAAAGTCCGTCAGCATTCTGGTTCTCTGTCTTGGACCGATACTTAATGCGGTAATTGAATGTAGACATTCGGGCTATCCACCTCTGCTCTAACGCCCCGAGCTTGGCATTTTCCAGGTGAGCTAGTGGGTTGTTGTCAGTCAGTACTAAAACTTCAGCACCGGTCAAATATTCAGAGAATTTCTCGGTCATGGCCCATACCAGTGCCAACAGCTCCAATTTAAATGAACTATAATTCTCGGGGTTTCTTTCAGAATCTCTCAAAGACCGGCTGCCGTACGCTATGACCCTCTCCTGGCCATCCTGAAGCTGGGAAAGCACTGCTCCAAGACCATACAGGCTTGCATCTGTATATAGCTGGAACGGCAAGTGGTAATCAGCATATGCCAAGATTGGGGCTGTTGTCAGTGCATCCTTCAATGCCTGGAAGGCTTGTTCCTGTTCAGGTCCCCACTTCACGGACCGGTTCTTTGGACCACAGGATGTGCCTCGTAGGAGAGCATTAAGTGGTGCTGCTACCTTGGCGAAATCCTTAATAAACCGTCGATAGTAACCGGCTACTCCAAGGAACGCCCTCACTTCTCGCAGGGTAGTCGGTATCGGCCAATCTTGAACAGCCGCTATCTTGTCTCTTGATGGTCTCACCCCTTCTCCTGATACGCGGTGACCCAAGTAATCAATTTCAGATTGGAACAACCAACATTTACTGGGTTTCAATTTGAGCCCATGTTCCCGCAATCTTCGAAATACTTGCCCCAACTGGTGGAGATGGTCTTCAAAGGTCGCAGAATACACTATAATGTCATCCAAGTAGATGAGAGTGAACTCAAAGTTGAAGTCACCGAGACATTTCTCCATCAACCGCTGAAACGTTCCAGGAGCATTTGTCAACCCGAAGGGCATCCGGTTAAATTCGTATAGTCCCATGGGCAAGATGAATGCCGTCTTCTCCTTGTCTTTTGTGGCCATCGGCACCTGCCAATACCCACTAGCCAGATCTAGTGAGGAGAAGTACCGGGCTCTCCCTAGCGCTGAGAGGGACTCCTCAATCCGTGGCAAGGGGTAGGAATCTCGTACGGTGCAAGCGTTTAACTTCCGATAGTCTACGCAAAATCGGATGGACCCATCTTTTTTTCTTACTAACACCACAGGAGCCGCCCAGGGACTCTGGCTTTCTTGGATGATCCCACCCTGTAGCATCTTAGCTAACAGTTCTTTCACTTCCTGATACAACTGTGGAGGAATTTGTCGGTAGCGCTCTCTAATTGGAGGGGTGTCTCCTGTGGGAATCTCATGGTAGATCCCTGTGGTACATCCAAAATCTTCAGCATACCGTGCAAAGGTGGCTCGGTTCTCCCACAACAGCTCATCTACCTTCTACACCCATTCCAGAGAACATGAACTTACATCCATCTTCATCTGTTCTCGAATTGCACAGCCATTCCATTCAGAGGTGGGTTCCTCATCTTCTCCCATGGACACAGTTACGGTCCACTCATCCCTTTCAGTCGGCTTCAGCTGCATTGGAGTTACTTTCCTTACTTCCTCCGGAGTCACATAGATGTTAACCAGCAGCCTCCCTGGGGTCAGGTCCACACTCTGGTCCTGAGTGTTTACACATCGAAGTGGTACTCTTTCATTGCGAACTATTGCCAAGGAACGGGCCACTAGCGGATCAACACCTCCTTCGGCTGCCTGCAGTGGTTCTACCAACACAGCTATGCCCTCTAGTTTCCGACAGGTGCCTACGGGCATGGACACTATTGTCTCCCGACTGGGTGGCAGTGTAACTTTTGTATGCAAAGGAACTGAAATTCGAGCCAGAGGACGATGTGCATCTGAACTTTTCTGTAAGCCACATGTCCGGATCAGCCGCTGGAAAGCTGTTTGAGTAGGCCGATGGGTGGTGGTTTCTTTCCAATAACCGTGACCTTTCTTTTCAAAGAGGATCTGATCTAATTCTTTTAACACATTCATCCCCAAAATGACAGGGACCTTTACTTCATGTGACTCCTGTACCACCACAATGCCTTTCCTACCTAGATCTTGGCCACATACCCGGACATTCATCCAGGCCACTCCCACGACCGGAACTGGTAACTGGTTAGCTGCGACCACTCGTACGAATGTATGGGGATCATATTTCACATGTTGCCGGAAGTACCGTTCATAACAGTCTCTACTCAAGGTCGTTACTTGGGAACCCGTGTCAATCATCCCGGTAACCGGAATACCCTCCATTTCCACCTGTATGACAGGACTTGCAGCGATCAGGTCATCATCAGGGAATTCTCCCCACATAGTCTCCTTGTCAGTCTCCCCTACTACACGCCCTTCAGCAGCAGGGGACTTCAGTTTAACGGCGGTCTCTCATAAGTTTGTCGCTGCTCTGGACATCTAGCAGCAACGTGGCCCATCCGTCCACACTCCCAGCAGCGTATCCCCCGTCGTTCTGGCCATCTGTTTGGGCCCCTTCGGTAAGCCCCTTCGATTTCTCCTGAGCACTGCACTAAATGATTTGGACCCCTTCGGTAGATCCTATCCTCACCCCTCCAGCGGGGGTGGTGGGTGATTCTGACTTGCTGGGTGTGGATGGCTCACCCTTTCATCTCCAGTCTTCTGGAAGTCTGCAATTTTCATAGACTGCTCATCACAACGAGTGTGCAAGTGTTCCATTTGTTCTTGCAGTTTCTGCATTACTGTGAGAATTTCTTTAACCGTCCCTTTTTCTACTGTCTCTGAGCCAGAACTAGCCCCCTGTGACAAAGTAACTCCAACTGCGGTCTGCGGCCTCGGGACCATACTATTGGCACGGGAGATGGCCTCTACCTGTACATCATGGAATTTAGCATCAGTCTCTCGTCGTATAAAATCCTGCATAGTCACAGTTAAACTGCCGTCACGTATCCCCAGGACAAACTGGTCACGGAGAGTCCGATCAGGGTTACAGAAGGCTGGCGAGCCCCCTCTTTCCTTCCTTTGAATATCTCGGAGCAGTTCTTGTAGGGCATTTGCATATTGGGGAAGGCTTTCATTCTCCTGTTGTACCCTCTGGAAGAACCGAGCCTGCAGAGATCCCAGCAATGCAGTTTCTCCATAGATGGTTTCTAGAATCTGGACTACTTGCTCAAATGTCTGCCTTTGTTCAAATGGCCTCAGTATCACCGTGGTCTTAGCATCCCCTTGTAATGTCAATATTGCTAGCTCTACTAGTACTTCTGGTGCGGTCTGGTACATTCGCTGTATCATTCGTATCTGTTCCACCCACATACTCACTGACATATTATTGCCATCAAATTTAGCTAACTGACTCATTATAGCCCCTGCTGGCATTCTTCCTCCAGCACCATTCTCCCGAACGGGTGCGTCACCGTCCATTCTGGTAAGCGGATCCTGCCGACTACGCCAATTTGTGAACCGAGAGCAAGGCAGGTGGTTTGGACTCCGCAACCAGAAATGAACGCACACGCGGTAGTTCAAGAAAAAAAAAATATATTTACTATAAGTTAATAAAGGCTAGTTAAAGGTAAAATGACAGGGCTAAAGACAAGCAAAATATACAATATAGCATGAACAATTTCAAGGCAAATTCTGCAATGGTTTCTACTTTTACTCTGTCCACTTCTGCAGTATGGACACTGAATGAACAATATACTCAAAACTATCCCTAACTGACCCTGACTTCACATTTGGGTGCACCCCCTTTTCCCCAGTGGTCCAGGTGGACCGCTTACAGTCCGTAGAAGCGCGCGGTGGGGCCCAAAGTCGGTCCTTTCTTTTATAGTGAAGCGTCCTCTCCTCACGGTTATCAGGATCTTGGGAGAAATGAAATCCTCTTTAACAGACAGGGAAACCAACTGAATGCAATGTAATCCAACAGCAGATTCCACTCAGCACACTGACAGTCCTGCCGAATCCATACACTGAGCTGGGATGTAAACCGGGATTTAGCAGGTGCTGTCCAGTACATCAACAGCACTGCGAGTCTCTATCTGTGGTATCCATATACACAGTCACAATGTCAGTCTCACTGATCAGCCACTGAGCACAGTTCCTTTCACGTGGACTCACTAGTCCTGTTGTCTCTTTACACTCTGTTTGTCTCTGGACCAAGATACAGCTTAGCTGTACAGAAAAACCTCCACACCAGTTCAATACAACACTTGCCAAGATGGCTGCTGCTCTCTGTCTCGTCACTTCCTGCTTCTCTGCTCACACTCTGTCTGCAGAACAGGCAGGCTGACATAAAAGGGGGGGGGTCTCACTCCAGCATCATGTCACAATTACAATGGCTGCTGTCTTAAAGGAACAGAATCACAGAAATACATTCAACATTAACAGTTTATACAGACAAATGAAGCTTAAGACAACATTGGCTGTCTCTTACAAATGTGTAAGGTGAGAAAATATAAGTGCAAGTGAAGCATGCCGTGAAGTGAAAAAACAATAGTGTAGATAGGAGGACCATGACATGACAATAGTGCAGATAGAAGGAGCATGACAAAGTGGCTTCGTAAGAAGCATTTCAAGGTCCTGGAGTGGCCTAGCCAGTCTCCAGATCTCAACCCATAGAAAACATTTGGAGGGAGTTAAAAGTCCGTGCCCAGCGACAGCCCCAAAACATCACTACTCTAGATGATATCTGCATGGAGGAATGGGCCAACATACCAGCAACAGTGTGTGCCTACCTTGTGAAGACTTACAGAAAACTGACCTCTGTCATTGACAAAAAAGGATATATAACAAAGTATTGAGATGAACTTTTGTTATTGACCAAATACTTATTTTCCACCATAATTTGCAAATAAATTCTTAAAAAATCAGACAATGTGATTTTCTAGATATGTTTTCTCATTTTGTCTCGCATAGTTGAGGTCTACCTATGACGTCAATTACAGGCCTCTCTCATCTTTTTAAGTGGGAGAACTTGCACAATTGGTGGCTGACTAAATACTTTTTTTCCCCACTGTATGATTGCACAGCGAATGGTGAAAAGTGAATATGTAAGCTGTGTGGAATACATTGGGTATACTAAATTCCCTATTATTTTCCCAGTAGCTCCTATGATTGGGGGATCACTCTGGGTGTCACTTCTGGTGCCTTTTTCCTCGTGCTAAATCTGGAGTGTACCCTAATATACACTTGCACAGCTTATACATTCCCTTCCTGCTGCAGCCAGTTTTGTCCTAAAGATCTAGCGATTTTGAGGTTTTTTGTTGTCGTATTTAGAGATGAGTGAATCGAAGCTGACAAAGTGGAATTTGATCTGAATTTCATGAAATCTTCAATTCGCATCGAATCCGGATTTCCTCACGCTTCGTGGTATTGAATCACATTTTTTCCTAAAATGGCTGCTGCAAATGTTAGGACATGGGGAAGGAACTCTGGGAACGCGGGATAACCCACAATGCCATGCGTGCAGCCAATCAGTAGCCAGCCAGTCCTGTGATGTCACAGCCCTATAAATACCCTCCACCATTTTAGATTCAGTCATTTTATAGTGTACTTACTGCAGGGAGAGAAGTCAGCAGGCGCTAGGGAAAGTGGTAGAGAAAATTGAAAACTGATATTTTGCTCAATCGAAGTTCAGGGAAAGAGCATTAGAAGAGTAGGGAAAGGATAGGAAGGAATTTATACAGAGTACTGAAGCAGAACAGGGTTCATTTGGGGTGTTTGGAACAATCTTACTAAACTTTGCTGCACTGAATCCGCAGTTATCTGTTATAAATCTCAGCAGTTATCTGTTATAACGCCTTTTCAAGGCGTTTATGAGTGGGGAAAAAGTAAGGGACTTATTTGCCATTGTGTGTTGAAGCTAGAAAATTACAGGCCTTTTTGCCCTGTATTATCTTCCTTGTCATTTACTTATTTGATCTAACATAATGTCAGACAGAGAAGCGACAGGCCCTGCACAGGGGAGGGGCACAGGCCTAAATGTTTCTGGCACAGGCACAGGTCACAGCAGAGTAAGGGGGTGTGGCAGGGGTCACTTCCAGAGGCCTGAGCATCCAGTGTCACCTAGCGGCTGTATCTTGACCAGCAACCCAGCGGTTCTAGAATGGTTCACTCGGTCATCCACTTCATCCCAAGTCACATCAGATACCCCCAGTCAAGAGTCGGTGGGTTTGCCAGACACAACCCTAATTTGGCATGGCCCGGAAGCAGACCCTGTGCCCTCACCTGTCCTCAACCTGCCTCTGTCCTTTTCTGTTCCCTCAGCCAGAGAAGTACTCTATGCTGTGGGCTCAGATCCACTATACAGTGAGGACAAGCTACTAGAGGACAGTCAGCAGGTACTACCCAGCCAAGATCTGGAGTAGACATCCACAGCTTCCTCAGGTAGGTGGTCAAGTAGTGATGAGGAGAGTGGCATGGGAGCTGGTGTTGTGAGCGGTCAGGCTCCTGGGTCAGAGACCGTTGAGGAGGACATCAGTGACGTGCAGACCGTACTCGATGATGATGTAGCCAATCACAATTGGGAGCCGGGTGACAAAGGGGCTTCATCATCATCATGAGAAGAGGGTGGCAGCTTGCGCATGAGGCAACGGCGGAGCCAGCAAGTTGGTAGCGTGGCCAGGAGTCAGCAGGGTGGCAGCAGTGGGAGGTCGGGAGCCAAACGTGCCCAGTGTAGGTCACGCGCTTCGCATGAACCTACCTGGAAAGGAGTGGTGCAGGAGTTCATGGAGGCAGTTCCAGTATCAGTCAGTCAGTGTGGAGTATTGGGGGTAAAATCACCTACTCGGCGGTGTGAAGGATCTCGTCCTACAGAAACCGCTTTCAGTTCATCTGAGATCGCTTCATTTAGCTCACACCCACCACCAGTGAGTGTTCTGGTCCCATAGGATAATACGAAATGAACTTTCTAAATTTTATATATTTATTAACAACTAAAAGGGTCAGTACTAGACACTTAACACATACAGAGAATAAATGTAGTGGTTAGCAAGCAAATACAAGTGGAAAGCAACATGACACAGTGCACAAAATAAAAATGGGAATAAACAGATGAAAAAGAAATATTACCAACACAAACCTGTGATTAGTTCTCTGTGCTCCGGATGTTGAGCTCAGGGCGCGTACTTAAAGAAGTCCAAAAGCATGCGTCCGGGCATGGTATTCCAGTGGCAGCACCCCCTTGGCTCTGGGCAGTGCTGTCCGGGTGATTTTCAACAGAAGAAGCCATGCGGCCCTCACATGGCAGGCTTTTGTGTTTTCCCTGCCCCCGCCCAGAGTGAAGTCACTGGGGAAGGAAGTTACACCTAACTGCCTGTAGCCCCTGGACTAGAAAATGGTCCTGATTCCTCATCAGGTGACCGGATTGTCAGGCAAGTGGTATGATGGGACTTCGGGTGAGATCCCCATCATATAGACACCAAGGATGACACCCCAATTCCTTTTGGGTAGGGAGTTGAATGTCTGAACTTGTCTCAGGCTCACAACGGCGCAATGATTAGACTGACCGCATTCGTCTTTCTCTGGGGCTTCTACAGAATTTATCGTGGTAACTGTGGGGTGACCCCCTAAGGAGATATGAGCATAAAACTATGATCTCTGTGATCTTTAAATGGTGCCAGGCTGGCTAACTGTAATGTGGTTCAGCAGGAAACCCCCTGGTGAGAGATTGAGGGTTGCAAGAGTGTGTTAATTACTCGGGACAATACACGAAAAGGACTGTGATTAACCAGAAACAGGGACCCGGCTTCCTATAGCTGGGTTGAGGGAGTTTGAACAAATGGTCCACACAGGGGGAGAGAAGGGGTTGGCTAGATACATATTTGTACAGAAATACATATACGAGAGACCCCGATCATCACAGGCGGTGTGGCAGTTTTTTGTTAAGCTGCCGGGGGAGTTGAACATGGCCATATGTGTAATCTGTGGGCAGAAGGTGAAGCGTGGCCAGGGTGCCAATGTTGGCATCACAGCCCTGCGACAACATATGCAGAGTCACCATAAAGTGGCCTGTGAGAACTGTGGCTCCAATGTGGTGGTCCAGCCTGCCGCAGCAACCGCTGCATCACCCAGTGGCAGGCACCACATTTCAAGCAGTGAAGGCTCCACAACCTCAGCCGAAGGAAGCTGTGTGTCCTTCCCATCATCTGCAGGTCCTGATGCTCCTCCTCCTTTTCCTAGGCAGTCATTGCATCGGCAATCGGTCACCGAAGCGATTTCGAAGAGGCAACAGTATGCGTTCACTCATCCTACTGTGCAGAAGCTGAACATGCTCCTTTCCAAGTTGCTGGTGCAGCAATCCCTCCCTTTCCAAGTGGTGGACTTTACACCTTTCAGAGAACTCATGGCTTGTGCTGAGCCAATGTGGAGAGTCCCAAGCCATCATTTCTTTGCCAAAAAGGCAGTACCAGCCCTGCACAAACATGTAGAACAGAAGGTGGGCCAGTCCTTGAGCCTGTCGGTGTCTGCCAAAGTGCACGACAGCGCCGACATGTGGAGCTGTAACTACGGTCAAGGACAATATATGTCCTTTATGGCCCACTGGGTGAATGTGGTTCCTGCCCAGACACAGCAACTTGGACAGGTGAAACTGCTTCCACCTCCACATTCTCACGCCGTTGGTCCTGCAACAATGTCCGCCTCATCCTCCACTGTGTCTTCAGCCTCCAGGGACAATTCACAGTGCTCCGCCAGCATACCACATGTGCAGGGCACGGTGGTGTCACGCTGTTCTACACCTCGTTTGCCTGGGCAAACGGAGTCACACAGGGGAGGAACTGCTCCGTGTCCTTCATCAAGACATCAAATCCTGTCTTTCTCTGTGACAACTCAAAATCAGAACCATGGTGACTGACAATGGGAAGAACATGGCGTTGGCACTGCATCAAGAAGGGCTGAACCATGCGCCCTACATGGCGCACGTGTTCAATCTGGTTGTCAAGGGTTTCTTTAAGTCTTCCGCCCATCTGCAAGACATCCTAAAAATGGCCAGGAAACTTTGCCTGCACTTCAGCCACTCATACACCGCCAAGAATGCCCTCCTTGAGCTGCAGCGGCAGAACGGCGTTCCCCAACATAGGCTGACGTTTCCACCCATTGGAATTCCACCCTCCATATGTTGGACCGACTGTATGAACAGAGAAAGGCCATAAACGATTTCTTGATCATCCAAGTGGACAGAGGTAATCCCCTGTGTAACTCAATGTTAGCCAGTGGCAGCTCATGCGTGACACCTGCCATTTGCTCATGCCCTTTGAGGAGGCCACTTTATTTTTCAGTTACCAGGACTACGGGATGAACAACATCATTCCACTGATTTATATCCTGGAAAAGATGCTGGTAAATATGGCTGGTCAGGGGACTGGAGACGTGGCGCCTACATCTCATGGCCACATGAGCCCTGTGGGGGCTGAACTGGAGGAGGAGGAGGACATTGGAGCACAAGCAATGTGTAGCGAAATTGGTGGTTTTTCTACACAGGTGACAGGAGAGGAGGAGCAGGAGCAGCCAGAAGAGCAAGAGGGATATAAGGAAGACGAGGCAGATGACCCAGACACACAGTGGCAGTATGCAGTGGAGATGGATGCAGGGAGTCCCACCGAGTCACTCGCACAAATGGCCCGATGCATGCTCACTTGCTTGCATAGTGACAGCCGAATTGTCACCATTCGGCAGAGGAATGACTACTGGCTCTCCACCATGTTAGACCCTCGCTACAGGTCAAAAATGTGGGCCTTTTTTACACCCGCTGAGAGAGAGGACAAACTGAACTACTATAAAGACATACTATGCACCATCGTCCATCCTCTAGCAGGTCCGACCAGGGGGCCCTGGGTGCTCACCTTTCACTGCCATGGCTGCTGTGGGGGGGTGGAGGAGTAGGAGCAGTATCAGCTCCATCAGCGGCAGCCTTAGCCTAGAGTTGCTGATGAGCAGCTTTCTTCACCCACATAGTGAAGAAGCTACTCACCAGCAGCTAGACAGAGAGCAGAACTTGAACCAGCGGGTGGTGGCATACTTAGAGTGCACCCAAGATTTCCACCCACCAATGCCTGATGCATCAGATTAAATTATCCATGCTGCCTCATCCAAACCTTGACAATAGAGAACGGTCTACCTGCCCCAGCTACTATTTTGAAGCTGCCACCTGATGTCACACATCTGATGCCAAGTGGTCTTTCTTACGGCCACCATCGTCAGCAGGTACTTTTTGTGACACCCACCTCCCCTCTCACTGGGTCACTGTATGGCCTCCTCATGCTGCTGCTACCTCCACATTATGTCACCTTGACACTCTGTGGTCTCCTCATGCTACTGCTATCTCCACATTTTGTCACCTTGTCACTCTGTGGCCTCCTCATGCTGCTGCTACCTCAACACTATGTCACTTCTCATGCTGTTCCCACCCTCCCCACTCCATGCCCGGACCACTATGTTGCCTTTTTGGCCTGGTTGACATCATCATTTATTTGATCCTTTTTCTGGTCTGTCAGAAGGAAGGAAAAATGAGATGCACAACGGATCCTGTCTGTGTAGCAGCAGTAAGGCCTGTATGGTCCCATTAGAATTGGCTTATGATTTAGTAGCCAAAAGCAGGAGTGGGTACAAAACACAGAAGACATGCAAACATTCCATTCACGTGTCATCTCTGTTTTGGATACACTCCTGTTTTTTTTTTTTTTTTTGGCATCAGCAATACTGATGGATTACTGACCAAATCCTGACCGAGTGAAGGCGGATGCTCAACAGACAGGATCCTTTTTTTTGGGGGTTATTGTTCTGACGGATCAGAGAAAGAGCAAATTAATCATTGACGTCAACACAAACTTACTGCTGACACCCTCTCCACTCTGTCAGGGGGGGCTCTACTTAATAAGTGTTTAATAGAACAGGTTCTGTAGACATCTATGTGGAATCAGCAGACAATGGTGTAAAAGGAGTGCGCTCTTTCACGCTACAGTAGGATTTTGGGCCTCTACACGGTTCTTTATACCTGGCACTAACATCGACCTGTAAGGCTGAGTTCACACTTGAGTTAGTTGGTCAGTTTTGGTTCCGTAACTGGCCAAATAAGTGAAGTGTGCAGTGGTGCTAAAAGCAACGCCTGTCATGTGAGTGTCATATCAATACAGTATTGTTTCACTACCACAGTAGTCTCCCTATGTGTGTTACTACAAGGCACAGTGTTCTACACCACTATACAGGCTCTCTGCAGCCAGGAAATACCTGTTTTTAACACGATTCGCCACAAATTAATTCAGATTGAATCAAATCGTTTTGGAAACTTTGGAGAATCGGTCAAATCGAATTTTTGAAAAATTCTCTCATCTCTAGTCGTATTGTACAAGCTATAAATTTATAATTTTTCTTGTGATGTAGCCATATAAAAGCTTGTTTTTTGTGATATGATATTTATTTTCTAATGACACCATTTTGGAGTGTCTATAACTTATTGACAAAATTACCGCTTTCTGGGGGCATTGAAAAAAACCATCAATTCTGGCACTGCTTTTTAACATTTAAAATTTTTTGCCCTTCGCCATTCAACATAAATAATATGTTACCTTTATTTTATGAGTTGGATATGACTCCAGCAATACCTAATAGATATGGTTTTTTATGCATAATAATTGCTAATTTGCTGAATAATTGGGGAAAAAAATTCTATTGTTTTTGTATCGCCATTTTATGAGAGATGTAACATTTTTATTTTTCTGTTGATGGAGCTGGTTAAGGGCTTATTTTTTGTGGCTTTTATTGATACCATTTTGGGCTATATAAGACTTTTTTCCCTGAATTTGTGAATAGGATACTATAAAATTTAATGTTTAATGAAAAATCTATTAAAAGTCAGCCCAAAATTAAAATAATAATGTGGTGCTCAAAGAGAATATATTAGTATAATATTCCGGATAGGGATCTGATAAAACTCCCTCTGGTGTAAAATACCACACCACCCAGTTGATAAAGGGTAAACTACACACGTGGACAAAATTGTTGGTACCCCTCGTTTAATGAAAGAAAAGCCCACAATGGTCACAGAAATAATTTGAATCTGACAAAAGTAATAATATATAAAAAGTCTATGATAAATGAACAAATGAAAGTCAGACATTGCTTTTCAACCATGCTTCAACAGATTTTTTTTTAAAAAGAAAACTCATGAAACAGGCCTGGACAGAAATGATGGTACCCTTAACTTAATATGATGTTGCACAACCTTTTGAGGCAATCACTGCAATCAAACGATTCTTGTAACTGTCAATGAGACTTCTGCACCTATCAACAGGTATTTTGGCCCACTCCTTATGAGCAAACTGCTCCAGTTGTCTCGGGTTTTAAGAGTGCCTTTTCCAGACGGCATGTTTCAGCTCCTTCCAAAGATGCTCAATAGGATTTAGGTCAGGCTCATACAAGGCCAGTTCAGAATGGTCCAATGTTTCCCTCTTAGCCATTCTTGGGTGTTTTTAGCTGTGTGTTTTGGGTCATTGCCCTGTTGCAAGACCCATGACCTGCGACTGAGACCAAGCTTTCTGACACTGGGCAGCACATTTCTCTCTAGAATCCTTTGATAGTCTTGAGATTTCATTGTACCCTGCACAGATTCAAGACACCCTGTGCCAGATGCAGAAAAGCAGCCCCAGAATATAACAGAGCCTCCTCCATGTTTCACAGTAGGGACAGTGTTCTCTTCAAGATATGCTTCATTTTTCCGTTTGTGAACATAGAGCTAATGTGCCTTGCCAAAAATTTCGATTTTTGTCTCATCTGTCCATAGGACATTCTCCCAGAAGCTTTGTGGCTTGTCAACATGTAGTTTGGCAAATTCCAGTCTGTCAGATTCAAGTTAATTCTGTGACCATTGCGGGTTTTTCTTTCATTAAACGAGGGGTACCAACAATTTTGTCCATGTGTGTATATCCGTGTTTTCCCCTTTAAAACCAGTGTGGATAAGATTAATCTCCTATACAGTGTGGATTCAATTTAAAGACCCACAGTCATCGCTGGAGCACAGGTGTCCTCCTTCCTCATATGTCAGGGAGTCACTACAACTGCTATATTTTGCAGTAGAATAGATAAATGTTAGGGCTAGGGATATTAGACAATCTCTTGTAGGTATAGGATGTGGTGTAATTTATACACTCCAGAACACTCAAAAGTGTCAAATGAAAATAATGTGCTTCCTTTTGCCAGACACACCCTACATAGATTTGCCAACACAAATATCCTAGATCTGCCCAAAAGGAGTCTATTCAATCGACTCTGTGCTCCACTATTCATAGGTACATTAGTGTTCTAAATGAAAAATATAGTTAGAGCATAAATCATGTGCCTGTAGTGTAATCCTTTTGTAGAGGGAGAAAATAACACTGGCTATATTGTATCATAAAGGCTTTTGTTTTCTCCCTTAGATATAGGTATAGCTAAGTAAAGTGAGTCCCTGTTAGCAGATAAATAGATAGCAATAGTTAGGCAATTAAAGCAGGACGCCTGTGCTTCCTTCAGAGGCTTCTCTCAACACGTTTCACCTAATCGGCACATGAGGAGAGATATCAAGATATAAACACATTTTTTATTGCATTTTTTTCTTGAGTTTTTCTTTGCATTTTTTCTTCCCTTATTAAAGGGAGTCTATCATTGGGGAAACGTGTTTTTAACTGAAGCAATGTTGGAATAGCCTTTATAAAGGCTATTCTACTCCTACCTTTACTTTTCTTCTCCTCTCCGATGTTTGTCCAAAAAAACATTTTATTCTCATATGTTAATTATGCTCAGGGAGCACCGGGGGCATTCCCCCTGTGCTCCGAGCATTCCGCGTCATCGCCGCAACCCGCCTCCACCTCCAGTGCTGCTTTTTCATGCCCCCTGCATCTTCATCTGTTCATCTTGCATCTGCTTTCTCCGTTCGCCATTTTTATAAAGTACACTGGTTTAAGAAACTAAACAAAAATGGCCGACGGAGCATGCTCAGTCGACTCTGCCTGAACTCAAAGTGGCTCCGGTGGCCATTTTTGTTTAGTATCTTACACCAGCATACTCCAAAAAAATGGCCAATGGAGCAAGAAGCAGATGCAAGATGAACAGAAGAAGATGCAGTGGGCGTGAAAAAGCAGCGCTGGAGTCGGGTTGCGGTGATGACGTGGAGTGCTCAGAGCACAGGGGGAACGCCCCCGGTGCTTCCTGAGCATAATTTACATATGAGAATAAAATGTTTTTTTGGACAGATGGCGGCGAGGAGACGAAAAGTAAAGGTAGGAGTAGAATAGCCTTTATAAAGGCAATTCCAAAATTGGTTCAGTTTAAAACATGTTTCCCCAATGATAGAATCCCTTTAAATCTATAGGGAAAATGCTTGCGTTTCTGATTCTAAAATTGACATGCTGCGTTTTTCAAAAACACATGAGTTTTTGAAAACACAGCTTTTCTGCAGCTCTTTTTTTTTCCTGCAATGTGTGGATGAGATTAACCAGAACCTCATTCACTTTGCTGGTACTGTAAAATGCAGTGTTTTTTTCTGCTGCATTTCCACAGCAGCAAGAAACACTGTGTTTCCACTTTTCCTGCTATCTTTTAAAATTTCCACTTCCTTTCTTTATATGATTTTTTTTTTCCTCTTTTATTTCTATAATTCTCCTGCCATTTATAAACTCCTTCTCTGCAATAATTAGCTTTAAACAGACTCTTTTTTTTATATTTCTTTATGATGACATCTTTCTCTATCTTATCAATATGTTTTTATATTAATAATAATAATAATAATAATAATAATAATAACAACAATCCTTTAATAGTCCCACCATGGGGAAATTCAGTGTGTTACAGCAGCAAAGATATGCAATACAAAAATAAGCAATACAACTACACATACAATAGATACAAAACATTCCAAGGTAGAGGCATTTCATTGATACTAGACAGACAGATAGAAAGATACAGGTAAAGAAGTATGGAGTGATCTCGACTTCTACGCTTAGCTTGGTGTTGTTTGTACAGCCTAACCGCAGTCGGGAGGAAAGACTTCCGATAGCGCTCCTTCTCACACTTAGGGTGAAGCAGTCGGTCACTGACAGTACTGCCCAGCGCAATCACAGTCTCATGCATGGGATGGGAGTTATTCTCCCGCATGGAGCTCATCACAGACAGTATCCTTCTGTCACCCACCACTTGCACTGGGTCCAGGGGACTCCCAAGGACAGAGGTGACCCTTTTAATCAGCTTGTTGAGTTTATTTCTATCCCTGGTTGGTATACTGCTCCCCCAGCAGGCCACTCTGAAGAAGATGACTGATGCCACTACCGAATTGAAAAAAGTCTAAAATCTGCAGTGTATGGTGTGAAGAGGAAAGGGGCAAGAACTGTACCATGGGGTGCCCCCGTATTACAGATCACGGTATCTAACACACAGTCCCGGGCTCTCACATACTGAGGTCGATTTGTGAGGTAGTCTAGGATCCATTTGGAGAGGTGGTGGTCCACTCCAGCAAGGCCCAGCTTGTCTCTCAGTAACCCCGGCTATATGGTGTTAAAAGCACTGAAGAAATCAATGAACATTATTCTCACAGTTGTAAGTATGTGAGCCAGAGGGCGCTGTTGAGCGACCCAGGCCAGGCCAGAAAAGGCTCTCAGCCACGCCTGTGGGGGGTGGCACGTAACTCCAGAGGGGCTGGAGCATCCTGCAGGAAGCAGGAAATGGTGGTGAACCAGCTAGGACAGAGAGAGAGGCTCTGTCCCAAAAGGGCTGGTGTCCACAGGGGTGGACCAGCTAGGACAGAGAGATAAGCTCTGTCCCAGAAGGGCTGGCGTCCACAGAGGACTGTTGTTGGAGCTGAGCAACAGTCAGGACAGTTAGGGGCTCAAGGAGTGAGTTAGGACCCTAACTGTGGTCTAGGTTTTTTGTTGTTTTGCTGTGTTGCAGTTAAGCTGAATAAAGCCACTTTTATTTACACTTGGACCGTCTGAAAGCTATCTTTCCGGCGCCCAGTACCATGAACCACCGCTGTCCGGACCAGGAGAAGCCGCCATTTTGAGTTTAATTCCCCAAATTCTCACATATGGCGAAGAACTAACGCATAAAGAGATCCACGCAAGTCCTGGAAGACAAGTGATTGGTGACTGCAGTACTGCTTAAGTGTGCATTGTGGCCTACAGCTGGAAGAAATCGGTGATTTCCACAGAGAAGCTCAGAAAGGGGTGAGTGAATTGCAACATAGCAAAGTGTGTGCAAAAAACTGGTGAAAGTAAAACTCTGGATGAGGAATCCAGGGAATGGACTTTGTGTATACTGTGGCACAGAAGTCTGTGAAATGTTTGCTGATGGCAAGAAAGTATGCAATGTGTATAGAAGATGGATATTGCAAACAGTCTATGTGAAAGGCTATGGTGCCATGTTGGTGTTTTCTGTGGAAGACAGAAGAAAATGCTGGTTGTTGTAGTGCCACATAAATAGAAGCTGAATATTGCAAACAGTCTATGTGAAAGGCTATGGTGCCATGTTGGTGTTTTCTGTGGGAGACAGAAGAAAATGCTGGTTGTTGTAGTGCCACATAAGTTAACTGTTTGAATACAGGTGGCTGCGGGAGGTAGTAAAAAGTTGCTGTGGAATATTGTGTAATTTTGTTAGTAAGCCATGGGCAAGAAAAAGAGAATTTCAGCTTGTAAAAAAGCAGAGAAGTCATGCACAGGTTTATTAGTGCAGCAGTCTGAATGCAGAGAGACACAAAACCCGGAGCAGATCAGGTGGAGTGCAAGTAAAGATAAAGGGTTGCATGATGGTGACTCAATTTTTCTAAAGCACCTCTGTTCTATGATGGAATATGTCCCTGCTGAGTGTGTGTCTCATAATGGAGTGCAAAATGCCAAAGATTAAAATGTTAGGGTGCAGCAGCTTCAAGATGAGAATAAAACCATCAGGTTCATGTATGAGAATGAAATATCTGATTGGAAATGGCAACTTTTGGAATCAGAAAGAGAGAACCTTAAGTTGAAGGCAGAGCTTGACTCTATGAAGAGGTTATATCCTAGTCATTGTGACAATGTGGTACTGGGTTTGCCTGGAATGGACTATGTCACTAAGAAGGAGTTTGCAGAAATGAAATGTGCTCTGTCTAAGGAAGTTATACAGAGTGTAGAGCAAAAGCAAGTGCTTGAGAAGCAATTGCAGGATTTAAAGGAGCAGCATGTTCAAGACTCCATTGCCAAAGAGAGTGTCATTGAAAAATTAAGAGATGACCTTGAAACTGCTAAACATGAGAGAAGTGAATTTTTGCACAGTCAGTCAGAATGTCTGGATGACCAAGTTAGGATGTGTGTAAACCTTTTGGCTGCATTAACTGACAAAGAAAATGAAATTTCAGAGCTGAGGAAGTACTGTGTGTGTCTGACCGAGAGAGTGATTTAGAATCTGTGGTGCAGACATTGCAGTCAGAGCAAAACTTGCATCAGGTTCGCCTAAATGGTGAAATCCACGAATGGCGAGGTAAAGCTGGAGTTCTGGAACAAAAAGAAAGTGAACTCAAAGCTACAATATGTAGCCTGGAGAGGGCGCTGTCAGGATCTTGTGAAGATAAAGAGAAGTTGTCTGTTTCGGTGCAAAATAAAGACAAAGATTTGATGAAAATGTTGTCTGTCCATGCTCAGAAAGTGCAAGCCTTACAGGAGAGTCATAAAAAAGTAGAGACTCAACTTCAAGTGATGCAACTAAAAGTCACAGAAGGGGACAGATTTCAAGCAGAGCTGCTAGACAAGGCAAATAGACTACAGGTGGAATTGAATAATGTCACAGGGCTTCTTTTTCAAGAAGACAGCAAGTTTATCAAACTTTCCAAAGATTTTTCTACACTAGAATATCAGCTTCAGGACACTCAGGAACTTTTGCAAGAAGAAACTTGTCAGAAGCTTGACCTTAGTACAAAACTAAAACAAATGGAAGATGAGAAAAATGTTTTCCTTGAGCAACTAGAGGAAGAGGAGATAGCAAAAAGAGATTTGACAAAGCAGATTTCAACACTACAGGCTCAGGCGACTGATATGAAGAAAAAAATGCAAGATAGTATTGGGTCCTTGGACTCTGTTGAAGAACTAAAGGAAAGGTTGCAAAAGGAGCTAGAAGCTACAACTCAATGGTTTGAGGAGAAGGTTGCTGCTTATGACAAACTTGAGAAGACGAAAATTAGACTGCAGCAGGAACTAGAAGATGTAGGTGTAGACCTTGATCATCAACATCGGATGGTGTCAAATTTGGAAAGGAAGCAGAAAAAGTTTGATCAGCTGCTTGGTGAAGAGAAGACTCTTTCTTCTAGATATGCAGAAGAACGTGACCGTGCTGAAGCAGAGGCCCTTGAATTGAAGGCCGAGTTAGAGAGGCTCAACAAGCAACTGTGCACTGAAATGGAGAATTTGGTTAGCTCTAAGGATGAAGTTGAGAAAAACCTGGAATCTGTGCAGATGTTGTATGAGAACAAAGCTAATGCTTATGACAAGCTGGAAAAGGCCAAGAGAGAATTGGACCTCCAGATAGAAGACATGAAGATTCAGTTTGAGGGAAACCTGTCTAATTTGTCTGCTGAGATTGTAGATCTAAAAATGCTTGTTGCTAAACTAAAGGTGCAAGTGAACCAGCAGGAGGAAATTGCACGCATCAAGGAACAGCTGGAGTTTCAGATGGAACACAGAAATAAAGTTGGAAGAGCGCACTGTTCAGATAGCACAGTTAAAAACCGAAGTGGAATCTAAAAGAGAAGAATTGGATCGATTGCAGCAGTCTCTATCCAATACTGAACAGTCGGCATCTGCCCTATCTTCAAAGCTGTCAGCACTAGAAGCTGAGAAGGATTCGCTGCAGAGCCTGTTAACCTCTAAAGAATCAGAGCTGCAAGGTGCACTAGTAAAGACTGAGATGGAAGTGGCACAGAAAAATGTCGCAGTGAAGAAAGTTCTGGAGCTGGAATCAGAGATTTGTGCACTACAGAAGGCGTTAGAATTGGAAAAAGCTGCCAGCATAGAGGCAGAGAAAGGAGAATCATTGAGTCAGACAGACATGAGTGACCTGTCCACTGATGTTGATACCAATGATAAGATTATGATGAAACCATGTGAGATGGTAAATAAGGTGAAGGGTCACCAAAAGTGTGGAACAAGAGTCCGTAAGAAGACTGACCACGCATATGTTGTCCCAACAGCTAAAGTGTCTGAAGCCATTGTGGATAACGGTGTTGCTGTACCTGTCTCTAGCCAAATGTCTGGTGGACAAACGGTGAATAATGACTCCATGTTGTCTGTGAAGGGGGAGTCAGGAAGTAAGAGATGGTTACATGTCACCAATGATGTGATAGTTGTCAAAGACATGCCAGAAAATGTAGTTCAGTGTGATCTATTATGTGAGGGTGTACGGTATGGCCCTCGTGCAGAAGGAGAAGATATTGCAGTACAGAGATTGTGTATCTCAAACAAAGAGTAGAGTAAGCAGCCTATGTCTCCTAAACTTCTAAGCCTTGATGGTGATGGCAAAGTTTGCTTTGAGATGAAGGTTATGGAAAAAGTTCCCGTGATACAGTTATACTCTAAAGACATTGATGTGCATGAAGTACATGTTAGTTGGTCTCTGAGCTCCTGTGAATTCATGATAGGTGAAGATGAAGATTTTTATGGCTATTCACTAAAGGGATCAAAGTCATGCAATGGGATGGCTGAAGGCTATGGCGAGAAATGTGATGAAAATGATGTGATCCCCTGTATGGCGAATTGTGAAGGTGATGAAGTAAAACTTGCCTTTGCACAGAATGGCCAGGATCTTCGCGTAGTGTTTGAAAGGCGGAGAAACCAGAAATGTCGAGCAAGCGGAATTTGGAAGAAGAGACCTCCAAATTGGGAATTCTGGAGAGACACTGGACAGGCCTACTTGGTTGAAGAGGGACTTCGTCATAGGATGTCTCGTCCCATTGTAGCTCACTCCATGGGTAGTGAGCTGAGGGGGAGGGTATGTAAGTATGTGAGCCAGAGGGCGCTGTTGAGCGACCCAGGCCAGGTCAGGCCAGAAAAGGCTCTCAGCCACGCCTGTGGGGGGTGGCACGTAAATCCAGAGGGGCTGGAGCATCCTGCAGGAAGCAGGAAATGGTGGTGGACCAGCTAGGAGAGAGAGAGAGGCTCTGTCCCAAAAGGGCTGGCGTCCACAGGGGTGGACCAGCTAGGACAGAGAGATAAGCTCTGTCCCAGAAGGGTTGGCGTCCACAGAGGACTGTTGTTGGAGCTGAGCAACAGTCAGGACAGTTAGGGGCTCAAGGAGTGAGTTAGGACCCTAACTGTGGTCTAGGTTTTTTGTTGTTTTGCTGTGTTGCAGTTAAGCTGAATAAAGCCACTTTTATTTACACTTGGACCGTCTGAAAGCTATCTTTCCGGCGCCCAGTACCATGAACCACCGCTGTCCGGACCAGGAGAAGCCGCCATTTTTAGTTTAATTCCCCAAATTGTTACACAGTGTTCCCTGTTTTCTCCAGGTGAGAAAGAGCCCTGTGCAGAATGTGTATGATGGCATCATCCACCCCAATGCCTGACCGATAAGCAAACTGGAGAGGGTCCATAGCTGGGCTCACTAGAGGTCGGAGATGTGTGAGAACCAATCTCTCTAAGATCTTCATCAGGTGGGATGTCAATGCTACAGGTCTGTAGTCATTGAGGTCCATAGGATGAGGTTTCTTTGGAACCGGTACCACACAAGATTTCCACTATTTCCACCTTCAGGCTCATATTAAACATGTATGTAATAATACTACACAGCTGGTCCCCACAAGTCTTAATTAACCATCTGGCCCTGCAGCCTTCCCAACTTTGATCTTTTTCAGCTCCCTTCTCACCTAGGCAAATGTGAAGGTCAGACTGTGGTCAGATAACAATGGGTTGCTGGATTTACTGGTCTGGTGGGAAATAGCCACAAGATCTGAGACTCTTCTGCAGCTCCTCACTACTTAAGTGTTCCCATTAGCATTAATCAGTGTGGAGGCATCCATTTATGAAGAAAATGCCTGATTTGCCCTTTGACTTATAATGTTGTCCATTGGGTTATGCTAAGGGTGTCCATCCTTTTTACTGAAAAAATAGCCGCTGCATGCAGTATTACATTTCAAATATGATGGACCATGTGATGGAGTCTCCAGCCAGATGTAAACACAACATAAATAATATATTCTTTTGAAGCAGGTTGAACTGAAAAATGTTTAAAAGATGGCCCTAGGACTAAAGATGTAATCTAATTTTCTAGGTTTGGCAGTTTTATTTTTGTTATTATTATTATTAGTAATATACTTATTATTTTACAGGTGTAGATTTTTTTTTTTTTTTTTAACCTTAAAGGTTTTTATTGAAGGTTTGTAGAGTAACAACATTGAAAGTGAAAGAAATAGAAAAACAAGCTTCCATAACGCAAGGAGAGATAGGGTGCAGGCTTTAGGAAAGTTAGGAAGACGATACATGGGGGATGGGTAGAGTACATAGGGAGAGAGAGGTTGAGGGAGTAAACAGCTCTGTCGCAGCAGAGTGATAAAACTAGCAAACAGCATGTAATCAAAATAATGTCAATATGAAAAACATGGGGGCGGTGGCAAACCTTCCAACAGGAGGAAGTATAGGTGGGGACAGTTGAAAAGTGTCAGGGGGAGAGGGTCAGAGGGGAGGAGTGGAAGAGGAGAATACAAAGTAAAAGCAAGGTATAAGGTATAGGGAGTCAAGAGGAGAGGGTGTGCAAGGATGTCTGGAAGGAGGAGGAGTAATAAAATGTGTTCCATAGGATCCACACTCTCTTATGTGCACTGTCATCCGGCCTTAGTTCTGCGACCAGATCCTCTATACACCGCAGATAAAGGATCTCTTAAAGCCAAGCTGCCAGGGTGGGAGCTGGGTGGGAGATGTTGATTTTGTAATTAATGAAGAAACTGTATGTGTCTATTTCCCAAAGGAGGGAGGGGAGCAACGTGAGGGGTTGTGTGATAAAGAAGAGAACATTGTCTGTAAACGGCAATATTTCTAAGTGGAGATCAAGCAAATTTAGGCCCTGTATGTCTGGATTTTGGTGGATGGCTACTAGGAGATGTTCCATCACTAGGGCATACAGAATAGGAGAGAGAGGGCATTCCTGTCTCATACTGTTGACAGAATGGATATCTGTCGAAGGGTGGCCTGCAGGAAGCATAGGGATATGAGAGCGCTGAGTGTTATGAATAGCGGAGAATGCCTTCAGGGTACTGTCACGGATGTCATTGGATCGGGGATGAGGATGAATCATGCAGATGTTCTTGTGTAAGGTTAGCGATGGAAAGCTTAAGATCTGATAGGCATTGAGAGAGAGACTCATTAAGTCATCAAGAGTTGGGGCATTGGGAGGGGGGGATGAAGATTAAGGTTGCAGATGACCGAGGCATGGTCAGAGAGGTAGGTTGTGCCTATGTTGGCTGTAGATACTAGTGGTAAGAGAGTATGGGGAAGGAAGATGTAGTCAAGTATGGTGTACGAGTTGTGGGCATGGGAGTAAAAGGAGTAGTCTTTCAGAGCTGGGTGTAAAATGCACCACACACTGCACAGCAGCATGTTCAAGAATTTCCAACATTTATTAAGGGCATTGTAAGTTATTTCTGATCTGCCTGTTGATGAATCAATGAGGGGGTTTATTGTTTGGTTAAGATCCCCACAGAGGATAACGTGTCCTCGGGCAAAGGATTGGAGTACAGTGAGGGTGGAGAGGAGAAAGGTGACCTGGCCACTGTTAGGGAGTAAATGTAAATTTATGGGGTTACAGTGTAAGTAACCCCATAAATCTCACACACTACAAAAAGATAATGGGCCTCAGGGTCAGCAAGCATGTTGATAAGTTTTATACGGAGGTGTATATGGAAGAATATATCTTGAGATGGTTTGAGAGCTGAGCATTGTCGCAGAGTATGGCGGGATAAATTAGGGATAAATTAGGGCAAATTAGGGATAAATTAGGGAAAAGGGAGAGTTGGGCCCCATCAAAATCAATAGTGTTCAGCTTCCTGGCTTTCTGCATAATTTCCTCCTTGAGAACATAATAATGAATTCTACATATAACATCATGACAGCGTGCCGGGTCGGAGCTCCAGGGCCTAAGAGCTCGATCGGCCCTGTCGATCTTGATGCAGGTGTCTACAGGGCGACCCAGAAGCATGTTAAAGAAAGTTGGGGTTAGTTCAGCAGGCAGAGTGGCTCGGGGAGTCTGTGAAGCCTAATATTACTGCAGCGGTTACAATTCTCAATATTGTCCACATATGATAGTAGTTTGCGGTACTGAGAGGAAGCAGATGATGCAGAGTTCTGTAGAGATTGTAAGGTAGCTGACACAGAGGTCTAGAATGTTTCTAAATCCTCCACCTGCTGCTGTAGGTTGGTAATGTCCGTCTTCAGCACCTGTAGGTCTTGGCGCCAGGCCTTCTTTAGATCAGTTGCCAGATCGTCCATATTGCTCGTACTTGGGAGGAGGGCAAGGAGGGCTTGAGGTTCTGGGTGACCTTGAAGGGCGTGCATGGCTACCTCTGGCATGGTAAAGTCGTTGATGAGGAGGTGGTTGCATGATGGCGGCTTAGGTCAGCAGTGGCTGCAGTGGTGAGGGGTGTCCTCCTCAGAGGACAAGTCTGTGTCAGTTACTGAGGGCAGAGGCTTTTTGTGGCGTTCCTTTGGTGGTAGGGTGCCAAATAGTGATTTTTTCATGAGGGAGATGACCCCCCAATTGCAGTCCTCCTTCTGGGGAGATAGAGAAACGTCATGTGATTTAGCTGATGGAGGAGTATGCTGCACTTCGGTGAGCAAGGAAGGAGCCGCCTCCATAGAGCTGTGCCCTGCGGCATGTGAAGTGGTAACAGCAGGCATTAGTGTCAACGGAGGAGCACATGGTATCGGGCAATTTGGCGGCTGTCTGTTCCTTCTTCTGGGTGCCACCGGGCTGGCTTCAATATCAGAGGAGTGTGCGAGGTCCCCAAACAGGAAGAAGAAATTAGAAATTGGCACCTCCGGTGCCTGGGTGGAAGGAGAGCCACCTCTGGTTCTTTTGGGGTGATATTTAGCCATCAGAGCCAAAGTAGGTCTCACGGTAACATGGGCTGTAGCTGGAGCAATTCTCAAGCTCACTGTCCACTAGCATGGCAGGACGCACCTCTGATTTTTTTAAGATTAGGACTACATGGCGACATCTGATTTTATACAATTTGCTATAAAATTATGGAACTACTACAAAATTAATTAAACACAAGGTTGCTATTTTTGTGATGATTGTAATGATACCAAAAACATTGTTTTTGATGGAAAATATTAAGGTTAGAATGTCATGATGCTCGACAATAGAACACATTACGATAGCAAGCAAAATACAGGAGCATAAAATAAATATTTCAATTACATGACTATATGCATTTCACCTTTATTTATTACTGCATTTGTGCTATTTGTGCCTTTGACCTGCTTTATATTACTCTCTAATCAAGCCTAATGTTCAACGCACAGTTTAATGTATACCTTGGTTTTCTTTATTGTTACTCTATTCTGAATAAACCTGATCTGACATTGCATATAGTGCTCAAGGTCATCTCGTCTCACAGGAAACTCTGCAGTGACTGAAAAGCTTATGATGAAATTAAAGGAAAATATTTTGCATTCAGAAATGTCTCATCACATTTAACAACAACATGTCGTGGGAATGTGCACGCAGGTTTTTTACGAGACAGAGGAGTGACATTAACATTGGAACACACTTGAGGAATTGATTATTAGGAAAGAGTTTGTCTCTAGCAGCAGTCTACAAAATCAATAAACCTCGAGTGTTCCATGAAGATGACCATTCTCACACTACTTTGATATTTATGCCCATCTGTTAGTGTGAATTTCTTCCTGCTGCTCCTGTTGTGTTAGTTCAGCATGGTAAAGCTTGCCCATTCCTCCATTAATCACAAAAAAATGTTCTGTGTCTTTTCTCATCTGAATTTTGTGTTGGCTTCTATCCAGAATCTAAAATGAATAAGGCACAGTGTGTCCACTGAAACGGTGTACTGGCAGCTTAGAAATTAAATGTGTTCTCAATAATGCTGCACATAAATTCAGGTTTTCAGTATATGTATGCCCTAACTAAACATTTCTATGAACATTATAAAAAAAGAAAAAGAATATTTCAAGACAAAAAAACTTTCACATTATCTTGGTATTTTTTAAGGGAAATAATGCAATATACTATACAAATCACTTCCTAGGCTGGTGATAGGAGCTTTTTCACAGTATGCACAAAAAAATAACATGGAGCCACATTCATACAGTGTTACAAGATTTAGCTCATCCTAACACAGGTAAAGAGAAGTACAGAACATATAGTACTGTACCATACTGTACAGAGACACTAGCCAATCAGGACAGGCACTTTACTAATACAGGGGGTTTTACCAATGAGATAACTATTCAAATGACTTGGCCCCACAGCTACAATAGCATCCCTAGGTGACTAATGTATGTTGACTGGGAGTTTGACCACCAGAACCCTCACCAATTATGAGAAAAGAAGTCATTGAGTCCTCTGTGTAAATGGATCAGTAGTGCATATACATGACCACCACTCCATTCACTCCTGTAGAACTGAGAAAGAAAATAGGTGGTCAGATATGTTTAATATTGGTCAGTTTACAGAGGAAACTTGGGGATCCCATTTTCATGATCAGTGGGGTTCCTAGTAGTCAAATTCCCCAAGATCAGACATTATTAAGATTAGTGAGGTCTGGAACAGTCTTTAGTCAATATCTGGGCACAGACAGGCCGTCTCCAAGGTAGAAGGAGATACAAAGTGGCTTGACGAACTAAATCTTCGTCAATAGATTTGATCACACACCAGCTCCTCCCACCCCAGCATGTCATTTAATCCTCTCTCCCTCACTGACCTCACCTCCTGCTGTCAGTTCTCACCTCCAGATCAGTGAATTTAGCAATCTGTCATCTGGCTACAGTCTGATCTTCTGATCTGCCCAGGTGAGAAAGGAACTGAAAAGGATCAAGGCTGGGAAAGCTGCAAGGCCAGATGGCATCAGTGCCAGGCTAATTAAGACCTGCGTGGACCAGCTGTGTGGTATTATAACATATACACATGTGCACAAAATTGTTGGTACCCCTCGTTTAATGAGAGAAAAACCCACAATGGTCACAGAAATAACTTGAATCTAACAAAAGTAATATATAAAAAATTCTATGAAAATGAACAAATGAAAGTCAGACATTGCTTTTCAACCATGCTTCAACAGAATTTTTTTTTTAGAAAGAAAACTCATGAAACAGGCCTGGACAGAAATGATGGTACCCCTAAAAATAATGTGACCAAATGTTAAATTAAGGTGTGTCCACTAATTAGCATCACAGGTGTCTACGATTTTGTAATCAGTCAGTGGGCCTGTATATAGGGCTACAGATACTCACTGTGCTGTTTGGTGACACGGTGAAGTACCACACTCAATATGGACCAGAGGAAGCAAAGGAAAGAGTTGTCTCAGGAGCTTAGAAAGAAAATTATAGACAGCATGTTAAAGGTAAAGGTTATAAAACCATCTCCAAGCAGCTTGATGTTCCTGTGACTACAGTTGCACATATTGTTCAGAAACTTAAGATCCATGGGACTGTAGCAAACCACCCTGGATGTGGCCGCAGGAGGAAAATTGGTGCCAAATCAAAGAGAAGGATAATACAAATGGTAACAAAAGAGCCCAGAAAAACTTCTATAGAGATAAAGGTGAACTTCAAGCTCAAAGAACATCAGTGTCAGATCGCACCATCCGTTGTTGTTTGAGCCAAAGTGGACTTCATGGGAAACAACCAAAGTGGACACCATTGTTGAAAACAAATCATAAAAAAGCCAGACTGGAATTTGCCAAACTACATGTTGACAAGCCACAAAGCTTCTTTGAGAATGTCCTATGGACAGATGAAACAAAAATCAAAATTTTTGGCAAGGTACATCAGCTCTATGTTCCCAGATGGAAAATGAAGTATATCTTGAAAAGAACACTGTCCCGACTGTGAAGGGAGGAAGCTCTGTTATGTTGTGGAGCTGCTTTTCTGCATCTGGCACAGGGTGTCTTGAATCTATCCAGGGTACAATGAAATCTCAACACTATCAAGGGATTCTAGAGAGAAATGTGCTGCCCAGTGTCAGAAAGCTTGGTCTCAGTCGCAGGTCATGGGAAACAGAATAATGACCCAAAACACACAGATAAAAACACCCAAGAATGGCTAAGAGTAAAACATTGGACTATTCTGAAATGGCCTTCTATGAACCCTGACCTAAATCCTATTGAGCATCTTTGGAAGGAGCTGAAACATGCTGTCTGGAAAAGGCACCCTTCAAACCCGAGACAACTGGAGCAGTTAGCTCATGAGGAGTGGGCCAAAAAACCTGTTGAGAGGTGCAGAAGTCTCATTGACAGTTACAAGAATCGTTTGATTGCAGTGATTGCCTGAAAAGGTTGTGCAACAAAATATTAAGTTAAGGGTACCATCATTTATGTCCAGGCCTGTTTCATGAGTTTTTTTTTTTTTTTTTTAATTCTGTTGAAGCATGGTTGAAAAGCAATGTTTGACTTTCATTTGTTAATTTTCATAGACTTTTTATATATTATTACTTTTGTCAGATTCAAGTTATTTCTGTGACCATTGTGGGTTTTTCTTTCATTAAACGAGGGGTACCAACAATTTTGTCCACGTGTGTATGTTCAATATGAGCCTGAAGCTGGGAATGGTTCCACAACTGTGGAAATCATCTTGCATGGTACCAGTTCCAAAGGAACCTCATTCGATAGACCTTAACGGCTACAGACCTGTAGCATTGACATCCCACTTGATGAAGGTCTTAGATAGATTGGTTCTCACACATCTCTGCCTTCTAGTGAGCTCGGCTATGGACCCTCTCCAGTTTGCTTATCGGCCAGGCATTGGGGTGGATGATGCCATCATCCACCTTCTGCGCAGGGCTCTTTCTCACCTGGAGAAACCAGGGAATACTGTGAGATAATGTTCTTTGATTTCTCCAGTGCTTTTAACACCATACAGCCGCGGTTACTGAGAGACAAGCTGGACCTTGTTGGAGTGGACCACCACCTCTCCAACTGGATCCTAGACTACCTCACAAACCAACCTCAGTATGTGAGAGCCCAGGACTGTGTGTCAGACACCATTATCTGTAATACGGGGGCACCTCAAGGTACAGTTCTTTTCCCTTTCCTCTTCACACTGTACTCTGCTGACTTTAGGTGCAACTCATCTAGCTGCTACTTACAGAAGTATTCTGATGACTCTGCAATAGTAGGCCTCATCACAGACGAAGATGACAGGAGTACAGAGAACTGAACCAGGATTTTGTAGATTGGTGCCAGAGGAACCACCTTAGGATTAATGCTGGGAAGACCAAGGAGATGGTAGTGGACTTTCGCAAGCGCAGATACCCTCCAAAACCAGTGGACATCCTGGGGACGGGCATCGAGATTATCAACACCTATAAGTACCTGGTTGTGCTCCTTAATAATAAGCTGGACTGGGCAGATCACATGGAGGTCCTGTACAGGAAGGGCCACAGCAGGCTCTACCTGCTTAGGAGGCTGAGAGCCTTTGGAGTCCAGGGGGCACTTCTTAGGACTTTTTTCAGCTCGGTAGTGGCATCAGCCATCTTCTTCGGAGTGGCCTGCTGGGGGAGCAGTATACCAACCAGGGATAGAAATAAACTCGACAAGCTGATTAGAAGGGCCAGCTCTGTCCTGGGGAGCCCCCTGGACCCAGTGCAGGTGGTAGGTGACAGAAGGATACTGTCCGTGGTGAGCTCGATGCGGGATGATAACTCCCATCCCATGCATGAGACCGTGATAGCACTGGGCAGCACTGTCAGTGACCGACTGCTTCACCCTAAGTGTGAGAAGGAGCGCTATCGGAAGTCTTTCCTTACCACTGCGGTTAGGCTGTATAACCAACACCGACCTAAGCAAAGATCATTCCATACAGAGAACTGAAAGATCTTAAGTTGTGATATCCCTTCTACTACTTACTTTTTTTTTTTTTACCTTTACCTTTTTTATCTGTACCTACTGTCACTGTAATGCCTCTACCTTGGAGCTTTTTTGTATGTGTATTTGTATTATCTATGCTACTGTAACACACTGAATTTCCCCATGGTGGGACTGTTAAAGGATTATCTTATCTTATCACCTGGGAAAACCACAGGCCAGGGGTGATGTAACATTAAAAAAAAGTCCTGCAGTCCTATGTTTTCTTCCATGACACCACTTCAAATGAAAGCAACAGTGGCTGGCTGTGAAAGGCAGAAGACGTAATGGGCGCAGTGACACCAAATTTCCTTCTGCTAAAAACCTGGAAATGGTCTGGGCCAATAACGGTTTGTTTAATGAAGGGACCACCTGTGTTTGTATGGCATACAAAGAAACTGGGAGCTGCTCGTGTTTGTCAGCAGATCAAAAGATCTTTTCTACTGGTGGTCTGTCTGGGTTTTTTGAAGTTGTTTGTATGTGCCTGCTAACAGCTAGGTCAGAACCCATATCGTGAGTAATTCCTTGAAATTACCATTCCCCTTCTCTCAGTCCAATGATGTGCCCCCTTTTCAAAGTCTGTCAAGTGCACAAAGTGTCAAAGAGGCATGTCTGCCAATCAAGATCTCTCACCAAGAGGTACACTACCTAAAAGTAGCTTCAGGCTAAGGCACCATGTAGCAGGCCGCAGTGAAAAAGCCCTGCAGGAAAAACCCAAGCGGAAACGCACTGGATTTTTTTCTGCAGCAGTTTTCACAGAGTTTTGCTCTGCGGACTTTCTGCTTCAATAATACCTGTAGGGAAACCATCCGGCATTTCTGTAGATATAATTGACATGCTGCGATTTCCAAAATCATGACAGCTTTGAAAATTGCAGTATCTCCCCTGCGCATATTTTTCTGCAATGTGTGGATGGGGGTGTGGATGGGGAATCCCATCCACTTTGCAGGAACTGCAGCATTTACACCACATGGGACCCCGGCCTCTAAGAGCCTTTTTATAGGGCAGCGTGGGAAGCACTTTTATGTCCTCTTGTGACTAGTGTCTAATCAGAGGATACCTGTAATCATGTGCCTGACACATACATGCATGCAGAGTTTTGCAGCAAACTGACATTTGTATCTGGGTGCACTACTTTTTTGTCAATGAGTGTAATATGAGAATTAATTACTAATGTGAATGTTTCTATAAAAAGACACAATTAATACAGTTAATTATAGCAGTATGTTATGGAATACCTTGGTAACTGTCAGTGATCTACTGTATAACCATGATGACAAACCTTATAAAATATGTTTATCACATTATTTATGTACTATGCTAATTAATATAAAATATTAATAAGATCAGAGCACAGAAGGCAATTACCTGGTTGCTAGGATATGTAGGTGTTAAGTGTTACTAACAAGTCATGCCAATATAGATTCTTTTTCTAACCACCCACACATATCGATGTATCTCCTGAAGAGGGTTCATCTGAGCTAATTTACATTGCTCAAACTTGCACACATGTTTTCTGCTTTGCAGTGTGGGCACACATACAAAAAAAGTGTTGAAAAATTTGTTTTTAATTTTAGGCCTACATATGTATTAGAACTGTAGGTTGTACCTTTTATTAGGCTGAGTTTTTTATTGCAAAAATGAAAAATAGATACCAGTCAGTGATAGGATGTACTGTAAAGTTTCTAGCATACAAGTATAAAATAATATGGAATTTTACAAAATCAGCAATTGCAACTGTGTAATAATATATGATATGTAAAAATTTGGCAGCTCCCTGGTCTTTTACAGCATTTACAGTTTACATAATTATATAATCTACCGTACATGAAAAGTTGAGTGACTCTCAAAACACATTGCATTACTTCTCTGGTACTGGTCGTAAGCTAAATGCTATGGATACCTTGACATACAATGATATTTACATATCTTTAACTTAAGTTTCAGTAACGCAGCCAATATATATAATACAGATCTTGGATTTCAACTGCCCGAACTCTTTGTTCATGGGAAGATATGCCATGGACAGATGTCTGGCTTTCACCCATCCAAATTCAGGACACATGCACTGTTCATCAAGCTAAGTGTGAATGTATGCAGTAGGCGAGTTGGACGAGATAGCTATTGAATCTAAGGAACTGGCTCACTGACATAAAATAGAGGATGGATATCTCTTCGATGGTACAGGACCCCCACTCAGCTAGCACACATAGACCCTTTGTGCTCAGATTTGTGTTGGAGAGGTTGTGGTGCAAGAGGTACACTTATACATATGTGGTGGGACTGTCCCCCTGTGCTCGCTTTCTGGAGTGCCGTCTTCCAGTTGATGTCCGGTCTGGCAGGCATGAATGTCCCGTTATCTCCAGGCCTGGCGCTCTGCTTCCTGGATACTGAGTCTTTTCCAGGCGATATGGCAGTAGTTCTGGGCCAGATTATATTAGCGGCCAGAGCTATGATAGCACGCCAGTGGAAGAATGCACCCTGTTTGACGCTGTCGGAACTAATACAGCACGTCAACTTGGCCTATACACTAGAGAAGATGTTGGCATGTAGAAGCCATAGGTATACTGCCTTTCGCATGAAGTGGGCCCTTTGATCTGATTATGTCGGCTGTGGGGGAGTCCCTCTTTGCAGAAGGTCGGACCCCTCTTTCCATACATGATATTCTATTGCTCCACGGCTCTAGTAGTGTGGTGATGTGTATATTATAAACCCTTTTTCTAGATAACTTACTGAGAGGTATGATGTTGATTTCTGTTTCCCTTTTTCCCTTGCTCCCTCCAAATTGTGTTACCACTACAACAATATGTATATGGATACTGTTGATGCCTTATTATCGCTATATATTATTTCTTTCCCTGTTATATATTACAAAAATTTTCTCTCAATAAAAATCTAAATTTAAAAAAAAATAAAATAGAGGATGGTTATCAACAGCATATACTCAGATTGAGTAACTGTTACTAGTGTGGTTCCACAAGGGGAAGTATTAGGCCTTGTTCTCTTTGACACATTTATAAAATGATCTTACCGGAGGTTGTCACATTAACATACTATTTTTTCAGATATCACTAAACTATGTAAAGTGATTAACACAAAATATTCAAAGAAAAAGACAAAAAGTAGGGGGCACTCACTAGAGCGTTGTTTCTAAAATCAGTCTTTATTCCATGTGTTCATAAAAACATCCACGGTATACATGAGAGAGAATAGATGCAAAAAAAGGGGCTAGGCAACGACTGTTTCGCTCTAAAAAGCATTAACACAAAAGACAGCAGTATACTATTACAAATAGCTCTGCATAAATTCAAAGGCAGAAAAGGGCAAATTAGGCTTAAAATTGTTAAATGTAAGGTTATATAAATGGACAGGGAAATACCTACCAAGCTAACTTACTACATGTAAAATGCTGGGTAAAACAGACACGAAAAAGTTGACAGTAAACGTAACATTAACAATCAGTACTAGGCAGCTGCTATCAAGGCAAAAAAGATTATCAAAAGGGATGTGGATGAACATGATGTGAACATAGTCCTGACTCTTTACATATCGCTAATCCGGCCACACATGGAATATTCTGTATAGTATGGGGCATCTGTGCACCCAAAATAATGAATTGAATGGGTGGACTACAGTACCCAGAGAGAGGATCAAAGCTATGGTTATTTAGTATGAAAACAAAAAAAGATAACTGAGGGTGACCGAATAACTGTGTTTAAATATACCAAACATAGTACAGAGATCTCTGGATGGCTTTTCTGAGAGCAGCAATATTGCAGGTTACCCTAGGTTCACACCTGCGCCTGGGTTTCCGTTCTTCAGGTAGGCTGGGGGACCCAAATAACTGAAACCTAATCCGCTTAAAAAGCGGTTACCCGCGGAAACCCGTGAACCAAATTGACTATAATGGGGTCCGCTGGGTTTCTGCCCGATTTCTGCCCGAAAAATGCTGAAAAATGTTTGTGGGCCTTTTCTCTCCACATTTTTCAAGCAGAACGATGGATGGAATGCCCGAACGGGCAACGAGCGCAAGTGTGAATCCGTGAATCCGGCCTTATAGTAATAAACTGTATTAGTCTGGACAATCTTTTTAATGTCCATAATTTAGTATAAAGCAGTATTCAATGTTCATTTGGTTGTTATGGGAAACAGTCAAGCTTGTTATCAGACATCCTAAACTGCTTTGTTAAGTAATAGTAATATAGTAACAGCAGAGCACGATATCTATTTATAGTATATGACTAGTAAGTCAGTTCTGTGGGAAGGGAACATGGTAGAAAGGAAATTTATATAGATAAATACATTTAAGAATTATACATGCATATATAAATGTATCATATGTTAATTAGGCACACTTTAAAATGCTCTGGGAATCAAAGCGGGACATAGGTGGAAAAACTAAAAGGTTGCAAATGGTGTTAGATGATATTTCCCAGTTTTCTTGCAAACTTGAATGAAAATGAAAAGCATTCAGCATGGCCGCCATGTTTAGCATGCACTTTATGTGGATCTGATGTACTGTAGTTCAGTAGCTAAACCATAGTCCTCATTAGACACTTGCTGTTTTGTGAAATTTTGCTTACTCTTCAGTATACCTACATACTGGTATACCATATATACCAGAAATATACAAAATATACCAGAATTTGGAAAGTGCACCATCATGACAGTAGCCTAGATTATTTAGAAATAACTATCCCAACTGTATATGTAGAATGCATTGAAAAGTATAGCATTTCTGGGTGCCCTGTACTAAAATTTGAGAACTACTTTAGCATAAATTGGTAGCTCCTCCACCATGTCTTTTTGTTTTTCACTAAAAATGCAAACATAAAAATGACATATGGAGCCTTTATGAAAAGAAGATATTTACAATAGTGCTTGCTCTATACAAAGCACAAGGTGGCAATGGGCAAATGGGGCATTTACAATAGCCTCAGATCTATCAGGAGCAAGAGGACATTTCTAGTAGCACCAGCTCTATCTATGTCATATGTTAGCATTGAGATAAGGGGGATTTTTGGTGTTGCTAGTTCTATCTGATTCACATGGTGGCACTAAAAAAAGGGAGCAGTATATTTGTACCTCATGGTGACAATGAGTCATTTCTCTAGAGCAGGGCTTGGCTTTTTTGTATGGTGTGCCGATTTAAAAAAAAAACACACAAATGGAAAGTACTCAGTTTGCATTGCAATTAGAGATGAGCGAATCGAAGCTGCAGAAGTGGAATTCGATCCAAATTTTAGGAAATATTCGATTCGCCTCAATTCCGGATTTCCTCAAGCTTCGATGCTGCATAGAGTTGTATCCATGGTCTCCACATGTGGCCAAAAGATTGGAGGCAATGATTCTGTAAAGCAATCAACTTTTCGTACAAGCAGTGTTGTGAAACAAATGCAATTAAGTCTGAAATGGCCAGTAAGGAAGTAGATCTCCTATTCCTAGCCATTAATAATTTAGTAGACAGTAAGATATGGCGTACTAATTTTCTAACATCATGTGGGTAATCATTGATTCCTTTACATAGCAAATGTAAAGACAGGGAGGGTGGGTAGTCTGGGGCACCCAGATGAGCAAAAAGTGAAAAAAAAATCTCCTTCCAGTATGATGTAATCAATCGGAATTGCCAAAAGATATGGAATCATGATCCCATTGATCCACATTCCCTCCGACATAGATTTGACACATAAGGGAACAACCTAGCTATCTTAATAGGAGTATAATACCATCTGGTAAGTAGTTTATAGTGAACCTGAGAGTGAGATTGGCACATTTCAAAGATTTAATAGACCACTGGAAGGAACGAGTCCATTGTTCAGGAGAAAGCTTCTGCGAAACGTCTGACTGCTATCTTAACACTAGAAGTCCCAGAGAGGGGTCATTTAACATTTCTACCTTTGGAACCCAGAGACGGGTCGAATGACCTGAAGGATTTTATCTAACATCCTATAATCACCGTCTTTTGTTCTGTAATTAAGGCCATTACTGTCACACCACAGGAGGTTGTTGTTTTCCATTGAGTTTAGCCATTTAGTGTCTAGTTAGTTCTATTCAGTTTATTGTATTTGATAATATAAAGACTATACATATTGTATTAAGTTTAGTTTTATTTGAGCAAAAAAGCACTGAAACAATTAATCATTTTTTATATATTTTAAATAGAATTAGAAATTTTAGAGCAAGGTACAGCTGTGAGTAATGACCAGAAGCATTTGTCTAAGGCAGGGGTAGGCAACCTTTTTTGTTCGGCGTGCCGATTTTAATAAAAAAATCAAAGATGAGGTACTCGGAGTGCCGGTCAATAATTGTAAGTCTGACGACCCCTAAACTAAAGTCATATACCACAAACCATAACACAGAAGTGCTGCCACCAGATGCTTTAGGATACATGCGTTTACTGCTATTTCCTGGGACACTCCTGTACTTTCTGATTAGAAGCAATGAAAGTCCATGTGCAGCCCCCAATTAGTGGTAAATTTATTGTGTCCAGGAGCCCCGTATGGCGGCATCCTTATGGTGAATACACACTATGTATCTGGATGCAGCTATATTTGGAACTTTTTCATTCAATGTAAAACTGGTGCATTTTTGCACAAAAAAAAAAAACAAAGCCGGAGTTTTCTGTGCAAAAACACATCCTTAATATAGAAAACACACCGTTATACAGAATAATGTCCCATAGTGGTCCCTGCACACGGTATTATGTCCCATAGCGGCCCCTTCAACATGGTATATGTCCCATAGCTGCCTCTGCACACGGCATTTGTCCCATAGCTGCCTCTGCACACAGTATTTGTCCCATAGCAGTCCCTGCACACAGTATTTGTCCCATAGTGGCCCCTGCACACAGCAATATGTCCCATAACGGCCCCTACACACCGTATATGTCCCATAGCAGACCCTGCACACGGTATATGTCCCATAGCGGCCCCTGCACACGGTATTATGCTCTATAGTGGCCCCTGCACACGGTATTATGTCCCATAGCAGCCTCTGCACACGGTATTTGTCCCATAGCGGCCCCTGCACACGGTATTATGTCCCATAGCGGCCCCTACACACAGTATTTGTCCCATAGCTGCCCCTGCACACAGTATTTGTCCCATAGCGGCCCCTGCACACGGTATTATGCTCCATAGTGGCCCCTGCACACGGTATTATGTCCCATAGCGTCCTCTGCACACGGTATTTTCCCATAGCGGCCCCTGCACACGGTATTATGTCCCATAGCAGCCCCTACACACGGTATTTGTCCCATAGCTGCCCCTGCACACAGTATTTGTCCCATAGCGGCCCCTGCACACGGTATATGTCCCATAGCGGCCCCTGCACATGGTATTATGCTCCATAGTGGCCCCTGCACATGGTATTATGCTCCATAGTGGCCCCTGCACACGGTATATGTCCCATAGCGGTCCCTGCACACGGTATTATGCTCCATAGTGGCCCCTGCACACGGTATTATGCTCCATAGTGGCCCCTGCACACGGTATTATGCTCCATAATGGCCCCTGCACACGGTATTATGCTCCATAGTGGCCCCTGCACACGGTATATGTCCCATAGTGGCCCCTGCACATGGTATATGTCCCATAGTGGCCCCTGCACACGGTATATGTCCCATAGTGGCCCCTGCACACAGTATATGTCCCATAGTGGCCCCTGCACACGGTATATGTCCCATAGTGGCCCCTGCACACGGTATATGTCCCATAGTGGTCCCTGCACACGGTATTATGCTCTATAGTGGCCCCTGCAGGCAGAAGCGCCCGAAGAGTTCAGAGCGGCTGCGGAGCGTGGAATAGTGAGTACATTGTTTTTTATGTTTGATCATCTCCCCGGGGGCTCCGCTTATTATACTCGGGGGTCTGAAGAGACCCCACAGTATAATAATAGCAGTTTCGTTTCGGCCGTGTTTGGTCCGATCGAAACTGCTGGGTGAGGAGTCCGCTGCCGTGCCAGGGGAATAAGCCTCGCGTGCCAAGAGTGGCATGCGTGCCATAGGTTGCCGACCCCTGGTGTAAGGCCTCAAGCACACTAGCGAAAAAAAATAGCGCGAAAATCGCATCGCAATGCGATGCAATTTTTTTCTGCGATTTGCCAATGTATTTCAATGGCACCAAGCACACCTGCGATTTTTTTTTCGTGCGATTTTTTTTCATAGGTGCGATTTTCCTGCATTTTTTTTTTTTGTGCGATTTTTTTCGTGCGAAAAAATCCCAGAGGAGTGATCTATATGACCAATGGGACAGATCACAAAAATATCGCAAGTAGCTGTGATTTTTTTTGCGATTTTTTTTTTATTTTTTTTTTTTTTTTTTTTTCCTGCACCCATTGACTTGAATCTAAATATACAAAAATGTAAATATACAAAAGAACAACTGTTATTTGTTTCTATGCTTTTTATTTTTGTTATGAAAATAATAAAAAAAATACAAGGAATAAAACAATTCCACACATATTTACAATAGGCTGCTGTGGGGGGCTGCGTGTGTGTGTGTGAGTGGCATGTCCTTCTTGTGTGACTAGCATTTCAGCACTCACTCAGCAGTCTGTCTGCACTGTCGGAACATACCTGGCACTGCCTGGGTATGTCCCTGGTACATTTGCCACACGTGTATTTGTAGCAGTAAACACATCTCTCAGTTGCACAATTGTTCGTGCATCGATGGTTGACCTGACACTTCGCCCTTTTGCCAGGGCTGGGTGTGGAAGGTTGTTGCCGAAGGAGTTTCTCCTTGCGTGCCTTCTTTTCAGTCACATGAGAGCCACCTAACTCTTTTGCAAGCTCAACCAGGAAGTCCACCCGTCTCTCCTGCACCCCAGTGCATGCCTGATAAAGAACATGAGCATTCAGTGCTGCCATGTCAATCATGTTGTAGAACACGGCGAATGGCCATCTCCGTGTTCCTGCATGCAGGCTGTACTCCCGCACCATTTGGTCCATTACATCCACACCGCACTTTGTGTGGTTGTATTGTGTGACCGTGTTTGGCTTCCTTTTGTTGGTATCCTTAGTCTCAACCACGCTGTGCATGCTGCTGAGAATGTAGACGGCCTTCTTTCGTTTGGGTGCATACACTGTCAGTGTGGCATCAGTGGTTGAAAACACCTGAGTGGTGAATTCAGTGCGGTCCATCTGTCTAGCGGATTGAGGAATTTCCCGGCGACTCTTGTTGACTGTGCCGAGGATAGTGGTTTTCCGGCTAAGCAGTCATTGTGCAAGTGACAATGATGTAAAGAAATTGTTCGTGGTTACAGTTCTGCCCTTGTCCATGAATGATTCCATCAGCCTCATCACTACAGTTTCGGACAGTCTCTCCCCGCTGGGACGACTGGGGTCCTTGCCAAGATATGGGAGGACATTACAGATGTACTTTGATTTCAAGTCGCAGACTACTTTGAGAAGCAGTCACAAAAGGCTGCATGCAAATTTGCTAAGGTGTTAGCAAATATTCCCAGCACAACAATGCAGCTGGGGGGTGGGCAGACACTCAGGAGCAGCTTACATTCTTTTCTTTACACTCTCTTACAAGACCTGAGGTGGATCAACACAATTCCCCCCTGCAGATTCCTCAGACAATGGCCACATTTACAAATGAAAGGAAATGCTAATTGGAGCCATCAGAGTTGTCAGTTTGGACTAAGGGTCATTTGACCCTCTTTCAGGACTTGAAGGGGGAGCTCGAAATTTCTGGGACTTCTAGTGTTAAGCCATCATAATTTTATTAGGCAGCTTCTGCTGGGCAAAGAAGAGTTCAAGCAGTTTCTCTAAGATACAGAACCATAAACAATTGGATTTCAAAAGAAATTTCAATTTGAGAGTACATAGTTGTATTCCTAGGTATGGGAATTCAAATTCATTAAGAATCGCAGTTTTTAGGGCAGGTGAGATGTTTAATCCGGGCATTTGGGACTTGTTGGGATTCATTTTATATTAGGAAACTTTGCTGAATCGTTCAATAACTTTTCGTGGTGGAGTATAGAGAGGGCAAGGGGTTAATAAGTGTTAGTATGACATCATGCGTAAATAGGCCTAATTTATGTTTTGGAGTAGACCCACTGAGATTCCTCTAATTTCTAGAGAGGAGTGAATAGATTATGCTAGGGGTTCCATTAGCATAATAAATATAAGGGGTGACAGGGGGCTCCCCTATCCTGTCCGATTGGTGATTCAAAATGCTTGGGAGATGGTACTGCTGACCCAAACTCTAGCAGAGGGGTTTTTATAAAGGGATTGGATAGCTTTTATAATATTCCCTTGAAAGCCAAGTTTGGTTAATGTAGTGAAGGCAAAGCCCCAATGTATTCTGCCAAACGCCTTTTCCTCATCTAAAATGAGAAGCAGGGAAGGCATCCAAGAGGCTTCAATCTCCACCATCAAGTCCTGGTATGTCAGAGACCTGTCTCCCCTTGGTGAATCTCACTTGGTCATTAAGTGTTAATGCAAGGAGGAGTTCCAAAATACATTTGGCTATCAGTTTGTATATCAGGGTATATTTTAGTGTCTGAGTTGAGAAGGCATATGGGCCTTAAATTATTTGTGGGTTTGCCAGGTTTGGGAATGGTGACCACTAAGGCTCTGAGCATATCAGATGGAAGATAACTAGGTTCTATCGCTAGGTTGAACATAGAGGACATATGGTGCGAGAAGATGGGAAAAAACTTGATAGTTCTCCTTTGAGAAGCCGTCGGGGCCTGGGGATTTTTATTTTTGAAGTAGTAAAAGGAGAATTTAGATCATGGAGTTGGTTCGGGAGAGGGAAGGTAGTTGGATTGAGTGAAGGAATTCCTGGATAGAGTCATAAGATGACAAGTATTAGGATCATCCTTAAGGTTGTATAAATGGGCATAGAATTTACTGAAGGAATCAGATATTTCTTGCAGGTGGGTCACTTTGTGATGTAATCCATCCGAACTAAAAAGAAAGGGAATATGTGGCTTTGCTTGCTTAACCTTAACTTAACTAGCCGTCAGACTACTAGGTTTATTGTAGGATATGTAGTATTCCATTTTCCAGTGTGACAATGTCTGGCAACATAGCCCGGAGAGTTTGTCGTAATTTAATTTAATTAATTGGATGTGGGTGTCTGCCAATAGATTGCTGTTTTTCGAGGTCTGTTATTTGGGCTACGGTATTATCTGTAAAGTAGTTGTTGATAATTTTTGAGATCTTTTTTTCCTTGAAGGAAGGCAGGGTCATTAGGAAGGTATTGTTTTGGTGCAGACAAGCAGTATGGGAGGGGGGGGGGACAATACCAGAATTAGGTATACTGGGGAATGATCCGACCAGGGTTGTCACCAATATACCTGCTCTCTGCATTTCAGCATTAGCCATTATTATAGTAGGGAATTTCTTCTGTCTGAATTTAGGGCAGGAATTCTCCGCAAAATGTGTCTCCTGTCCATTTTAGAGGAAATTGCATCCCTTAAATCAGAAGTCCTCTTATAAGGGGAGTTCAATACCCTGACATTTAAGGATGTTATTCTGATAGACATGGCAAAATAGGATAAAGCATAACATAGCGAGTACCAGTAAGATACAGACTGAAGGAGTGACAGAGTGTGGTTGAGTTAAAAGAAATATAGAAAGCAGATTCAGTGGAGTGTTGGATGGGGGTAACTTTGAAACTGAAATGCTAATCAAACATGTAACTACAACCTGAGAGTTTTAGCTGGCGTGGGATAACCTGCATGAAAAACAGGGTTTAAGTCCACCTGATACTGAGGACCTCATATGAAAGGTTAAGGTTGATACCCATGTAATGTTCAGGAAACCAGAAACCAATCTGGAGAAATTCTTTAGATAGTCTTTTCAGCTGGGCATCCTAAGGGAGTTGGTAGAGATAATCCCAGGACCTTGAGAAGAGAACATCTAGCCTCTGTTTTTTTCAGAATATGCAGTTTGCCTTTACGTTGCACCAACAGCTTAGACGGGAAGCCCCACTTGCAGCTCTGCAGGTATGTAGTAAAGGAGTATATCCTTCTGGCTTGGATGGTGTGTCGTGACAGGTCCATATACAGATGAACATCCTTGTATGGGGCTGGTAGCATGACGAGTTTCAAGTTTTCTAACTGCCAGCATTGAGTCCCTCCTTAGTGTGAAAGAAAAGCAGCCTGGCAATAACGTCTCTAGGGACATTAGTAGAAAGTGAATTGGGTTTTAGGGAGCATATACGCCCTATCTATGATCAGGTCTTGCATGGTAGAGTTCGGTAAGATGGTGAGGATGAGAGATTGAAGATATTTGGTAAGTTCAGTGGGTAGGACAGACTCAGGGATTCTCCTAAACTTTATATTATTCCTGTTATTTCTATCTCCCATATCTGATATTTTTTATTTTAGGGCTTCCACTTCATCTTCAAGGGAGTAATGAACATTAACTTCAGTATGCAAGCATGTTAATTGTCCCATCTTATTTTCAATGTGGGACACACGCATCCTGAGGTCATGTATAGACATCTAAAAATGCTGTAAAAGTAGAGGTCAGTTTATCCAAATCACTGTGTAAAGAGGTGCACAAATGATGATTTTAATAAAGGTCTCAGACATGGCCTGATTAGTAGAAGGTACCTCAGAAAAGGGATAGTTGTCTGCAAGCAGTTGTTGTTCTTTGTCAGTATAGAGGACCTCTAGTCTGGGTCTCTGTTTATCCAGGATAGTCAAGGGGGACAATTAGGCATGCTGCTCATGATCATCGTGGGATAGCCAAGGGGGACAATTACGCATGCTGCTCATGATCATCGTGGTGAATGGGTGCCATCTTGGATTTGTGAGCACCTGTATCAGGGACCAAGATATTGTCCCGAGGTTGCCGATAGGGTGAGCTGTCAGGTTGACCCAGGGAAATAAGTTGAAGTTTGGACTCACCGGGGTTGAAGGACTGTGCACTGTCTGAAGGTTCTTCTCCATGAGACAGTCTGGTAGGTGATTAAGAGCTGGAGGAGTTGGTACCATATTGGCACTTGACAGAAAAAGTCAGTAAGTCTCTTTGGTCTCAGTCCTGCCACTATATTCCTCGTCATTATAGCGGTCTAAGGAGGGTGAGGAATTGATATAGTCCACAGAGGGTATGAATATGTCGCTGATATAGAGTTGCTTAGGAGACAGAGCTCACAGCAGTACGTCTGTCTCAGGCCCGAAATTTTGACTTTTCACCATCTGTTGTACTTTCATTTCTGGAAAATAAATTAATGTAATACTTGAAGGATAAAAAGTTCACTACAGCCCTGGATAAATTTCTTAAGGGGTGCAGTTTCCAACATGGCGTCACATCTTAGGGAAATACACTTTACTGTGCTCCAAAAAACATATAGTGCTCCTTCCCTTCTGTGTCCTGCTGTATGCCCAAACAGCAGTTAATATCCACATATGACAATGTTAGGTGCTTTATCCCAGATACAACAATGTCATATACTGTATGTGAGCATAATAAACTGCTGTTTCGGTGCACAGCAGGATGCAGAAGGGAAGGAGCACAGTTTGACTTGTAAAGCATGGATTTAGATGGTTTGGTTTGCATGTTTGCAGAGCCCCTGAGGTGCTGGTAAAGTGGAATCCCTGGGAAGTGACCCCATCTGCACCCATCAAAGGATTTATCAAGGTGTGTAGTGTGTATTAGCTTTCCAGATGTGTATACACAGCGAATGGTAAAAACTGAATATGTACGCTGTGCAGAGTATATAGGGTACACCAAATTCTCCACTATTTTCCCACAAACTTCTAGGATTGGGGGGGCATTTTAGGGGTCAGTTCTTGTGGCTTTTTTCTTGTAAACCCTTGGGTGTTACTGCTGACACCTGCTCAACTCCTGAAGGGTTGTAAATGCCATGACATAATACTTCATGGTACTGGAACGTAGATCATGAAGTTCTATTATGTCATGGTGCGGAAAGGGCTTAATATAATTTACTTTACTTTTCTCCATTAGTGGATAATGTTATGGTTTTATATTAAAATTACACAATTGTTACACTATTTTATCCTACCTTTTCCATTAGTATACTGTGTGTGATAACAACACATCAAAAGAGATACATAATCTATGCAGGGATGTCATTTTAAGAAAAGTTCCTGTACCTTAATGTCTGGATAGTCTGCGGTAAGATAGTGATTCCTTACTAGGCTGCCAGACACAAATATAGAAGCTGGGGTGCAAGCTCTGGCAAATTAAACCATATTACTATGAAAAATTTTACATTCCCTTTATTCACCTTAAGAATATATAAGCACTCTGCTTCATTATAAATGGTAATGGTTACTCATATTGTGTTTTCCAAACTCAGCTCAATAAAGTACAGTAAAAGACTGATCAGTAAGAGATATTAAATATAGACCATTTACTGCACAAGCCACTAGGCAAATGTCCCGCCTCTGAAACATATATATAGTATACAGTGAAAATTCTTTGAAATGACCCACAGTGTGTATACTATGATATGTCTCACTCATTTCTATGGGTCTCACAGACAAGGAATGGAGCAGCAGGACTCATGGGTGACCACTAGAGATGGGCAAAACGATTTGTTCCAAGCCGTGTTCGACCTGAATATTGCAAATTGTTTGGTTTTTAATGAAACCGAATACTTTGCAAATTGTTTTGGACAAACTAAAATAGCTGCCATGACATGCATTGTGCAGTGAAAATATAGAAGAGACATGTGTTTGTGACATCCTGACATCCCTGATGGCCTCTCAGCCAATAATCATTGTAAAGTGGACACCTTACATTGCTGATGTCACAGATAGTATATACAATGCTGTGGGCAGGAAGACAAGGCATTTTAGTGAAAGTTAAACTACAGATAAAGTGTTATTCATTATTGCATTATCCAAAACAATGACTCCGTTTTTTTCTGCAATACACAGCAGCAAAACTTTCAAACAAAACTAGGGAATCATAGGAGTAGGAGAAGTAGAACAGTTTACTCAGTTTTAATCAATTACAGGCAGATAGTAAGAGAAGTCAAAGGAGGGACAGAGAATATCTGACTGCTACAGTACAGGCACTGGACAGTTAACCCTTTCACCCTTTCAAATAATACAATTTTGGCTAAGTCTGTTTTGCAATAGAGCAGTTTGATCTGTGACTTTTCACAGAGTGTCTTACATTGTTTTTACTTTCAAAATTGATCCTGTTTGTGAAAAAACTTTCTTATGCCGAGGGCTCCACGTTGCGAAAACGCTGCGTTTTACAGTACATGCAAAGTGAATTGTGGCTAATCCCATCCACACATTGCCGTCTGTGCTATTCTGCAAAATTGCAACATGGGACCTTAGCCTTAAGGGGTTTTTTTTTGTTACCCAATAAACAGTGATGCAGCCTGTGCTAATCTGAAAAATCTCTGTTTGTTAAGGGGGTGGGGGGGTTGGTTACCCAATATACATACAAACTGCCACCATTGAAACAGAAAAAAAAACAATGCAGTGTACAGTAAAATGACTGTAAAAGAAAAAGGGCAGGGGAAGGCAAAAGGAGGGGGAGGAAGAAACATTTGTGCAGGTACTAACAATAAGAATGTGGGTGGCAACAGCAACACTGCTTCTTGTCTTGACAGCCCTGCCAGTAGCCGCAGTGTTGTCGAACTTTCTGAGAATAAAGACATTTTTAAAAGCAGTGAGACACAAATGTTGAGTCAGGGTTCTGTGTGTTCTTTCTCCTCTGTTGTAACACGTAACTTACTACACTGTCTTTCTGTATTGTCAACCATGTCTTCTTCACTGACACGGATCCCATTCTCTAGTAGTCAGGTGGCATCTGCTGAGAGAGATATTAATAATAGCCTTCTTGATGAGTTCGATGAGAACAGACTGTGATTTTGGATGCAGAGTAGGTAGAAGTGGTAGACATGAATGTTGATGGAGATAATAGTGGCAAGAGATGTGCTACTGGTAGTTGTGCTGGTATTTGTGGGAAATATGTTAGGAATTGTGAGGGCATAGAGGAATCCCACTGTCATGATGAGTCACAAAAAAAAAGGTGAAGATAATGGCATTACTGAATCCGATGATGATTTTATTACAGATAAGACCTGGCAACTGGGTCAGGGTTACATCAGAGGAAAAGGGTGACTGCAGCTGCAATAGTAAGAATTCCACCTAATGTGCATTCCCAACATCCAAAAAGATCTGCCTGCGGAAGGTCTAAGGCAAACTCGGGTGGTGGTGGTACTGCCAAATTTTTTCATTGCTACTTGTTTTGGCAGCAGCAGCTACAGGTGCATCTCAATAAATTAGAATATCTTTGAAACATTTCTTTCTTTCAGTAATTAAATTAAAAAAGTGACCTCCTATATTTTCTAGATTCTTTACACACAGAGTGTTCTATTTCAAGTGTTTTATTTCTGTAAATGTTGATTATGGATTACAGCTAATGAAAACCCAAATCTAAGAAAATTTGAATATTGTAAAAAAGTTCAGTATTGTAAATGCAGTGTGTCACCAGCCAAGGTTTCCTAAGCCTTTAAATGGTCCCTCAATCTGGTTCAGTAGGACACACAATCATGGAAGAGGCTGATTATGGATTGTATTACTGAATTACTGAAATGAATGAACGTTTCAAAAATATTCTCTTTTATTGAGATGCACCTGTATGTGTGGTCATCCTGTATGGAAATTTATTTGTATATTTCCAAATAACAAATCCATGGTAAGGTGTAAGATCTTTAAGCAGAAAATTAGTCGTGGACATGCAGACACATGTGCAGGAAACAGGTCTCTCTGCACCTACATGAAATAGCGTCACCAGCTCATTTGGAAAAATAGAATTGGTAGTTGTGCGCAAGACCATTCTATTCCTTCTCCCCATGATCTTCTGTGTAGGCAGGCCACATCCACACCTAGCACATGGTCATAGTCATTATCATTATCATCTCCATCCATCAGCTTCTCCTCCTCCATGCCAATGTCAGTCTTCATCCATAAAGGAATGTGTATCCAGTAAACAGCAATCTGCGCCTGGTCATCCAGCTGGTCTGCAACTTCAACTCACACCTGGCCAAGTTACTGGCAGCACAGTCATTTAGTGGAATCCACTGCATTTAGTCAACCTATGGTATGCGCACAGTGTCTATTGAGATTACCTAGCCACAATCCCTGCTTGATATTACCATGTGGGGAAAGGTACACACCACCGTCAACACGTGGAGCAGCAATTATTGGCAGTGAAAATACATATCTTTCATGGCCCACAGTCTAGAAACGCAACAAGACCACGTAGGTGCAAGCCCAGTTTAAACACCAGATGGGACTGATCTGTCTCCTCCAGTTCCTACACACTAGACCATTTCTCACCCACAACTACACCAGAGCAAACTATTGCTTACACTCCCCCTCCTTCATTTCATGGTTGTAAGGTGAAGCGCACATTGAGTGACACTGTGGCACATCCTGGAGCGTCAGTTTGAGCAGCAGTATAAAATGAATGAATACTGCATGCAGCAAACCACAGAAACAATGGAGTAGATAACTATGAGAGGAACAAGAAGAACAACTTCTACCTCATGATTACTTTTGATGTGGCATTTTCTCCCATACAGAGATAAGCAGCAATATAATCCAGGTTCTTTTCTGCCCCCCAAGTGCTATTCTCAGGATCATAGAATCCTTTCAGTTCCAGACATGCTGATAGTGTGTCACAAATTTTTATTGAATTTCTGTAATTGTCATTCATTGGTGCTTCATCTGCTCTTATAAAGGGATGATTTTGGTGGCTTTTTTATAAATTCAATTCTTTATCACTTCACTTTTCAAGTGGCAGGCACGCTGACAATGTGCCACAAATTTTTCTTCAAATTCTGCAGTTGACAGTAAGACTTCCCATTGGCACACTGTTGGCATAACAACAAGAAAATAAAACAAACAACCACACCATTGCTTTTTCCAATACCAATGAATGTTGGTGCAGCATTCTGCTTCAATAAAGACATACCGTATTTTTCGGACTATAAGACGCACTTTTTTCCCCCAAAATTTGGAAGGAAAATGGAGGTGTGTCTTATGGTCTGAATGTGGGTGTTGGGGGGGCGGAGGAGCAGGGTCGCATCACCCCACTCCTGCCGCCGCCAGTTTCCTGTAGCGGAACTTCCTCCAGCGGCAGGAGTGGGGGCGATGTGCGGGCTCTGGGATCGGAGGAGCGGGTGTCTATTCCCCAAAATGGTATAACTAGAAAGAACATCTGGCTCCACAAAAAAAGACGCCCACGTACAGCTGTAGGGCCACCAGTCAATGTGACCTTGCAGTTGTTACAAAGCTACAACTCCCATATATTAAATATTTTACCAATTTTTGCTTCAAAATTTTTTTTCCCTATTTTCCTCCTCTAAAACCTAGGTGCGTCTTATAGTCCGATGCGTCTTATAGTCCGAAAAATACGGAAATTTTTGTGTTTTTTTTTTAAAAAGCCACTTCTTTATCACTCTTCAACTAGGCACACAGCCACAAATTTGTCTCACAAATAACAAGTCTGTAACACTTACAAGTCATAAAAAAAGGCTAATTTCTATGTAAAACTATTGTTTTTTTGCAATATAATCACCACATGCGTATAAAAAACCACAGTGAAATACCTTTTCCCTAAAAAAAGGTAATTTTTGGAGTGTTTTAAATCTTAAAATGTCTAAAAGCAAGTGGCACAGTGTATGGTTAAACTCTGAGTTTATATCCACTACTATCTATCCATTGTTCCATAGACATACATTTCACTTTCACTTTGACATAGTTTAGACTAGTGATGTCAAGCTCAAATACACAGTGGGCCAAAAATAAAAACCTGGACAAAATCGCTGACCAACCCTGATATTTATTGAATAAATGTCTACAATTAAGAAAGTTTTTCATTCTCCTTAGATACAATGATGAACCTTTTCATATGGAAACAAACTTAAGTTCTGCTTAAACATAGAATCTGGAACAAGCAAAGCTTAATATAGTTTTCTACACTCTGATCTACTCTACTAGACACTCTAGTAGACATTTGGTATGTTCTCGTGGGCCAAATAAAATTACATAGGGGCCAGAGTTTGACACCTATGGTTTAGACTGTGTTTGCCTTAGAGAGCCAAGATTAGATAGATCATAGTAGCCCTGACAGTGTCATACAATATGTTTTAAGCTATTTTGAGCTGTGGTTCATATAAAACTTATTCAACCTGAAATAAATCTTTGGACCAACCACCCGAATCCGAAACAAATGAATCTTGAGAGGTTTGCCCATCTCTAGTGATGACCTCTCCTTTCAAAGTTCCCCTCCATTTGTGGATTTTTCCATTCATGCACTGATAAGGAATGCGGGGTTTGGAACACCAGATCTAATGATCACTGAGATTTCCTCTAGTGGGACTCCCAAAAATGAGACATTTATTACTTGTCCTGTGCAAAGTTGATAAAAGTCTTTTGTGAGAAGATCCCTTTAACCTCTTGATTGTAGAATAGTATTTAAAAAACAAATGAGTTTTTGTTTGATGACAAACCCCTGAGTGTTTGGCAGTGGAATGGGCTTTGAAAATATGACATGGTGTACTCTGTTTTCTATTTAGCTAATTTTCAGCCAGGTTTCAAATCTTAAAATGGCTCAGAGACTGAATCATAGGGGCTCTTCCAAAATCTGGAATGAAAATATGTTACTATATTACTTTATTAGACCTGAGGCAAACAATTGTGGATTTCATCAAACAAAGAGAAAACATGAGTTTGTATACTTTGAGAAAGAAAAAATATGCGTATGGTAATCTATACTTGGACTACAATGATTAAATTAACTAATTGTCAACCTGCAAATGTTGAGATTTTGGTTTATAGTGAATAAATCAATGGGAATTATGCTTTCCAGATGTCACACAGAATAACTCACACACTGAATTTTTAAAAATTGCAGTTTATCCATACAAATAAGTTGATTTAAATCTAAATTCATGCAAGAATAGAATTTTACATTACTGTGAGCTCATCCTTTTATCAGTTTTCTCCTAACCGAGGATTTCATTTTACACTATGTCCTCTGAGTCTACAGTTTGACCTTGACATCTGTTTCATTTGGCAGAACTGCCTGTAACCGTGTAGGTAATCATATTAGACCTAGTTATTCAAGCAAAAGGGGTGTCAGATTTGCTAAACAACATTTATAGATTTTTATTTTAGTTTCCCACTGAAATATCTAGGAATTTATACAGTATATTTATTTTGAGCTCAGTTAATGTACTATGTTGTAGTATATTTGCTTTAAACAAAACTAGTGGCTGTTAATACTGGTTGGAATTTAGGAGACATTTTCACAGCATTGCAAGAGACATTGGGAGATTTATCACAAGGCAAGTTTTTAACTTCAGTTTTGCAGTCTGTGTTGGAATAATTTGCACTAATTTTATCAAATGTTGCACAAACAATAAATTTGATGCATCTATAAATCTAAAACCTTCACATGTCTGTATTTCATGTAAGTATGGTATCCGCATTTTTCACAGATGCCATACATATTATTATTATTATTGTTTATTTATATAGCACCATTAATTCCATGGTGCTTTACATTTGAGAGTTTACATACACAAGATATGCAAAAGAGATAATACTAACAGTGACCAACTGGCACAGTGGAATAGAGGGCCCTGCCAGCAAGGGCTTACAATCTATACATACCCACTGATGCTGATGCATCAAGGATGCATCACGTTAATGAAAGACTATAGTTCTGTAAAAAACAACAGATGACAACTGTGTATCATCCGTTTTTTCCCAGACACAGAGACATTCAAAATATAGAAAATGAAAATAACAAAAAAAGGATCTGGCTTTCACAAATGTGAAAAGTGGTTCAGCCATGGACAGCATATGATCTGCACATGAGCGGGGGGTGGAGTACTGTCCACAAAAAAGTATAGACTGCAGATGCAAACATGTGAATAAGACCTAATATTTTTGTCTTTAGATGTTTCTCCACTTGATACACCACACAGTCACTGAAAGAAGATTGCAACAATTTTTGTTACATTTTAAAAAGTCGCAGTTCATAAATCTAGAGTACAGACAGCTAGACAGGCTAACTACACCCAATTCCCACCGACTTTTTTAAAAGTGGGGTATGTGGTATGAAAATGCAAAAAGTCACAACATTTTTGTACAAATGTTGTTCGGACATTTAAAGAGGCCAGTTTAACTTAGATGTACCCCTCCTCTTATTAGGTAAACCTCTGTTTCTACATGTTTATGATATAAATTGGCTTCTTTAGTCGTGAATAATTGAATTTGGAATTGCCCCTACGGCGTCTTTTTCGTACATACATGTCCTTGACTATCCAAGGGTATATATCTCTTCTCACATTCGGTGCTTCTTTATTATCTCCTTGGACTACTCTGTTCTTCAATATTAATTGTATTTACTTTTCTCTATATTAGCCACCTTTTAATGTTTAGGAGCCCCCCCCCCCCCCAGTGTTGAGGATCAGTTTCAGCACTGTGATTTTGAGAGGTTCCCCTGTAGCTGCTCCTTTATTATTATTCTAGTTATAGAGGGATGAGCTTGTTCTAACGTGTTGACATTTATTTAGAGGCAATCTTTACCTACCTCTCAAAAAACTGTGTCTAAGTTTTTGCTACACAGTTCCCCCAGATGGATCCTCTATGTAATTAAAGAGATGATTGCGTCTCGGATTGGTGGGACTGGACCCACCCCACAGGGTGATGACTTTTAGAATGGCACATCCTGGGATTGCTCCCAGTGGCAGCGTTATTGATGAATGATGTGGCAGTGGGTTTGTAAACCAGGAAGTGGAGCATGGACGCTCATCCACATGTGTCACAGCATTATTCTCACCAGTGTGAGAGCACTGGGTCCTCCCCCACCACTGTGGGGTAGAGCCATTTTTCTTGGTCTCCAGTCAAACCTTAATAACTACTAGACTGCGATAAAAGTAAGTAGTACAGCTGTTTGTGTTGTTTGATTTGGCTTGCATATTTGAGCCCATACTGACAGCTTCCTACCATATATATTATCTCCTCCACAGATCCCCTGGTGAGTCCTAAGATGAAAGGATGAAATGCAATGAAAATGGAAGCAGGAAGGCCAGCATAGACCATTAATAGGGTCATAACTAGGACTGCCCTTGTAAGGGTGGGCGCTATCTTTTCTGGGGGGATAGGGTGATTGCAGGGTTTTTATAGTGTCTGCCCACTCTCTACCTACCCAAAGAGTCATTTTGCAGATTTACCATCCCGACCCACTGTGTGTTTATATGATTTACCGGAACTGTGCTTTGGTATAGGGACACCGCCTACAATGGGTATTCTGTTTGCTTTACATTGTATACATAGGGCAGGAGGAATTGCTGTGTCTTTGACTCTTAGGCTAGTTGCAGACGACTGTGTGTATTTTGCGGTCTCTAGTAATTAGTGTTCAGGTTTTGCGGACAGAGTATCTTCAGTGTGTCTTCAGTGTGTGTTCAGTGTTTCTTCAGCATCAGTGAAGTAGGTCCGCAAAAACGGACAGTGTGTCATCAGTGTGTGATCCTAGTTTGCGGATCCACCATAAAAAAAACGCAGGAGACATCTAATGATATCCCTAGCTTGTCCGCGAAAACGAATGGCACACTGATGACACACTGAGTACATCAGGTGCGCCGTCCTAAGTTTTTAGTCTCCCATAGGCTTCTATGGGCGAGTCCGTTCCACAAAAACTGAACAGAATAGGACATGTTCTATCTGATGCGGCGCGGAATCACGGCTTGCACACTGATCAGTGAAAAACATGGTCGTGTGCATGGACCCATACAAATGAATGGGTCAGTGTGCTATCCGCGAAAAACACGGATAGCACACGGATCTCGCCCACGGTTGTCTGCAAGGTGCCTTAATGCCTTTCATTGTCTGATTGAATATTTGTCTGTGCACCTGGTTTATGTCCATATTTTAGATTAATCCATTAAAAGTTATTTTTTAACTATGGTTCATACTGTCGATTAATCTTAGAATTGTGACAAAAATTGACAAAATTGAAAACTACTGAAAGGTAAAATTTTCTATTGGGCCTTATGCACGTGGCTGCACCATTTTTCACAGACATAATGTCTGTGACAAACTGCTGTGTCTGTCTGTGCAAGTGCATGGATGGACCTTATTCACATGACAGTAAATAATGGCTATGTAATGGCGTTTTTTTTTGGATTGGCCATCACATGGCCATTATAGAACCTATGATTTTCAATGGAAATAAATCATAGGAGATAATCTGCCACTCACGATATATTTCTAACTTCCAGAGGTGAGGGCAGGGGAGTAAATAAAATTGGAAATAAATAAAATATAACCTTTATTAAATTTAATATTAAAATTGGAAAAGTGTCCTCAATAATTAAAGAGGACATTTCACGTCCTCATGCACATGCGGTTTTATATACCGCTAGAAAGCCAACAGTGCGCTGAATTCAGTGCACTGTTGGCTTTCCAGTTATGTTCCCCGGGGCTAATTTCGGCACCGATCTCTGCCCACTGACAGTCTAGCTGGTACAGTCAGGGAACGGCGTTCCTCACAGCCCAGCTAGACCGTCAGGAACGCCCTTCTGACGGTGGGCAGAGATCGGTGCTGAAGTTAACGGTATTAACGATATCTCCAGCCCCGGGACACATAACGGGAAAGCCGTCAATGTGCTGAATTCAGCGTACTGTCGGCTTTCTAGTGGTATATAAAACTGCATGTGCATGAGGACGTGAAAGGTCCTCTTTAAAAATATTCATCCATATCAGAGCCAATATTCCATAATACAGAATTCCCCCATGTTGAGTAGGTAGTTTATTACATCATACATACCGTATAATTATTTCACTCCTACAAACAAAGATCCCCACAACAAATGGAAGGAGAAACTATTCTACTAGGAATAAGGAATTATAGATAAAAACCTAACTCCCACACTAATCCCTTATACTCTGGCACCAAACAACAAGGAACACCCTGGATTATAACAGGTGTATCCTGTAAAAAATAAATAGTCCCTAGAAGTTTTTTTCACATGTTCAAATTGGGTTTTGTAAAACCTCATTCACTTACGTTTTTTGTATTACATTGCTGATTTTCAGTGTAAGGTCTTAATCACATGATAGTGAAAAATGGCCATGCCAAGTGATTACTGGACGTAATAACCCATAAAAGTAATATACTGTACAAAACAATATATGTCAATTAAGACACATTCACATGGCACAGATATGTGCTGGAGGTACAGGTGCATCTCAATAAATTAGAATATCTTTGGAAGGTTTATTTATTTCAGTAGTTAAATTAAAAAAGTGACCTCCTATATTTTCTAGATTCTTTACACACAGAGTATTCTATTTTAAGTGTTTTATTTCTGTAAATGTTGATTATGGATTACAGGTAATGAAAACCAAAATCTAAGAAAATTAGAATATTGTAAAAAAGTTCAGTATTGTAAATTCAGTGTGTCACCTGCCAAGGTTTCCTAAGCCTTTAAATGGTCCCTCAGTCTGGTTCAGTAGGACACACAATCATGGAAGACGCTGACTATGAATTGTATTACTGAATTACTGAAATGAATGAACGTTTCAAGAATATTCAAATTTATTGAGATGCACCTGTATATGTTGTAGATTTTTTGCTTTACTTTCTATTACTAGTATTGAACTAACTGTACTAAGGACTGCCCCATTGTTTCTGCGTGAATCCTGCCTAAATAAAGCCAATAATGTTATTATTATTATTATTATTATTATTATTTTAACTGTAGTTTTTATTGAAAATTTTTTACAATAACAATAAAAAAGAAAAACTAATGCACAGGCAATCAGCAGGGAATAACATAGAGGTAATAAGAGAACAATACTGAGGACGCAGACAAGAGGAAAATACAAGGAAAAGAAAGGAAGGACAGGGGAATGGGGGAGCCAAGTATCAGGAGGTAGATCAGGAAGGAAGATACTGTATGTGTTTCTCCATACTTACATAGATAGATGGATCCCCCTACAATGTCATGGGTATACAGTGGGAAAAAAAAGTATTTAGTCAGCCACCAATTGTGAAAGTTCTCCCACTTAAAAAGATGAGGCTGGCCTGTAATGGACATCATAGGTAGACCTCAACTATGAGAGACAAAATGAGAAAACATATCTAGAAAATCACATTATCTGATTTTTTAAAGAATTTATTTGCAAATTATGGTGGAAAATAAGTATTTGGTCACCTACGAACAAGCAAGATTTCTGGCTCTCACAGACCTGCAACTTCTTCTTTAAGAGGCTCCTCTGTCCTCCACTCATTACCTGTAGTAATGGCACCTGTTTGACATTGTTATCAGTATAAAAGACACCTGTCCACAACCTCAAACAGTCACACTCCAAACTTCACTATGGTGAAGACCAAAGAGCTGTGGAAGGACACCAGAAACAAAATTGTAGACCTGCACCAGGCTGGGAAGACTGAATCTGCAATAGGCAAGTAGCTTGGTGTGAAGAAATCAACTGTGGGAGCAATAATTAGAAAATGGAAGACATACAAGACCACTGATAATCTCCCTCCATCAGGGGCTCCACGCAAGTTCTCACCCCATGGGATCAAAATGATCACAAGAACGGTGAGCAAATTTCCCAGAACCACACGTGAGGACCTAGTGAATGACCTGCAGAAAGCTGGGACTAACGTAACAAAGGCTACTGTCAGTAACATACTACACCGCCAGGGACTCAGATCCTGCAGTGCCAGACGTGTCCCCCTGCTTAAGCCAGTACATATCCATTTACTGTATAATATGTATAGTGGTCGGGAAACCAGGCTTTCCCTGACCGCTATCATAGTGGTCTGGGGCCTCAGCCATCTCCAGCTGACCGCACCCCCTGCGACCACGATCGTTACACCAAGGTATAGTAGATAATATTTATTAATGTATTTGGGTTGGTATGACTATCTGTCTGAAAAGCAGAGCATTTTACATTTTGAAAATTGCGATTTTTTTTTTTCCAAATTTCCATCAAAATTGCTATTTTTTTTATAAATAAATACGTGTCACGAAAAAAAATCTCAAAATCACTTATGTAAGTTATAGCGACTCAAAGTTATTGCCATATAAAATGACACTTCAGTTTTGAAAAATAAGGTTGTGTCCTTAAGGTACTTTTGGGCCATTTATCCACTCTTTTGGATGGAGACAAAAGTCAGACTTGAAGCACTTTTGCTCCACCCAGGATACGTGTAAATAAGGATAAGTAACAGACAGCAACAATTTAAAAAAAAAAATTGAGTTCTACGTAAGGCGGACACAAACGGCTTACCAACAGATAGTAATCCATTTGTGTCCTTTTTGCAAATCGTTATTCACTCTTCATAATTCTCTACACATGCTCAGAATGAAGAATGAAGATGAAGGGAGAAAAAAAACACAGATCCACCAATAATGGACACAAATGGACAGAACAGACAGGTTTTTTGACAGATACCCATTGACGGATCCGTCATAATAGACAGATTACAATATGCGCCGTGTAACCATTTTTGTCCGTTTGTATTCCGGGCAAATACCAAGTGCAGATGAACATAGTGTAATATTGTAACTTGAGGGAGAAATGTGGTTGTTACAGTCTTCAAGCAATTGAATAGTTTTCGCCCATAATTGAAAAAGATTAAAAAGTCAGTAACTGCTTATTAAGTGAGAATGGACTGATAAGATGGCTGGAAATTTAAGATCATGCAGAGACACATTTGTCACCTAAACTATGATGCAACTTATGTAAGCATACCTGTTTAAACATAATAAACGATGACTACTGTATGTTTTTCCGGCATATACATTACTTTTTTACATTACTCAGTGGAAGATTATATGCTTTAAGACTGTGCTTTAGGCTAAGGCCTTATGCAGCATCCCGCAGCAAAAAAGCGCTGCGGGAAAAAAAGGCGGACTTTCTGCTTCAATTGTATCTATAGGGAAACCACCAACGTTTCCGTAGGTATAATTGACATGCTGCGATTTCCAAAACCGCAACGGTTTTGGAAATCGCAGTGTTTCCGCTGTGCGTTTTTTTCAGCAAAGTGGGGATGGGATTCTAGTGAATCCCATCCACTTTACTGTCACTTTAAAATGCTGCAGTTTTTTCAACGGCGTTTCTGCCGCAGCCAAACTGTGGCACTTACGCCACGTAGGGCCCAGGCCTTACATAGTTTTGCCTGCATTGAATAAATTCATTTCAAAATGTGCAGAATCTTATTTATTATTGTTCACTGTGTCTATATGATTATACTTATAGACCTTATATGTATGCTTATGCATATAGATCCTGTAACTTTGAATGGTACATCTCCTATTCCACCCAACTCTTACTGTTTACTGAACCCTATCCTAGCATTTCCTCAAGCCTGTATGTTTGCAATTCCATGTGTCCTTATCTGTACTAGTGTCAGTTTTTTGATGCTCAGTGATTTTATGGTAATTCCCTGGTCAGTGTATTTTAACTACATAGGCCAGTCTCCTCATGTGTCACAGTTTGTTGATTAACAACTTAAATTAGTGCTAGTTATGAAGCTCTGCATCCCTATATAAGTAGATACAGCTTATGGGGGAAGCATTTCCAATGCGGGGGTGTTAGGGGCTTGCCAGACGTAGCAATACCCTACACTACTGCAGCGGCTGGGAGGAAGGACAGAGACAAGTGAGCCCTAATCTCACCCCAGCCCCACCACTGTCCCTTCCTGTTGCCTCAGATACCCTAAACGGTAAAAGGACAACCTGAAGATGAGCCCTATACTGAGTAAATGACACACAGAACAGGACAAGACAAAACAACGCAGAAGCAGAGTGAGCAAGCCAAGTGGTCGGTAACAAACGAGCAATGCAGTACAAAATCAAAATCCAAGAGAATAGTAAAAGTCAAGGCCAGGGGTCAGGAATACGAATACCAGTAACAAGACAGCAAGGAATACTAGCTAGAATGCAAAAGCAATAACCAGCGACCATGTGAGGGCTGACAACATGTTTATAGAAAGTCTGGGCAAGCCCCAGACTGGATTGGTAGACAGGCTGTCAATCACACAGGCAAGACTGAGATTAACTCTATGCAGTCCAGAGAGAAATGCTCAGAACACGGGTGTGGACAGAAATCAATTACATTGTCTAGGACCATGTTCAGACTGAGCAACAAGAAACCTACACAAAGAACCAAACTGAACACGCCTCCTTCGCCGCAGCGTGCGAGCGGAGGGTGGCGCAGAGACCCGAACAGGCAGAGACGTTACAGGGGGGGCATTTTCTAATGCAGCATCTATCTTAAGTTAAGTGCAGATTAACCAAAGTGCACTTATACATGGCACTTGATAAGTAAGCAATGGAAGATCTCCAGGTAAACTTAGACCCAAAACAACAAGTTTCTACACATGGTGTCATAGAGCTGCACTATCACTTACGTACTATCTTAGCAATTGTCTTCATGCAGAACTCCCCTCCATCTCTACCACCAGTGCATACTATCCACATCAGTCCATCTCTTTTTTCTTTCCCAGTGCACAGCTCTCACACCTTTTTCACTCTCTTTAACCACCCTAATCCCTATACTTCTTTTAGCATTGAAACAAAACATAAGCGCCCGCATAAATCACTGAACTACCTTCTGTCTCTGTCTATTCTGCTCCTCCTAGCTGCTGGGGACATTTCTCCTAACCCTGGTCTTCCTTCTTCCACTAACTTTTCCTCTTCCTGAACACATAGAAATCCTACTAACCTCATCAATATTCACTGTGTTCCCTCTCCTTATCTTTCTCCTGTCTCTTTTAACTGCTCTCTCTGGAACGCCCGCTCAGTGTGTAACAAACTAAAATATATTAATGACTTGTTCCTTATTAAATCTCTCAACCTGCTTGCCCTTACTGAAACCTGGATCCAGTAGTCTGATACTGCCTCCCCTGCTGCTCTGTCTCATGGTGACTTACATTTCAAATACTTCTAGGCCTGACAACAGGCAGGGTTGAAGGGTAGGCACATACATCTGTCCCCACAGTGCACTTTTCAGGTCATTCCCCCAGTACCCTCACTCACATTCCCCTTATTTGAGGTCCATGCCATCAGACTTTTCTGCCCACTTTCCTTATGCGGAGATGTGATCTACCGCCCACCTGGCTCACCCTACCAATTTCTGAATCACTTCGCGTCTTGGTTTCCCCTCTTTTTATCCAGTCATGGGTGACTTTAACATCCCCACTGACACCCCTGTCTCCTCAGCTGCCTCACAGTTTCTCTCAATAACGACTTCTTTTGGTCTTTCACAACTTTCCTCTTCTGCCACACATGTAGAAGGCAACACGATTGATCTTGTCTTCCATCGACTCCTCACAGTTTCTAAATTTACTAACTCTTCTCTGCCACTCTCTGATCATAATCTTCTGTCTCTCACCATAAGTACCTTCTCTCCTTCACAGGACATACCTACTCATCATACATATAGGAATTTATGTGCTATTAACATCCAGCACCTCTCAGATACTCTACAGTCCTCTCTATCCCCCATCTCATCAATCTCCTGCCCCAATCTGGCCACCAGTCACTATAATGAAACCTTTAAAAGTGCACTGGGTGAGGCGGCTCCCCCCGCCATTCAAAAATCTTGATGCAGGAGGCAGAAACCCTGGCACACGCCACAGACACGTTTTCTTCAGCGGTGCTCTAGGTGTGCTGAACATCTGTGGGGAAAATCTTGTTCATTCTCATCTTTTGAACCAGTTACAGAATAGGAAGTCTCTCCACTCTTTTCTTCTTCTCGCCCTATGACCTGCAGTAGTGAGCCCTCACACCTTCTCCAGTCTCTGTTGCCTGCTGTCACGACTTACCTTACTAAAATATTTAACCACTCTCTCTCTTCTGGAATTTTTCCATCCTCTTTCAAACATGCTGTCATAACCCCGCTATTGAAGAAATCCTCCCTTGACCCATCCTGTCCTGCTAACTATCGAACTGTCTCTAACCTCCCCTTCATCTCCAAAATCTTTCTGCTAATTCTCTTCTTGACCCCTTACAATCTAGCTTCTGCACTCTTCTGAAATGGCCCTCACAAAAGTTTCCAATGATCTCCTGACAACTAAATCTAATAGTGACTATTCTCTTCTTATTCTTCTGGATCTCTCAGCAGCATTTGACATTGTTGACCATCAACTCCTCCTCACTATGCTCCGCTCTGTCGGCCTCATGGACATCGCACTCTCTTGGTTCTCCTCTTATCTCTCAGACCGCACTTTCAGTGTATCATTTGCAGGCTCTGTCTCTTCCCCTCTTCCCCTTACTGTTGGGGTTCCTCAGGGCTCAGTTCTGCCTCAGGCCTCCTGCTCTTCTCTCTCTACACAGCCCACATTGGATAATCCATCACCAGATTTGGCTTCCGGTACCATCTTTATGCTAATGACACCCAATTATATACGACATCCCATGAGATCACCCCCTGCACTAATACAGAACACCAGTGACTGTCTCTCTGCTGTCTCAAATATCATGTCTTCGCTTTATCTGAAACAGGTCTATTAACAGTATGCCCGCTGCCTCGGGTTATGTTTGACTCAGACTTTTCCTTCACCCCCCATATCCAATCACTCGCATGCTCATGTCATCTCCACCTCAAAAACATCTCCAGAATCCTCCCTTTCCTTACCACAGATACATTAAAGACACTTATTGTCGCCCTGATTCGCTCTCGACTTGACTACTATATCTCCCTTATAATATTATAACATGTAACAATTTTCAAAAAAATATTTGTTCCCAGTTGTTAAGTGTGTTTTCCTGATTGTTTGTACCTTAAAATGAATAGAAAAAAGTTATTATTCCCTGTAAACTTTGCTTTTGTGGTCAGCACAATGATATTTTGAAATTGATCTATTTTTAAGGATATTCGCAATATTTCAAGATACTTAAGAAGCTTCTGGAATTGTGAGAACTATCAAGAAGTTTCTAGAACTGCCCAGAATTATCTAGAACTTTCTGGGACTGTACAGAATTGTAGGTAGCTGTATAACTACAGTTATATAGGGCCACTATAGCCCTTCCTGAGAGACGGAGAGACAGGATCTAATTGATTGGGATTGCATAGTAAGTGGGCAATGGCCATCACAGACAAAGGGGAATTGACCTAGACAGACAGGTGTGAATTCAATATCTATTCAGATTCTGATAACGACAGTATTCACACTTCACCCCACACCCATTACAGGAGGAGCTTTGGAATGTAAATGTATATATTGGTCTCACCAAGTCCAACGCTGAGCTTCTGACATCAAGGCTCAAGCAATGGAACTTATTAGATGAAAGCGTCCAAGTCACAGATCAGAGGAAGCGTCACCAAGTTTTTTCCATCTTCTTCAGTCATCAAGATGGACTGTGCTTCTGCAACAATGTGGCCGGTCTATTCGAGGCTATAGGTATCACCTGTAACCCGAATGAGTGGTGCCTCTTTATAGACAGCTCATGCAAGAGCCTCAAAGCTGTGCTGCTTCACAATGGGAACAAGTATCCGTCTCTTCCTGTAGCTCACTCGGTGCACCTGAAAGAGGAATACACCAGTGTCAAGATGTTGCTAGGTGCCTTGAAGTATAATGAGTACGGCTGGGAAGTTATCGGAGATTTCAAAATGGTGTCATTCCTGATGGGCCTCCAAGGTGGTTTTACTAAGTATCCTGGCTTTATTTGCCTTTGGGACAGCCGGGAAACTGAAGCGCACTACCACAGGCGGGACTGGCCTCAGCGGACAGAGTTCACTGTGGGGAAGAACAATGTAAAGTGGGAGCCACTGGTCGACCCGCGCAAGGTGCTGATGCCACCACTACACATCAAGTTGGGGCTCATAAAACAATTTGTCAGGGCTCTAGATAAGGAGTCGAGAGCTTTCAATTACCTCCAAGATCTTTTACCTAAGCTGTCTGAAGCAAAGATCAAAGCTGGTGTCTTCGTCGGACCACAAATCAAGAAGATCATAGAGTGCAGGGAGTTTCCCAAGAAGCTGAATAGGAAGGAGAGAGCAGCTTGGAACAGTTTTGTCGCAGTGGTTCGCGGCTTCCTAGGCAATCATAAAGATGAAAACTATGTACAACTGGTTCAGACTCTGATAAAGAACTATGCTGCAATGGGCTGCAGGATGTCACTCAAAATCCATATCCTTGATGCTCATCTTGATAAGTTCAAAGAGAACAAAGGGAGCTTATTCAGAGGAGCAAGGCGAGCGCTTTCACCAGGACATTATAAACTTTGAATGCCGTTACCAAGGACAATATAACGAAAACATGATGGGCGACTATATTTGGGGATTGATTCGTGAAACTGATTTGCAGTATAGTCGAAAATCTCGGAAAACCGCACACTTCTGAACAGTTTTTGGTAATCTGTGTAAATTTGCAATGCATATAGTGTTCTTAGTCTGACTGTATAAATGAGAAGATGCTAAATCGTCTGTTTCTATAGTAAAAATGTATAATTTTCGTTGCCGTGGTCACAAAAGCGAAGTTTATGATGAATGTAAGCAATTTTTAATTTGTTTTAGACGTAAGCAATTGGAATATAACATTTAAAAGCTGGGAACAAAATTTGTGTTACATAGTATAATCAGTCTTCCCCTTACTAAACTCTCCCATCTACAATCTATTCTGAATGCAGCGGCCAGGCTCATCTATCAGTCTAGGCGCTACAGCGATGCCTCCGGTCTGTGTCAGTCACTACATTGGCTGCCTATTCCATACAGAATACAATATAAACCTATCACCCTCATTCACAAGGCTCTCCATAATGCTGCACCTCCTTACATTTTCTCCCTCATCTCTGTCTATACCCATGCTCTCCGTTCACTCAATGACCTAAGACTAACATCCTCTATTATCAGAACCTCTCTCATTTTTTTAAGTGGGAGAACTTGCACAATTGGTGGCTGACAAAATACTTTTTCCCCCCACTGTATACCCATGACATTGTAGGGGGGATCCATCTATGTAAGCATGGAGAAACACATATCTTCCTTCCTGATCTACCTCCTGATACTTGGCTTGCGTCCTCAGTATTGTTCTCTTATTACCTCTGTGTTATTCCCTGCTGATTGCCTGTGCATTAGTTTTTCTTTTTTATTGTTATTGTAAAAAAATGTCAATAAAAACTACAGTTAAAATAATAATAATAATAATAATAATAATAATAATAATAATAACAACAACATTATTGGCTTTATTTAGGCAGGATTCACACAGAAACAATGGGGCAGTCCTTAGTACAATTAGTGCAATACTAGTAATAGAAAGTAAAGCAAAAAATCTACAACATATACAGGTGCATCTCAATAAATTAGAATATTTTTGAAACGTTCATTCATTTCAGTAATTCAGTAATACAATCCATAATCAGCGTCTTCCATGATTGTGTGTCCTACTGAACCAGACTGAGGGACCATTTAAAGGCTTAGGAAACCTTGGTAGGTGACACACTGAATTTACAATACTGAACTTTTTTACAATATTCTAATTTTCTTAGATTTTGGTTTTCATTACCTGTAATCCATAATCAACATTTACAGAAATAAAACACTTGAAATAGAACACTCTGTGTGTAAAGAATCTAGAAAATATAGGAGGTCACTTTTTTAATTTAATTACTGAAATAAATAAACGTTTCAAAGATATTCTAATTTATTCAGACGCACCTGTATGTGCACAAGAATAAAACCCACGAGGAAAAAAGCCCACACACAAAAATATGTGAATTTCAAGTACCATATTAACTATATTTTATAATGTTATCTATATCCTAAGTAGAGTAAAGGGGTTGTTCAGTTTCAGATAATTATTGGCCATGAGCAGAGGTTTGGTTGAAAAAAGATAAAGCGGGTAATGCTTATTTTCAGAATCCTTGCAGCCCCATCTGCTAAGTCTACACTGGTCCCTGAAAGTGTTTGCTGATAGGGCTGCAGCAGTGATGTGGTCAAAAGTGGTGATGTCACGTCAATGGCACCTGACCACTGAAGCCAATCACTGACCAGCAGCAGTCACTCCCCAACTATAATACCAGACAGTGCCCTACCACAGTACAAGATAGTGCCCCATCATGATGCCATTCTTTGATCCACTACAATTCCACTATATACCCTTTAATAATACCACTCAATAATCCACCACAATGCTAATCATTGATCCACCACAACACCAGTCAAGAGGGGCAGTTTGGGAACTTAAAGTGATCTTGGGAAAAATCTAAAAATAAAACCATGTTACAGGTGGTTTAAATTGGCAGAATACAGGGGCAACATAAGTACCCTGTTTCCCCGAAAATAAGACAGCGTCTTATATTAATTTTTGCTCCCAAAGATGTGCTGTGTCTTATTTTCAGGGGATGTCTTATTTTTTTTTCAATGAAGAAGAATTCACATTTATTGCTGAACAAAAAAATGAACATTTATTATATACGGTACTGTACAGTAGTTGTCATCACAAACCAGCATAACCAGACAAACTGTGAATCCTATCAAGAATTTCTTACTACTACCGTACCATTATTTCTATGTACAACAATTAACATTATGGTACATTTACCAATATTTACGGTATGAATAGAAAGTAAAATTTATTCAATGACAGTTATGTCATCATCTTCTAGGACATCATCATAACAATCCAAACCATTAATTTCCCTGTACACAGTATCATGTCCCATAGTGGCCCCTGCACACAGTATCATGCCCCATAGTGGCCCCTGCACACAGTATCATGCCCCATAGTGGCCCCTGCACACAGTATCATGCCCCATAGTGGCCCCTGCACACAGTTCATGCCCCATAGTGGCCCCTGCACACAGTATCATGTCCCATAGTGGCCCCTGCACACAGTATCATGTCCCATAGTGGCCCCTGCAAACAGTATCATGTCCCATAGTGGCCCCTGCACACAGTATCATGTCCCATAGTGGCCCCTGCACACAGTATTATGACCCATAGTGGCCCCTGCACACATTATTATGCCCCATAGTGGCCCCCTGCACACAGTATTATATCCCATAGTGGCCCCTGCACACACTATTATTCCCCATAGTGGCCCCTGCACTGAGTATTTTGTCCCATAGTGGCCCCTGCACACATTATTATATGTCCCATTGTGGACCACCCATGAACAATTATTATACTCTGGGGTCTTTTCAGACCCCAGAGTATAATGATCGGAGACCCAGGGGAGGATAGAAACATAAAAAAACAACGTTGCTTACCTGTTCCTCTCTCCGGTCCACTCCCTGCTACTTCGGCCTTCTTCAATGTTGAACCAGGCCGGCATCACGTGATGCGGGTCGGCGTCGCGAAGCAAAATGACGTCCACTGACGCCTGCGACGTCACCAAACAGGCCCGAAGCCTGGAGAAGCGTAGGAGAGGTAAGTACATTGTTTTTTATGTTCCCTCACCAACTCTGGGCCTCCGATTATTATACTCCGGGGTCCTTTTCAAAGACCTCAGAGTATAATGATAGCAGTGATTGTGGGGTTCGGCCCGCGGCCTCACATACTGTATATACCGTATGTTCTGTTCGGGATTGCTGCAAAACGAAACGTCTCCTATGTCTTACTTTCAGGGGATGCCTTATATTGGGCAATTCTACGAAACCTCTCCTATGTCTTACTTTCGGGGGTGTCTTATTTTCGGGGAAACAGGGTAGGCACGTAAGGGGATTGTTTAGGTAAAATTCCTTCAACCATGAACCACATGGGCTACTTTTGTAAAACTATGAGATTACAGCTACACTGTAACCATCACACTGTGTTCCCACACTGAGAGACTGGAGCCTTTTACTGTAACCAATAAACTTTGTGCCTCTTTTGTTAGAGTAAAGTTGAAATTAAAAGTCCCAGCTGTGCATCTATGAACAGTCCAGGTTTGCAAGAGCAGAAAATAGGGAGTGATCATGTATATGTAGGTTGTGACAGTATTACATGTGATTTGACATGTAGGTGTTATTCGAATTATTATTATGATATTTGCCAAATGGAATTTAGGTTAGTAAAATCTCAGTGTGGTCTTTGTGTGGTGACCATAATATAGATACTTAACCCCTTCACGACATCCGCCGTAGTAGTACGGTGGATGTCGGGTATTTAGCTATGGCAGCCGCATTGGAGCTGAATGGCTGCCATAACTGCTGGGTTTCTGCTGTATTATACAGCAGACACCCAGCCCCTAATGCCCGCAATCAGTGCCCGCACTAGTCGAAGGCATTAACCCCACCCCCCTGGTGCCATGGCAAAGCTGACCAAGGCGCCACTTTGCCGGCGCGCCTGCCACCATTTTGCCAGGGATCGCCGGACCCCGGAAACACATTCCTTTATGGATGACTAACGCTGATGTGGAAGAGCAGTAGGAGAAACTGTTGCTGATGATGATGATAACAACAACCATTTGCTAGGTGTAGATGTAGCCTGCCTACAAGGAAGATCACAGGAAGAAGGAGTAGGACAGTCTTGCTCACTTCCCCTGTCAGTGCCACTGCCAAGTCTATTTTGCTAAATAAGCAGGTGATGCCTTTTCATGTGAGTACATACAGATGTTGTACCTACATTTGTTCCTGCATGGCCACAGCTAAATTTCTGCTTCCAGATCTTGCACATTTCTGTGGATTTATCTTTTGGCAATGTAGAAAAAAATTCCCATATAGGAGATGACTCATGTAGTTGCTGCCGCCAACAGCAACGGAAAATGTGAAAATGCCATTATCACCCCCAGTCCCAGCACCCCCATCCTGCAAGCTTCTCCTAGGCCTGCTCTAGGCAGGATTTTGGTATGTTGGGGCTGTGCACTGGCTGCAATCGTTACTATCACTACTGCTATCACTCTCTTCTTCTGATGTCACCTTGTCACCCTGAACTGGTTGAACAGGTCCACACCACAAAAGAATCATCATCAGCAATGACATTGTCTACCCCACTTTTTTCTAACTCATCATGGCCATGGGATTCCTGCACACCCTCATAATTTCCACCTCCAAATTTCCCCATACTTGCTCTATCAGAACGATTACCAGTAGTAGTACCACACTACTACCCCTACTACCACCACCATGGTTGACAATCCAGAAAGGCCCTCCGGTAAACTACGTTTTACAACATTTGAGGAGATGGAACACACAGAAGCCTGACTCAAGATCACAACACTCTCGGGTGACTCAAATGAGCGTGCTAAGTATTCAAAAACTTTGTCTTGATTCTCAGGGATAACAACAATTCTGTGACTAATGGCAGTGACACCAAAACCAGAAGTACTGTTGCCATTGCTACCCACATTATAATTGTTAGTACTTGCACACGTGTTTCCTTCTCACCCTCTTTTTGCCTATCCCCTGCTGTGTTTTTTTCCAGTAATTTTACTGCACACTACTTAATTATAATAGTGATTGGCAACAGTTTGAATTCTTCTACTCCTAAGATCCACTAGCTGTATTGGAAGCTTTGCTGCACTATGTGCTGTGTATTGCTTAGGAAAGTTTAGTAATTGGTTTGGTTCATGCAGTCATGAATTACACATCCATCCCCTAATTTCACCATCACTGAAATGCCTTGTGTTTCATGCCACAATACTTTATATACAGGTATTATAAATGATATCAGCACTGTAAGGTGTCCACCTACCATTGACTATTGTCTGAGAGACTGTGAAGTGATGTCAGGTGACGCCAGAATGTCTCATTGAATCACAAACATATGTTTCTTCTGTATTTTCACTGCACAATACATGTGGCTATGGCCATTTTAGTTCTTCTGAAACTATCGCCATGTATTCGGTTTTGTTAAAAATGGAACAATTTGGAATATTTGGGTCAAATCCGGCTTAGAACAAATCAGCTCACCCATCTCTTTCTGTCAAGATCAAATATCCTTTTGATTATAAAGGGGAAAATATCCAATATAGATATAGATATAACACTTTCTTTTTCAGACCTGTATAAACAAAATTATAAACCCCCTTTTGCATTCTATATAAAAGGAAACTCAATCCTTCCAAAAAGTGGATATTTCCTGAATGGGTAGGATTGCAGCTTTCAAAATGATTTTACGGAAGAAAATCTTACATTACTTTAGAACTCTTCCAATCATCCTCCCTAGCTCTTTTTTTTGTTTCGAATACATTCTTACTGGTTTTTCACACAAAAAACAGTAGGTACAAACAGTAATATGCCAAAAGGTATATATTAACAGGAAAACGGCAGCGAAACATAGCGTCTACTCACCAGAGCTGATGACGAGCAAGGGGCTTGGCAGACAGACAAGGAAACAAGAATACTACACAAATATGAACATTTGTAAAACATGCAAAAACAGAAGCAATGTTTCAAATAGTATTAAAACATAAACAGCTCAGATCAGTGGTCACGTGTGCCTTCTTCCTTTAGGATTTAGATTTGGGCTTCCTCCAGGCCTCAACTTTGGGTAAGTCTGGAAGGGAGGTGATATCTGTGAAGGAAAGACAAGAAGGGATGGTAGAAGGGTCCAAGTCCAGAGAAGGGCATGCAACCAGCAAATCTTCAGGGCGGCGGATGTTGTACTGACAACTACCAAAGGTGTATGAGATGCCAAAGGGTAAGAGCCATTTATATGACGTCTTCAGGGCTCGCAGTCACTCAGTAAGTGGCTTTTGCTGTCGTCTCTTGTCTAATGGTTACTGGGGATACATCCTGGAATAAGATACTTTGTGTCCTTCATACTGGACATCAGGTGTGAGTCGAGCTTTCTGTAGGACTGCAATTTGCAAAAAATGTCTCGAGGAGGCTCACCCTCCCTGGTTTTGGGGCGGAGTGCCCGATGAGCCCTTTCAAGTTGAGTATCAGGGGGCACATTGTCACCTAATACAGATTCCAAGATCCTCCTAGTGACGTTCATGACTTCAAATAGTGGGAAGTCCTCTGGCACGCCTCTATTATCTTGGTCTTCCAGATAAGAGTGTAAGGAGTTCAGGTGCAATTGGCACGCTAAGAGTGCCATGGAGGTAGCTTCACCTTGAGCCACATCTTGTTTTATATCTACCAGTTCCCTCATAACCAGTTGTAGAGTCTTTTCAATAATATTCTGGAGGCCCTTAGGAGAAATAGTAATCATGGAGGCGGGTCAGGGGAGTGTCTCCATCCTCCATAGTGCTGTTAGGAATGTCTTGTTTTACATTATATCATATAAGTATGTGTAGTGATTGTTTTTAAGGATTAGAATGAGACAGTAATGAATCAGTCTGACAGAGGATGGAAGACTACCCTCATGTCTGTAGACTTAGTTTTGTGTTTTTATGGATACTGAACATATAGTTATTGTTTATATAAAGATAAGATAACTAATGAATAAGTTACTCTATTCCTCTTATAGTTTTGTCTGTCTCCTGTTTGATATATGTTATATGATATCAGCATACTGCATTTTTCAAGTATATTGTGAAAAAGCTAATCCATAAGATCATGTGACCAGTAAGGTATAAAAATCTGTGTCTATTTGAAGTCTGTAGGCAGACACACTATAGCTTGTATGCTATGTGTGTGTGTGTGTTCCTATTTGTTAACAAATAAAATGAATCTTATTTTGTTTTAGACGATCGGTGATGTCATGATTTGATAAGGATTTAGAATTTTCCCTACAGTGCTCTCTGCATCTGATGATTCCGCAGGTTCAGATATAGCCAAAGAGCATTTCACAGCTGGTGTAGAGTGGAGTGAGGAGTGCTTTTTAAGATATTTGTCAATATCCGCTTGCAACTTTCTGGAAGGCTTTGAGGTAGCATAAGAGTCCACGGATTTCACCTGACCAATTTTCACCATGTTAGATAGAAAACAAGACTTCCAGTCTGTGTCAGGTGGACTAGGTAATCATTGATTACGATGTTAATCTGTTTTCCCTTAGTCCTAACAGCAGCAGAATATGGGGTATTCCTGCCCCTGTGTGGTGGTAGGACAGGTGGAACTTTTAATTAACATAAAATATGCATTACTACGCTACCCTATAAGAGGGCAAAGGGACCTCCACCCTTGTGTAAGTTATGAAGTAAAAATTTCTAAGTTTACGGAGGGAAGCGTGTGCTGCTGTTAGGAATAAGGGAAAACAGATTAACATCATAATCAACTATTCCCATACGTCCTACAGCAGCACAATATTGGGAAAATAGCAAGTAAGTCCTTTAGGGAGGGTTTCCCTGCTCTACAACACCTAGGACTGACTGTCCAAAGGCAGTCGCCACAGAACTCCAAACATCTAGTCGATAATGTTTTACAAAGGTTAGGTGAGACAACCAAGAAGCAGCTGCACAGATCTGATCCAGCAGTAAGGTGCAGTTCTCAGCCCAAGGGATTGATACAGCTTTGGTTGAATGGGCTGTACAAAATTCGAGTGGAGCTAACCCCTGAGCAAAAAAAAAAGACTTTGATTGCCTCCTTGATCCACCTAGACAAGGTAGGCTTGGAATCCCTGAGACTTTTGTCTCTACCATACATATTGACAAGGAGATTCTCGGCTCTCCTAAAGGAACGTGTACGTAAGAGGTAAATCTGGAGACCTCTCACTAGTGTGTGAAGTTTTTTCTCCTCTTCAGAGGAAGGGGCTGGAAAAAACATGGGTAAAGAGACTAATTGGTTAATAAACTTTAGGGGAAAAAACAAAATATGGGAGGACAAAAGACCTCCCTCAACCTGTCCCACCACACAGGACAGAAAAAAACACAAGGGGGGAGGTACCTTTGCCCTCTTATAGGGTTGCGTAGTCAAGCATATTTTATGTTAATTAAAAGTTCCAACTGTCCTACCAGCACACCGGGGCAGGAATAACCCATATTGTGCTGCTGTAGGACGTAACGGAATGGCAATTGTTAGGGTGACACAGGGGGTAGACTGCTGCAACTGAGTGAGATATCAGCGCCCAGACACGTCAGTCCAGTGTTTATGTATATAGATATCCCTAGTTCCTTTTCTCAGAAAATTCAGGCAACCAGATCTCAATACAAATGGTATTGTAAGAAAAACAGACTTGCTGGTAACATCATGGGGAAAAAAATAGCCTTTAGGTGGTATTTGAGTCCAAAATATTCCTAATTATTTTCTGGATACATTAGCCTCCCAACTACAAGATTGGTGGAAGGAGGACTCTGATAAGCCATGAGTACAAATAGAAACATCTCTAACTGTGCCAGCTTCTCTCAGATCATTATTACTAGCCTCTTCTTGAAATATACAGTGGGGAAAAAAAAGTATTTAGTCAGCCACCAATTGTGCAAGTTCTCCCACTTAAAAAGATGAGAGAGGCCTGTAATTGACATCATAGGTAGACCTCAACTATGAGAGACAAAATGAGAAAACATATCTAGAAAATAACATTGTCTGATTTTTTAAGAATTTATTTGAAATTTATGGTGGAAAATAAATATTTGGTCACCTACAAACAAGCAAGATTTCTGGCTCTCACAGACCTGTAACTTCTTCTTTAAGAGGCTCCTCTGTCCTCTACTCATTACCTGTAGTAATGGCACCTGTTTGAAATTGTTATCAGTATAAAAGACACCTATCCACAACCTCAAACAGTCACACTCCAAACTCCACTATGGTGAAGACCAAAGAGCTGTCGAAGGACACCCGAAACAAAATTGTAGCCCTGCACCAGGCTGGGAAGACTGAATCTGCAATAGGCAAGTAGCTTGGTGTGAAGAAATCAACTGTGGGAGCAATAATTAGAAAATGGAAGACATACAAGACCACTGATAATCTCCCTCCCACGCAAGATCTCACCCCGTCGGGTCAAAACGATCACAAGAACGGTGAGCAATAATCCCAGAACCACACGGGGGGACCTAGTGAATGACCTGCAGAAAGCTGGAACTAACGTAACAAAGGCTACCGACAGTAACACACTACACTGCCAGGGACTCAGATCCTGCAGTGCCAGACGTGTCTCCCTGCTTAAGCCAGTACATATCCGAGCCCATCTGAAGTTTGCTAGAGAGCATTTAGATGTTCCAGAAGAGTACTGGGGAGAAAGTCATATGGTCAGATGAAACCAAAGTAGAACTGTTTGGTAGAAACACAACTCGTCATGTTTGGAGGAGAGTGAATGCTGAGTTGCATCCAAAGAACACCATACCTACTGTGAAGCATGGGGGTGGCAACATCATGCTTTGGGGTTGTTTCTCTGCAAAGGGACCAGGACGACTGATCCGTGTACATGAAAGAATGAATGGGGCCATGTATCGTGAGATTTTGAGTGCAAACCTCCTTCCATCAGCAAGGGAATTGAAGATGAAACGTGGCTGAGTCTTTCAGCATGACAATGATCCAGAGGTGTAGCTAGCGGGGGGTCAGAGGGGGCGGCTGCCCCGGGCCCACTGAGTCTTTGGGGGCCCACCCCGGGGCTGCCATTAATACATCCTTTATTTCTAACTAGATCGGTGTCTGCAGACACTGATCTAGTTACAATGCTTCCTGGTGCTTAACTGTCTTGTAAACCGCAAGCCAATACAGGCCTGCGGTTTACAAGACGCCGAGACCACAGACGGATGTTCTGCTTCTCAGCACGGGCGGCACGATGACGTCACAACTTCGCGCCGCCCGCGCTCAGACACAGACGTCCTGTGCGTGGACAGGGAGGAAGCGACGGCGGCTCCATTCATCAGCATCGCAAGTAGGTGAGTATGACTTTTTTTTTTGTGGGTATATCAATAGTATAAGGGGTGGATAGGAGGGGGAAATATAACCATAAAGGGATGATTCATTAGGGGGCATTATGACGATGGGGGGACATTTATATAAGAGTTATTAGGAGGTATTATTAATACAAGGGGAAGGTTATTTATATAAGGAGCCATTAGGGGGCATCATTTATATTACAAGGCATTATGAACATAAGGGGGTGGTCATTGATATAAGGGGTCATTAGAGTTGCAGTATTTATGTCAGGGGGGAATCAGGGGCATAATATGAGGGGTCAATTAATTTAATGAAAGTGGCACTTGGGCTTTATTAAGGCTAAGGCCCCACTTAGCGGGCTGAAGGAAAAACCATGGCGGTAACATTGTGGTTTTTCCCGCAGCGCTTTTCACAGAAGGTCCGCAGAGGTTTCCCCTGTGGACTTTCTGTTTTCAGTACAGCTATATGGAAACCGCCAGTGTTTCCATAGGTATAATTGACATGCTGCAATTTCCAAAACCGCAATGGTTTTGGAAATCGCAGTGCAACTGCTGCACATATTTTTCTGCAATGTGTGGATGGGATTTGCTAGAATGCCATGTTTTTTTTTCTGTGAGTTTTCGCCACAAGGGGCCACATCCCATCCCCACTTTGCAGTAAAATATGTGCAGCGGAAACGCTGCGATTTCCAAAACAGTCGCAGTTTTGGAAATCGCGGCATGTCAATTATACAGTACCTATGGAAATGCCGGTAGTTTCCCTATAGATATAATTGAAGCAGAAAGTCCGCAGAGGAAACCTCTGTGAACTTTCTGTGCAAAGTGCTGCAGGAAAAACCGCGATGCGTCGCTGCTGCGGTTTTTCCCACAGCTGTTTTTTGCTGCGGGATGCTACATGAGGCTTTAGCCTTAACCCTCGTCCGGCTGAGTAGGTACAATTGTACCTATTCCTATGCAGCCTGTAATGTTGTAAAATTATGCAGCCTGACGAGGGTTAAGGAGTTTTCCAGCTCATTTTTATTGATTATCTATCCTCAGAATAAATCAACAATAAAAGATAAGTGATTCCCCACTGATCAGCTGTATGAAGGTGCTATGGCGCCTGTTTATATCACACGCTGCCTATTTATAGTGACCGTGTGATGTAATTACAGTCTTGTCACATAGATGTGTATAGGACGAGGCTGTAGTTACATTACATGGCCGCTATGATATGAATGACACTATGTAAACAGAGAAGGGGTCACAGCACTTACACAGGTACCACGGTTCATTCAAACAGCTGATCCTGGGGGGGCATTATTAATAAGGGGCACATTATTTTAAGGGGTGCACAGGGAAGTTATTAATTTAAAGATGAACTTGGGGGTATTATTCATTATGGGGGGGGGTTATATTATATATTTTATAATTGGGGGTAGCAGCAGGATGGGGGCTTTGTGTAGGTGAGGATAATGTGGGTCAGGTGCCTGTAAAGGTGAGGAGCCAAAGATATCTGTGCTGCAAACTTTACAGAGACTGGAAGAAGTGGTCATGGCCGTCCGGATGAAAGAGATGGGGAATGTGAACGATTAGTCAGAGGCGTCACCGGTAAGTCACAAAATGTTACTGCCCTGTATTCACCTAAATTGTCTGCAAAGCCCTGTGTAGAGCTGCTATATACCACTATACGCTCACCATATACTGATAGTATCGGTATACGAACATGTCCAAGTTGGGGGCCCACTTGGACATGTTCGCCCCCCCTGTGCTGAACCCCTAGCTACGCCTCTGCAATGATCCCAAGCACACCACCAGGGCAACGAAGGAGTGGCTTCGTAAGAAGCATTTCAAGGTCCTGGAGTGGCCTAGCCAGTCTCCAGATCTCAACCCCATAGAAAACCTTTGGAGGGAGTTGAAAGTCCGTGTTGCCCAGCGACAGCCCCAAAACATCACTGCTCTAGAGGAGATCTGCATGGAGGAATGGGCCAACATACCAGCAACAGTGTGTGCCACCCTTGTGAAGACTTACAGAAAACGTTTGACTTCTGTCATTGCCAACAAAGGATATATAACAAAGTATTGAGATGAACTTTTGTTATTAACCAAATACTTATTTTCCACCATAATTTGCAAATACATTCTTTATAAACCAGACAATGTTATTTTCTGGATTTGTTTTCTCATTTTGTCTCTCATAGTTGAGGTCTACCTATGATGTCAATTACAGGCCTCTCTCATCTTTTTAGGTGGGAGAACTTGCACAATTGGTGGTTGACTAAATACTTTTTTTTTCGCCACTGTATGCTTCCCCAAACATCTGTCAATGATTATAAAAGCATCCCCATCAAGCTACATGACATTTCATATTACCTCCAGAGAAGAGGCACATTTTCATATTGCTCAGATGAGCATTAAAGGGGTTGGCCACTTTCAAACCAATATTGGGAGACAAATGTTATTGTTTGTTTAATAAAAATGTATAATTTTCCAATATACTTTTTGTATCGGTTCCTTACAGTTTTCTAGATCTCTGTTTGCTGTTATTCATTCAGCTTACTTCTAGTGGATAAAAGTCACAGCACAGTAATCAGAAATCTACCTGGTAATGAGCTGTGCGCCTGTGTGTCCATCACATGACCATGGACAGTATGTTACTGTGGGCAACCCCTTTACATATTCTGATGTATTAAAAATAAAATTTTAATGTAAATGATCCCTTGTGGGACAAAACAGAAAACAATTTATAATATCACTTGTTTGAAAATATATAATTTTCCAATATACTGTATTTCTAGATCTCTGTTTGCAACATTTGTGGCAGTGCAGCAAGGCACCACCTCCATTAACTCCAACTTCTTGCATCCTTCAATAAGAGCTGCTCCCAATGGCATAACTATAGTCCTGTGGGCCACAGTGCAAAATTTTGCCCGGGACCACCTACCCCCTCCCTAGAGTGAATTCCTGATAGTGACGGTTACGGGTTAAGCAGCAGCGATATCTAAGATACTTGAAAGGGATACCTCTTTAGTACCCATAACTGCAGTTATCAAGAATACAGTGAGTGAGCAGCACAATGCTTGGCATGTAAACAATACTGGGACAGTATAATATGCTCCACAGTGGCACCCACACAGTTTTATATGCTCCACAGTTGCCACCCTTCACAGTATTATATGCTCCACAGTGGCCGAACTCAGTATTATGTGCTCCAAAGTGGCCTCCACACAGTATTATATTCTCCAGAGTGGCCCCCACACAGTAGTATACTGTATATGCTCCATAGTGGCCCCCATACAGTATTATATGCTCTACAGTAGCCCCCACACAGTATTATATGCTCCCAAGACACCCCCCCCCCCAGAGCCAGTGCTATTATTATATTCTGGGGTCTCCTCAGACCCCAGAATATAATAAGTGGAGGCCCAGGGGAAGTGATTAAAAATAACAAACACTTATAGTCACCTTATCTCACCTCTCCCAGGCATCCTCACTCCATCCCTGTGTCTTTAGCATCTTCCTTGGTCCTCTTCTATCTGACGACTGAGGTTACTGCTGGGGCCTGTGATTGGGCCTCAGCGGTCATGTGGGGTGCAATGACGTCATTATGCCGGAGCACCCCATGTGACCTCTGAGGCCCAATCACATGCCCCAACACAGAGGTCACCTCAGTCTCCGGGCAGAAGAGTCCCAGAGAGGATGCTGAGCCCAGGACAGGTGAGTATTTTATTATTTTTAGTCACCTCCCCTGGGCTGGCATCTATTGGGCCAGCCGGGCCCCTTTCCATTAACATTATGTATAGCTGTGGGGGAACCAGGCTTTCCCCGACCACTATCGTGGTGGTCCAGGGCCCTGACCATTTCTAGCTGGCTGTGGGCCCCGTACCCCTCCGAGCTTGGTCACGGTTGGAGGGCTTGCATCCACGATCGTTATGCCGCTGGGTGCTCCGCTGGTTTGGGAAAAGCCCTCACCCCGAGTAACAAGCTGCAGTTCAGTACCCAACAGCTATTAAGCCTCCACTCCACGATCGTTATGCCACTGGCTGACAGAAAACACCAAAAAAACAAATCCCATCTGAGTTTTAGAAGCAAAACTGGAAATGGTGAAAATTTTTAAGGAAGTAAAAAATGCAGCGCTTAACAGTCCTAGTAAAGTGAATTATATGTACAGTCATATGAAAAAGTTTGGGCACCCCATTAATCTTAATCATTTTTAGTTCTAAATATTTGGGTGTTTGCAACAGCCATTCAAGAAACTAATAACTGCTGGACAGTAAATTTCAGATTGAAATGAGTTATTGGATAAAAAAACCCAAAATTTGGGTACCCTTATCATTTATTGATTTGAATACTCCTAACTACTTTTTGCTGACTTACTGAAGCACAAAATTGGTTTTGTAACCTCACTGAGCTTATTAACTTCAATCTCCACTGTCAGGTGGTTAGTCATGAACTGAAGCAGACCAGACAGGAACTATTCACCTCAGTTCGACAGCAGAACAAAGTAAGGAATTTGGAAGACCACAGGGACAGTTATTTAAGCCGAGTGGCAGGCCAAGAAAATATAGAAAAAAAAAAAAAAAAAAAAAACCCCAAAAGCTGCACACCAATTGCTGACAGTGAGTGTCACTGGCATCGAGTCAACAATACAAAACTTTGCACAAGAAGCATGGGCAGTGAAGAAGAGTTTATGAAAGAATGCAAGAAAAGGAAGAGCTCAGTTGGAAGAAGGTCCTGTGGACTGATGAAACAAAGATGAGGTGTTTGGTCATACAAAAAAGCGTTATGCATGGCGTCAAAAAAACACAGCATTCCAAGAAAAACACCACCCACAAAATGGGGAGGCCACACGGGGCGGGGCCAACCGGCCCCGGAATTAAAGGGGGGGTGGATTCAGGACCAGTATCAGCAGATTCTGAGAATAATGTACAAGAATCAGTGACGAATTTGAAGTTACGCCGGGGATGGAATTTCAGCAAGACAATGATCCAAAAAATGCAGTGTTTTAAAGTCCTGCAAGGAAAGTGAATTAAATGTACAGTATATAATCTCATTCCCATACTGAAGAAAAAAATTGCTGGACTATTTTCAATAATGCATTCCATCAACTGAACTGGAATTTAAAACTGTCAAAAATACCTCATCCATGTGGTCCAGACGAAAAGAAAAGAAGTTAAACATAATGCTAATTTTCCTAGAGAAAACACTGCATTTTCCCTTTAGACTTATATGGGGGGACAGGCAATAACACCCATACGAAGAAAAACATGCAATCAGTAAAGCACCTGTGAAAAAACTGTGCTTGCTGGGGGCAAAAATACAACATGCAACAGTAAAGCTGTGAAAAATACTGTGTTGCTGTGGGGGTGGGGTTTTTTTTCATTGTATTTTTTTCTACATAATTTTTTGCTGAAATTTACCCTTACCCTTAGAGGTATTTAATTTCCCACTTTTTGTTCTATAGTGCTATGTGCAAAAACAAGAGTCACAAGAGTAAGTTCTCTCAAAAGAAAACATCTAGATTTTCTGCTCATTAAGTATTTATTACATTATTTTACATAGTTACTTTGCAGTATCATTTATAAAACTAATTATGCAAAAAATTATTTCCGTTTGCTTGATTAATAAAGTCTATTAACTCCAAAAGAAAATGTTCTCCTCTTTGTATTGTTGACTTCTGTAAAAACAATTTTGGCTGGATTGAGTTTACTGTTATTTGCTTATGGTATATAGCAGCAACATATTCATACAGACACCATACTGTAAGTGCAGTTTCTCTTTTGTAACATATGTGGAAATGTCAATATTTAATTTGCTCATTTTGTAGTTCATGTACACTACGTAATTCAATTTATGATTTTTAGCTAGATACAATATAAACTCTTTGAAATTGCATCCATATCTGTCTTTATGACATCAATGAAAAATCATTTGATTTTTACCTTAATCATTGGATACAAATTTCTCGTTGTATTTGAATGTGGTAAGATATAAAGTAATGGTAATCTTGACCCTAATTAGGGTATATGAGTAATACCCTAATTAGGGTATCTGACCGCCAAGTAAATTGTTTGGGCCCAATCCCATTTTTTATGGGTACAATTTAGGACCACATTTGACTTAATTTGCTTCATTGCTTTTTAGATCTTTATAAAGAAGGATAAAAATATTAGCAGTTCTGGAATTATTATTATTTTTTTTTAATTAAAGTAATATTACCACTCATATCACTGTACAGAGACTCAATACTGTAGTCGAATAGTGGCCAGATACTACACAGGGTCTTGCCCTATCAGGTGGCAACACGGATTAGGCCCACTGGGCAAAATTTATCATTGTATATTTGCCAGGTTTTTTTGCATAGACAAATAGGTGCAATTTTTATAAGGCAGAGATGTCCACAACCTTCATTTTGGTGCATGCCGTTTGGCAACATAAAATTGCACATTTTCAAAGTTAATAAACTGTTCATACTACTTTTCTATAAAGTTGCTGGGAGCAGGACTAGGATGGGGCAGGACCTTTGCAGTGGCCATATTTATTATAATTTGATGAATACACAGGTGCACAGCTCATTACCAGGCACATGTCTGATTACTGTGCAGTGACTTTTAACCACTGGAAGTAAGCAGTAAGCAAGTGGAGATCTAGAAACCATGAGGAACTGATACAGAAAGTATATTGGAAAATTGTACAACTTTTTATTATTATACAAACAATAACATTTGTCTCTTAATGTTTGTCTGGAATTGAACAACCCCTTTAAATATTCTGATGCATTACTGCAAAGATACTAAACTACTTTTAGTAAAGGTCCACTATGAAGTAAAGCGCTAAGAAGCATTATTTTACTGTGTATGCGGAGCACAAAAAATTGCACACTAATAGCAGTTAAAAGAAATACTCATCTCCCAACCTCTTTCCCTTTAGTCCAGATACATAATAATAGCAGCACGTCACATCGCAGCGTTTTATGGCAAAAAAAAATTATGCGTTTTACAGCACCTGCAAAGTGGATGGGATTCTAGCTAATACCATCCACACATTGCAGAAAAAATCTGCAGCGGAAAAGCTGCATTTTCAAAAATGTCAATTATACCTGCGGAAATGCTGGTGTTTTCCGTATAGGTATAATAGGGGCAGAAAGTCCGCAGAGGAAAACTCTGCGAAATCGAAATGAAAAATGCTGCAGAAAAAAAACGATGTGTTTCCACCACATTTTTTTTTCTGCAGTGTCTTTTGCTGCACTTCACTACATGGGGCCTTAGCTTTACAGAAACACTGCAGATAAAAAATGCTGCGTTTTACCGCCTAAGCAAAGACAACGAGATTTTATTTAATCCCATCTTCACATTGCAGAAAACAGGGCACGCTTTCCATATAGACTTATATAGAAGGGAGGCGAAAATGCAAGCCCTTTTGCTGCATTTTTTCCTCTGCGTTTCCATTTATGCATAAAGTTAAGATACTGTATGTCTACTATATCCTAACTATATATGCTTATTATACCAAGTTGTGCCAACTTTGCTAGCAAACAGCTGAAAGAAATTTTCTTATGTTTAGACATTTTTGGTATACAAGACTCACCACTAAAAAAGGAACATGTCAATGTTCTCCAGCAGAGAGTAAAGAGCTATTGGCATATTGTATTACCCATAGAAATTATAGCTTAAGATCGTCACGACTTGAAATGAAGTTGCATTGTGCCACAGCATCCTATTAAACAATAGGTAGATATTCTTTGCTAAACCATCTGCTTCTAAAATTAGCCTTGAATTGTAAATGTAATGACAACACTCCACTATGAAATTTTCAGCTTATGTAGCAAAAGAAGACTGTATTGTTTTTCAGTGAGGCTTAGAACTGCAAGCCAATGCTAACCACAGGTATCATTGTCAGAAGAACTCTGCTTCACATCCGATGCGATGCACATGCACTTAAAAATACACTAAAAAACACAATCTGACAGTCCACATTTTTAACCTACGACAGTCTGCCATCAGCTAGTACAAATAATCATGTGTTTACCTTCTAAACAATTTTCAACTAAAATGGCCAAGTTGTCCATGGTGGCTGACATTTATCTCAGCTTAAAATCAATGTAGATATAGTTACACATTTTATAATCACACCAAATTTAACATAAATTAGTTAAGTTTGTAGAGATGAGCTAACTTTTCAGAATTTGCTATGGTTTGGGTTCTACTGGTTCATACTAAAAGTTTGATTTGGTCCAAACTGGAAGGAAGTGCTAAATTGCCTTAAAAAGTCATGTATGGCATTCTGAAGGCTCCTAATGCACACACAAGCCTTAGTTATGTCAAAGTAACAGCAATAGATATCAGATCAGACTGCACTGCCTGCAGTGGACACGCAAACAGCCCATACTTTTAATTGCTACCCTAAATGTACAAAGAAGCAGCTGCCACATGCCGCGGACCACATTTCTGCAAAAAGCATCTGGAGGACTAAAGGGAGGCCTGTTTGGAGCAGGGTGCTCATATACTCTGGGATCTTTTCAGACACTAGAGTATAATGATCGGAGGCCCGAGAGGTGTTATTGTCTCCCTGCTGTCTCTGGGCCTCTTTAGTGATGTTACTAAAGGCCAACATCACAATGCATAATGACGCCAGTGTAACCAACATCTCTGACGTCACTGAAAAGGGCCAAAAGCTGCAGGGAGTTGCGCTGCAGCCCAGGTGAGGTAAATAATGCTGATTTTTATGTTTGTCTGCAAAGATCCCAGAGTATAATAATAGTTTGCGGGTGGTAACTCCAAAAATTTTGGCTTCTGCAACAAACACCATAGGGGCCACTGTGGGACATTATACTGTATAGCGGCTTCTATGGGACATTATACTGTGTAAAGGGGCCACTATGTGACATATTGTGTGGAGGGGCCGTTATGGAACATTATGCTGTGTGGAGGGGCCGCTATGGTACATTATATTGTGTGAGGGGGCCGCTATGGAACATTATATTGTGTGGAGGGGCCTTTATGGAACATTATGCTGTGTGGAGGGGACGCTAAGGGACATTATACTGTGTGGAGGGGCCGCTAAGGAACATTATGCTGCTTGGAGACTTCCCTAGAGGACATTATACTGTGTGGAGGGGCTGGTATGGGGTATTATGCTGTCTGGAGCCAACTTTGGGACATAGTAGTGTGTGTAAATGGGGTGTTATACTGTGTGAGATGAGAGGGCCAAAGTCAACAGTTTGCTATGGGACTCAGTCTTTGCTAGTTACGCCCCTTATTGTTAGATAATGTTATTTAGCTATTATGGCTGGTAATAAACATTCTGGTAATTAATGTGTGTTTTTAGTTTAATACACCTCCAAGTGGGATGTGGGTGAAATGTCATTGAACAAAAATTAAGGTATTTTTCCCACCATAGCAACCTACAATTTTACTGCAGAATGTATCAAAACTTATAAATTGGTAGGGTGCAGACACCTAACTTGAGGTTCTCACAGGTATTGCTACATCTACTTGAAAGAGTTGTATTTGTCTTCACAGTGCATGGTTCGATGTAGCTCTATGCTATAAAAATGCTGCACATGCCTTAACCCTTTTCCCTAGACATAATGGGAGTCTCTTCTTCATCAGTAAGCATTGCCATATCTTAGTAATGTACTATCACTTATAGTATTAAAAAAACTTTACAAAATTGACTCACTGGACACATTATTGCTACATCATATATATGATGTGAAGGGAGAAAAAAATACTGACAAGGTGACTTAGAGTTATTAGAATTACATTTTTAAAATGCCCTGTCTTGGGAGGCAGCTGCAGAATTTAATTTGTTATTTATAGACTGTAAAGTCAATTATAGGTGACTTTTAAACTAAAAAAACACAAACATCTTAACCTATGGAAATTGATGTCTCACTAGAAGCAAAGTTCTTTATAGGTTGTACGCCAGTGTCTTAGAATTGTGTAGTGTTTAGAATTAAAGACTTTAAGGAAATTTTGTGCTCACCTGACCTTTTGCACATTGGCACTTGGCATTTTGTAATGCCATCTTACCAAGTTTGAAACCAGTTTCGATTTAACAATAAGAAAATACCCACCTTGTGACCAAAGATCATGTTATGGTAGAGTTGCTAGAGCATATTTCAGAAAATAGCAGGACCTGGCTGATCACAGAGAGCAGTAGAACTAGATCTTGACATACAATACTGCTCTGAGAGATAGGCCCAGACACCCAAATGCCTTTACCAGTGCCAGCTGTAAGGCTGAATTTGGGGTCCAACTTATTACTACAGAAACTGTACTGGAAATAAATGCCCCACTATCAGAAAACAAAACCAGAACCCACCTCAGCTGCTAATTATACAAGCCCAGAGAACTCTGACCTTACATAAGCTTCTCAGGTCACCTTAAAGCAACAGTGGCTGAAGGGAGACTCCTGACAGATGACAGTGTGTCACTGAAACATTGCAAGTAATATAAGTGAGTGAGGTTGCCACAACCATGACTCTTTGTTGCAAATAATTGAGCACTGCTTTTTATGCAACTGAGTGTCACAATTACAGCCCCCTCTGTATTGCAATGGCGACTCCATTCACTTACTTGCAAAGTTGGAGGTCAGTGTTTGGTCAGGCATCAGGTGTTCCATCTAAAATCGCCATATAATCCCAGTCTAATTAGTATTGTTATAATGTGTTTCATATCTGATAAAATTATCAATAATGTAATTGCTTTTAAAGTTTGATTTTGTAATGAATTTTGTGACATAATTATATTTTTTTAATTAGAATCTCATGAATTAGGTTTTCAATAAAAACCTAGTGATAACATAGTAACATAATTGATAAGGTTGGATAAAGACTAGAGATGAGCAAAACTCTCTAGATTAGTTTTGTTTCAGGTTCGGGTGGCTTGGGTCCCAGATTTGTTTTAGGTCAAACAAGTTCGCTACGAACTACAACTTAAATTGACTTAATACATAGTGAATGACACTATCCGGAACCTAGCTCTCTAAGGCAAACACAGCCAAAGTTATGCCAAAGTAAAACCGACATGTATATGTACGGAAAAACGGATGGTGAGCAGTGGATGCAAACTCCAAACACTGCGCTGCCACTCGCTTTTATGCATTTTAACATTTAAAACTCTCCAAGAATTACCTTTTTGTGGGGAAAAAGGTGCTTGCCTGAGGTTTTTAGACACACATGGAAGTTGTATTGCAAAAAGCAATGGTTTTATAGAAGTGCCACAGGCTTGTTTGTCATATGGGAGACACATTTGTGGCTGTGGGCCTAGTTGAAAACTGATGAAGAATTGGCTTTTCAAAATCAAAATGGCTCTGTTTTTTTTATACCAACAATGTGGCACCAACAAAGTGATGGGACAGGACATGTCTGGCTGAGTGGTGGCAGTGCTGGTGCTGTAGCAACATGAGTTTGTGGCATCCCAGAGCTGGCTATGGCTGGGTTGAGGGTGATCTCTGTAGTAATTGCATTGCATTATTTCCTGTTGCTTCATAGCCTGTGTGACATAACAGGGGGTCCTGAGCCTCATACATGCATTACACCTCCCATAGGATGGAATAGTAACCAAATGTCCAATGTGAGGACATCACCTGGGTAAAGGGGAGGAGTCAGCTGATCACTGGGTCCCCATGGTAACACCCCTTCAGAAAGGTCTTGTGTGAGTAGTTAGAAGTGTGGAGTGTTAGGAGGAGGAGGTGAGGAGAGAAGTGTGATGTCCTGTGAAGAAAACACTGAGCTTAGTGCAGGTATCTCAAGTCCTAGACAGGCCCAGGAAGGTTGGAGAGCTGACATACTCCAGCTATTCAGAAGATCCTGTCCCCTGTCTGCCTAGCCATCGCCCTGAAGGAAGTTAAGCATCATCATCTCGTCAGCATGAGACTGTGGAGAGAACATTCTGGAACACGTGCTCCATAGCAAGTATCACAGGATCCAGGGGCCAAGGCCAGACCTGTGGAACATCCTGCCACCCTGACTATTGCACCCCAAAACTCTGAGCTATCAGGACCACATAACGCAAGTGGGGAATATTGTGTGCTAGTATGGTGGTGGGCATCCTCCGATGAGCCAAATAGGAGCCCTGATGCACATTAGGGCTGTAACACTGAAGTATAAAGGGCTAGGAACACCTTTCATTAAGTCTACCCTGCACCCCAGGACTTTGCTGTGTCACCAGGCGTACCCCGTTATTTTGTATTGAAGAAACTGTTTAAGTATTTGTGCCTCCACACCCATGGAAGTAAAAGTTCAACTTTACAACTGTTTCTGTGTCTGACTCTGAACCAACAACATCAGGGTGCCCCAAACACCACCAGTCGGCACAGTATAGGGGGAAGCGCCCCGGGGGAACAATCACCACCAACATTTGTGCAGCCCCCTCATCACCGGTACCAGTGATGGTAACGTTGGACAGCACCAGCGCTGTGCCCTCATGCCCAGAGACTGTGACAAGTCTGCGCTGTTTGCACCCAACTGCAGCGTTACCCCCCATCTGGTCACCAGAAGTGACAGTGCAGCATGGAATGGTATGATGGACCAGGCCGCAGGACATGTCTGGCTGTCAGGCTCACTTGTGTATCTGTATTAGTGTAGGCTGCGACTGTCAGGCTCACAACAGCAGCACAGATATTTTCCCTCACTCCGTCCTATGATTTCTATCACTAATCTGTCTGTAATTGATTAAATCTGACTAAACTTTCCTATTCCTAAGATTCTCTATCTCTATTGCATTTTGTTGGCTTTTGAGAACTCAGGGCTCTCTGTATCATTCAATGAGATGAATCACAGACCCATGCCTACATCCACCATCACTGCAATGCCTTGTGTTCATGCTTATAGCACCTTATATAGTGTTTATGACATCAGCACTGTAAGGTGTCCACTTACTACTATTACCTGAGACGCTGTTAGCTGATGTCAGTTGGCGCCAGAATGTGACTTATAAGACAAGTGTCTCTTTTGTATTTTTCCTGCGCAATACATGTGGCAGTGGTCATTTTAGTTTGTCCCAGATGAATTGGCATTTGTTCGGTTTCGTTAAAAACCAAACCATATGGAATATTTGGGTTGAAGATGGCTAGTGACTAATTAGTTCGCCCATCTATAATAAACACATAGTTCTATGTCGTACAGCCTTTAACCAAAGGAGGACAAAAGTCTACACTGACTGCCCCATATTAAGGGGGGGAAATTACTTTCTAACTCCAAATATAGGAAACAGAGTAAATCCCTGGATAAACGGCCTATCTCCAGAAATCTAATCCTGTGACATTTTTACTTTTTACTTTCATGAAAGGCATCCAGGTTCCTCTTCAATTTGTATGGTAAATCAAATATCACAAAATCTTATGGTAGTGATACCTCCTTCTCATGGTTATAGGCCTAGATGTAAAGAGATCATTAGAAAGATTTCTGTACTGTCCATTCATATATTTTTATGTTGTACTTACGTAATTGATATAGTGTGTGTGTGTGTAAATATATCATTTGTCTTTTCTAACTTTTCCTCTTGACTTGAATGACTAGCTTTAAAAAAAAAAAATTGCATTGCTCACAATATGGGAGAGTAACAAGGAGATTAGTATGAGGATGTGTGACCTGCCATCAGAGGGGTGTTGATTCCCTCTACTTTACCGCTAGCCCAGCCCCTCTGATAATTATCCCCAATTATTCATGAGCCATCAGGGACAGGGCTTGCAGGAATCTAACCCACGTAATTGGCAGATGGAAAAATAATGCCATCACAGGAATACCTGTCTTGTGCCTATCAAGTGAGAGGGAAACAAAGCAGAGCATAGTGGTAAAGTGTATAGTAGATGCCTATTGGAAGGGGATTCTGTCATACCTATAGTACCTTTTATTATTTTGCTTAATGTTGTAGAAAGAGAAAAACAAAAACATTTCTAGTCAGTAAGATTACCTCCAATAGTGTGCAATATCACTCTGAGTATTGCTTTATTGTAGACAGAAGGGACATTACATTTTTATTTTAACATTGAAGTGGATTAGGACAGATAAAATAGCAAGGCTTCTGTTTTTATCAGTTAATAAAGGAAATTTAGGCATGAAACCTTGACTTGCTATATTATATACTGTAGACCACTCCTATCAAATGCAACAGGCTGACAGCTGATAATCTGTTGAAAGATTTAACATATTCAGTGAGATTGATGATTGCAGGAAGTTCATGACATAGTCATGGTAACAATTCATAGGAACTGGAATATATTTGCTTTGTTTGCTAAATTTGTTGTTTTCCTTTGAATAATGTTGGAGCATTGTTGTGCAATGTTGCATTAATAGGAACATTTGAGTCACTATTTATTTGAGTTTGAACCAAATACGTATTTATGTGCCAGCCAGATAAATCTGAGTCTTAGTGCTGCTTTATTTTCTACAAGAAAATAAAAAAAAAGCGGTACACAATAGTACAGCTTAAAGCGATGTCAAGTAAGTCATTTTAAAGCTTTGGACAAAAATTTAGCTTTTTTTTTCCACTGACCTCCATAAGGTGCAGTTAAAGTTATGAAACACTTTATTCTGAAAGTCCTTTGATAAAACTGGACTGCTTACAGATCAAATAGATTGCTTGAAATAGCTTTTCAAATATTAAAGAAAGAAATATCTGGGATTTTAGGCTCATTTAGATCTCTTACAGCTATAACATCTGCCAGAGTATATTACACAATTGAGGATTAGCAATATTTCAAAATCCTGCTGCGCCACACGCATTGCAGATGATATAAAAAAATTCATAAAGGTAAAGTATTAATGATTTCATATTAATTTCATATGTATCATATTATTTATTATTTAATAATAAGCTTAGTGTATGATGAAGTAGAAAAACCACCAGTTCATTTCCATATGCTTCAAAAGAAGTAAACTGACCACAAACTACTTGCTAAATATAGAGAACGTCACAACACAGATGGATAAAGAAAGATATAACAAAAACAATAAGTAGTACTCCACCAATCAAATGAATTTGGCTTATCTACACTCTATATAATCTATATATAAATACAGCTATCCACGCCAACAAACAATACACAGGAGAGAAAATCCAATAATTTAAAAATGCAAATATGCTAAAAAAAAAAAACAAAAACATATAATTTATAATTAGAGATGAATGAACCGATTAGTCACGAATGGGGCTCAAACTGAATATTCAAAATTTTCATTTTTTAACAAGACTAAACATATACCAATTAGTTTTGGATGAACAAAAATGGCTGTGTCATGTGTTGAGCAGGAAATACAGGAGTGACATGTATGCATGAGTTACTGTGTAACTCTAGCACCACCTGACTTCAGCTCATAGTCTCTTAGCCAACAGACAGTGGTAGGTGGACACCATACAGTGCTGATATCTAAATAAGGTGCTGTAAGCTGGAACACGAGTCATTACTATAATGGTGTAGATAGTGTATGTATATATTTCATCTCACGGCATCATATAGAGCACTCAGTTCTGAAAAGCGTACAATTGAAAGCAATAGTTAGGAATAGGAAAAGAATTTAGTCAGATTTAAGCAATTACAAACAGATTAGTGGTAGAAATCATAGATAGGCGTAAGCGAGCAAATGTGTGATGCTGTATACAGAATGTTTAACTCTAGTATGCATGACGTTAGAAATCTACATACAAGTAATACAAACTAGGGTTAAACATGCTTTTTACTGACAGTCAGTCCTGCAGCTCCTGCTAAAGTAAAAAATTTTGTTAAGGGTTTTTTTTGGGTAAGAGTTAAAATTTTTTTACATACATACTGCTGTTCTAACAGCAAAGCATTGACTGTGCAAATCTAAAAAAAATGTGTTTTTTTTTTGCTTCATCCAATATACAGTCTAACAGTTTGCAATAATCTGAAGAAAAAAAAAACTTATTACAATTGCTCATTAGCATCCATATATTGAGTACCTTGTTCACAAAGTATATATAATATATAATGATATATAATGAATAATAAATTCATGTAGTGTACCAATATATATATTCAGTGTCGGACTGGGATGTCTAGGGCCCACCAGTGGAATTGTTTCTAGGGGCCCACCATCAGGACCCCTGCAGATCAGCGGTACCGAGACAGGACGGCTAAAGGTAATAACATGTTGGGAGCCACGCTGCTCAACCACTATACCATGTGCACCACTGCACTACCTAAACCTACTGCTACACCTTGTATGGCAAGTAAGCAGCGTGGCTACAAGAATTGTTACCTTTACCTGTAGCCGCACTGTCCTGGAAAAGCTGATCTGCAGAAGTCCTGGCTGTTGTATCATCGCAGATGTAATATTGATGGCCTATCCTAAGGACAGGCCATCAATATTAGAAAGATGGATAAATCCTTTAAAGAGGTTGTCCAGGCATTGGAGCAACCAATGTAGCTGGTGGGAGGTATAAAGTAAAAAATAAGTAAATTAAAAAGCATACTCACCTGTCCCGGCGCTCCGTTGTCCGCTGCCAGTGTCCATTCAGTCTCGTGCCGGCGACTCCTTGCTGGGAGTCCTGCACCTCATGTGATCGCTAAGACCAATTAGGTACAGGATTTCCAGAAATGAGGCGCCGCCATGAGACCGAACAGACACAGGCAGGGGACATCGGGGTGCTGGGGACAGGTGAGTATGCTTTTTTTAAAAAAAATTTCTTATTTTTACACCTCCCTGGCGACCGACACAGTGGTCGCTCCAGTTTATGGACAACCTCTTTTAAGGGGTTGTCTGGGCCAAATATTTCTATGGTCACTTCACTGGTCCCCCCACATAGTGGCCTCTTCACTGGTCCCCCATACTGTATAGGGAACAGTGATAGGGTCATTATATTGTGTGGGAGCAGTGATGGGAGCTAACATCCTGTGGGGGGGACATTAAACTGTGTGGGGCATATTAAAGGGGTTGTCCAGGGTTAATCTTTTTTATGGCCTATGCTCAGGATAGGCCATAAATACCTGATCGGTAGGGGGCTGACACACGGCTCCATCAGCTGTTCAGAGCCACTTCCGGAGCCCGTTCTTTACACAACACAGGGCCGGAAGCAGAAAGCTCCATCCGCTGTATAGCAGCCCGGCGCCTTCACTGCAGCTCAGTTCCTACTGACTTCAATAAGTGCTGAGATGCAGTGAAGGTGCTCAGCCCCTATACAGTCGACAGAGCTTTCTGCTTCTGGCCCTGTATTGTGTACAGGACGGGCATCAGAAGTGGCTCCATACAGCTGATCGGTCCGTGGTCAGCCCCCTACAGATCAGGTATCTATGGCCTATCCTGAGGATAAACCATAACAAATTATGCCTGGACAACCCCTTTAATATACCCCCCAGAGCCCACCTAATGTGCCACACTTTAAAGAGGTTGTCCAGTATAATTTTTTTCTTTTTTAATAATTAGTCCGGGGGAGGTGAATCCCCCCTACTCCCCCCCCCCCCCAAAAAAAAAAAAAAAAAAAAACACACTAAACATATTAACCTGTCTCCGGTGCTCCGGTGTCCTCCCAGCACGGTCCGGTCCTGCAGCTCCGCTGTCTTCTTTTGCCGGAAGTCCTCACTGGCTGTGACGTCCCAGGTCCCTTCCCTTAGGCCGCTGATTGGCCTCAGGGGTGACATCACAGGTAGTCACGTGCAGAGGGAACTTCAGCTGGAAGAAAACAACAGAACTGCAGGACCGAACCGCGCTGTGAGACACTGGGGCCTGGAGAGAAAGTTTGGGGGTTTTTTGTTTTGTTTTTTTCACCTGCCCCGGCGTAATTTAAAAAAAAATGAAGGAGCCACTGTATGGAGTATAAACTCCACAGTGGCCCCCACCCAGTATTATAAGCTCTACAGTGGCCCCCACCCAGTATTATATTCTCTCTACAGTGGCCCCCACCCAGTATTATATGCTCTCTACAGGGGCCCCATCCAGTATTATAAGCTCTACAGCGGCCCCCACCCAGTATTATAAGCTCTACAGTGGCCCCCACCCAGTATTATATGCTCTCTACAGTGGCCCCCACCCAGTATTATATGCTCTCTACAGGGGCCCCCATCCAGTATTATAAGCTCCACAGTGGCCCCCACCCAGTATTATATGCGCCCAATAGCCCCCCTCTCCTTCAGTGCTATTATTATACTCTGGGGTCTCCTCAGACCCCAGAGTATAATAATCGGAGGCCCAGGGGAAGTGATTAAAAATAACAAACATTCATACTCACCTTGCCTTACCTTTCCTTGGCATCCTCGCTCCATCCTGCCGTCTTCAGCGTCTTCAGGCCTTTTTCCGACGTCGCTGCTGAGGCCTGTGATTGGGCCTCAGCGGTCACGTGGGGGCGCACTGACGTCATTACGCGGCAGCGCCCCATGTGACCGCTAGGGCCTAATCACAGGCCTCAGTCACATGACGGAGGAGCACCGGAGAGGACGCTGTGCCCAGGAGAGGTGAGAATATGTGTTTATTATTTTGAGTCACCTCCCCTGGGCTGCCATCTATTGGAAAGGGGCCTGCAATATGCCAGGGCCCCTTTCCAATAACAGTGTGTATAGCGGTCGGGGAACCAGGCTTTCCCCGACCGCTATCATAGTGGCCCGGGGCCCCGGCCATCTCCAGCTGGCCACGGGTCCCATACCCCGCTGAGCCCGGTCGCGGTCACACCCCCTGCGACCGCGATCGTTACGCCTCTGGTCAGGGGCCCGATCGGGATGGTCAGGATCCCGATCAGGCCCCCATGACATGAGGACTAATAGTCGGGGCTCGGGGCCCACCGGTGTATTCACCGGTTCCCCGGTGGGCCAGTCCGACCCTGTATATATTCTATATAAAGATGAGCGAATGAGCGAAGCTGCAGAAGTGGAATTCGATCCAAATTTCAGAAAATATTCGAATCGCATTGAATCCGAATTTCTACACGCTTCGTGGTAACGATTTGGATTTAGTTCAAAATGGCTTCTGTACATATTAAGGCATGGGGCAAGGAACTCTGGGAACGTGGGATCACCCACAATGCCATGCGTGCAGCCAATCAGCAGCCAGCCCTGTGATGTCACATTCCTTTAACCCCTTCGCGAGCGCACACGGCATGTTTGACCGCTGCATCCAAGGTGTTAAATCCCCCGATCAGTTATGGAGCAGGGTGTTAACTGTAACTGACAGCTAACACCCTGCTCCATAACCAATGCTGGGAGGTTTTATCACCTCGGATGCCGCAGTCAAACATGACCACGGCATCCAAGGGGTTCCGCCATTTTTGTCACCCAACATGATTTAATTTGGATCGAATAGAATCGTATCGCGAAATTCGGCGAAGTCACCGAATCTAATTTTTGAATACTTCGCTCATCTCTAATTCTAAATGTAAACCATAAGATCATACCCATATAGATAAATAATATAATACATATCAACCAAAACACATAGCGACAATAAATATCTAAATATAAATATATAATGTAATATATGACCCCCAACCAATACTTTCACGTTAATAATAAGCAGTAATAGTAACTAATGTTAACAAATATATAAAATACAATTAAACATTTTCGGAAGAGCTAAACTTATGATAAGCCTTGATATATATATATATATATATATATATATATATATATATATATATATATATATATATATATATATACAGTCATATGAAAAAGTTTGGGCACCCCTATTAATCTTAATCATTTTTAGTTCTAAATATTTGAGTGTTTGCAACAGCCATTTCATTTTGATATATCTAATAACTGATGGACACAGTAATATTTCAGGATTGAAATGAGGTTTATTGTACTAACAGAAAATGTGCAATATGCATTAAACCAAAATTTGACCGGTGCAAAAGTATGGGCACCCTCAACAGTAAAGTGACTTTAATACTCCTTACTACATCCTCCTGATTTGCGAAAAATAAAATTGCGTCTTGTCACCTCCTGTAGCTTTTACTTCATTGCCGGTGGATCCAATGGATGAAAAGGTATTTTTGACCATTCCTCTTTACAAAACAATTCCAGTTCAGTTAAGTTTGATGGGTCGCCGAGCATGGACAGCCCGCTTCAAATTATCCCACAGATGTTCAATGATATTCAGGTCTGGGGACTGGGATGGCCATTCCAGAACATTGTAATTGTTCCTCTGCATGAATGCCTGAGTAGATTTGGAGCTGTGTTTTGGGTCATTTTCTTGTGTAAATATCCCCCCCCCCGGCATCATAAAAGCCCCCCTGCTTCTTATATATTCTTCTTAAATATTTGTTGCTGGTGAGATTGAATTGTCCCTTTTCCTTTTAATAATAATCCTGTTGGTGCTGTTGCCCCCCACCCCGCAGCAAAGTATGATGCCTCCTCAATTAAATATTAGTGTGGGTAGAGAGGGGGTTTTTCTTGAAATGCTGTGTTTTTTTGACGCCATGCATAACGCCTTTTTGTATGACCAAACAACTCAATCTTTGTTTCATCAGTCCACAGGACCTTCTTCCAAAATGAAGCTGGCTTGTCCAAATGTGCTTTTGCATACCTCAGGCGACTCTGTTTGTGGCGTGCTTTCAGAAACGTCTTCTTTCGCATCACTCTCCCATACAGCTTCTCCTTGTGCAAAGTGTGCTGTATTGTTGACCGATGCACAGTGACACCATCTGCAGCAAGATGATGCTGCAGCTCTTTGGAGGTGGTCTGTGGATTGTCCTTGACTGTTCTCACCATTCTTCTTCTCTGCCTTTCTGATATTTTTCTTGGCCTGCCACTTCTGGGCTTAACAAGAACTGTCCCTGTGGTCTTCCATTTCCTTACTATGTTCCTCACAGTGGAAACTGACAGGTTAAATCTCTGAGACAACTTTTTGTATCCTTCCCCTGAACAACTATGTTGAACAATCTTTGTTTTCAGATCATTTGAGAGTTGTTTTGAGGAGCCCATGATGCCACTCTTCAGAGGAGATTCAAATAGGAGAACAACTTGCAATTGGCCACCTTAAATACCTTTTCTCATGATTGGATACACCTGGCTATGAAGTTCAAAGCTCAGTGAGGTTACAAAACCAATTTTGTGCTTCAGTAAGTCAGTAAAAAGTAGTTAAGAGTATTCAAATCAATAAAATGATAAGGGTACCCAAATTTTTGCACCGGTCAAATTTTGGTTTAATGCATATTGCACATTTTCTGTTAGTACAATAAACCTCATTTCAATCCTGAAATATTACTGTGTCCATCAGTTATTAGATATATCAAATTGAAATGGCTGTTGCAAACACCCAAATATTTAGAACTAAAAATGATTAAGATTAATAGGGGGTGCCCAAACTTTTTCATATGACTGTATATACACAATGGTCAGCCACCAATTGTGCAAGTTCACCCACACCCAAAAAAAAGAAAGCCCGCAAATACACCCAAACCCAAAACCAAAAAAAACCCCAAAAAAAAAAAAAAAAAAAACAAAACACCATCTCCAAAAAAAAAAAAAAAAATAAAAAAATAAAATGTGAAAAAAAAAATTATTTACTCAAAAAAAAAATAAAAATTCCTCCTTCTTACATCTTTTTATTATTTTTATTTTTATCTCCCTTCCTCCTATTATTTTTATTTTTTTTTTTTTTCTCCTCCCCCCCCCCTTTCTTCCTGTAGTAATGGCACCTGTTTGACATTGTTATCAGTATAAAAGACACCTGTCCACAACCTCAAACAGTCACACTCCAAACTCCACTATGGTGAAGACCAAAGAGCTGTGGAAGGACACCAGAAACAAAATTCTAGACCTGCACCAGGCTGGGAAGACTGACTCTGCAATAGGCAAGCAGATTGATGTGAAGAAATCAACTGTGGGAGCAATAATTAGAAAATGGAAGACATACAAGACCACTGATAATCTCCCTCGATCAGGGGCTCCACGCAAGATCTCACCCCATGGGGTCAAAATGATCACAAGAACAGTGAGCAAAAATCCCAGAACCACACAGGGGGACCTAGTGAATGACCTGCAGAAAGCTGGGACTAATGTAACAAAGGCTACTGTCAGTAACACACTAAGCCACCAGGGGCTCAGATCCTGCAGTGCCAGACGTGTCCCCCTGCTTAAGCCAGTACATATCCGGGCCCGTTTGAAGTTTGCTACAGAGCATTTGGATGTTCCAGAAGAGTATTGGGAGAATGTCATATGGTCAGATGAAACCAAAGTAGAACTGTTTGGTAGAAACACAACTCGTCATGTTTGGAGGAGAGTGAATACTGAGTTGTATCCAAAGAACACCATACCTACTGCAAAGCATGGGGGTGGCAACATCATGCTTTGGGGCTGTTTCTCTGCAAAGGGACCAGGACGACTGATCCGTGTACATGAAAGAATGAATGGGGCCATATATAGTGAGATTTTGAGTGCAAACCTCCTTCCATCAGCAAGGGCATTGAAGATGAAACGTAGCTGGGTCTTTCAGCATGACAATGATCCCAAGCACACCGCCAGGGCAACGAAGGAGTGGCTTCATAAAAAGCATTTCAAGGTCCTGGAGTGGCCTAGCCAGTCTCCAGATCTCAACCCCATTGGAAGGAGTTGAAAGTCCGTGTTGCCCAGCGACAGCCCCAAAACATCATTGCTCTAGAGGAGATCTGCATGGAGGAATGGGCCAACATACCAGCAACAGTGTGTGCCAACCTTGTGAAGACTTACAGAAAACGTTTGACCTCTGTCATTGCCAACAAAGGATATATAACAAAGTATTGAGATGAACTTTTATTATTGACCAAATACTTATTTTCCACCATAATTTGCGAATAAATTCTTTAAAAATCAGACAATGTGATTTTCTAGATATGTTTTCTCATTTTGTCTCTCATAGTTGAGGTCTACCTATGATGTCAATTACAGACCTCTCTCATCTTTTTAAGTGGGAAAACTTGCATAATTGGTGGCTGACTAAATACTTTTTTTCCGCACTGTAAAATGTAACTTTTATTAAAAATACATAACAAATAAAATATTTATACGTATATATGTGAACTAACTCCAAAGTGAGCACACTTAAGTGCTAAAAATAAATAAATAAACCTCAAAAGGATTGTACATAATTCTCTCTGCCGTTTAGATGGCAGTCGATCATTTGTACATGTCTGTGTATCGTAGACTTGACCTTTGTAATACAGTTTATAATTACATAGGCCTTTGTAATACAGTGCCTTGCAAAAGTATTCATACCCCTCGAACTTTTTCACATTTTGTCACCTTACAAGCAGAACGTTAAATGTATTTTATATACTGTATATTGTTAAGCGGGTGGGCTATTTTAATGTGAAAACTGCCTGTGAAGTTAATACTTAGCAACTCTGTAACTGAGCCTTGCTTAGCAGGACTCCTTCACACATTGAACACAGCTATAGTTATTGTACATACAGAGACTCTTTCCTGTCTCTGCTATCCCTACTCTGCAGTTTATAAAGTGATTTTACAATGAATCTGAACAAACTTAAATGAAAATGATACATGGTTTTTAAAATTTTAATCAAAATCTAAAAAGTGTGACGTGCAAATGTATTCAGCCCCCCCCCCCCCCTTCATATCTATACTTTGTAGAGCCACCTTTCGCTGCAATTACAGCTTCATGTATTTTGGGATATGGCCCAGTTCACATCTGCGTTCGGGTTTCCCTTCGAGGAGTCCGCTTGGGGACCCCACAAACGGAAACCTATACACATAGAAAAGTGGTTACCTAAGGAAACCTGCGGACCCCATAGACTATAATGAGGTACGTGTGGTTTCTGCTTGGTTTCCGTACGAAACATGCGGAGAGAAAAGTGCTGCTTGCAGTATAGTGCATATTTAGTGCATATTTAGTCATTTCCATTGTGCACTTTACAGTTTGAAATCATTTGTTGTTTTAATCTGATAATTTATCAGTCTTATGCACTTGGTTTTTATATATTTATTTTTGTTCATATTTTTATACTTTAATTTCCTTTTTTATATAATGAAGTTGTTATTTCTGATTACATTTTTTCATTGTTTTAAATGAAATAAAATGTTTGTTTTGGATACTATTTAATGCCTTGTAATACGTCAGCATGCCCTGTAACATGTCAGCATGCCCCAGAGGAAGTCATAAGGGCAAAAACATAAGGGCTTTTGATTTGATAAGATTGTTTTTACTGCTAGCTTGTGCAGCACCACACTATGTGAACAGATCTCAAAAAGGTCACCTTACCCTATGGTCTCAGTTAAAGGATTCAGAGCTAGTTGTTAGGGTCTTGCCAGATGTAGCAATACCCTACACTACTGCAGCAGTCTGGGAGGAAGGACAGAGACAAGTGAGCCCTAATCTCACCCCAGTCACTCTCCCTTCCTATTGCCTCAGTTACCCTAAACGGTAAAAGGACAACCTGAAGACAAGCCCTATACTGAGTAAGTGACCACACAGAACACAGACAAAACAAACAACAAAAAGGGAGGTCAGGAAGCCAAGGGTTCAGTAACAGACGGGCAATGCAGTACAGAATCAAAATCCAAGAGAATAGTCACAAGGCAAGCCAAAGGTCAGAGAACCAGGTAACAAAACAGCAAGAGATGTAACAAAGAGAGCAGGCAAAGACAGTGCAATAACCGGCGACCATGTGAGGGCTGACAACCTGTTTATAGAAAGTCTGGGCAAGCCCCAGACTGGATTGGTAGACAGGCTGTCAATGACACAGACACAGGCAAGACTGAGATTAACTATTAGTGGAACAGAGAAAACCAAGGTGAAGAAAATCAATTACATTGTCTAGGACCGTGTTCAGACTGAGCAACAAGAAATCTACGCAAGGAACCAAACTGAACACGCCTCCTTCGCCGCAACGTGCGAGTGGAGGGTGGCGCAGAGACCCAAACAGGCAGAGATGTTACACTAGTAGGTAGATCTCTTATGCAGCTCCTTCTACTTAAAACCATCTGATCAGTATGGGATGAGAGCTGGTAGCAAGGCAAAAGAAAAAAATGAGGGGACAGACTATGCAAGTATAGAAAAAAGGCATAGACTGCACATCCCAATTATACATTGATCGATGCTTCTCAGAAAAATATACCAAAAAGGAATATGAAGTTCATAGTATTCATTTGATCAAGCTTTATAAACTCACTAGTCACTTCACGACGACTTCAGTAGACTGGGTTACTACTCTGGTGGGTGCAGTGCTTCATGGCATACTAATATGTACTACGGCAGCACAGCACCTACAGAGAGAGTCACCCAGCAGCTGAACAGCACACCTGTTGCCTAGCTAAGACCCCAGGCTCTGGGCCACCCCACTCCACAGGCACAATACCACAGCAAAGGCGGCCACCATACAGCACTGCACCATGCGAACAGATATCAAAAAATTAATTTTACCATTTGGTCTCAATCATAGAACTCACAGCTTTTTCTAAATTGTTGAAGGTGATACAGTATTTGCCATTGGGAAATATTTTTCTTATGTACATTTATGTTTTGTTACTTGAGTTCATAATATAAAACCAAACAACTTAGATGTGTTTCAATTTGAACATTTGTAAAAACATTTAATATGCTGTTCACATTTGATAAGCTGTTGATATGTTCTGAACACCCTTGAGTGAGTTTTTTTTTTTCTTTTGATCTCAAAGTGAAGCTCGAAAATTATCATTTAATTACATGTTAATCATAAAAGCATAACCACTTAAATTAATGTGACAACTCTGCTTAACTTAGATTGTCACAATTTTGATTTAGTTTATGCCTGCTAGAAAGCCTATTTTCTTCCATGAATGTAAAATAAAATTGACAAACAGAAGTGTGAGTCTTAAACTTTTAGATTTTTCTTTTATGTATTCTTGCAAACATAACTATATATTACTATGCTAGATTAATTAATGAATTAATGAATTAATGCTTTACTCATTCTTTGATTGCTAAAAGTCTATAGATCTATTTTTACTTTTTTTTTTAGCACTAACTTGTTATTTTACTTTCATTAAATAAATATGCTTCAGAAATGAATTAAGAAAATAAATGCACACTAGCTCTAAGAATGAACAAAATATACTGTCTTGTGTGGGATTTCATGTTTTGTTTGTGCGTGCTGTATTATCCTGAATGATTACTGTCCAGATGGGGCATGTGAAAAGAATTCACTGCATCATAATGATTTATAGTGCAGTGAGCTCCCAAATGGCTGGATAGCATCAGATAGCATATTGAACTGACGAAAACCTGGCCTTGACAAACACAGTTGTCAATTTCTGCATAAAGATTCAGAAGTAGGGATGGGTGAACCTTTGAAAATTAATTTTGGGTTTGGACTATTCAATTATTCATTTTGGGTTAAATAAATTTGTTACAAATCTACATTAAAATTGGCCTAAAACAAAGTGTACGACACTGTCAGAGGTTCCTAGTATTCTATCTAGCTCTCTAAGGCAAACACAGCCAAAGTAATGTCAAAGTGACAGTAAAATGGATGTGGATATAAACATCCAAAAATATGTGAAGAGTGTGGCAGTGGCAAGTGACAACTTTAGAGTTTAGAGATAAATTTGTGGCAGACATTGAATGTACTGTTTGAAAAAGAAAAAGGAAAGCTTATACCTTTTACGGAACAGATGCTGCAACAACATGGCATTACATTTGCATCTCAATAAATTAGAATTTTTTTTGAAACGTTCATTCATTTCAGTAATTCAGTAATACAATTCATAATCAGCGTCTTCCATGATTGTGTGTCCTACTGATCCAGACTGAGGGACCATTTAAAGGCTTAGGAAGCCTTGGCAGGTGACCAACTGAATTTACAATACTGAACTTTTTTACAATATTCTAATTTTCTTAGATTTGGGTTTTCATTACCTGTAATCCATAATCAACAATTACAGAAATAAAACACTTGAAATAGAACACTCTGTGTGTAAAGAATCTAGAAAATACAGTGCCTTGTGAAAGTATTCGGCCCCCTTGAACTTTTCAAACTTTTGCTACATTTCAGGCTTCAAACATAAGGATATAAAATTTAAATTTTTTTTGGTGAAGAATCAACAAGTGGGACACAATTGTGAAGTGGAACAAAATTTATTGGATATTTTAAACTTTTGTAAAAAATAAAAAACTGAAAAGCGGGGCATGCAATATTATTCGGCCCCTTTACTTTCAGTACAGCAAACTCACTCCAGAAGTTCAGTGAGGATCTCTGAATGATCCAATGTTGTCCTAAATGACTGTTGATGATAAATATAATCCACCTGTGTGTAATCAAGTCTCCGTATAAATGTACCTGCTCTATGATAGTCTCAGGGTTCTGTTTAAAGCGCAGAGAGAATCATGAAGACCAAGGAATACATCAGGCAGGTCCGTGATACTGTTGTGGAGAAGTTTAAAGCCAGATTTGGATACAAAAAGATTTCCCAAACTTTAAACATCCTGAGGAGCACTGTGCAAGCGATCATATTGAAATGGAAGGAGTATCAGACCACTGCAAATCTACCAAGACCTAGCCGTCCCTCTAAACTTTCATCTCAAACAAGGAGAAGACTGATCAGAGATGCAGCCAAGAGGCCCATGATCACTCTGGATGAACTGCAGAGATCTACAGCTGAGGTGGGAGAGTCTGTCCATAGGACAACAATCAGTCGTACACTGCACAAATCTGGCCTTTATGGAAGATTGGCAAGAAGAAATCCATTTCTCAAAGATATCCATAAAAAGTCTCATTTAAAGTTTGCCACAAGCCACCTGGGAGACACACCAAACATGTGGAAGAAGGTGCTCTGGTCAGATGAAACCAAAATCGAACTTTTTGGCCACAATGCAAAACGATATGTTTGGCGTAAAAGCAACACAGCTCATCACCCTGAACACACCATCCCCACTGTCAAACATGGTGGTGGCAGCATCATGGTTTGGGCCTGCTTTTCTTTAGCAGGGACAGGGAAGATGGATAAAATTGATGGGAAGATGGATGGAGCCAAATACAGGACCATTCTGGAAGAAAACCTGTTGGAGTCTGCAAAAGACCTGAGACTGGAACGAAGATTTATCTTCCAACAAGACAATGATCCCAAACATAAAGCAAAATCTACAATGGAATGGTTCACAAATAAACGTATCCAGTTGTTAGAATGGCCAAGTCAAAGTCCAGACCTGAATCCAATTGAGAATCTGTGGAAAGAGCTGAAAACTGCTATTCACAAACGCTCTCCATCCAACCTCACTGAGCTCGAGCTGTTTTCCAAGGAAGAATGGGCAAGAATTTCAGTCTCTCGATATGCAAAACTGATAGAGACATACCCCAAGCGACTTGCAGCTGTAATCGCAGCAAAAGGTGGCGCTACAAAGTATTAACTTAAGCGGGCCGAATAATATTGCACGCCCCACTTTTCAGTTTTTTTTTTTTTTTACAAAAGTTTAAAATATCCAATAAATTTCATTCCACTTCACGATTGTGTCCCACTTGTTGTTGATTCTTCACCAAAAAATTAAAATTTTATATTCTTATGTTTGAAGCCTGAAATGTGGCAAAAGGTTGAAAAGTTCGAGGGGGCCGAATACTTTCGCAAGGTACTGTATCCCAAAATGGTACTAGTAAGAACTACAGTTAACCCGACAAAAAACAAGCCCTTTACAATTCCATTTGTTAAAATTTTTAATAAAGGCTGTTTATATAGTTTTTATAAACCATAAAAATTATATAAATTTGGTATCACTGTAACATAGTAAAAACAATGGTTTAGTACCATACTAGCCGGGTGAACACATCCATTTACTCTCAATAAGTTAAAAAAATACCAGATTTGTAGTTTGATTTTAAAGTATTAAATATCAAGTATAAAGTGAATGGCTCATATTTACAAATCATTGTGCAACAAAATACGACAGTATTATTCTGACCATTTCTGTACAAACACATAATGCCACACTACAGTACTAATAAATAAAATGCTTACATATGTACAATGTGCATATGCCATACATACAAATGATTCCACCATGTACACATTAATATTACTGCAATACTGTTTACCATGTAAGTGTAATTTTATTTTTCTGGTATTGTATATTAAAGTGGGGGTGTTACAAAGTTCTGTTTAATAATTAATAAAAAGTAATTAATAATTATAATCTAAAAGTTCAGATTCATTGTAAAATCACTTTATAAACTGCATAGTAGGGATAGCAGAGACAGGAAAGAGTCTCTGTATGTACAATAACTATAGCTGTGCTCAATGTGTGCAGGAGTCCTGCTAAACTCAGTTACAGGGTTGGTAAGTATTAACTTCACAGGAAGCTTTTACATTAAAATAGTCCACCCGCTTAACAATATATATAAAATATATTTATTAACCTTTCCCCTCACATTTAAAAAAATAATCAAATGACAAATCACACTTTAAAATAAAGGTGTCTTCTCAGCTCTAGACAAGGAGAGAAAGGTCTGTTGCTAGTGCACTGATTCATTTTGAATGGCCAGCAGTAGAATAGTAGGAATCCCTTTCCCTCCTGTGTACAAAGCGATCCAAGTCCTATTGCTCTTTTAAGGATATCCATACGATTAATGGAGAATGAGTTGCCATTATTTGCTCCGCCATTTCAGGGTTGATTTCAAGGATTCAATGATGTCCAATTTATACAAACAATAACTAAAACCTGGGGAATAGGAATCTTTGGGTCATTTGCTTCTTGTGCTCTATTATAATGTTTAATTTCATTAACATTCTACAGGTTGTATACAGTATGCTACAAAAAGTAACATTATGTTGTCAGACAAAACTCCAGAATATCACACATGTGTATCGTGTATATGACATATCATACATTTGCAAAACATCAGCTATTATATAAAGCATGAAAACCTAGTATAACTAGAAAGGATTACAAAAATTAAAACAATTAATCTGCATGGATATCATCCATGGTATTGGTATATCTATAAAAAATAAAAAATACAAATATTTTCTGCATCTTATCCACTTCCGTCCCTCCAAATAGACTTTCATTATCACATACTTGTAAAGTGGCAACCTGTAAATATCAATTACACTAATAACTTGTATGTCATCGGCTCATGTATTAAAATAACTTACACTTAATTGAACATTATTAAGTCATAATTGGCTCTTAGACTGAAAATAACAACTTATCCATACCATATATCATGGGGTCATTCAAACATACCATTGATCAAAGAAAAAACAACTTCATATTATAACTATAATATTCACAATATATCATCATATACTTATGGTAAAAAACAATGTATATGTAAAGGATCACCAGAGCTTACAGAACAGACACAATTTAATTGTAAGTGATACATTTCCTGCACATGGGTAGTTAGTCTCATTACATATGATGCAGGAGCCCAATGTCAAAATTTATGCAGTGGTGACATGCTAGCATGACATGCAACCTATATCAAAATTGACTAAAAATGATAATATGTAATAATCATAAACTAAAGATAATTGTAAGACTAAAACAATCACATACACATTAATACAAACATATACACATGTATACAGTGGAGAAAAAAAAAGTATTTAGTCAGTCACCAATTGTGCAAGTTCTCCCACTTAAAAAGATGAGAGAGGCCTGTAATTGACATCATAGGTAAACCTCAACTATATATTTGCAAATTATGGTGCAAAATAAGTATTTGGTCAATAATAAAAGTTCATCTCAATACTTTGTTTTATATCCTTCGTTGGCAATGACAGAGGTCAAACGTTTCTGTAAGTCTTCACAAGGTTGGCACACACTGTTGCTGGTATGTTGGCCCATTCCTCCATGCAGATCTCCTCTAGAGCAGTGATGTTTTGGGGCTGTCACTGGGCAACACGGACTTTCAACTCCCTTCAAAGGTTTTCTATGGGGTTGAGATCTGGAGACTGGCTAGGCCACTCCAGGACCTTGAAATGCTTCTTACGAAGCCACTCCTTCATTGCCCTGGTGGTGTGCTTGGGATCATTGTCATGCTGAAAGACCCAGCCACGTTTCATCTTCAATGCCCTTGCTGATGGAAGGAGGTTTGCACTCAAAATCTTACAATATATGGCCCCATTCATTCTTTCATGTACACGGATCAGTCGTCCAGGTCCCTTTGCAGAGAAACAGCCCCAAAGCATGATGTTGCCACCCCCATGGTTCACAGTAGGTATGGTGTTCTTTGAATACAACTCAGCATTCACTCTCCTCCAAACACGACGAGTTGTGTTTCTACCAAACAGTTCTACTTTGGTTTCATCTGACCATATGACATTGTTCCAGTACTCTTCTGGAACATCCAAATGCTCTCTAGCAAACTTCAGACGGGAATGGATATGTACTGCCTTAAACAGGAGGAAACGTCTGGCACTGCATGATCTGAGTCCCTGGCGGCGTAGTGTGTTACTGACAGTAGCCTTTGTTACGTTAGTCCCAGCTTGCTGCAGGTCATTCACTAGGTCCCCCCGTGTGGTTCTGGGATTTTGCTTACCATTCTTGTGATCAATTTGACCCCATGGGGTGAGCTCTTGCGTGGAGCCCCTGATCGAGGGAGATTATCAGTGGTCTTGTATGTCTTCCATTTTCTAATTATTGCTCCCACAGTTGATTTCTTCACACCAAGCTGCTTGCCTATTGCAGATTCAGTCTTCCCAGCCTGGAGCAGGTCTACAATTTTGTTTCTGGTGTCCTTGCACAGCTCTTTGGTCTTCACCATAGTGGGGTTTGGAGTGTGACTCTTTGAGATTGTGGACAGCTGTCTTTTATACTGATAACAATGTCAAACAGGTGCCATTACTAAAGGTAATGAGTGGAGGACAGAGGAGCCTCTTAAAGAAGACGTTACAGGTCTGTGAGAGCCAGAAATCTTGCTTGTTTGTAGGTGACCAAATGACCCCTCTCACTACATGCCAGCACTCCGGCTCTATCATGCAGGCATGGGCGGTTGGCAGACGTCAAGAACAGTAGGTGCTTGTCGCCCAGACAAAGTGATGTCCCATGCCCAGAAGATCCAGACCGGAAGAGAGGTAAGTATAATGGGGGGGAAGGTTAGTATTGGTGACATTCTGATTTCCCTCTTCTGGAAACTGAACGTCAATGGAAAACCGCAAAATGCATCGCCCTGGCGATCTAGGTAATTATAGATTTTTGGTACAGTAAGTAATTTAGAAGTTAGGCGGGGGGGTGTTTAGCTTAGATTATAAAGATCAATTTATCCCTGACAACCCCTTTAAATACCTCTCCTGTAACAGATGAAGTCAATTTCTTTTTTGCTCGGACAGAAGGGCAAGCCAAATATCCAATACATCAATGACATTCCACTGATCCCTTTTCTCTGTTACAAGAAAAATGACTATGCACTAGTTTATCTCTAAGGGATCTTCCCTCCGAAAAGTAATTTGGGATAGTGACCTAGAATACCCCATATGTCTGAGTCCATTAGTTGGATGCCCCAATACTGTGCTAAAATGTCTATTGCCACCTCTGACCCATTGTCAAACATTGCAAATAATCTTACTGTTTCAGCAGCCTCTGTGGCCGGTTCTTTGGGAAACAACAGGTCACTCCAATTATTTATTTGAATGGGTAAAGCCTGGACATCCCCTTTCCCAAAAGCAGTTCCTCAAGTCAGATGCCTGCTTAATAAATTCATGAAAGGTTGAACAATTATGGTGCAATGTTAAATAGTGTCCCCTCGGTATTCCTCTCTTCAAGGAGGCAGGATGACTGCTATGCTACATCAAGAGAGAATTCGTCAAGATGGATTTTCTGTACACCGAGGTTTCTAGTTCACCACTGACCCGAAGGGGGCTGAATACTTCACAAGGCACTGTATGTTACTCAATTTTTTGTAATAATCAGCTTGACTGGAATGCCTCATTTGTATGGAATACCATGTCCATGCAGTACTTTCATGGCTGGATGAAATCTTTTCTTTGTTTGAGTGCTGTAGCTGCAAACATTGTGATGCTGGGAAAACGGTCAGGTAACTCATTAACTCTGTACCTACCTGCAAAGTACCTGCAAAGTAGATGGGATTCTGGCTAATCCCATCCAGACATTGCAGAAAAAAAAATCCACAGCAGAAATGCTGCGATTTCAAAAAATCGCACCGATTACAAAAATTATGCGTTGTGGTTTTGGAAATCTCAGCATGTCAATTATACCTATGGAAACGCGGGTGGTTTCCCCATAGGTATAATGGAAGCAGAAAGTCCACAGGTGTGAATAGCGCTGCGGAAAAACGTGATGCGTTGCTGCTGCAGTTTTTCCCGCAGCGGTTTTTTGCTGTGCCCTCCTATGTGGGGCCTTAGTCTTAAGGAGGCTTTCTTTAAAGTGATAAAAGTGCAGCCATGTTATAATCTTTAGGGACTCATTGAAGTAGTTGTTTTGTTTTCAGAATCCTACATGCTCTGTCAGCTGCATAGAAAAATAAATAATCTATGAGGTATTTATTCAAATGATCATTAGTGACGGTTTCAGGGATGCTGCAAAAGCAGATATTGTTACCTCTACAGCGGTCCACAAGATCTGCCAACTTTAACTTGACTGCAGCTATATCTTCTGTTTCATTCTGTGAATCTACAAGTGTATTATGGGCATGGGTGAATTCCATTTTATCTTCTAAATGTTCTGTGTGGTCTCCTATCTCTTTAATATCTTCAGAAAGTATTTTATTTGCAGATAGAAAATCCTGATGTAAACTGTCTCTGATGTCTGCCAGCATTGCTTTCATGCTGGATTCAGTTATGTGTGATTCTTGGTGTTTAGAATAATATGCTTTGCGGAGTTTTGCTGCATGCACTGACATGACACTGTGCAGGAGAAACTGCCCTTTTTACTCAGCTTTGCCTCCAGTGTCTTGTGGCTGAAAAGCTTACAGTAGCTACATTGTTGGGGTTCCTGTTTCTGGAAACATATGCAGGGCTGGAGTAAGCTAAGAGATGCGCCTGTCTGTGTCATCTTGCATCCAATCCTGATGGGGGAAAGTAATTTGGCATTTTCAGCAGCCCTGACTTTTTAGACCTGCCTTTGGCCATATCGCTGGTAAGTCCACGCTGTGGTCTGCTTGCTGGGTCACTTAGTATGAGATTATGCCACTAATTAAACACTGTGAGCCGCTTTGAGATGGTGCTTGGAGTAGAGCTCAGACTCACACGCCTGCTCGCCACACACATCCACATCAGTACTTTAAATAATTAGCATATTCTACTATTTTAATGTATTTACATACTTCTATGTGTTGCTGTTATTATACCACTCTGTATGTACATTGTGTAAAATAATTGTGGAAAACTGTGAATTCAACACAGTCTTTTTTTTTATTATTCATCAATTGATGTCCAAGAATAGTAGAAATGAAAAGCATTGATGCATTAACAAATCAGCCTTTGGCACAAACAGTCTGATGCTCCCATTTTTCCTAGGCCTGCCTGTACGGTTATTTCTCGATGAGATCTATTTAGAAGAATGTTTATTTCTCGATGTTAATTACAATCATTTCTAAGAAACTATGGCTGAAAATTATATTTGAGAACATCAAGTAAATTACAAGCAATATTTTAATCTTTACTAATTCAATAATTAACACCTACTTTAAGCCATATGATTGTTTAGAATTATTCAACATTTAGTATTACAGTCTTATTGTTATGAATTATTTTTTACTTTATCATTTCATTTTCTAAAATGATAAAATTGAAGAATTTTTATTACTGAAAAATCTGTACTATACAGTCAAATTGGATAATTTTTGCAGTATATAATAATAATAATAATAATAATAATAATAGTCCTTTAATAGTCCCACAGTGGGGAAATTCAGTGTGTTACAGCAGCAAAGTAAGATAAGATAAGCAGATACAAATACAAAATGTACAGGAATGTACCAAGGTGAGAGGCATTACATTAATAGCAGACAGACAGATAGGACGTAGCGGGGGGGGGGGGGGGGATATATGCATGGGTTTGTGCAATCCTCATTCTGATGAATAGGACAGATACAGATATTTGTGTTTTTCTTTATAAACAAGAACAAATGACAACAGATATGCAAAAAGTGATGTGTTAAACACTTATAGATAGCAAAATATCTCCTTTTTAGTAGTAAAGTATAGAGGTTTATTCCATTAGTTCTCTTAAAAAATATAGAAGCAAGTCAATACAATGACCTTTGCTGAAGCGTTCACACTTTGGTTTACATTCACATTTTTTTTTTTTAGGTTGACTTTTTAAAACTCTGCATAAGCATACATATTTTACGATATTTTTCACAAAGGGAATATTTAATCAGTATTGCTGGAGACTGCATTATTCATTGGTTGCTATGGATAATGAGGTCAGTTTTTCTACAGTTTGGACAAACCTCCACCAGTATATACATTTGTTATAGGAGCAATGTAGTAGTAGGAACAAAGTACCTAAAGTTTATACCCATATGGATGTAAATTTTGGTCCATGATAGAGTATGCTATACTGAACCATATTGCACGTGCAGTCATTTGAAAACAAAAAATATACCAACTCATGGCCAGTCTTTCAGATTCCCCATCTTCAGACAAACCTGAAGATAGAGCTGCAACATAAAAATCCAGCAAATAAATCAGCCAGAATTGTGTTTATGAATTTTGGATGATGTATTCTTGCTCATAACTACCTTTTATATGATATTAGTAGTTTATCTTGTGACTGTGTATCTGGACTTATTCTTGAATCTCAGATTTTGTAGCCATTGAGTTGTGTGTGAGATTCCATTTTTCATATTGCATATTTGCTGAAAGCAAGGAAATCAGTCTTTATAGACAAAATAGTGGTGTAATATACAACAATACACAACATCTGATGAAGAATTTGTATGAACTCTGGATGAAACAAATCTACATAGAAGAGATAACTTGACTTTTGAAAGTATGATAATTTGCTGCAGTATGATATCTTATCACAGAAGATAACAAATGACAATGGATAGTCTTTAAAAAAAAAAAAAAAAAATTAATACTTACATGTGATTGGAAACTTTGCTACATCTGTATATACTGTCCCAGGCCGTAGTGTGTATTCGCATGGCCTACTAGTGTGCCATATGGTCAAAAACGCAGTGCAGAATTGTGTGCTCTTACCATGGGTATCCTCTGTTTTATTAAGCAGTTTTTGATCATGCAGATTGAAAACATGTGTCTGATGTGTAAAAGCCATGCTGGCAAAAATTTATTGTAAAACTGTGTGTTTTTAATAGAAATGACAGAAAATGTTTTGCCATTATTTTTACCAAAATGGCAAAAAGTGTCAGGTATAAACATATCCTAGAAAAAAGAGCACAGTTGTATGCCACAAAGTTTTTAACACACAGTTTTCACTACTATAAAAAGAGGGTTTTGTGCTTGTTCTGATAGGCAGAAGATATTTTTGTTTTTGCCTTCCCAAAAATGAAGGGAATTTATCAACCCTGTAATCAGTTTTCTGGCACTAAAAAGTCGCAAAATAAAGTTTGGTGACTTTTTAACCTTGTTTGGTGAAACAAATGCTTCTTTTTACTCCACGTTTGGGTAGTAGGGTGCATGGTCACTGCACCCAAACAAAAATAATATTATTTTCACCAGAAAATTGGCTTAAATTTTTGCTAAAATTTACATTTCTTGTATACATTCAGTCAGAGATGCAGCAGACATGTGCCTTTTAATAAATTTACAAACAAAAAGAAAGTCCACAGCACTCCACCAATTCTTTTGTCTCCTACCACCATTTGCATTTGGAAAACACATAGAAAATTATGTGAATACATGCTATCAGGCCTTGAATCTCCCTAGGCTTATAACTATAAGGAGCAGAGAAAGGTGTCAGCATCCATTTGAGATTATAGTCCAAATCTTGTTCGAGCATAATAAAAAGTGACTTTTTTGATGTTATGCCCAAATGGATGCTGCTAGCTTTCTCTATTCCTCTTAATAAATTTTGTGTATATCACGCCAGCAGGCTTCTTACTAACACTAGAGCATGCAACACCAGTCTTTCTTTAATATAGTGGCCTGTATAGACAAATCCATATATTCCAGTACATTATGTGTGTGAAATAGAATACTATTGAGGTTTTTATGCAGAGAAAATCATCTTGTAGAAACAGTGTCCGTCCGTGTAGGAGAAACTACACAGGATGTCAGAATACAAAAACAGTGTAAAAAAAGTAGTTTCTCCTACTGCCTTGTGTAAGAAAAACTACACAGTCAAGTCAAGTCAGAGCAGAGAGCAGCAGTAGACCCATCCCCCTCCAGTTGACCCTAGCATCTGCTTGACCTGATGCTGAGATCAGCGCTACATAGATAGATATGGAAGAGTGAAGTAATCAGGCGATACCTTTTAGAGGCTAACTGAGTATATTTGATGGTAAGCTTTCAGGAGCACTAGCTCCCTTCATCAGACATGGTGTTATACAAGAAACTGAAAATTCACAGATTTTTTATACCCTAAAGACATGGTCTTCAAAAGATCTTAGAATCCTTAAAAAACAAAATGCAATCTAAGTAGAGAAGTTATTTACAACAGGTCAATAAATAGATAGATAGATAGATAGATAGATAGATAGATAGATAGTTTAGGGCACTTAGTCAGAAACAATATACATTCAATTTTTAACTAATGAACATTGATAATAGTGATAATACAATTATTACAAGGCAAGTAAAACTAGACAAACAGAACAATTGTAAAAAACTTCTGACTTCCAGCAATATTAGGGTTTAAATCCAATGACTTTATTTTGCATATTTAAAAGCTTATCAGTACTTAACAGCCATAACTGAATCCCATTGAACATATGGCTGGAACCCATGAGGACATATTCAGTGAAAAGGGGGTAAGATCTAGAGATGAGCAAACCGATTCAATTCCGAGCTTGATTTGATTGAAATATTCCAAATTGTTCAGTTTTTAATGAATCAGAATAAATGACGTTTCGTCTTGGATTAACTAAAGACACATACACACGTGGACAAAATTGTTGGTACCCCTCGTTTAATGAAAGAAAAACCCACAATGGTCACAGAAATAATTTGAATCTGACAAAAGTAATAATATATAAAAATTCTATAAAAATGAACAAATGAAAGTCAGACATTGCTTTTCAACCATGCTTCAACAGAATTTTTTAAAAAAGAAAACTCATGAAACAGGCCTGGACAGAAATGATGGTACCCTTAACTTAATATTTTGTTGCACAACCTTTTGAGGCAATCACTGCAATCAAACGATTCATGGAACTGTCAATGAGACTTCTGAACCTCTCAACAGGTATTTTGGCCCACTCCTCATGAGCAAACTGAGGGACAGTGTTCTTTCTAAGATATGCTTCATTTTTCTGTCTGTGAACATAGAACTGATGTGCCTTGCCAAACATTTCGATTTTTGTCTCATCTGTCCATAGGACATTCTCCCAGAAGCTTTGTGGCTTGTCAACATGTAGTTTGGCAAATTACTTTTGTCAGATTCAAGTTATTTAAGTGACCATTGTGGGTTTTTCTTTCATTAAACGAGGGGTACCAACAATTTTGTCCACCTGTGTATGTCTGTGAGTCACTGTTACATTCTGGCGTCATCTGAGATAACCTGACAGCCTCTATTCCAGGAGTTAGTGGTGGGTGGACACCTTATAGTGCTGATATCACATACAGTATTATAAGATGCTGTGTGCAGGAACACAAGGCAGTGATGGTAGAAGTAGGGAACAGATGTGTTATTCATCACTGCATGATCCAAAGCAATTACTCCATTTACTTCAGCAATACATAACACTGAGTCCAGCAAAGTTTGCAATAGAGCGAGAGAATCTTAGAAGTAGGAGAAGTAGAGCAATGTTTAGTCAGATTAAATCAAATACAGGCAGATAGTACAATAAAACAAAGATACAGACAAACAAAGGACAGTTAACCCTTCCATTGCCAATAATTTAATTTTATCTAAGTCTGTTTTGCAATAGAGCAGTTTTTTACTGAAAAAGTCTGTCTTGTTAGTTAAAAATCTTTTCTTTTTTTTTTTTAATCAAATCTTTATTTAACATATATGTGACAAACACAGAAATAAAACAACTTGTGATTGAAAGCTTAAAGATCACACAACGCCGGACTAAATGCGGCCTCGTGAGTTAGAGCCACCCATATGTAATTTTCAATTTAAAAGGGGGGAGGAGAAGTAAAGGAAAGGTGGGAAGGAGCTGGGGGGGAGGGGGGGAGAGAGAGGGACAGATGGAACAGATAAATGTCAAGAGCTCAAAGCTAAGCAACAAAAAGCTATAAGCAATAAAACAATAAACAGTAGACAGAAAACAGTAAACAGTCGCCTCCGCACCTCATAGCCCTAAATTGCCGGGACAACAGCACTCAGCAGACAGGGGCAGTTACAAACCCCAGACCAATAGCAAAAAGAAAATAGATAATATAAATATATTAATATATTGAACAGAAGTGAAAGGGAAAATTGACATAGGATTCTGGAGCGAGAGCTCACCGAGGGTCATCCAGGAGGTAAAATCTATACTTGACCGGTAAACCTGAGCCAAGGGGACAATGTATTGAGAAATTTGCTACGGAAGCCTGTGGCCCAACTAGAGAGCTCCTCAAATCTGCAAATTTGATTCATCCAGGCTAGCCACTCTGCATGAGTTGGCGGTGCAGTTTGCAACCATTTCTGGGGAATCAAAAATTTAGCAGCTGCAAGCAGATGTGTGGTTAAGTCTTGCCTGGAGGGTGTAAAAGCAGCATCAGGTAAAGCCAATGCAATCTGGGTGAGCGAAATCTGAAAGTTAGAGGAGAGGATCTTCCGAATTGTGGACTCAACCGACATCCAATATAAGGCCAGGACTGGGCATGACAACCATATATGAGAAAGAGAGCCAGCAGCTTGGTTACAGCACCAGCATAGGTCAGTATCCGAAAAATCTTTTCTTAAGAGTTTCTTTGGGCAAGAGTATACATTTTTTGTTAGATACATATAAACTACTGTTCTAACAGCAAAACACTGATTCCATCTAATCTTAAAAATCTCTGCTTCTTAGGGTTCTTTTTTGTGCTCACCTAATAAACAGTGTGACGCAGCCTGCTAATCTGAAAAATCTCCCTTTGTCAAGGGTTTTTTCTTTTGGTTACCCAATATACATAAAAACTGTGGCCACTGTAATGAAGAAAAAAAAAAAAAAAAAAGCTGACTGACGCAATTCTAGTTTAATACTCACTGACCAGGTCATCCTTTTAGTTCTTTTAGTTTCCTATTTTACTTAAAATAGTTTTTTTGTAAAAAAAACAAACAAAAAAAAAGGCATACACAATTACACACAGTGTCTGAATTGTTGCCAATCACAATTATAATTAGGCAGTTTACAGTAAAATGACTGGAAAAAAAGGAGAGACAGGCAAAAGGAGGGGGGAGGAAACACTCGGAGGAATGTGGGTGTCTACACCAACTCTATTGGTTTTGGTGGCACCGCAAATAGCCGCAAGATTGTTGTACTTCCTAAGAATAAAGATGTTTTTGATTACTTAGCTCGCTCATCTCAGTCACAGGAAGATATTGCATCCAAGAGTGTTTTGATATTGACTCAGGTTTCTGTGTGTTCCTCCTCCTCAATTACACATAATTTACCGCAGGGCCTTACTGCAATGTCAACCTTTTCTCCTTCATCTTCTTCACTGACACAGATCCAATTCCATGTGGCACCTGATGAGAAAGCTATTTATCCTAGTCAGAGCATTTTTTCTCCTTTTTTTGATGAGCTGGATGAGAACAGTTAGCATTGTTTGCAAGTAAAGGAGGAAGACATGACATGGGGGTAAAGGTAGCAGTGGCAGGGGGTGTGGTACTATTACTGGTAGTCATTATGGTAGGGGAACTAGGGAGAAATATGAAGGTGAAAATTATGAGGGTGTGCAGGAATCCCATGGTCATGATGAGGCAGAAAAAAGTGGGGAAGACGATGACATTGCCAATGATGATTCTTTTGCAGATAAAACCTAGCAACTAGGTTAGGGGAATGAGGTGACATCAGAAGTAAAGTGTGGTAGCAGTGGTGATAGTAACAATTCCAGTCAATGTACAACCCCAACATCCAAAAATCCTGCCCGGGGCAGACCTAGGGGAAGCTTGCAGGGTCCAGTGTTGAAACTGGTGGTGGTAGTGGTATACACATTTCTGATGCTGCTGGTGTTGATGGTAGCAACTACACGCGGTCATCTCCTGTGCAGAAATGTTTTTATCCATGGCTTTGCACAAGATGTGGAAGCAAAAACGTAGCTGTGGCCATGCAGGTACAAATGTAGGAACTACATCTTTACATACTCACATGAGAAGGCATTCCCATCTTATTTGGCACAATAGACTTGGCAGTGGCACTGGCAGGTGAAGTGAGCAAGTACTTCCTACTTCTTCTCACTGTGATCTTCCTCATAGGCAGACCACGTCTACACATGGGGGAAAGCCACTTCTTCTACATCATTTCTCAACTAGGCACACAACCATAAATTTGCCTCCCAAATAACAAGTGTATAGCACTTACAAGTCATAAAAATGGGCAAATCCATTGCTTTTTGCTACATGACCACCATGTGTACCTAAGAAACCCTGGGCAAGCACTTTTCTCCAAAAAAGGATAATAGACATACATGTCACATTCACTTTCATATAACTTTGGTTGTGTTTGCCTTGGAAAGCTAGAAATTGGATAGAAAGATTCCTAGGAGCTTTGACAGTGGGCAAGCACTTTTCTCCAAAAAAGGATCATTTTTGGAGAGTTTTAAATGTTAAAATCCGTAAAAGCGAGTGACAGCACAATGTATGGTTAAATTCTGAGTTTGTATCCACTGCTTACTATCCTTTTGCCCATAGACATACATGTCACATTCACTTTCATATAACTTTAGTTGTGTTTGCCTCGGAAAGCTAGAAATTGGATAGAAAGATTCCTAGGAGCACTGACAGTGTTATACAGTATGTTTTAAGTCAATTTAAGCTGTGGTTCATACCAAACTTGTTTGACTGGAACAAATCCCAAACCTCCGGATATCTGAAATAAAACAAATCTTGAGAGGTTTGACCATTTTTAGTAAGATCCATGCATTTTCAGCTGTGGCCTACTTTTACACTATAAGGTACAGACTACAAGTATGGGAGTCCCATGCATGTCCTACCCACTACAATGTCTATGATTCTATTTATTTCTGAGATATTTCTAAGGCCCGGATCACATCTGCGTTCGGGTTTCCGTTCGGGAAGTCCGCTTGAGGACCCTCCGAATGGAAACCTATACGCATAAAAAAGCAGTTTACCTGGGAAACCCACAGACCCCATAGATACTGGGGTAGCAGCGGTAGCGGCTGCCACAGGGCCCTGGACATTAAGGGGCCCAGAGCCCTGTGGCAACCGCTGCCACGAACCCCACAAACACTGCTATCATTATACTCTGGGGTCTTTTCAGACCCCAGAGTATAACGATTGGGGGCCCTGGGGAAGTGAGCGAACATAAAAAACACTGTAACTTAGCTCTCCTACGCTCCGACAGCCTTCAGGCCTGTTTGGTGATGTCCCAGACGTCAGCCGACGTCATTATGCATCGCGACGCCGGCCTGGATCACGCGAGATCTGGTCCAACATTGAAGATGGCCGAAGTAGCGCAGGGGAGTGCACCAGAGCGAGAGAGATGTAAGTAGCATTGTTTTTTATGTTTGCATCCTCCCCTGGGTCTCCGATCATTATACTCTGGGGTCTGAAAAGACCCCAGAATATAATAATCGTTCATGGGTGGTCCATAATGGGGCGTACTACTGTGTGCAGGGGCCACTATGGGACATAATACTGTGTGCAGGGGCCACTATGGGGCATAATAATATGTGAAGGGGCCACTATGAGGCATAATACTTTGTGCAGGGGCCACTATGAGGCATAATACTGTGTGCAGGAGTGCGGTTTGTGTGGGGAGGTGTTGGAGGGGGTGGTCTGGGGGGGCCCCATGTCAAATGTTTGCCTTGGGGCCCAGCCATTCCTAGTTACGCCATTGAAGCGAACACTGTATCTCTTCACATTTCAGTTCTCAAGCAAAATGTGACAGTTTTCCCTTCAAAATTTCATGATATTTTGCTAAATTCATTTTTAAAACAAATCGATTGATTGATTGTTCCATGGAGGATTTGCATATTTCACTTTAATAAGGAATAGCAACACTTTATTTTTGTTTAATAATTATTGTGAATGTAGATCTCAATTTAGAGATTAGATTTACTTTTGGATTCTGTTTTTTCTGTTATTCAGTTTAAGTAATGCCGCCATGATTGTTGATAGTATTCTTTCACAATGAAACATAAAAAATGTCCAAAGGGCTAAAAACCCAATATACAGTGGATACGCAAAGTATTCGCCTTTAAATTTTTCACTCTTTGTTTCAGTGCAGCTAGAGATGAGCGAAGTATTCAAAAATTCGATTCGGCAACTTCACCGAATTTTGCGATATGATTCTATTTGATCCGAATTAATTTGCGGTGAATAAACAGCTATTTCCTGTCTGCAGAGAGCCGGGGTGGGCAGCAAAATGGCGGAAACCCTTGGATGCCGCGGTCATGTCTCTCTCTCCAGCACGAACAACTTTTATTCATGTGGAAGGATCTGCTAACAAGCAAAGACACGCCTACCCAATCACATCACTAGAGAATATCATGTAACCGTCTGATGTCACAAAGGTCCTTACTAAATATTCGTTACCGCAAAGCATCAGGAAATCCTGATTCCATGTGAATCGAATAATTCCTGAAATTTGGATTGAATTCCACTTCTGCAGCTTCAATTCGCTCATCACTAATTGCAGCCATTTGCTACAAGCAAAAAAGTTCATTTTATTTCTCATTAATGTACACTCAGCACCCCATCTTGACAGAAAAAAACCCAGAAATGTAGATATTTTTGCAAATTTATTAAAAAAGAAATACTGAAATATCACATGGTCATAAGTATTCAGACCCTTTGCTGTGACACTCATATTTAACTCACATGCTGTCCATTTCCTTCTCATCCTCCTTGAGATGGCTCTACTCCTTCATTGGAGTCCAGCTGTGTTTAATTAAACTAATTGGACTTGATTAGGAAAGTCATACACCTGTCTATATAAGACCTCACAGCTCACAGTGCATGTCAGAGCAAATGAGAATCATGAGGTCAAAGGAACTGCCCAAGGAGCTCAGAGACAGAATTGTGGCAAGGTACAGATCTGGCCAAGGTTACAAAAGAATTTCTGCAGCACTCAAGGTTCCTAAGAGCACAGTGGCTTCCATAATCCTTAAATGGAAGAAGTTTGGGATGACCAGAACTCTTCCTAGACCTGGCCGTGCAGCCAAACTCAACAATTGTGGGAGAGCCTTGGTGAGAGAGGTAAAGAAGAACCCAAAAATCACTGTGGCTGAGCTCCAGAGATGCAGTAGGGAGATGGGAGAAAGTTCCACAAAGTCAACTATCACTGCAGCCCTCCACCAGTTGGGGCTTTATGGCAGAGTGGTTCGAAGGAAGCCTCTTCTCAGTGCAAAACATATGAAAGCCCACATAGAGTTTGCCAATAAACACATGAAGGACTCCCAGACTATGAGAAATAAGATTCTCTGGTCTGATGAGACGAAGATCGAACTTTTTGGCGTAAATTCTAAGTGTTATATGTGGAGAATACCAGGCACTGCTCATCACCTGCCCAATACAATCCCAACAGTGAAGCATGGTGGTGGCAGCATTATGATATGGGGGTGTTTTTCAGCTGCAGGGACAGGACGACTGGTTGCAATTGAAGGAAAGATGAATGCAGCCAAGTACAGAGATATCCTGGAAGAAAACCTCTTCCAGAGTGCTCTGGACCTCAGTCTGGGAGGAAGGTTCACCTTCCAACAAGACAATGACCCTAAGCACACAGCTAAAATAACAAAGGAGTGGCTTCGGAACAACTCTGTGACCATTCTTGACAGACCCAGCCAGAGCCCTGACCTCAACCCAATTGAGCATCTCTGGAGAGACCTGAGAATGGCTGTCCACCAACGTTCACCATCCAACCTGATGGAACTGGAGTGGATCTGCAAGGAAGAATGGCAGAGGATCCCCAAATCCAGATGTGAAAAACTTGTTGCATCATTCCCAAGAAGACTCATGGCAGTACTAGCTCAAAAGGGTGCTTCTACTCAATACTGAGTAAAGGGTCTGAATACTTATGACCGTGTGATATTTCAGTTTTTCTTTTTTAATAAATTTGCAAAAATATCTACATTTCTGTTTTTTTCTGTCCAGATGTGGTGCTGAGTGCACTTTAATGAGAAATAAAATGAACTTTTGAGTGAAAAATTTAAAGGGGTCTGAATACTTTCCGTACCCACTGTAGGAACTGTTCCATGATTGTGAAGATAAATATCTGAAGCGTCTTAAATATTATTCAATATGCATAGCTTGCAGAAAACGCTCTTCTTTAATTGCTAAATCTAAAATAGAGTTTTGCATATTTTAATGATTCCCTTCTCCATTGATGGTCCAGGAGGAGGATCAGCTTGATTCTCTGTAAATCTCAAAGCTAGTGGGTTCAATCTCCCATCTTAAGTGGATGAATGATGTTAAAATTCTCTACTTCATTAATTTTCTGAGATGTGCTGTGAATCCACCAGTTAGTTATCTTAATCACAGTTGCTATTCATAGTTAAGCTTCTTTTATTCTACATTTAACATTAATTTATGTTTTCTATCCAATGCTGTATTATTTTACAAGTCTTAATATCAAGTTAGAATCTCTAATGATAGTTGAAGAGGTAGATGAATAGCAAAACCTGAATCACCTGAAAACCTACCACTTGCTAACATTCCTGTTTTTAGGAAATACATGTACAATGTTTCCTTTACTTTTCATATAACTATACATTGTGCTAATTCCCTGTTATCCCTTTTGGAAATATATTAATACATTCGCAACTAGAAGTTACCATTCCACTTGTTAATAAGATGTGTCCCTGAACACACCATCTGATCAGTTCTAACAGTGACAGATTGTGTAGGAACATACCCTTTTATTAGTCCAGAGATGTATTCAAATGAATCAGTTTCTGATTTCTAGTTTCCAAATTGGAATCCTTAGCTCTAAAGGAGTTGTCCCATATGGGGAATGATGCTGAGGGACTCAGTACGACCATGTACAGTGCCTTGCAAAAGTATTCATATCCCTTGAACTTTTTCACATTTTGTCACCTTACAACCACAAACTTAAATGTATTTTCTTGAGATTTTAAGTGATAGACCAACACAAAGTAGCAGATAATTGTGAAGTGGAACAATTTTAATCAAACAAAAATCTGAAAAGTGTGACGTGCAAAAGTATTCAGCCCCCTGTACTCTGATACCCCTAAATAAAATCTAGCGCAATCAATTGCCTTCAGAAGTCACTTAATTAATCAACAGAGTCCAGCTGTGTGTAATTCAGTCCCAGTATAAATACAACTGTTCTGTGAAGGCCTCAGTGGTTTGTTAGAGAACACTAGTGAACAAACAGCATCATGAAGACCAAGGAACCACCAGAAAGGTCAGAGATAAAGTTGTGGAGAAGTTTAAAGCAGGATTAGATTATAAAAACATATCCCAAGCTTTGAGCATCCCAAGAAGTACTGTTCAATCCATCAGCCAAAAATGGAAAAAGTATTATACAACTGCAAACCTACCAAGACATGACCGTCCATCTAAACTGACAGATCAAGCAAGGAGAACACTGGTCAGAGAAGCAGCCAAGAGGTCCATGGTCACTCTGGAGGAGCTGCAGAAATCCACAGCTCAGGTGGGAGAATCTGTGCACCGGACAACTATAAGTCGTGCACTCTACAAATCTGGCCTTTATGGAAGAGTGGCAAGAAGAAAACCATTGTTGAAAGAAAGACATAAGAAGTGCAGTTTGCAGTTTGCCACAAGCCATATAGGGGATACAGCAAACATGTGGAAGAAGAGATGAGTCCAAAGTTGAACTTTTTGGCCTAAATACAAAGTGCTATGTGTGGCAGAAAAGTAACACTGCTCATCACTCTGAAAACACCATTCCCACTGTGAAACATGGTGGTGGCAGCATCATGCTGTGGGGAGGCTTTTCTTCAGTAGGGACAGGGAAGCTGATCAGAGTTGATGGGAAGATGGATGAAGCTAAATACAGGGCAATCCTGGAAGAAAACCTGTTGGAGGCTGCAAAAGACTTGAGACTGGGAAGGAGATTCACCTTCCAGCAAGACCATGATCCTAAACATACAGCCAGAACTACAGTGGAATGGTTTAGATCAAAGAATATTCATGTGTTAGAATGGCCAAGTCAAAGTCCAGACCTAAATCTCACTGAGCATCTGTGGCAAGACATGAAAATTGCTGTTCACAGACGCTCTACATCCAATCTGGCTGAGCTTGAGCTATTTTGCAAAGAAGAATGGGCAAAAATCTCAGTCTCTAGATGTGCAACTCTGATAGAGACATAACCCAAAAGACTTGCAGCTGTAATTGCAGCAAAAGGTGGCTCTACAAAGTATTGATAAAGGGGGCTGAATACTTTTGCACGTTACACTTTTCAGGTTTTTATTTAATTAAAATTTTGAAAACCATGTATCATTTTCCTTCCACTTCACAATTCAAATCTCAAGAAAATACATTTAAGTTTGTGGTTGTAAGGTGACAAAATGTGAAAAAGTTCAAGGGGTATGAATACTTTTGCAAGGCACTGTATTGCAGATACCCCTCGATAGATCAATCTTTAGGAAAGTTGTTGCCTTGGTGGAATAACTCCTCTGACTTTTCAATGCAAGTTAAAAATTTGGCCAGTATGTAGACACAACACAGTTCTATAGTCACCATTGATCTGTGATTTCCCTACACAAACTGTGACGTTCTGCTGCAAAATACTATAGTACATGACTTTTAAAGGAGCAGAATGTCTCTGTATGTTACAGTGACTTAAATTGTTTAAAGTAAGGAACTTAATTTTTCAACTGAAACTAGTACTTTACAGAAAATAAATATCTGTTTCAGTCTCTCACAGAACATTGTGCAGCTATTCAGCTGATATCTTGTGCTATTTTTTTTTTCAAAGGGAAATACAACACTTTGGTTGAATAAGCATCTTTTCAGGCACCACTTAACTGACAAGCAAATGAACACTTTATATCTCATTCCCTGGTGTCTTCACTTCAGGAAAATAACAGCAATGCCTGGGCCAACACTTTAAACAAAATGCATTGCTAAAATGTACTGTTCTCACTTGTCTAATGTACTTTATTTTCAGCACCATTGCTTCACAGGTGCAAGGGTAAGAAGAACTTATAGTTAAAGAGTAGCTATAGTTTTGTAAACCCTTTCACATGTCCTAGTGACATATCAGAAGTTTTGATTGGTGAGGGTCCAGTTGCTGAGAAGAACCAAGCATGCAATACACAGATCCATCGAAAGTATATGAGTCTGCACATCACACACTCAACTCTCCCAGAAAAGCCAAGAAGAGCTGATCAAGAGTACTTGCAACCCATTGTTTTCAATTGGTACCTATATCCCAAATGATCATCACTTCTGAAATGTCACTATGTACCCTTTAAGATTCTGCACTTTCCAGGGTAAATATATTGATATGTCTATTTGAAACAATCTAGACAATGCTCTGATCATGGGCATTAACCCTGCTAAAGCCTCAGTCAAACATTCCCAAAGTGCCATTTTCCTGGCAGCACATGGGCACCACCATTGCACAGATTCACAGTCCTTACAGTGAAGAAACCTTTTGTTCTCCAGATGGAAGGAGTGCCACCTTAACTTTTGAGGCGATTTTACATGGAACAGGTTTTCCCCATATTTCTTGTAAGGGCCACCTATACATTTATAAAGGTTTATCATATTTCAGCTTAAACCATAGGTGACAGCAAACCGTCGTATACATGCCACCGGGTTCTAAAGGTAAACTGTCGTGCTATTACACTGAGTGGGTGGCTTCCAGAACGGGTGTTAGCTGTAACTTAAAGGGGTATTCCCATAAACATGACCATATCAATATTTGTAGATAATTAAAAGTTAAACATTTTTGCAAGTATAAGTAGTTAAAAATTCTGCAGAGTTTTAAAGATTTTTTCTAACCATCTTAATGATGGTGTTGTCTTGACTGGTTGCAAATGGACACAACCATGAATGCAGAAACTTTCTGTGGTCTGGGACGTGTTAGGAACCCAGCCATAATTTTCCTATTGTAGCTGTGTTATCAGGCAGGGACACTACATGTATGAGAAGATATCCTGGCCACAATAAGGAAATCATGGCTGATTTTCTGACCTTAGAAAGGTCGTGCATTCATGGTCATATCCATTGGCAACCGATCAAGACAACAGAATGTCATATTTAGAAAAAATCTTTAAAACTCTGCAAAATGTTTAATTACTTTATTTGCAAAAATGTTTAACTTTTAATTATCTACAAATTTAAAAATGGTTATGTTGGTGGGAATACCCCTTTAAGTAATGATTTTTCTCCATCTAGCCTCACAAAATATGGTATAAAAATTGATCAAAAAGTCATATGTACCCACAACAGTAAAAACTAAAATCACAGCTCGTCCTGCAAAAATAAATGATCAACCAACTCTGCCAACACAAAAATAAAAATGTTATGCTTCTCAGAAGATGACGAGGCAAAAACAATTAAATTCTGTCCCCAAATGGGTTTTTGTTCTGCAAAATTAGTAACACATAAAAAATCAATATAAATTAGGTATCGCCATAATCGTACCGACCCACAGAATAAAACTAATATGTTACTTATGCTGTATGCTGCATGACAAAAAATTTAGGTAAAAAAGCAATGCCAGAATTGATGTTTTTTTTAATCCACCAAGAAAGAGTTAATAAAATGTAGTCAATAAGTTAAAGGCACTCCAAAATAGTGTCAATACAAAATGCATATCATTCTGCAAAAAACAAGCCCTCATATAGTTACATCACCAGAGAAATAAAAAAAAAACATAGCTTTGTGAAGACAAAAGTCCCAAAAATCACCAAATCGTTAAGATACAACTGGCTACGGCATGAATGAAATTTATAAGCTGTGCGAACGTAGATCACCCCAGATTTAGAGGTTAAGATGGAAAAGACACCAGAAGTGACCCCCCAGAGTGCCCCCCAACCAAAGGAGCTACTGGGAAAATAGTAGGCAATTTGGTATTCCCAATGTATTCCACACAGCTTACATATTCACTTTTCACCATCCGCTTTGCATTCATAGCTGGGAAAACCAATGCTTTATTGGCACCTTAGGGGCTCTGCAAAAGTGGCATGATGTCCGAAAACCAAACTGTCTAAACCTACTGTATGTTTCAAAAACCAAATAGCGCTCCTTCCCTTCTGTGCCAAAACATCAGCTTATACCCACATTTGACATTGTTAAGTACATGTCATATGTGGGCATAAACTGCTGTTTGAGCACACAGCAGGGAGCAGATGTGATGGAACACTATGTGAGTTTTGGAGCACAGGTTTAGATTGTTGTTTTTTTTGGACGCCATGTCATGTTTGCAGAGGCCCTAAAATGGCCTCTACAAAATGGGGTCATTTCTTAGGGAATTCCAATTCACTGGCACAATTTTCACTTTGTACATTAATTTTTAGGAAGCACTCTTGAGCTCAAAATGATAATAATATCCCTTGATAAATTCAGTGAAGGGTGTTGTTTCCAAAATGGGTTCACTTTTTGGAGGTTTCAATTGTATTGGTACTATTTGGGCTCTGGAAATGCGACATGGCACCTGAAAACTATTCCAGCAAAATCTGATGTCCAAAAGCCAAATAGCTCTATTTCCATTCCGAGCCCCGGCCCATACAATATTATATGACCACATATTACTGTGTTCAGGAGAATTTGTGTAACAAACTGTGGGTTGTTTTTTTCTCTTTTAACCCCTTGTGAGAATGAAAAATTTGGGGCTAAATTGATGGTTTATTGGAAAAAAGTAATTTTTCATTTTCCCATCTCAATGTTTATAAAATCTGTAAAACAGCTGTGGGGGGTCAAAATTGTCACTATTCCCCTCGAATTCTGTCAGGTGTGTAGTTTCCAAAATTAGGGCACTTTTGGGGGTTTCCATTGTAGTGGTACTGTAAGGGCTCTGCAAATGTGACTTGGCACCTGAAACTATTTCAGCAAAATCTGCCCTCCAAAAGCCAAATAGCACTCTTTCCATTCTGAGTTCCCCCATGTACCCATACAGCAGATTTCAACCACATATGGGGTACTGACATGCAGGGCCGGTTTTAGACAAAGTGGGGCCCTGGGCAAAATTAAAAGTGGGGCCCCAAATGCTGATATGCAAACAACACCATCGTATTCCAGTGGCAACCCCTATAATAACGCCTCCTTTCTGCCAAAAAAAAAGTAATAACAAGCCCCATTTTACCATACACAATTCAAATGAGCACCTTTGTACCACCTAATAGATTTTTTCACCCAGTCATCAGTTATTATAGTGTCTCCTTATAAATAATAGTCCCTGCTTATAAATAATATTACACCTTTATCAGTAATAGCACCCTTATAAATGAAAAATAGTGCCCTGTATCAGTAATATCCCTCTTATCAGTAACAGTCACCCCGTAAAAATAATATTGCTCCCTTATTAATAGTAGCCCTCTCATAAATAATAGTTACCCTTATAAATAATAGTCCCCATTATCACTAATAGCCCCCTTTATAAATAAGCCCTCTTAACAATTATACCCCCCTTATAAATAGCTCACCTCTTATAAATAATAGCTCCCCCTTATAATGGATGCCTTATATATAATAGTTCCCCCCTTATAAATAATAGCCCGTCTTATAAATAATAGTTCCCCCTTATAATAGCCCCCTCATATTTAAGTTTTCCAATTATATATAGTAACCCACCCTTATATATAATAGTTCTCCGTTATACAGTGTCGGACTGAAGGGCCTTAGGCCCACCAGAGGAACTTGTTCTGGGGCCCCACCCAACAGCTTCCTGCTAATAGCCTACACCACGGCTCCTATACTGAAGTCTTACATATGTGCTGACTATCTGGTGTTATTGAATATGTTCCCAGAATAGTCAGCCCCTATAGTACTGTACAGGCCCCAATAACTCCATGGCCAGTTCATGCACAGTACTGTATGGGGAATGACATGGCCATGGAGCACTACACGTATGTGCAAGATTATAGTGAGGGAGCTGGGATGCAGACATAGCACACAGGGCTGCCAGCAGGAATTTTGAGCCCCCCCACCACCACAGTATAATGCTCTACATGGTATATAATGCTCCATGGTATAAAATGCTCCCCTGAGCCCTCCACAGTTTCCCCACATGGTATATAATGCTCAACAGTGGACCCACACAGTATAAAATGCTCCCCTGAGTCCCCCATAGTGGCCCCACATGGTATATAAGGCTCCACACAGTATACCACCTCTTAGTGGCCCCAGACAGTACAATATGCTCCCCAGCAGCTCTACACAATATAATATGCTCCATACAGTATAATATGCATCCCACAGTGCCCCCCAGTATAATGCTCCACAGTGGCCTAACACAGTATAACATGCTCCACAATGGCCTCCACACAGTATAATATACTTCCCAGAGGGGTTCCCCCAGTATAATGCTCCACAGTGGTCTCCCACAGTATAATATGCTCCCCACAGTCCCCCCCCCCCAGTATAATGCTCTACAATGGCCCCACAAAGTATAATATGCTCCCGGGAAGCCCCACACAATATAATAAACTCCAAAGTGGCCCCACAAAGTATAACAGGCTCTCCACACTGCCCCTTCCCCTCAGTAGTATAATGTTCCACAGTGCCCCCCCAGTATTTTGCTCTACAGTGGCCCTACGCAATATAGTATGCTCTGCAGATGCCCCCCCAGAATAATGCTCCACAGTGACCCTACACAGTATAACGTGCTCCAGAATGGCCTCCACACAGTATAATATACTGCCCAGAGAGGTTCCCCCAGTATAATGCTCCACAGTGGCCCAAAACAGTATAATATGCTCTGAAGAGTGCCCCCATAGTATAATGCTCCACGGTGGCCCCACACAGTATAATATGCTCTCCAGAGGGGCCCCCAATATAATGCTCCAAAGTGGCCCCAGAGAATATAACATGCTCTGTAGAGCCCCCCCCCCCACATTATAATGCTCCACAGAGACCCCATACAATATAATATGCTATCCAGAGGGGCCCCAACAGTTAAATGCTCCACAGTGGCCCCACACTGTATAATATGCTATCTAGAGGGCCCCCTCCCCAGTATAATGCTCCACAGGGGCCCCACACAGTATAATATGCTCTCCAGAGGGCCCCTCCCCAGTATAATGCTCCACAGGGGCCCCACACAGTATAATATGCTATCCAGAGGGGGGTCCCTCATTATAATGCTCCACAGTGGCCCTACACAGTATAATATGGTATCCAGAGGGACTCCGTCCCCCCCAACATAATGCTCCACAGTGGCTACAGACTCCCTTAATGCTAGTATTAAATTATACTCTGGGGTCTCTTCAGACCCCAGAGTATAATTATCGAAGGCCCGGGGGAGGTAAGGGAAAATAACAAACAGTTATACTTACCTTGCCTTACCTCTCCTGGGCCTCCGCGCACCGCTCCACTATGCCCGCTGGCGCCGGCCTCTTCTCTGCGGCTGACGTCACGCGTTGTGGACGTCACCGCTGAAGCCTGTGATTGGGCCTCAGCGGTTATGTGAGGCACGCCACACGTGATAGCTGAGGCCAAGCCCTGGCCTCAGCGGTGATGTCCGGAACACCAGAAGATGATGTCGGAAGCAAGGACAGGTGAGTAAAAATGTTTGTTATTTTTACTCACCTCAGAAAGGGGCCCTGCGGCACATGACAGTGGGTCCCTTTCTGTTATCGATATGGCCGGTCCTGACTCCTGGATCCGGAGTCATCAGGCTCCGGATCCGAGGGGCCCCTTTGGGGTCGGGGGCCCTGGGCAATTGCCCAGTTTGCCCCCCCCCCCCCCCAACACTGGCCCTGCTGACATGTTCATGAGAAATTGTGTAAAGAACTGTGGGGTGACGATTTAGTCATTTTTCATTTTCACATCCAAATGCTAATAAAATCTGTGAAACAGCTGTAGGGTCAAAATCTGGAATCTCTGTTACACTTGTAAGCCTTCTAACTATAAAAATAGATTAAAGAACGATTAAAAAATGATGCCATAAAGCAGAGATATGGTAGATAATATTTATTAATGTATTTGGGTTGTATGACTATCTGTTTGAAAAGCAGAGCAGTTCACATTTTGAAAATTGCGAAAAGTGTTTACCACTAACATAAAGTACAATTTGTCATGAAAGCATCTCGTTATTGCCATATAAAGTGACACATGTACATTTTGAAAAATGGGGCCTGGTCCTTAAAGGGGTATTCCCATGACCATAACCATTTTAAAATTTGTACATAATTAAAAGTTAAACAGTTTTGCAAATATAAGTAATTAACCCTGCTGTTCTGTTCGGTCAAAAATGACCGAATTTGAAATTTGATATCTTTTAAAATATTCATTATGCGGTTCTGAAACTTGTGGTTCATTGACTTTTCCTCATTTGAGGAGTTCTTACTAATAGCAGTTTTTATTTATTTATTTTTTTTTTGTTTACTTTTTGCTCCACGTCTTTTTTTACACTTGTATTGTTCGGTCAAAAATGACCGATAGCCTTTTATACTAATCTCCAGACATTTTTTTTTAAAAATAAAGGAGTCACAATCTCATTTTGGTCTATATAGTTCATCTACTACTATTTATCAATTTATCTAGGTCCTTTTGGTCCATGCAGAGTTACACATACTGTACATACATTTTCAAATTATGATACTGTAGATGGACACCTGTAAACGCAAAACTAATCGGTAGCCAATGGTTGTTTTTTACAACATTCTTGATGTGTCGGCGTACAATGCATTTGTGTTATGGCGTGAAATAGACCCAAATTGGAACAAAAATAAACTATATAAAAGAAGAATTTTTTTAGAGGAGTTGGGAAAATCACTGGTTAGCCCATATATTGAACAAAGAAAAGTAACACCCAGAGATGATGGAGCTGCAGCCATTGTCCACAGGATCCAACAGCATGCTAAAGAAAGTGAACCAAGGGCTTTCGCTAGCACTGCGACGATACCCACGGCCTCCACCAGCAGTGCAACCAGCCTAAAACGGAAACGATGCGCCTTCTGTCCAACATCAAGTAATCACAAATCAAATGTGATATGTTGCAAATGTGTAAAGTACTTATGCAAAGGACATGTAAATTATACTTGTGACGAATGCAAACAGTAAATTTAGCACCTTGAACCTTATTTCACATTTTATATAGAAAAAACTAGACTTTTTATTTTTTTATTTATTTTTTTTTTGAAAAAATATATTTACATACAGTTTGATGTTATTAGTTATAGTTTACAGTTTTATAAAGATTTTTTTTTTTGTGCAAATGTAAAATATATATGAATAATGCAATAAGGCCATGTAACATTTTTTGACACAAAAAAAATAAAAATTAAGTTTTTGATTTCATTTTTCATTTGTTTATGAACAACCATGTTCACATACAGTATAATAATGCAAAAGAAATTCAAATAAAACACTTAAATTAGTTAAAAATCCAGACTTTAATAGGCCTGGTCAAAAATGACCGGAACATTATATGTGTATAGTAGAACCGAACAGAACAGCAGGGTTAAACATTTTGCAGAGTTTTAAACATTTTTTCTAAATATATTGTGGTCAAGAGTTGTTGTCTTGATCGGTTGCCAGTGGATATGACCATAAATGCAGGACCTTTCTAAGGTCATAAAGTCAGCCATGATGTCCTTATTGTGGCCTGGATATCTTCTGATACATGTAGTGTCCCTGCCTGATAAACTAGCTACAATAAGAAAATCATGGCTGGGTTCTTGACAAGTTCCAGAGAATAGAAAGTTTCTGCATATGTGGTCGTATCCATTGCCAACCGATCAAGACAACAGACTGTCACCACTAAGAAAGTTAGAGAAAATCTTTAAAAAACTGCAGAATTTTTAGCTACTTACATTTGGAGAAATCTTTAACTTTGTATTATCTACAAATATAAATATGATTATGTTCATGGGAATACCCCTTTAAGGCTGAGTCCCCATGTTGCAATAATGCAGCTTTTTTTGTTGCAGATTTTGTGGCAGTTTTTTGAGCCAAAGTCAAGAATGGCTACAAAAGGAATGGGAAATATATAGGAAAATATATAGGAAATACATCTACCTTCTGCTCAATCCAGTTCTGGCTTTGCCCCAAAAAAATGCAGCAGAATCTGCAACAAAAAAAGCTACATTTCCGTAACGTGGGGCCTCAGCCTAAGGTGGTTTTCGACCTTGTCCTTAACGGGTTAAATGTCTCTTCTTAAGACTAAAAAAGTTTAATGCCATTAATCTCTCCTCATAACTGAGGACCTCCATGCCCCTTATCAATTTTGTGGCACTTTGTTGAACCTTTTCCAACTCTAGGACATCCTTTCTATGAACTGGTGCCCAGAACTGAACTGCATATTTCAGATGGGGCTGCACCAATGATTTATAAAGTGGTAATATTACATCCCTATCTCTTGAGTCGATTGACATTGTATGCTATTATTTAATCTATGATTTAAAAGTACACTCGGGTCCTTCTCTCCCAGTGACTCTCCCAGCTTTACTCCCCTAGGATCGTGGTGGCTAACCTATGGCACGCATGCCAGAGGGGGCAATCAGAGGCCCCTTTTTACTCACCTTCTTTGGGTTTCCACTTATACTATGGGGTCTGGGGAGACCCCCAGAGTATAGCAATAGCACCTAAAAGAACCATATGGCAAAATTATTTTTGTGGGATTGCATGAAGCGGCTCGAGGGGGGGTCTTGGACCTTTCACGTCCTCATGTATATGTGGTTTTACATACCGCTAGAAAGCTGACAGCGCGCTAAATTCAGCGCACTGCTGGCTTTCCCGTTATATGCCCCGGGGCTGGAGATATCGGGGGTCTAAATTTCACCGTTCACTGTCAGAAGGGCGTTCCTGACAGTCTAGCTGCGCTGTGAGGAATGCCTTCCCTGACTGTGCTCGTCCATAGCGCTGTACTGAGGGGGCGTTCTTACAGCTAGCGTCATCACTGGGCGGTAAGGAACTCCCCCCTCTCTCTGAGCCGAGTACTATCAGAGGGTGACACTGAGCTGTAAGGCACGCCCCCCCCCCCCCAGTACAAGTCTATGGACGAGCACAGTCAGGAAGGGCGTTCCTCACAGCGCAGCTAGACTGTCAGGAATGGCCTTGTGACAGTGAACGCTGAAATTTAGACCCCCGATATCTCCAGCCCTGGGGCACATAACGGGAAGGCCGGCAGTGTGCTGAATTCAGCGAGCTGTCGGCTTTCTGGTGGTATGTAAAACCACATATACATGAGGATGTGAAAGGTCCTCTTTAAATAAATTCCCACATGATCTTATATAGGACATCCTCTTGTTTATATTTAGCCTATAGGCTTGTAAGCAGAAATCTAGTTTCTCTATGCAGACTGTGTTTGTCATTCAGCCACAGTCATCTCTTCAGTCTCTGGAGGGAGTAGCTATTTATTGTTATATTTTCAACTGAGGTGATCTCAGCCATAGCAGCTATTATGAACAATGGAAACACTTTTCAACGCTCTGTGAAGGACACTGTGGAGCATGATCCCAAAGGAATCCAATTTGCCTGAGGATATGTTCACTTAGATGTATTTAGAAAACTTTAGCTAATGTTATGCTTTATAGCTAATGTGACTTTAGCTATAGTACAAATGTATTGTGCAAAATGTAAGATGGTTTCATCCACTTTTTTCAGGTATAGTAATATTATTATATGATTATGATAGCTTGAAGAATATGAGTATTGTAAAACATATTTCTAATTTATTTTGTATAAATTAGTTGTACTTGTAAATATATAAAAAAGTGCACTTTAGCTCCCTGCAGGCTCTCAGTAAATTTTGAAAAAGTCATATGTGACTTCAAGTGTGAAATAGTAAATAAAAATAATAAAGGGGGAATGCAGCTAAAAGTTCTCATTCATGATACTCCACCAAAGATACCACTTGGAATCATCTGTGGATTGATCCCACCTGGCCCTGTTTGCTAGACCCTTGACATCACAACACTCTATTCACCCTTGACCGTAACTTGTTTTGTTTGTTCACTGTTTTATTGTTCCTCATCTTGACTGTTACAGTTTACTTATGTTACAAACTTTTTGCAATTTGTATGACTCTTTCTAATATATCTGACTATATCTTTGTCTATATGAAAACCAATAAAAATGTTTGAAAAGAAAAGAACCCCGCTGATCTGATACTGATTAACCACTTCTGGACCAGGCCAATTTCCCTGATTCAGGATTAGACACATTTTTAGGTTTATTCGTACATGCGGTTTTGAAGGCTATAACTAGAGATGAGCGAATCGAAGCTGCAGAAGTGGAATTCAATCCGAATTTCAGGAAATCTTTGATTAGCCACAATTCCGGATTTCCTCACGCTTCAATGCATTGAATCGCATTTTTTTATAAAATGGCCACCACACATGTTAGGACAAGGGGCAAGGGATTCTGGGAGCGCAGGATCACCCACAATGCCAAGCGTGCAGCTGATCAGCAGCCAGCCGGACCTGTGATGTCACAGCCCTATAAAAACCCTCAGCCATTTTAGGTACAGTTATTTCACATCGCTTTTACTGTAGGGACAGATGTCGGCAGGAGCTAGGGAAAGACTTAGAAAACATATAGAAGTTCAGGGAAAGAGGCTGAGTTTTAGAACTGTAGGGAAAGGATAGTGAGGAATTGAGAGAAGAATTTGAGGTGGTTGCAGGGTCATTTACAGCAAGAATTTGCAGCATAATTCACATTGCAGCACTGACTGCGGTTATACTGCTGCTCATTACTCATACCTGTGTCTTCAAGGTGGAACACAACAAGCCTTTTGCAGTGCAGTACAGCAAATAATACACTAATATCTGCACGTATCTGTAAAAAATGGCTTTTTAAAGGCGTTTATTATAAGGGGCTTATTCATTGTTCTTCCACAGCATAACATTACATTTGTCAGTACTACTGTGCCAAAGAAAACTGAATTATCATCCAATAATATCTGTATGTATCTGTAAAAAATGCCTTTTTAAAGGCGTTTATAAGGGGCTTATTCATTGTTCTTCCACAGCATAACATTAGTCAGTACTATTGTGCCAAAGAAAACTGAATTATCATCCAATAATATCTGCACTTACCTGTAATAAACGCCTTTAATGTGGGGAAAGGCATAACGACCATATTGGCCATTTTGTTACCAGTATAAAGTTGCAAGCCATTTATCAAAACAGTATTAACAGTAATAATTCAATAATTCATAGCGGTTATCACTTATTTAAAGGTGTTTATTAGTGTCTAAACCCATAAGGAGGACCATATTCGCCATTTTGTTCCCATTGTGCTGATGGAGTCGATACTGCTCCTGCCACCCCCGACCCCCTCCCACAGCTGCCATGCCAGTGCAAGTTGAGCGCTCAGGGTCCCCCTGGTCGGACATGCGAGAGGATGGACGATGGCGCAGATAGGCAGAGGCCAACTTGCTACATAGCATGCCTCTATAATGTGTAGGTAGCAACAGCCTTAGGAGGCTATACAGTGAACCAGTGGCAGAGTGTGGTGAAGCAGCATGGATCATTTAATCTGCTGCATCAGGCATTGGTGGGTGGAAATCCTGGCTGATCCACGCCTGATTCATCTTCACAAAGGTCAGTCTCTGCAAATTTTGGGTGGATAGGCGAGTTCTCCTTCGGGTAACTATGGTCCCCACCACACTAAACACCGACTCTGATGCCACACTACTGGCTGGGCAGGACAGCTTTTCCAGGGCTAACTCGGCCAGTTGCGGCCACAAATCCAGTTTGGCTGTCCAGTAGTCCAGCAGATCTTGGATGATGGGTGACAGGGTGCACTCTAAGTATGTCACCACCTGCTGGTTCAGGTTCTGCTCTGTGTCTAGTTGCTGATGAGCAGTTTCTTCGCTATATGGGTGAAGAAAGCTGCTCATCAGCGACTCTAGGCTCAGACTGCTGCTGATGGAGCCGATACTGCTCCTGCCAACCCTCCCCCCCCCCCCACAGCTGCCTTGGCAGTGCAAGTTGAGCACTCAGGGCCAGGTCGGGTCCTGCGATGGACGATGGTGCAGATAGGCAGAGGCCAACTTACTACATAGGATGTCTCTATAGTAGTTCAGTTTGCAGTTTGTCCTCTCTCTCAGCGGGTGTAAAAAAGGCCCCCATTTTTCCCCGGTAGCGAGAGTCTAACATGGTGGAGAGCCAGTAGTCATCCCTCTGCTGAATGGTTACAATTCAGCTGTCACTGCGCAAGGAAGTCAGCAAGCTTCAGGCCATTTGCGCAAGCGACTCCAAAGGACTCCCTACATCCATCTCCACTCCATACTGCCACGGTGTGTCTGGGTCATCTGCCTCATCATCCTCATCTCCCTCTGGCTGTTCTGGTTGCTCCTGCTCCTCCTCTCCACCCACTTGGCTACACATTGTTTGTGCTCCAATGTCCTCCTCATTCTCCTCCTCCAGTTCAGCCCCCACAGGGTTCATGTGGCCGTGAGATGTAGACGCCACATCTCCAGTCCCCTGTCCAGCCACATTGAAAAGCATCTTTTCCAGGATGTGAATCAGTGGAATGACGTTGTTCATTCTGAAGTCCTGGTGACTGACTAAAGTGGCCTCCTCAAAGGTAACGAGCAAACGGCAGGTGTCACGCATGAGCTGCCACTGGCTAACATTAAAGTTACAGTTGTGCTAAAGGCACAGGGAACTTGGTCAAAGTTGAAGGAAAGATGAATGCAGCACGTTATCAGCAAATACCGGAGGCAAATTTGCACTCATCAGCCAGGAAGCTGCGCATGGGACATACTTGGACGTTCCAACATGACAACGATCCAAAACACAAGGTCAAGTCGACCTGTCATTGGCTACAGCAAAAGAAAGTGAAGGTTCTGGAGTGGTCATCTCAGTCTCCTGACCTCAATATCACTGAGCCACTCTTGGGAGATCTCAAGCTCGCAGTACATGCAAGACAGCCCAGGAATTTACAGGAACTGGAGACTTTTTGCCAAGAAGAATGGGCAGTTTTACCATCTGAGAAAATAAAGAGCCTCATCCACAACTACCACAAAAGACTTCAAGCTATCATTGATGTTAGAGGGGGCAATACACGGTATTAAGAACTGGGGTGTGTGAACTTTTGAACAGGGTCATTTTGATGTTTTTGGTTGTCATTATGATTTAAAAAGAGAAAACACAGAATTTTGACAATAAATGGCTTCAACCAACCACTAACCATGAGTGGAGAAAAAGTTTTTGTGTTATCATTCATGTTCTCTGAAAAAAGGTAAAAAATTCTGCCCGGGTATGTAAACTTTTTAGCACAATTGTACACAGAGGAGTACCTCTGTCTGCTTGGATCATAAAGAAATCGTTTATCGCTTTTCTCTGTTCATATAGTCGATCCAACATATGGAGGGTTGAATTCCAACGGGTGGAAACATCGCATATCAGCCTATGTTGTGGGAGACCGTTCTGCCACTGCAGCTCAAGGAGGGTGTTCTTGGCGGTGTACGAGTGGCTGAAGTGCATGCAAAGTTTCCTTGACATTTTTAGGATGCCTTGCAGATGGGTGGAACACATAGGGAAACGCTTGACAACCAGAATGAACATGTGCGCCATGGAGGAAGTATGGATCAGCCCTCCTTGATGCAGCGCCGACACCATGTTCTTCCTGTTGTCGGTCACCATGGTTCTGATGTTGAATTGTTATGGGGAAAGCCAGGATTCCATTTCTGGATGAAGGACACGGAGCAGTTCCTTCCCTGTGTGACTCTGTTTGCCCAGGCAAATGAGGTGTAGAACAGCGTGACACCGCCATGCCCTGCACATGTGGTATGCTGGAGGAGCATTGGGAATTGTCCCTGCAGTGGAGGCTGAGGACACAGTATTCGAGGATGAGGCGGACATTGTTGCAGGACCAATGGCATGAGAACGTGGAGGCAGAAGCGGCGTCACCTGGCCAAGTTGCTGGTGTGTCTGGGTAGGAACCACATTCACCCAGTGGGCTGTAAAGGACATATATTGTCCTTGACCGTAGTTACAGCTTCACACGTCGGCGCTGCTGTGCACTTTGGCAGACACCGACAAGCTCAAAGACTGGCCCACCTTCTGTTCTACATATTTGTGCAGGGCTGGTACTGCCTTTTTGGCAAAGAAATGATGGCTTGGAACTCTCCACCTTGGCTCGGAATAAGCCATCAGTTCTCTGAAAAGTGCAGAGTCCACCACTTGGAAAGGGATGGACTGCAGCACCAGCAGCTTGAACAGGAGCACGTTCAGCTTCTTCACCGTTGGATGAGTGCATGCATACTGTTGTCTCTTCGAAATCGCTTCTGTGATATATTGCTGACGCAATGACTGACTAGGAGGAGGAGCAGGAGCATCACGACCAGCAGATGATGGGAAGGACACACAGCTTCCTTCGGCTGAGGTGGTGGAGCCTTGACTGCCTGAAATGGGGTGCGTGCCACTGGGTGCTGCAGCGTTTGCTGCGGCAGGCTGGACCACCACATTCGAGCCACAGCTCTCCCAGGCCACTTTATGATGATGCTGCATATGTTGACGCAGGGCTGTGGTGCCAACATTGGAACCCTGGCCATGCTTCACCTTCTGCGAACAGATTAAACATATGGCCATGTTGAGCTCCCCTGGCGGCTTTACAAAAAACTGCCACACCGCCGAGCAGGTGATTTTACCTCCAACACTCCGTACTAACTGATTGCTACCACCACTTCCTCCATGGACCCCTGCACCACTGCTTTCCAGGCAGGTAGGCTGCTGCGAAGCAGGTGGGTCTACCCCGGGCACGTTTGGCTCCCCAACTAAACTGCTGCCACCCTACTGACTCCCCCACTGCCTCATGTGCATGCTGCAACCCTCTTCTCCTGATGATGATGAAGCCCCTTCATCACCCGGATCCCAATTACAATTGGCTACATCGTCATCCACTACTGTCTGCAGGTCACTGATGTCCTCCTCAACACCAGCTCCCACGCCACTCTCCTCATCACTACTTACTGCCTACCGGAGGAAGCGGCGGATGTCTCCTCCAGATCTTGGCTGAGCAGTAGCTGCTGACTGTCCTCTACACTTACCCCAGTCTCATGGGTTCGCTGCCTTAGGATAACCTTAGACCTGACCTATTCTTCAAGCCGCACATCCAAACCCTCAACACCTCCTGCAGCCTCCAACTCAAGAGCATCCATCGAATCTACTGTAACACTGTTCTCCATGGCCTCCCAGCAAATACTCTCGCCCCCCTCCAGTCCATCTTAAATTGTGCCGCTTGCTTAATACACCTCTCCCCCGTTCTTCATCGGTCACTCTCCTCTGCCAATCCCTTCACTGGCTACCCATTGCCCAGCGAATAGAGTTCAAATTACTAACGCTGACATACAAAGCCATCCACAACCTGTCCCCTCCATATATCTCCGACCGAATCTCCCTCTACCTGCCCACACGTAACCTCCGATCCTCCAAAGACCTCCTACTCTGCTCTTCACACAACCGTCTTCAAGACTTCTCCCATGCATCCCCTATACTCTGGAACTCATTACCAAGACACATAAGACTGACCCACTGTAACGTCTCTGCCTGTTCGGGTCTCTGCGCCACCCTCCACTCGCACGCTGCGGCGAAGGAGGCGTGTTCAGTTTGATTCCTTGCGTAGGTTTCTTGTTGCTCAGTCTGAACATGGTCCTAGTTCCCTTGCTGTGTAATGGATTTCCAGCCACACCCATGTTCTAAGCATTGTTTCTCTTTGGACTGCATAGTGTTAATCTTTTCCTTGCCTGTGTGATTGACAGCCTGTGTACCTATCAGGTCTGGGGCTGGGCCCAGACTTTCTATATACGGGATGTCACTTTCTCAGCAGGTTGCCAGTTATTGCATTGTCTTTGCTTGCTCTCTTTGTTATATCTCTTGCTGCTTGGTTACCTAATTCTCTGACTTTTGGCTTGCCTTGTGACTATTCTCTTGGATTTTGATTCTGTACTGCATTGCTCGTCTGTTACTGAACCCTTGACTTCCTCACCTCTTTTTTTGTTGTTTGTTTTGTCTGTGTTCTGTGTGGTCACTTACTCAGTATAGGGCTCGTCTGCAGGTTGTCCTTTTACCGTTTAGGGTAACTGAGGCAATAGGAAGGGACAGTGGCTGGGGTGAGATTAGGGCTCACTTGTCTCTGTCCTTCCTCCCAGACCACTGCAGTAGTGTAGGGTATTGCTATATCTGGCAAGACCCTAACAGAATAACCGGCCCACAACCTTCTGCCATTGCTTCCCCTAGGGTCAGCATGGATCCTATTCAGGGCCTTGTGGCCAAGTTGGAAGGTTTGGCAAGCCTGGTAGCTGAGCTTGCTAAACAGGTGCAGACCCTTACTGATGCTGCTGCAGCATCCCCAGTTGTTTCTGCCCCTTTCAGGGTTAAGATGATACTCCTGGATCGTTTTGTACTTTCGGATTAATCCACATGCATCCCAGGCCCAAATGGTGGGAGTAGTTATATCCCTCCTACAGGGAGATCCACAAGCTTGGGCCCTTAAACTCCCTCCAGGGGCTGAGGAGTGGATTGACTTTGAAAATTTTTTTTTTTGTCTTTGGGGTCTATATATGCTGAGCCAGACCACATTGGGCTTGCGGAATCGCAACTCCTCACCATGCGGCAGGGCAAACGGTCTGCTGAGGAGTATTGCGCAGAATTCCGCAAGTGCAGTGTAACTGCAGGTTGGTGTGAGTCAGTTCTAAAGGCCCACTTTAAACAAGGCCTATGTGACCGTGTTAAGGAGGTCTGGGTTGGTCACCCAGATCCCCCTGCTCTTAAGCAGGCTATGACTTTGGCTGTCCGTATTGACCGTAGGATCCGGGAAAATATTAAAGAGAGAATAGGGTCTGTTTCTTCCAAGTTTTCTGTCTCTCCCTCTCTCTTTCCTGAAAAACCTGTTATTTCTCCCATGACTCCTGGTGAGGAACCCATAATGGATTTCCAGCCACACCCATGTTCTAAGCATTGTTTCTCTTTGGACTGCATAGTGTTAATCTTTTCCTTGCCTGTGTGATTGACAGCCTGTGTACCTATCAGGTGTGGGGCTGGGCCCAGACTTTCTATATACAGGATGTCACTTTCTCAGCAAGTTGCCGGTTATTGCACTGTCTTTGCTGCTCTCTTTGTTATATCTCTTGCTGCTTGGTTACCTGATTCTCTGACTTTTGGCTTGCCTTGTGACTATTCTCTTGGATTTTGATTCTGTACTGCATTGCTCGTCTGTTACTGAACCCTTGGCTTCCTCACCTCTCTTTTTGTCGTTTGTTTTGTCTGTGTTCTGTGTGGTCACTTACTCAGTATAGGGCTCGTCTTCAGGTTGTCCTTTTACTGTTTAGGGTAACTGAGGCAATAGGAAGGGACAGTAGCTGGGGTGAGATTAGGGCTCACTTGTCTCTGTCCTTCCTCCCAGACCGCTGCAGTAGTGTAGGGTATTGCTACATCTGGCAAGACCCTAACACCCCCACAATCACAAGCTTCAAGAAGGCCCTGAAGACTCACCTATTCAGGAAGGCCTACAACCTCCAATAATACTACTGTCTCCATATCACCACCTGAACAGCCTCTACCCCCATCTTCTATCTCTATCCCTATTCCCTCATAGATTGTAAACCCTTGCAGGCAGGGCCCTGTATCTCACTGTGCCTGTTGGTCACTGTTAGTATTATCTGTTTTGTATATCTTGTGTACCGTATGTTAGCCCTCAAATGTAAAGCACCATGGAATTAATGGTGCTATATAAATAAACAATAATAAATAATAATAATAATACCTCCTCCTCACTGTACAGTGGATCTGAGCCCACAGCATAAAGTACTTCTCTAGTTGAGGGAAAAGGACAGAGGCAGGTTGAGGACTGGTGAGGGCACAGGGCCTGCTGCCGGGCTATGTCAACTAAGGGTTGTGTCTGACGAACCCCACTGACTCTTGGCTGTCTGATATGACTTGGGATGAATTGGATGACCAGTCTACAACCATTGGGTTGCTGGTCAAGACACAACCGCTAATTGACACTGGAAGCTCAGGCCTCTGTAACTGACCCCTGCTGACACGCCCCCTTGCTCTGCTGTGACCTGTGCCTGCGCCAGAAACATTTAAGCCTGCGTCCCTCCCCTGTGCATGGCCTCTCGCTTCTCTGTCTGACATACTGTTCGATGAAAAAATGTAATTGCAAAGGGCTTAAAGGCCTGTTATTTTCTACTTTGAAGAGAACGACAAATATGCCCCTTATTTCTTTCCCCACTAATGAACACCTATAAAAAAAGCGTGATAAAGGCAGAGATTTGTGGCTCAGAATTATTGAATCATTGACAATACTGTATTGATAAATGGCCTGCAACTTTATACTGGGAACAAAATGGCGAATATGGTCCTCCTTATGGGTTTCCACACTAAAAAACACCTTTAAATAAGGTGTATGCTCCTCCAGCATACCACATGTGCAGGGCACAGCGATGTCACGCTGTTCTACACCTCGTTTGCCTGGGCGAACAAAGTCACACAGGGGAGGAACTGGGTCACTGTATGTCCTCCTCATGCCGCTGCCACTGGGTCACTGTATGGCCTCCTCATGCCGCTGCCACAGGGTCACTCTGTGTACTCCTCATGCCGCTGCCACTGGGTCACTGTATGCCCTCCTCATGCCGCAGCCACTAGGTCACTGTATGCCCTCCTAAGGCTGCTACTACCTCCACCTCTGCCACTGGGTCACTGTATGCCCTCCTCATGCCGCTGCCACTGCTGGGTCACTGTATGTCCTCCTAATGCCGCTGCCACTGAGTCACTGTATGCCCTCCTCATGCCGCTGCCACTGAGTCACTGTATGTCCTCCTCATGCCGCTGCCACAGGGTCACTCTGTGTACTCCTCATGCCGCTGCCACTGGGTCACTCTATGCCCTCCTAAGGCTGCTACTACCTCCACCTCTGCCACTGGGTCACTGTATGCCCTCCTCATGCTGCTGCCACTGCTGGGTCACTGTATTTCCACCTAATGCCGCTGCCACTGGGTCACTGTATGGGCTCCTGATGCTGCTGCCAACTCCACATTATATCGCCTTTGCCTCTCTGCGGCCTCCTCATGCTCCTGCCAACTCCACATTATGTCACCTTGCCCCTCTGTAGACACTTATGTGGAATCGGCAGACGAGGGTGTAAAAAGAGTATTCTACACTACTATACAGGCTCTCTGAAGCCAGGAAATAGGTGTCTTTTAGCGATAATCGCAGTGAATTAATTCGAATCGAAGCAAATTTTTTTGGAACTTCGAATCAAACTGCAGAATCGAACTTTTGAGAAATTTGCTCATCTCTAGCTATAACATTTTTTTCATTCAGGCTATGCAAATAATTTTTGTGTCTTTTTCAGTGACAAAAAGGGCTTTATTTTTATTTTTGCATTTTTGTGTTAGACTTTTTTTAATAGCACAAAGTGTTACTAAAAAGTTTTTTTAAATAGTTTTCCCTCTCTATTATGGTAAGTGTTATACAGTGTTGTATCACTGGGGACGGGGCTAGAATCTTTTTTATAAATTTTTAGAATTTTTTAAAAAATATTTTAAAGTTTAATTTTTTTATTTGTCATTTTATTTTTATTATTATTATTATTATTTTTTATTTTTTTATTTTTTTTTTTTTTACATTGTGCCCCCCATAAGGTCATAATAGATCATTTGGGGGCAATTTAACAATAACTTTTGGCTGATTTTCCCTGTAACTAGGGCTGATACATTAGTTACAGTTACAGGAGGAATGCAGCTACAGTTCCAAAGGGGAGCTGCATCATGGTGGCTCCAATGGCTGTATAAACAGTGATTGGGAAGGCAGGGATGATAATAAACCATCCCTGCCTTCTCTATAGGAACTCGGCTCTCTATTTCTACAGCTGCATGATTTTGTGCAGCTGCTTAACACTGCAAGGATGTATGAGTAGGTCCTTGCAGGGTTAAGAGTGGACTACGCAGCAAAGTCAATGGGCGATCTGGATCTGGTTTAGGAAAGTTCATCAATATTTTAGTCACTGAAACTCCTTTAAAGGGAAATTGTTGCCAGAAAATGACATATTCTTTAAATCATGTTTTAATGTTGAACATATTTTGTAAGCATTTTTAGTGATGATGATTTTAATTTTCCATGTAATTATCTATATTTTAAAAAAAAAATCCTTAAAATTTTGCAATCCTAACTCTTGCCACTAAGCCTAAAATTTTTCAATTTCCTGTTTGAAAAAAGAACACTAAAAACCTAGTTTATTACAAAATTTTATTAAAAATGGCGACAATGTCTAAATAACTGCTACTGGAATTCAGGCTACCAGGAGGAAAATCCATGAATAGGCATAGTAGGTGAACCAGCTAACTCATTAGTGCACCAACACTGGGTCACCTATAATTATACTCCTCCTTTAAACTAGGAGTAACCAATAAGGACTAACCAATATTTATTTTTCCCTCCCTGGGATAGTAAAAAATTGTGTATTTCACTCCATTTAGCAATTATTAGTAATACTGAGATAAGGCTACACTATTGCTAATTCACATCTAAGCTGCACCTAATGCATTTCTGCACTACTAGTCCATGTCAATGCTTCATCAGAGGTACAGTCATTCCTCTTTAATTCTCAACATCAATTGCTAAACATAGCGGATAGTGTTTCTTACACTCCCATCGGGGCACTAGTGAGTGGCCACAAGGTGGAAGTGGAGATGGAAACTAGCTATGGCCCCCTCCCTGTTGACATCAGAGGATCATCCTGTCCACGTGCGCCACGTAATCAATGATGCGCGGGCACACACCTCCACCACTGTCACACCAAACAGGGTTAGATAAGGATCTAACATCATACGTTTCCCTGGAAACCCCTAGGCGGCCATTAAACACTATCAAAAGTAATTATACAGGTGCATATCAATAAATTAGAATATTTTTGAAACGTTCATTCATTTCAGTAATTCAGTAATACAATTCATAATCAGCGTCTTCCATGACTGTGTGTCCTACTGAACCAGACTGAGGGACCATTTAAAGGCTTAGGAAACCTTGACAGGTGACACACTGAATTTACAATACTGAACTTTTTTACAATATTCTAATTTTCTTAGATTTGGGTTTTCATTAGCTGTAATCTATAATCAACATTTACAGAAATAAAACACTTGAAATAGAACACTCTGTGTGTAAAGAATCTAGAAAATATAGGAGGTCACTTCTTTAATTTAATTACTGAAATAAATAAATGTTTCAAAGATATTCTAATTTATTGAGATGCACATGTATATTAGTTAAACAAACCATAATGGCACCAGAAGATTGAATATCAAACAGATATAATACAACATCCAAATCCATTCACCCTCCCTTTATAAAAGTATTATGACAGTCTAAGGGGACATCACATTTTGATCCTCAATTTAACTGACCAGATTTACAAAAAACTGATCACCGTTCATTTACACAGAGTTAATGGAGAATAAAAAACTGTTCACTGTTCACAATCCATATTGTATTTATCATTGACTGTATGTAAACAGATGGTCATACGTTTCCATCCATTTTCATCTATTTTTAGCTTCAGTTTTTTATATTCATAAAACTGAACAGTTAAACGTGATGTGAACGGCCCCTAATCTTGTGATTTTGACAAGTGTTGACTTGCGAATAACTTTAGGTCTTAATCAATCTATAATATACTGAATGTGCAGAAAGTAACTAAGCAAAGCACAAAGAATGTAACTTTAAGAAAAAGCAAAACAGATTTAAAGCAATTGTTTCTTATCCTTTTCTGCCATATGTTTCATCAGCACCATAGACTCCCTCAGTTTAAGTTCAGACCATGCCATCTGCAAATTATGCTCATTTAGATATAATTAGAACTTAGTATTATAAGCAGGCCTCATGCAGAAATGTAATTCTCAACTGAGTAGTGGTGGACTCTGTAGACTGCCAATCTCTTCTTTCATTTGCAGTTCTTATTAGAAAGTATTAGTATAATCTCTGGATGGTAGGGGCACATTTCTATTCTACAATTAATCACAACCTCCTGCAGATGTTCTAAATGTAAATCACTAAATCTTCACAAATGTTTCTTCTCCTAAATGAAAAATATAAAACTCAACAATTAGGCTAAGAAAGAACTATAGTGTAAAATACTGAATATTTTATCAGATGTAACATACAGTATATGGTACAGTATATACAATATACTATATGGACAAAAGAATCGGGGGGTTTACACATTACACCAACAGGAGCTGTTATGACATCCAAGTCTAAAACCAAAGCCATAAAATGGAGATTTTGAAGTTTGTTTCTGGGAATTTTTGCACATTCGTCCAGAGTAGCATTTGTGAGATCAGCTACTAATATTAGACGAGAAATACTAGCTTGCAATCTCCATTCTATAATTAACATTTTATTGGATTTTCAAATAACGCCAATGAGTATACAGTCATGGCCAAAAGTTTTGAGAATGATACAAATATTAATTTTTACAAAGTCTACTGCTTCAGTTTTTCTAATGGCAATTTGCATATACTCCAGAATGTTATAAAGAGTGATCAGCTTAACAGCAATTACTTGCAAAGTCAATATTTGCCTAGAAAATGAACTTTATCCCCCAAAACACATTTCAACATCATTGCAGCCCTGCCTTAAAAGGACCACCTAACATCGTTTCAGTGATTGCTCCATTAACACAGGTGTGGGTGTTGATGAGGACAGGGCTGGAGATCAATCTGTCATGATTAAGTAAGAATGACACCACTGGACACTTTAAAAGGAGGCTGGTGCTTGCCATCATTGTTTCTCTTCTGTTAACCATGGTTATCTCTAAAGAAACACGTGCAGTCATCATTGCACTGCACAAAAATGGCCTAACTGGGAATAGTATTGCAGCTAGAAAGATTGCACCTCAGTCAACAATCTATCGCATCATCAAGAACTTCAAGGAGAGAGGTTCCATTGGTGCCAAAAAGGCTCCAGAGCGCCCAAGAAAGACCAGCAAGCGGCAGGACCGTCTCTTAAAAGTGTTTCAGCTGCGGGATGGGGCTACCAGCAGTGCAGAGCTTGCTGAGGAATGGCAGAAGGCAGGTGTGAGTCCATCTGCACGCACTGTGAGGCGGAGACTCTTGGAGCAAGGCCTGGCCTCAAGGAGGGCAGCAAAGAAGCCACTTCTCTCCAGAAAAAACATCTGGGACAGACTGATATTCTGCAAAAGGTACAGGGAGTGGACTGCTGAGGACTGGGGTAAAGTCATTTTCTCTGATGAATCCCCTTTTCGATTGTTTGGAACATCTGGAAAACAGCTTATTCGGAGAAGAAGAGGTGAGCGCTACCACCAGTCTTGTCTCATGCCAACTGTAAAGCATCCTGAAACCATTCATGTGTGGGGTTGCTTCTCAGCCAAGGGAATCGGCTCTCTCACAGTCTTGCCTAAAAACACAGCCATGAATAAAGAATGGTACCAGAATGTCCTCCAAGAGCAACTTCTCCCAACCGTCCAAGAGCAGTTTGGCGTTCAACAATGCCTTTTCCAGCATGATGGAGCACCTTGCCATAAAGCAAAGGTGATAACTAAATGGCTCAGGGAACAAAACATAGAGATTTTGGGTCCATGGCCTGGAAACTCCCCAGATCTTAATCCCATTGAGAACTTGTGGTCAATCATCAAGAGACGGGTGGACAAACAAAAACCAACAAATTCAGACAAAATGAAAGCATTGATTCTGCAAGAATGGACTGCTATCAGTCAGGATTTGGTCCAGAAGTTGATTGAGAGCATGCCAGGGAGAATTGCAGAGGTCCTGAAGAAGAAGGGTCAACACTGCAAATATTGACTTGCTGCATTAACTCATTCTAACTGTCAATATAAGCTTCTGTTACTCATAATATGAATGCAATTCTATTTCTGTATGTGATAAAAACATCTGACAAACACACATAAAAACCAGAGGGCAGCAGATCATGTGAAAATAGAATATTTGTGTCATTCTCAAAACTTTTGGCCATGACTGTACATAGTTAAAGACAATGTGCATGACAAAACAATCATTAACCAAACGATCAGATGAGCTGGTGTATTACATAAAGCGGTTAACTAATAACACAATAAGTAATGGAACGTGGAAGGTGGGAAAGAGACTAAGAGTCCTTAGGGTGAAAGGCAATCTCCATTCTTGTTTGTCCCAAAAATGTTTTGGGCCACCCAAATTCTTCCACATCAAACCATGCCTTGATAGGCCTTTGCACTAGGACACTGTCATGCAGTAATAGAAAATGGCCTTGTCCAAACTGTTTCAACAAAGTGAAAGCATACAATTGTCCAATATGTCTTGGTATGCTGAAGCATAAAGATTTCTCTTCACTGTAACTAAAGGACCTAGGCCACCCCTGTAAACAACCCCATAGCATTATCCTACTTTCACCAAACTTTATAGTTGGCACAGTGCAGTCAAGCAGGTAATGGCCTCCTGGCATTTCACAAACTCAGATTCATCCATCAGACTGTGAGACAGAGACGCTGCTCCAGAGTCCAGTGGTATTGTGCTTTGAACCACTCTATCCTATACTTGACATTGTGTAAGGATATATAAGGTTTGCACATACAACTGGAACTCTGCAATTACTCAGTCAGCAAAATACACACTATATGTCTTAGCAATCGGTGACTCTGCCATAGAACTTTCCTTGATCAGTTACTTCATGGCTGACTTGCTGGAGTTCTTAAATGCTTCCAACTTTCAATAACATACACAGATGATGATGGAGTATCTAGGATGGAAGATATTTTGCAAACCAACTTGTTGTACAGTGGGGAAAAAAAGTATATAATCAGCCACCAATTGTGCAAGTTCTCCCACTTAAAAAGATGAGGCCGGCCTGTAATTGACATCATAGGTAGACCTCAACTATGAGAGACAAAATGAGAAAACAAATCCAGAAAATCACATTGTCTGCTTTTTAACCCTTTCACGACATCTGCCGTAATAGTACGGTGGATGCTGGGTACTTAAATATGTATAATAGAGTTTCTGCTCTATTATACAGTAGACACCCGGCGCTAATGCCTGCAATCAGTGCCCGCAATGATCGCGGGCATTAACCCCTCTGGCGCCTCGGTCAAAGCTGACCAAGGCGCCATTTTACCAGAGATAGCAAAGCAAGCTCCGGGTCCGGCGTCCCATTGCTATGACAGCTAGGAGCCTTGGGAAGACTCCCAGGCCTGTTTTTCACTAACTTCTATTGTCAGCTACTCTATGTAGCCTACAATAGAAGAGCTGTTTTTTGCAATGCATTGCAATACATTGGCATTGTAATGCATTGCATTAGTGATCAGACCCCCTGGGGTTCAAGACCCCTAGGGAGTCTAATAAATGCAAAATAAAAAATAAAATACAGTACAAAAAAATATAAAAAAAATAAAAAATATTAAAAGTTCAAATCACCCCCTTTCCCTAGAACACATATAAAAGTAGTTAAATACTGTGAAACACATATACATTAGGTATCCTTGTGTCTGAAAATGCCCGGTCTACAAATCTATAAAAATATTTTTCCCATACAGTAAACGCTGTAGCGGGAAAAAAAAATCAAAAGTGCCAAACCGCCATTTTTTTCACTGTTTTGCCTCTGATAAAAATTTGAATAAAAAGTGATCAAAGCAATAGACATTCCCCAAAATGCTATAAGTAAAAAGTTCACCTGGCCCTGCAAAAAAAGACGCCCTATGCATCCCCGTACACGGAAGTATAAAAAAGTTACGGGTGTCAGAATCTGGCGACTTTTAAAAAAAATGTATATTTTTGCACAGTTTTGGATTTTTGTTAAGGGGTTAAAATGTAAATAAAAATATATAAATTTGGTATCCTCGGAATCGTACCAAAACATAGAATACAGATCACATGTCATTTTGGCTGTAGAGCGAACACCGTAAAAACGAAGCACGTAAGAAAGTCACACAAATGCACTTTTTCTTCAAATCCACCCCAATCTGAATTTTTTTTTTCCAGCTTTCCAGTACATTGTTCATAATAATAAATGGTAGCATCATGAAAAAAAAAATTGTCCTGCAAACATTAAGACCTCATATGGCTCTGAGAACGGAAAGATAAAAATGTTATTGGGTTGGGAAGGCGGGGGAGTCAAAAACGAAAAACGAAAATTGAAAAATGTCGCCGGCGGGAAGGGGTTAAAGAATTTATTGGCAAATTATGGTGGAAAATAAGTATTTGGTCAATAACAAAAGTTCATCTCAATACTTTGTTATATATCCTTTGTTGGCAATGACAGAGGTCAAACGTTTTCTGTAAGTCTTCACAAGGTTGGCACACACTGTTGCTGGTATGTTGGCCCATTCCTCCATGCAGATATCCTCTAGAGCAGTGATGTTTTGGGGCTGTCGCTGGGCAACACGGACTTTCAACTCCCTCCAAAGGTTTTCTATGGGGTTGAGATCTGGAGACTGGCTAGGCCACTCCAGGACCTTGAAATGCTTCTTACGAAGCCACTCCTTCGTTGCCCTGTTGGTGTGCTTGGGATCATTGTCATGCTGAAAGACTCACCCATGTTTCATCTTCAATGCCCTTGCTTATGGAGGAAGGTTTGCACTCAAAATCTCATGATACATGGTCCCATTCATTCTTTCATGTACATGGATCAGTCGTCCTGGTCCCTTTGCAGAGAAACAGCCCCTAAGCATGATGTTGCCACCCCCATGCTTCACAGTAGGTATGGTGTTCTTTGGATGCAACTCAGCATTTACTCTCCTCCAAACACGACGAGTTGTATTTCTACCAAACAGTTCTACTTTGTTTTTATCTGACCATATGACATTCTCCCAATACTCTTCTGGAACATCCAAATGCTCTCTAGCAAACTTCAGATGGGCCTGGATATGTACTGGCTTAGGCAGGGGACACGTCTGGCACTGCAGGATCTGAGTCCCTGGCGGCGTAGTGTGTTACTGATGGTAGCCTTTCATATGTTAGTCCCAGCTTTCTGCAGGTCATTCACTAGGTCCCCCTGTGTGGTTCTGGGATTTTTGCTCACTGTTCTTGTGATAATTTTGACCCCGCAGGGTGAGATCTTGGTGAGCCCCTGATTGATGGAGATTATCAGTGATCTTGTATGTCTTCCATTTTCTAATTATTGCTCCCACAGTTGATTTCTTCACACCAAGCTGCTTTCCTTTTGCAGATTCAGTTTTGTTTCTGGTGTCCTTCCACTGCTCTTTGGTCTTCACAGTAGTGGAGTTTGGAGTGTGACTGTTTGAGGTTGTGGACAGGTGTCTTCTATACTGATAACAATGTCAAACAGGTGCCATTACTACAAGTAATGAGTGGAGGACAGAGGAGCCTCTTAAAGAAGAAGTTACAGGTCTGTGAGAGCCAGAAATCTTGCTTGTTTGTAGGTGACCAAATACTTATTTTCCACCATAATTTACAAATAAATTCTTCAAAAATCAGACAATGTGATTTTCTAGATATGTTTTCTCATTTTGTCTCTCATAGTTGAGGTCTACCTAGGATGACAATTACAGGCATCTCTCATCTTTTTAAGTGGGAGAACTTGCACAATTGGTGGCTGACTAAATACTTTTTTTCCCCACTGTATTAGAGTACCCCATTGTAATTCAGTAAGCTTTTCCTATTCTTTTACAAATGTTTGCAGAAGCAGACTGCATGGCTCATGGCTCGGTGCTGGATATTATACACCCATGGCAATAGAGTTAAACACCTGAATTCAGAGAGATTTGTCCCAATGTTTATTTGTGCATATAGTACATAGAAAATAAACTTTATTGGAAATTAACATTGACCCATTCTCGCGCTGTGCTGTAATAGTGCACAGTTTGCACTCAATGCTGTACTGTTACAAGGAGTTTACAAGGGAAAAGACACAGAATTGACCCCCCAAGAATGCCCACTCATCCTACGACTTGGTGGGAAAATAATGTGGGAATTTGTGTACCTAATTTAGTTCAGAAATCTAACATATTCCAGTTTCACCAACTTCTGCACATTCATTTCTAGAAAACTATTTGATGCAATACCATGGGGTTAGAATGCTCACTACACCCCTTGATGAATTGTTTGAGGAGTCTAGTTTTCAAAATGGAGTAACTTCCACTTTAGTAGCAACTCGAGCGCTATGCAAAAGTTACAAAAAGTAAACCATCTAAATACAGTGCCTTGCGAAAGTATTCGGCCCCCTTGAACTTTTCAACCTTTTGCCACATTTCAGGCTTCAAACATAAGGATATAAAATTTTAATTTTTTGGTGAATAAACAACAAGTGGGACACAATCGTGAAGTGGAACAAAATTTATTGGATATTTTAAACTTTTATAAAAAACTGAAAAGTGGAGCGTGCCAAATTATTCGGCCCCCTTAAGTTAATACTTTGTAGCGCCACCTTTTGCTGCGATTACAGCTGCAAGTCGCTTGGGGTATGTCTCTATCAGTTTTGCACATCAAGAGACTGAAATTCTGGCCCATTCTTCCTTGGAAAACAGCTCGAGCTCAGTGAGGTTGGATGGAGAACATTTGTGAACAGCAGTTTTCAGCTCTTTCCACAGATTCTCGATTGGATTCAGGTCTGGACTTTGACTTGGCCATTCTAACACCTGGATACGTTTATTTGTGAACCATTCCATTGTAGATTTTGCTTTATGTTTTGGATCTTTGTCTTGTTGGAAGATAAATCTCCGTCCCAGTCTCAGGTCTTTTGCAGACTCCAACAGGTTTTCTTCCAGAATGGTCCTGTATTTGGCTCCATCCATCTTCCCATCAATTTTAGTTTCAATAATTTTTATTTGGGTTTCAAAATACATGTAAGAAACAATTATTGACATACATCGCTGTGTTTTGTCTGATATAAAGTTGTACAGGATATATTTTTTGAATTGTACATCAATAAGACAGAAGATAAAGATTTATTACATAATAAACAATAACAATAACATCAGGGCACTTTTCTAGGGTTAGCGTGCGACATTCCAGAAACGATCCTCTCCCATTATTTCCTTCCGCTTCCGTTTCCCACCTCTCTACACCCTCTTTGAGTTCCCAGATCGGATTTTATATAATTCCGTGGTTCTCAATTATGCTGCAAATCGAGAGTTAGTCCACGTGTCCCATACATTCTCAAAGTTATGATAGGAGTCATTTCCCAACGCAATTACCCTCTTGTATACATACGTATTATTAATAGTGAGCAACAAGGTGGAGTCGGACGGAGGGGTCACTGATCTCCATCTCTGTACCAACAACAATTTGGCTATAGTTAATATTTTGCACAGGAGTTTTTTTATATTTATTCAGGTCCTCGGGAATTCCAATTAATAGGATGGCCAGGGATGGGTTATAGGGGAGGTGAAAATTAAATATTTCTGATAGCATGTCAAAGACCTTATTCCAATATCCATGAATTATGGGGCATTGTCCCAAGATATGGAGAAGAGTCCCTCTTCCTCCACATCCTCTCCAGCAATTCCCAGAAACAGAAGGGTATATCATTTGTAAAGTGGATGGAGTTCGGTACCACCTTAAGGTAATTTTCATGGCTGTTTCTATGTGAGTGCTACATTTTAAGGATGAGTGACTTAATTTAATTGCTTGTTCCCATTCGTCCGTAGTAATGGCTCTCCCCAGATCTCGCTCCCAACAACGGAATGGAGTAGATCTAGTAAAGGTCGACATTCCATCCATTTTATCGTACAGAATCCTTAATCCCCTCATCTTAGTCGACAACCAGTCGAATATAGTATTGCTGTGGGGTAATTTCGATACCGGGTTCTTAGATGCAAAGTACCTTATTTGAGAGTATTTGAGGAAGTCGCCACAGTGAATTCCATACTTCTCTATTAAATCTGTAGACGATAAAAAATTGTTTGGAATCGGACTGTAAATGGGAGATTTGTGTAATCCCCTTCGATTCCCACTCTGAAATTACCAGGTCTTCTATTACCCAGGCCAACAGAGACAAAGGCATCTCTGAGACATCAAAGTGATTCTTAGGGTTTGCTTTCCCGTGAATTAGTTTCCATGCGATCAGGGCTGCGCGCATGACTGGGGATAAGGACTCAGGTATAGAAGTGTTCCAAAAGGGCGCCCACAAGGTATCCGCCAATTTTAAGGGATATATAAACGATTGTTCTATATGAATCCAAGGAACCGAGGTATCAGCTGATCTCCATCTAACACATTGTGTAACTAATGATGCTATGTAGTAATTCCTTACCACTGGTACTCCCAGTCCTCCCGCCTCTTTTTGTTTAAATAGGAAGCTTTTATTGACTCTGGGTCTCTTTCCATTCCATATGTATTTTTAGATCATCCTTTGCATGGTTTCGAAAAACGAAACTGGGACGGATATCGGGAGTGTGCGAAACAGGTACAGGAGTCTAGGCAATAGTAACATCTTAAAGGCCGCGACCCGTCCTATCCAAGACACATCTACTTTGGACATTCGCTCCATCTCATCCTGCAATACTTTCAACATGGGTGTATAATTATTCCTATATAGGGCCCCCGATGAGGGTGTCACCTGAATTCCCAGATACCGAACGCCATCGCTCCTCCAGTCAAAGTCATATGTCAACTGCAGGGATTGAAGCAAAGAGGGAGGGATATGTAAAGGTAAGGCCTGTGATTTGGCCATGTTTAGTTTATAAAACGATAAGTGTCCAAAACTGGCAATAATCTTCATAAGTCGGGGGAATAGACTCTTGCGGTTTGGACAGAGTAAGAATAATATCATCTGCATATAATGATATAAGATGAGTTTTGTCTCTTATATCAATGCCACCCACCTCTGGATCCAGTCTAAGTGTTTGGGCCAGTGGTTCCATTGAGAGAACAAATATCAACGGCGACAGGGGGCACCCCTGCCTAGTCCCGTTCGTTATTAAAAAGGGGTCCGACACTACCCCATTAATGAATACTCTTGCCGATGGTGCCGAGTACAGCGCCTCAATTGCTCTTAAAATAGTTCCTTCGAACCCCATGCTCCTAAGCACCAAGAAGGCATACGACCAGCAAATGCGGTCGAACGCCTTCTCGGCGTCCAATGCGAGAATCACCGCCTCCATCTTTTTAGAATTAATGTGATGAATAATATTCAATATACGTCTAGTATTATCATATGATTGTCTACTTTTCACGAATCCCACTTGGTCATGATTTATTAGACTCGGAAGACAAGCTGCTATTCTATTTGCTATGATTTTTTCGTAAATTTTTAAGTCCGAGTTTAATAGGGATATTGGTCGAAAGTTTTGGGGGCTGGTGGCAGGCTTGACCGGCTTAGGCAACGTCACCACCAGGGCCTCCTGATTTTCCCTCGGAATAGTGCCAGAGTCTACCACCGCTGTTAAAAAGGACAACAGCGGGTTTAGCAGAATAGGAGAAAACTTTTTGTAATATTCATTAGTAAGGCCATCTGGGCCCGGGGACTTTCGAGGTGGCAGCGACTTGATTACAGACAGTAACTCTGATGGTGTGATGGGCTCATTCAAAGAGTCCAGTTGTGCTTCTGTGAGTGTGGGCAGTTGAGTACTAGCAAGAAAATGGGCTATGTCATGTTTTGCCGGGGATATCACAGAGGAGTCCTCTCTAATATTGTATAAGCCTTCATAGAAGGTTTTAAAGGCATTAGCGATGCCATTAGGATCATAGATTTTGTATGCGCCTTCTGTATTCTGAAGAAATGGAATTTTAGACTTTGCATGTTTTTGTTTAAGCTTGGCCGCTAAAAGCTTACCTGCCTTATTAGATTGGGAATAATAAGTCGCTTTCATCCTTTTCAAATTTTTCTCATATTTAAACAGTAGACAGGCTGTCAGTTGGTGGCGTAATGTCACCAACTTTGCCGCATTGGAGGGGGAAGGTGATTTTTTGTTACTATTATCGATAGATTTTATTTGGTGCAGTAGTCGATCAATTTCTGCTAATCTATTTTTCTTTTCTATGTGTCCCAAGCGGATAAATGTTCCTCTTATAAACGCTTTATGGGAGTTCCACAATATGTCAGGGCTAGAAGCAAAGGGAGCATTGATCAGAAAGAATTCCTTCAAATCATTCTCCAAAATTGTTTTATATTTTGGCTGTGACATTAAGAATTCATTGCACCTCCACACGTACGCTCTAGGACATTCATATTTTTCCCTTAGAGTCAGGGTTGTTGCTGCGTGATCTGACCACGTTATCTGTGAAATATCTGACTGTACGACAAGGGGAATGCTAGCTTGTTCTACTAAAAATAAATCTATTCGTGAATACCTATTATGTACAGTAGAGTAGCAGGTGTAATCTTTTTCGGTATTATGGAGGATGCGCCAAACATCAAATAAATCGTGGCGCCATATAGCTTGCGAAAATAGAGGATGACGTGTCGTTATGCCAGAAGTAGTATCTACCACTGGGTCTGGAGCCATGTTAAAGTCTCCCATTAATATTAAGCATCCTTGCTTTCTTCGTTCCACTGCTCTCATGAGTCTTCCCAAGAATGACACCTGTCTTTTGTTTGGGGCGTATACCGATACCAGCGAGTAAGTGACATTATTAAGGATACAGACTAATATGACAAATCGCCCTCCAGGGTCAGCATAATGTGACACCATCTGAAATGCTACTGAATCCTTGATCCCAATTAGTGTTCCCCTGCTCTTGGAGGAGCAGTGAGCGTGAAATATATGTGGGTATGATGAATGTCTGATGCGAGTGGCATCCACCTCCAAAAGATGTGTTTCCTGAACTGCGAGAATGTCACAACCCTGAACTCGGGCCTCTCGCCACAAATTGGCTCTCTTTTGAGGGGAGTTCAGACCTCTGACATTCATAGACATATTTTTAAGTACCATACTTTACTGTTAGAAATGCTTCAAAGATCTTACCATGACCGCCCGCATCGGAAGTTACCAGTAGTCGTAGGAAACAGAATCGTCTCTGCCTAATGTAGTCACGTCGCCCCTTGTACCAGAACCAAGAAGAAAACAAACTATGGAAGCATTGAAACCAGTGGTTAAGCCACCTAAACAAAACAGAGGAAAGAAGTGTAGTACAGCGGACCAGCGGCTGTTGTGATCTTGGGGGGATAAGTTCAGCAGTCGTGGACATACGAAATCCATTTTAAGGTGAGTCTCTAGCTGTGCAGCCCTTTCGGTGGACGTCTTGGAGTTTTCGTTCAGTGCCAGCCATCAGACACGGGGCCAGGTGGTAATTTGGGTGATGGTTCAACGATAGGAATGTCCCATTTATTTAGCAATTTTTTGCCGTCTTCCGGAGATTTAATAACATACGTGAGGTTGTCACGGGATAAAATCACTCGGACTGGAAATTCCCATTTATATAGGATGTTATGTTGGCGTAAAGTTGTAGTAAAAGGGATGAATTGCCTTCTCAATTGTAGTGTTGTGGCCGAAAGATCGGAGTATATGGAAATTTTGTGGTTGGGGTCAGGTAAACGGCCGTTTTTTCGTGAGGTCAGCAGTACCATCTCTTTAGTGCGGTAAAAGTGGATCTTTGCTAAGACATCTCTGGGTACAGCTTCATCCAGGTGTGAAGGCCTTGGGACTCTGTGCGCTCTATCAATAGTTAAATCCATTGTCGAGATATTTGGTATTAGCGTGCGTATCAGGTCTTGGAGGAAAGCAGTTAGATTGCTCGCAGGTACGGACTCTGGGATCCCTCTAAACTTCAGATTGTTGCGCCGCGAGCGATCCTCCAGGTCTGCTACTTTAGCTTTTAGAAACGACACATCTTTTTCCACCTCATAGTGAGCATCTATAAGAGCGTTGTGCGACTCAGCGAATTGTGCCATTTTAGATTCCACATGAACAGTGCGCTTCTGCAATTCTCGAAGGTCTTTATCTAGCGGTTTAACCATTAAAGACATATCTGTCGTCAGTGATTTGCAGAAGGCCATGAGCATATTTTTCATGGAGGCCTCAGTAAGTAAGCTTTTAGTTGCTGAAATATCTGCAAAAAAATCGGTGGATGGCGGTATGTGCTGTGCTGCATCACTCACCTCCCCTTCTTGAGCTTCGGTGTTCTGGAGCCTGGGTTTCTGTTTGACCGGGCTAGCGGTGGGTGAGTGGGGTGTCTGTGTGTTGTTTAGGCCTGTAGGCCTCGTTGCGTCGGCAGGTGAAGGCCCTGGACCCGCGCTCTCCCCGGCCCGCTGGGGAGAAGGCCCCGGTGCCCCCGTACTCCCGCGCTCTAACAGCTGCGGTATCGATGGCGCTGACAGAGTTCTCCGCTGCGCGGAGAGGGTTAGCGCTTCCTCCGGAGGGTCTCTAGATGGAGTTGAGGCCCCGGAGATCGTGTCGGAGCGCGAACAGGTGCCATTTTGGTCCTCTCCTCCGCCATGAGGGAAATAGAAATCAGATATTTTCTGCGGCTTCACCGCAGATTTTCTCTTCCGCGGCATCCCTGGAGGTAGGAAACGTTCCTATTGCTATATGGGTCAGTGTAATCCACGGGCACGTCGTTTTGTAGGTCGCTATCTGAGACTCAGGCCTGGAGCTATGTAACTATGCGGCCATTCCGTCTCACAGTCAGGCTCCGCCCCTCTTCCCATCAATTTTAACCATCTTCCCTGTCCCTGCTGAAGAAAAGCAGGCCCAAACCATGATGCTGCCACCACCATGTTTGACAGTGGGGATGGTGTGTTCAGGGTGATGAGCTGTGTTGCTTTTACGCCAAACATATCGTTTTGCATTGTGGCCAAAAAGTTCGATTTTGGTTTCATCTGACCAGAGCACCTTCTTCCACATGTTTGGTGTGTCTCCCAGGTGGCTTGTGGCAAACTTTAAACGAGACTTTTTATGGATATCTTTGAGAAATGGCTTTCTTCTTGCCGCTCTTCCATAAAGGCCAGATTTGTGCAATGTATGACTGATTGTTGTCCTATGGACAGACTCTCCCACCTCAGCTGTAGATCTCTGCAGTTCATGCAGAGTGATCATGGGCCTCTTGGCTGCATCTCTGATCAGACTTCTTGTTTGAGATGAAAGTTTAGAGGGACGGCCGGGTCTTGGTAGATTTGCAGTGGTCTGATACTCCTTCCATTTCAATATGATCGCTTGCACAGTGCTCCTTGGGATGTTTAAAGTTTGGGAAATCTTTTTGTATCTAAATCGGCTTTAAACTTCTCCACAACAGTATCACGGACCTGCCTGGTGTGTTCCTTGGTCTTCATGATGCTCTCTGCGCTTTAAACAGAACCCTGAGACTATCACAGAGCAGGTGCATTTATACGGAGACTTAATTACACACAGGTGGATTATATGTATCATCATCAGTCGTTTAGGACAACATTGGATCATTCAGAGATCCTCCCTGAACTTCTGGAGTGAGTTTGCTGCACTGAAAGTAAAGGGGCCGAATAATATTGCACGCCCCACTTTTCAGTTTTTTATTTTTTACAAAAGTGTAAAATAACCAATAAATTTCATTCCACTTCACAATTGTGTCCCACTTGTTGTTGATTCTTCACCAAAAAAATTAAAATTTTATATATTTTTGTTTGAAGCCTGAAATGTGGCAAAAGGTTGAAAAGTTCAAGGGGGCCGAATACTTTCGCAAGGCACTGTATGTGCTCTAAAAGCTGAATAGCACTCCATTTCTTCTGCCCCTTTTTTGACCCAAACAGCAGTTTACGCCTACGTATCTGACACCCAGGGTAACCTGCTTAACAATGTCATACATGTGGACATAAACTGCTGTTTGGGCACACAGCAAGGCACAGAATGGAATAGGAGCTATTTGGCTTTTGGAGTATAAATTTAGGCTAAGGCTCTACGTGTGGAAAGCCAGCAATTTGGCCTGAAGCAGCCTTGCTCCTATTCAAGTGAATGGGAACAGGTTTGGAGTTTCAGATGCCACTGCTACACTGCACAGACAGGATGCTCGGTACAGTGTATGGAGCTCCACACACTGTAGCGGTGCTGCCTGGAACTGTAGCCCTGCTCCCATTCACTTGAATAGGAGCAGGGCTACTTCTGGCTTAGTATATGGCTTCTGGCGGGTGCATCAGCTGATCGTTGTCAGATTCCGAATATTCTGATTCTGATGGCCTATCTTGTGGATTGGTCATCAGTATAAAAATGTTCAGGTCCTGGACAACCCCTTTAATAAACGAAATACAGGATGTAATTCAGGATCAGTACAGAATAACTAATTTAAAGTATGTACACAGATGGCCAGGATATCTGAGATAGAACAGTTTTCATACTTAACACATAAAACACATTATTTACAGTTATGCAGTACTTTTGGATCTGTTCAGACAGTAAAGACAGGAAACACCTGCTACCATTATGGAATATGATCTTACAACAGGGATATCTTTCACGGATTGTAGATGAGCAGATCCACAGAGCTACAAGAATTCCAAGATGCAGTCTCTTAAAGTACAAACAGAAGGAGGACAAAAGCAGGGTGCCCTTAGTGGTTACATATGACCCTTAAATGAACATCTGGAGGAAAATTGCTCTTCACCTGCAACTAATATTTCACAGGGACAATAAACTAAAAGAATTATTCCCAGATTTGCCTCTACTCACACATAAACAACCACCAAACTTAAGGAATTCCCTGGTTAGAATTGCCCTGATGTCACCATCAGAGGAATTCAAGTTGATAAAATTCAGATGATTAATGTAAGGACTCAATCTAACACCTGGATTTATGAGCCCTTACATGGATACAATTTAACCCCCTCCATCAGACTGACTCTAGATGACTCCAATATCCCCTTCAACTTCTGACGCTAGGTTCACACTAGCATTCAGGTCTCTGACTTTGCTCTCCACCGATTTTACGGAGACTCTAATGCTAGTGTGAATCCAGCCTTACCACTGTCACCTCAGTTTTATTACCTTACCTTATCTTACTAACATATCACCTCATGAACTAAGTGCCATTGTATAGCATTTTGCCAGTGTTGTGCTGTGTTCTCAGTCATTCATTTGGAAATGCCTCGAAAAGGAGCCTCTGTGCTTTGAAAACTTGCAAATGTAATTTTTCTGGTTAACCAAGATATCTTACATTCAACTATTATGTCTTTTTGACACAAAAGAATCAAATACACAGTGTAATGTAATGTAGTGTATATATATATTGATGTAATGTTCACTCATTGACAAAAAAATAACGCATCCAGATAGCTATATCAGCTTGCTGCATAAATCAGCATGCAGTTATATCTCAGGCAGGTATGTAAATGATTACAGGTGTGGCCAGGGTCGGCGTCAGCACCCGTTTTGCCCAGGCAAGTGCCAGGGCCCCAAGCTCCTGAGGGGGCCCACTCGGCAGTGGCCAGCTGAAAATGGCCGGGGCCCCGGACCACCATGATAGCGGTCAGGGAAAGCCTGGTTCCCCGACTGCTATACATACTACTAATGGAAAGGGGCTTGGCGATCGCCGGACCCCTTTCCAATGGATGCCAGTCTAGGGGAGGTGATAAAAATAAAAAATACTTATACTCACCTCTCCTGGGCTCAGCATCCTGACTGAGTTCTTGTGCCCCAGACGTCACTGCTGGGGCCTGTGATTAAGCCCTAGCAGTCACATGGGGGCGCGCCAGCATAATGACGTCATTGCGCCCCACGTGACCGCTGGGGCCTAATCACAGGCCCCAGCAGTGACGTCTAGGGAACGTGATCTCAGTCGCAAGGCAGAAGAGGACCGAGGAAGATGTCAAAGACAGGCGGAAGGAGCGAGGATACACAGGAAAGGTGAGCTAAGGTCAGTATAAGTGTTGTTATTTTTAACACTTCCTCTGGATCTCTGATTATTATACTGTGGGGTATGAGGTGACCCCAGAGTATAATAACAGCACTGGCTCTAGGAGGAGGGGGGCTCTTGGGAGCATATAATACTGTGTGGGGGCCACTGTGGAGCATATAATACTGTGTGTGGCCACTGTGGAGCATATAATACTGTGTGTGGCAACTGTGGAGTATATAATTCTGTGTGGGGGCCACTGTGGATCATATAATACTGTGTGGGGGCCACTGTGGAGTATATAACACTGTGTGGGGGCCACTGTGGAGAATATAAAACTGTGTGGTGGCCACTGGGGAGCATATAATACTGTGTGGTAGCCACTGTGAAGCATATAATACTGTGTGGGGGGCGTGGCTTGAGACTCCCCACTGGTTAGACTCATTTATTTGGGCCTTATCAGTGGTGTAAAGCTGCAACAGAAGGCTGATGTTCTGCACCGTGAGCAGAAAATAAAGAAGAATCCGAGGCAGATGTCCGCCTTAAATTCCTCTTTACTTTCCGATGTCTGAACAGGTTGTATCCAGTGGTGAACCTAGCATCTTTGCTGCCTGAGGCGGACTATAGAAAGGGGCCCCCCCCCAAAAAAAAAAAAATATATAAAATTGAGTTTCCATCCTACTAGCTTCACGTGCTGTTATCATCGCACAATAAACATATACAAACTTATGAAACAGTTTTTAAGAATTCTTCTTCCTGTATTACTTCAGTATCAGAAATCAACAACACGGCATTAACAATGACAATAACTTCACACATCTTTTGCTTGGTGGATGGACAAGCCCACATGGCCCCCATTCCCTATAATAGGAGCTCCACACATAGCTGAGTACTGGACTTTGGCTATCTTTGGAACTCCCATCAAGGTGAATGAGAGGCACGTGGGTTCATCCATTCACCAAACGACACGCCTATATTCAGTCTGGCTGTGGCCAGGCTGAATTCCCACCCAGTAGGGGGGGGAAACCCAATTCTCAGGCTCAGTGGGAGTCTGAGCAGACAGCCCCCATCACTCAGGTATTTATTCTCTATCACTTAGGTGAATACAGTGCAATAACATTTTGTGACTTACAGGTGATGTCTCAAGTAATCCTTCACAATTCCCTTTTCTTCCTTTTGGATCGCCATGACCACTTCTTCCAGCTGTGACTTGTCTCTGTAAAGTTTGCAACACAGACATCTTTGGCTCCTCATTTTTCCAGACATCCAACTCACATTGTCCTCACCTACACACCCATCCTGCTGCTACCCCCAATTATAAAATATATGATATAACCCCCCATAATGAATAATACTCCCAAGTGCATCTTTATATTAATAATGTCCGAGTGTACCCTGTATAAATAGTGCCCCTTATTAATAATGCCCCTGTGTACCCTGTATAAATAGTGCCCCTTATTAATAATGCCCCTGTCTACCCTGTATAAATAGTCCCCCTTATTAATAATGTCACAGGTATTATGCCCCGCAGCGGCCCCTGCACATGGTATTATGCCCCATAGTGGCCCCTGCACACGGTATTATGCCCCATAGTGGCCCCTGCACACGGTATTATGCCCCATAGTGGCCCCTGCACACAGTATCATGCTCCACAGTGGCCCCTGCATACGGTATTATGCCCCACAGTGGCCCCTGCACACAGTATTATGCAACAACAGACCGGCGTTGCGACATAATGACGTCGGCCTGGCTCACATGACGCCCGGGACGTCGCCAAAGAAGGCCGAAGATTACTGGGAGTAACATCGGATCGCTGGAGAGGTGAGTAACAATGGTTTTTATGTTTATCACCTCCCCTTGATGGAGCCGCCACCTTCTCTTCTTGTCTGCGCATAGGACGTCTGTGTGTGAGCGCAGGAGGCCAAATGACGTCATTGTATTGCCACATGGGCTGACATCCAGAGGTCTCGTAAGCCAGGGCTGGTTTATGTTAAACATACAGTAAAAAATGCCGCCATCCAGACATAGATGGCACACATGCTTGTCTCTGCCAGGACTATTTCCAGGTGTTTAGCAGAAGGAAATTTATTGTCATGGTTCCCATTATGTGTTCTGCCATTGACTGCTAGTCACCTTTATTTGCAGTGGTGTCATGAATGAGAAACCTGCACTGCTGAGGACTGGAACCTTATCGTCTTTAGCAACAGATCCAGGTTCTTTTGGGTTCTGACAATGGTCAGGTTTGTATATGGAGGCCTCAAGGTAAGTACTTCAATCCTGCCTTTGCTGTCGAGAGACACACTGCCCCAACTGCTGGTGTGATAATCTAGGGAGTAATTGCATATGACAGTCAGTAACACCTATTAGAGATACAAGGAACACTAACATGTCATTGATTTCTTTAGCACAGTCTGCTCTCCCACACAGCAAGGGTTTCCCAGGAATGTCTCCGCCAGATTGCAGTTGCTTGCTATGGGCACCAAAGATATTGCTAATCCAGCATTTATGGAACCAGCCAGCATGCCAGCTTTGGCAATCTATGACTATTAAAGATCCACAGGCCCGGTTGTAAAATCTGTGGGCTAATATGCCTTAGGATAACAATACGAAACCTGTATACCTCTATGCCCTACCATATCTTATCTTGTGTCCGGACTAGAGGCAGTCCAATGGGGTAATAGAGCCTCATCATTACATTAATTAGGTATTTATGGCCTATTCTCTGGACAGACCATTAAACAATCCTGGACAACCCCTTTAAGGCCTAAACCAAGCTTCATCCTTAAAGGGGTTGTCCAGGATATTTCAGTATTGGGTCAGGAGGCCGGGGAAGGTGAAACCTAAAAAAAACAATACTCACATGTCCTTGGTGTACTCACATACATTGCTAGTGGTCCTCATCAGTTACGTGCTCTGAGAACCTCCTCCAGAACAAGCCCCTGTTCACTGTTGGACCAGAGAGTGGCGGTGGACACCCGAGCTCCGGGGGCAGGCGAGTATTGGTTTTTTTTTTTAGGTCTCACCTTCCCTGGCCTCCTGGCCCAATCCTGAAATATCCTGGACAACCCAGTATAAACCAATAGAAAATATATATATAATCACAGCACTCCCTAATGGATGAGTAGTTGGTGCTCCAGAAGGGTTTCACCCCACACTTTATCAAAAATTGATCCAGGCACTCAACCAATTGAAGATATGCTATATTTATTTAGTGAATGTGCAATCCATAAAAAGATAAACGTTGTCGGTCGTGCAAGGCCTTCATCAGATCAAATCTCGGATTGCCACTGGAGTTAAGAGAAGAAAATAGAAATGGAGTATGAGTATTAGTGGTAACATTTGATCTGATGAAGGTCTTGCACGACCGAAAACATTTATATTTTTATGGATTGCACATTCACTAAATAAATATAGCATATCTTCAATTGGTTGAGTGCCTGGATCAATTTTTGCTAACCCAGTATAAACATCACATTCAGATGCGAGAAACTGACTACTAGAAGGTGGGTACTATGCAACTTGAGTTACATATAGTTTTCTGTTTCTGATTCTCCGGCAGCTGCAGGATGTATTATATAGCTATGTTTTTTAGCTGATGCAAAACAACATAACACACATTTTGTATACTGCTGACCTTCATTTTAATACAAATGTATTTTATATGGATCAGTTAATGATGCAGAGTAACCTCCCAGCAACACCTGAGTTGTGTATGACAAGCAATAATGTGCCTTTCAAAATAAATAAAGCATATTAGAAGTCACCCCTGTGTTGTGTGATCTGTATAAATGCACTTAGCTAGCACTCTGTAAGGTCCAGGAAGATCTGTGTAGTCATTGTCAGACTGGGGTCCATAGGACCTATCAGTAAAATTAATTTCGGAGCCAACTGTGCAGCTATAGGCAAATATTACCTCACTCTTATTCACAAATTCCTAAAACTGCCACATATATTTTTTTCTGTTGTAACTTGCTGCCTAGTCCTTGCCATATTTTTCAAGAAATCTGTCATCACAAGTTTCAAAGATTCACATTGTTCTAATTTTGTATATCTAGATATATGTGGTAAATGTATCTCATTTAGAGCACCTGGCTGCTTTCTTCAAGCTATGAATATATGTATCTTGCAAGCCTTTCACACACCAGTACACAAGAACAAATGCAGTTTGTGGGTCACAAAATACAAAATGCAGTTTGTGGAGTAAAATACAAAAGCAAATGACTGGTGAAATGTTTTATAGGCATGTAAGTTATTTTTAAAACAAGAATCTCTGATTGCATTAAAATGCAGGAAGCTAATGCTCTAATGTAACTCAATTTTTCACAACACAAATAGAAAACCATAATCATCAAATAATCTAGCTGAAATGAAAAAGGGTTGTCTTTGTGAATTATGTAAATGAAACATTTTCTATCCTATAGTTATTTAAAGGAGAACCAGAAACATCTTCACAATACAGAATTAAATTATGGGAGCCATTAATGAACTATTGTGTCTTATGGTATTACTAAAGATATAGGTTATTATTTTTAAATATTTACTTAGTGACAGCAATATTACTCAGCACTGTATATTAATACATTGAAGATTTCAGAATAAAAAGCCTTTTAACACCTGTATTTCTTTATTTTTTTTGGCTTTTTGGAGGGCTTTTTTTATTTGGCATTTTTTGTGCACACATATTTTTCTGCTGTTTGTTCCCCTTCAAAGAAACCTATATGAAAGTACATGAAAAAAAACCTCCAGAATCGCTGTGGTGATGGTGGGGGGATTTTGGGATTGGGTTGATTTACTGATTTATTTGGTCCGACTGCTGGAACCATCATGGATCACGAGAACTGGGATGCTTTATACCCCAATAGAGCAGCGGATTTTCTATTTTCCTATCGGATTCCGCTTTGAAAAACCCATTGAGTACTGCAAGGAACAACCCCTCAAAAATGTTTCTGTTAGAATGGGGTGAGGAAAGAATTAGAAATATAATATACAGTGCTGGCCAAAAGTATTGGCACCCCTGCAATTCTGTCAGATAATACTCAATTTCTTCCAGAAAATGATTGCAATCACAAATGCTTTGGTAATAATATCTTCATTTAATTTGTCTTCAATGGAAAAACACAAAAAGAATTGTCAAAAAGCCAAATTGGATATAATTCCACACCAAACATAAAAAAGGGGGTGGACAAAAGTATTGGCACCCTTTGAAAAATCATATGATGCTTCTCTAATTTGTGTAATTTACAGCACCTGTTACTTACCTGTGGCACATAACAGGTGGTGGCAATAACTAAATCACACTTGCAGCCAGTTGAAATGGATTAAAGTTGACTCAACCTCTGTCCTGTGTCCTTGTGTGTACCACATTGAGCATGGAGAAAAGAAAGAAGACCAAAGAACTGTCTGAGGACTTGAGAAGCAAAATTGTGAGGAAGCATGAGCAATCTCAAGACTACAAGTCCATCTCCAAAGACCTGAATGTTCCTGTGTCTACCGTGCGCAGTGTCATCAAGAAGTTTAAAGCCCATGGCACTGTGGCTAACCTCCCTAGATGTGGACGGAAAAGAAAAATTGACGAGAGATTTCAACGAAAGATTGTGCGGATGGTGGCTAAAGAACCTCGACTAACATCCAAACAAGTTCTAGCTGCCCTGCAGTCCGAGGGTACAACAGTGTCAACCCGTACTATCCGTCGGCGTCTGAATGAAAAGGGACTCTATGGTAGGATACCCAGGAAGACCCCACTTCTGACCCAGAGAAATAAAAAAGCCAGGCTGGAGTTTGCCAAAACTTACCTGAGAAAGCCAAAAACTTTTTGGAAGAATGTTCTCTGGTCAGATGAGACAAAAGTAGAGCTTTTGGGAAAAGGCATCAACATAGAGTTTACAGGAAAAAAAAAGAGGCCTTCAAAGAAAAGAACACGGTCCCTACAGTCAAACATGGCGGAGGTTCCCTGATGTTTTGGGGTTGTTTTGCTGCCTCTGGCACTGGACTGCTTGACCGTGTGCATGGCATTATGAAGTCTGAAGACTACCAACAAATTTTGCAGCATAATGTAGGGCCCAGTGTGAGAAAGCTGGGTCTCCCTCAGAGGTCATGGGTCTTCCAGCAGGACAATGACCCAAAACACACTTCAAAAAGCACTAGAAAATGGTTTGAGAGAAAGCACTGGAGACTTCTAAAATGGCCAGCAATGAGTCCAGACCTGAATCCAATAGAACACCTGTGGAGAGATCTCAAAATGGCAGTTTGGAGAAGGCACCCTTCAAATCTCAGGGACCTGGAGAAATTTGCCAAAGAAGGATGGTCTAAAATTCCAGAAGAGCATTGTAAGAAACTCATTGATGGTTACCGGAAGCGGTTGTTCGCAGTTATTTTGTCTAAAGGTTGTGCTACCAAGTATTAGGCTGAGGGTGCCAATACTTTTGTCCAGCCCATTTTTGGAGTTTTGTGTAAAATGATCAATGATTTGACTTTTTTTTTCATTCTCTTTTGTGTTTTTTCATTGCAAGCAAAATAAATGAAGATATTATTACCAAAGCATTTGTGATTGCAATCATTTTCTGGAAGAAATTGCCAATACTTTTGGCCAGCATTGTATATGCAATATGCCATTCACAGACCTTAGCACAGATGACCTGGCCACTTATTTCCATGATAAAATTGATAACATCCGTCAGGAAATAACTGCCCAATCCCCAGGTGGCACTGATCCCCTCACCAGCCGCACTTCAGACTATTCATTCTCATCTTTTGAACCTGTTACAGAGGAGGAAGTATCTCAGCTACTTTCTTCTTCTCGCCCTACAACCTGTAGTAGTGACCCTTTCCCCTCACACCTTCTCCAGTCTCTGTCGCCTGCCGTCACGACTTACCTTACTAAAATTTTTAACCTCTCTCTCTCTTCTGGAATTTTCCCATCCTCTTTCAAACATGCTGTCATAACCCCACTACTGAAGAAATCCTCCCTTGACCCGTCCTGTGCTGCTATCGACCTGTCTCTAACCTTCCTTTTATCTCCAAAATCTTGGAACGCTTAGTCTATTCTCGTTTCATCCGCTATTTTTCTGCTAACTCTCTTCTTGACCCCTTACAATCTGGCTTCCGCACTATGCACTCTACTGAAACGGCCCTCACAAAAGTCTCCAATGATCTTCTGACGGCTAAATCCAAAGGTGATTGCTCTTTTCTTATTCTTCTAGATCTCTCAGCAGATCATCAACTCCTCCTCACTATGCTCCGTTCTGTCGGCCTCACAGACACTGCTCTCTCCTGGTTCTCCTCTTATCTCTCTGACCACACTTTCTGTGTATCATTTGCGGGCTCTGTTTCTTCCCCTCTTCCCCTTACCGTTGGGGTTCCTCAGGGCTCTGTCCTAGGTCCCCTGCTCTTCTCCCTCTACACAGCCCCCATTGGACAAACCATCACTAGATTTGGCTTCCGGTACAATCTTTATGCTGATGACACCCAATTATACACGTCATCCCGTGACATCCCCCCTGCACTAATACAGAACACTAGTGATTGCCTCTCTGCTGTCTCAAATGTCATGTCTTTGCTTTATCTGAAACTGAATCTCTCAAAGACTGAACTACTGCTGTTTCCACTATCTAATAGATCTGTCCCTGATATCTCCATTGCAGTCTCTGGCCTTACCATAACTCCTAGGCAGTATGCCCGCTGCCTCGGGGTTTTGTTTGACTCAGACCTTTCCTTCACCCCCCCATATCCAATCACTCACACGCTCATGTCATCTCCACCTCAAAAACATCTCCAGAATCCGCCCTTTTCTTACCACAAATACACTAAAGACACTTATTGTTGCCCTGATTCACTCTCGCCTTGACTACTGTAACTCCTTACTAATTGGTCTTCCCCTTACTAAACTCTCTCCTCTACAATCTATTCTGAATGCGGCGGCCAGGCTCATCTATCAGTCTAGACGCTATAGCGATGCCTCCGGTCTGTGCCGTTCACTACATTGGCTGCCTATTCAATACATAATACAATATAAACGTATCACCCTCATCCACAAGGCTCTCCATAATGCTGCACCTCCCTACACTTCCTCCCTCATCTCTGTCTATCGCCCAACCCGTACTCTCCGTTCACTCAATGACCTAAGACTAACATCCTCTATTATCAGAACCTCCCACACTCGTATACAAGACTTCTCCTGAGTTGCACCACTTCTCTGGAATGCTCTATCCTGGACTATTAGATTAAGTCCCAATTTCCACATCTTCAAGCGTAAACTAAAGACATATCTTTTCAGACAGGCCTATCACAACTCCTAATGTAAACCCTTATGTAGTTAGAATCCCTAAAACATACCCTCCTCTGTTCACACTCCCACATTACCTCACAGGATATGATGCCGTATCAGACTAACTTTATATGTCCAGGCACCATCTGCACGTTAAAGGACATGACTTGTGATGGCTCATACAGCTTTATATATGTGTAATGACAGTAACCTCTATTACACAATTCAGCGTATATGACACAGATAACCCTCTTCCCCCAAATGACAATGTAAATATGGTCAACCACTAATGTACTCACAGATAGGACATCTAAATATCCGAAAATGCACCATTTAGACCTAAGTAAAGGGCTGAGAATGAATGCCCAACCATGTATGTTAAACAGAGGCTAAATAGTAATCCCAAGTACTGAAGCTAACATGATAGTAAAGGCCATAATGATACACTACTCAAATATGCTAATAATTATGATAATCTAATAACATTATAAAGTAGCTAAACTTAAACTGCAATGTGGCTAAGGCATATATCAAAAATGCCTCTTTATACACACGTGGACAAAATTGTTGGTACCCCTCGTTTAATGAAAGAGAAACCCACAATGGTCACAGAAATAACTTGAATCTGACAAAAGTAATAATATATAAAAATTCTATGAAAATGAACAAATGAAAGTCAGACATTGCTTTTCAACCATGCTTCAACAGAATTTTTAAAAAAAGAAAAGTCATGAAACAGGTCTGGACAGAAATGATGGTACCCTTAACTTAATATTTTGTTGCACAACCTTATGAGGCAATCACTGCAATCAAACGATTCAAGTTATTTCTGTGACGATTGTGGGTTTTTCTTTCATTAAACGAGGGGTACCAACAATTTTGTTCATGTGTGTATATGTCTTTAGTTAATCCAAGACGAAACGTCATTTATTCTGATTCATTAAAAACTGAACAATTTGGAATATTTCAATCAAATCAAGCTCAGAATTGAATCAGTTTGCTCATCTCTAGATCTTACCCCCTTTTCACTGAATATGTCTTCATGGGTTCCAGCCATATGTTCAATGGAATTCAGTTATGGCTGTCAAGTACTGATAAGCTTTTAAATATGCAAAATAAAGTCATTGGATTTAAACCCTAATGGTGCTGGATCGATGAAAGTTGGAAGTTTTTTTTCAATTGTTCTGTTTGTCTAGTTTTACTTGCCTTGTAATAATTGTATTATCACTATTATCAATGTTCATTAGTTAAAAATTGAATGTATATTGTTTCTGAATAAGTGTCCTAAACTATCTATCTATCTATCTATCTATCTATCTATTTATTTATTTTTTGACCTGTTGTAAATAACTTCTCTACTTAGATTGCATTTTGTTTTTTTAAGGATTCTAAGATCCTTTGAAGGACCATGTCTTTAGGGTATAAAAAATCTGTGAATTTTCAGTTTCTTGTATAACACCATGTCTGATGAATGGAGCTAGTATTCCTGAAAGCTTACCATCAAATATCCTCTAAAAGGTATCGCTTGATTACTTCACTCTTCCATATCTATCTATGTAGCTCTGATCTCAGCATCAGGTCAAGCAGATGCTAGGGTCAACTGGAGGGGGATGGGTCTACTGCTGCTCTGTCCCTAAATTACAAATGAATACACAGGAATATAAATGTCTTAAAAGCAAAGATGCAAGAGGATATATTTGTACATACCAGATGCCATAATAGTATAAAGTGAAGTCCCACAAACACCCTGACACGCAGGGAGAGAATGGCGCTATGCCCGATGCGTGTTTCACCAACACGCAATGGCTTCGTCAGGAGGCAACGTCATAGAAAGATTAGGGAATATACAGTATATATTGTATATAAAAGTGAGCACAGCTGTTGTATAAAGATATCAAACACTCAACAGGCCATGTGTACGCCCCATAACAAAAGTGCGGACCTAGAGACGCAATGGCGCCATCATGCACGCATAACGTGACTACGTCATTGTGCGTCAATATGCGATACCAAAAGAAAGCTCCGCTCGCGCACACGTACACGCAGTGGAGTCAGATCTAATAGTTTATTTTCTATTTCATCTCATTATCATGTCTGTCAGTTTATATGGAATATTACTACAGCACCATTTCATCATGTCAGAAGACATGGCCTAGCTAAACATGAAGTGTATAAATACATAATTTACAGTAAACAGCGATCTCACAAAAATACAACCATTTTAAAGTGCAATACCAAATATATATAACATGGGCGAGAGGCACCGCCCCCAACATACCCAGGCGCATAAACCCCACCTTGGGTAGACCTTTCTCCACTTAAATGACCTAACGTCTGATCCCCCAGCGGGACCCTAGCCCAACTAAGGGACTCCCCAGGCCTTCACATTCACCACCAGTATCCCCATACCACAGATGAGGTCCTACACAATGACCAATAGGCCTCTCTCCCCCCACCAACCCCGGCTACAGACTCGAGGGCATGACCCCTTATGCCCGCGAGTCCTACCACACAGACAAAGCACGCTTAACACTGTCGCGCAAGCCCAACATCCACATATACGTCCCAATCACGTTCAAATGGATGCCGTCATGCCGCAGATGGTCTAAAGACGGCACTTCCAAGTCTTGATGGTGTACAGTCACACCACCATTACAGATCACAAACTGCGCAACTGCCCGATTAACTTTAATCTGCGTCTTCTCCAGGCGTGCCTTAGACCGCGAATTACGCCACACCAGCCGCACAACAATGTCCGACCACACCACTACCAAACAAAGGAACTCAGTCAGCAGCCACAAAATATCAAATTTAATATCCCTGATGAGATACCTGGAAGCATGCACCCCCAAGTCATTGCCCCAAACATGAAAGACCACCACATGCGGAGGGCGATCAACCCTACTATAAAAATGAAATTCGGGAAGAACCCAACTCCAAGTCATACCAGGCACCCCGATCCATCTCACCGCAGCCACATTCCGACGGAGACCGAGCTGCTGCCCATCCAGCCGCACATACACCCAAACTGCACCCCAGTACACAAAGGAGTGACCCAAAATGAAACTCAAGCAGGGGCCTGAAACAAAACAAAGAAATCAGCAGAACAACCAAACCAGCCATCCCATATTCCGTAGCCCCTCACAGCAACAGACAAGGACGTACATAAAGGCAGAACCGGTCAGATTCCCACTGCCCAATTCGGCGCACCATGTCATCACCCAGACCACACCGAGCAGCTTCCATAGCAGCCCCGATCCGGAATGAGTGAGAACCAAACACCGCAGGGGCCTCCTCCACCTCCATCAAAGCCTTCCTAAAAACTGCCAAAAACTGAAAACGCGACAGAGACCCCCCCCCCCTTCAAGACGCCACCGGACAACAACAACAACCCACGCCCACAGCGTGCAGAACCACCAAATGACTCCCTACCCACCTGATCCGTCTTAGAATACCGCAAACGGCACTCCAGCCTACCATCAAAAAACTCCACATTTGCCAACTGCAAGTCCCAGCAACCCAATCCTAAATGCCCCAAAAAAATGCCAAGAAAGCCGCCCGGAACAACAAAAACTAATATGCCGAGAAACACAACCCAGTCAGACACTCTAGCAAAGGCCCCAACAATTCAAAGGAGACCGGACGCCGCCGGTCTCGGTGCCCCACCCCCCATTAGAGAACGTATTACATGGGTGAACCTCTTAAAATTCATTTAGTTTATGGGTTTGGGTAGTTCAGAACCAAAATTTCTTTCAGGTTGAACTAGTGTGGTACAAACCACAGTTTAAATCGGTTTAAAAAATATTGCAGAACACTCTGAGAACCTGCCTATCCAATTTATAGCTCTCTAAGGAAAACACAGCAGAAGTTATGTCAAAGTGAAAATGAATGGTAAGGAGTGGATACAAACCCCGAGTTTAACCATATACTGCATTTACGCATTTAACATTGAAAAAGTTCCAAAAATTACCCTTTTATTAGGGAAAGGTGCTTGTCTGTGGTTTTATAGACACATGGTGGTTATATTGGAAAAGCAATGGTTTTATAGAAAAACTTGAAAGTGCTGCAGGCTTGTTGTTATTTGGGAGACAAATTTGTGGCTGTGTGCCTAGTTGAAAAGTGATGAAGAATTGGCTTTTCATTAAAAAAAATCCAAAAATCATCCCTTTATGGCAGCATGTGTGAAATCAAAATGATTTTGGTATGGCATAGTGGAATTTGATGGACCAGGCCAAAGGACTTGTCTGACTGAGTGGTGGCAGAGGTTGTAGCTGTGGCAGCATGAGTGGCACGCAGTAAAGTATTGGTTAATATGATGGTCCAGGCCTCAGGACATGTCTGGATGAGTGGTGGCAATGGTGATATCTGTTTAGGAGTGGCAGGCAGCATCAGCACTAAAGTAAATGATGGTGGCACCTCTATTCATTTGGAGGCATCAAATGGAGGTGTGTCCAACTCCTTACGAATCCATGCCTAATTCATTTTGACGGGGAAGGGTTTCATCGTTCATCAGCACTGAACACCCTCTCGGCCATTACGCTTGAGCAGGGGCGGACATTGACTACAAAAGGCCCCTGTGCAAAAAGTTTGTCTGGGCCCCCTCCCTTCAACAATAATAGATAAATAAATAATAATAAATAATTAATACATTTTCCCATGTATGTCTAATATATGTATTATATGTATATGTATAGATATATGTATGACACATATCTCTCAAGTTATTTACATATTAGGTGCATACATCACCTGTCACTCATATAGTACATGCATACAGCACATTTCACTCACATACTATATGCATGTCACTCATAAAGTACATTCATACAGCACATTGCACTCATATATTACATGCATACAGCACGACCAAAGAGAAAAATCACTCACATACTACATGCATACAGCAACTGTCACTCATATACTTACAATATGCATATAGCTCCTCACTCATATATTAATATATTACATGCACATTACAGCACATGTCAAAGTGCATATTTTAGTCACTTATACTCAATCAATGGTAACACTATATACATATCACTCATCAATCCGTACATCACCTGAGCCCTGCACATACATCCCTTACGCACAGTGTATTATTCCCGTCCCTACATTATGGCTGAAGGGTTTCAGAATTTCAGCAAATTAAAACCTTGCCCTTGTTTGTTAAGTCCCGCCCCATCACACCACTAAGCTCCACCCCTGATGGGGCACTATTCTCCGCCCCTTTGTTGCAACCCAGATATTTTCCTCCTCTTTTATCCTTAGGCCTTCTGATTCCGAGCTGCTAATCTCGTGCTTGGTTGGGCCCCTTCCGCCCCCTGGGCTCCTGTGCAGCTATACCAGCTGCACAGGTGATATGTCTGCCCCTGGATGGAAAAGATAAAACTTTCATCGCAATTTGGACTAGCTCCTTCCACTGCACTAACATTTTGATCCAAAATTCCATGGGTTCAAAGTTATTTGCTGTAATATAGATGAACTCTAGGTACGACTGTGTCAGTTGCTTGCAGTGGGTTTGGTTGGAGTTGGAAGCTGAAAAATTTCTGGTTCGTCATGTTCCAAATAACGTACTGACTGCTGATGCTGCTGCTTTTCACCTGCTACTTGTAGCTGTGGCACTAGAAGAGGAGGTGGACTGGGAGTGGACAGAAACCACCTAGGTACCCGTGCGACTGGCACTTGCAGTAGTTTCCCTAAATTCTGCGGCAAGTTGGATATACAGCCTATCCTGATAATATTTCCAATTTTTCTACCCTTTGGGAGGCAGGGAAGAATTCACCCATTTTTTTCTTTATAGCGAGGGTCTCTGCTTGATGCTAATACTCTTGTCGCTGTGTAAGCAGCGGAGCATACAGCTTACCAGACTTGCCAGTGTGTGCACAGACCCAGGGTCCTTCCTTGGTTGATGTTCATGGCCAGTATGGTTGTAGTCATCATCATCTTGAAAGATATAAGGATCAGTCTCCTCCCCTGGCTGTTCCTGTGACAAATCAAGGGCTTCTGCTGCATCCAAAGGAGTGTCTTTCTCCTCTTCCAGTCTAGGATTCCTAGTTCCTCCACCATAATGACCCTGACCCAAATCCTCATCCTTCTCCAGTTACCCTTGCATCAACCCAGGCCAATGACACACAGGTGGAAGCTATTCTTTCTCTTCTCTCCCTTGTTGCATGAGTGTGTTTCTTGCAAGATATATAATAAAGAGAGCACCTATTTTAAGCTATTATACCACCAGATTGAGCTCATGCACCATACAGGGATAATGAGTTATCCAACTAAACTGCAGCACCGCAACAATATTGGTCCTATTGTTGCTGGCAACACTGCACAATTGTAGCTGCTGAGGAGTTATCCAGCGGGATACTTGCTGGAGAATACAGAGGAGCAGCTCCTCTGCAGTGAGGCTCATTAACTGTAAATAATGCAAAAAAGATTTGTTACAGCTCACCCTAATTTCTTAAATGCAAGGTAGAGGTCAATATTGCAGTATAGCAAGATGAATAAGAGGTACTAACCTCGAAACGTGTAAGCTGTGTATCATCATGCGCTCCATGTTTGTATTTTAAAACTACACTTTTAAAAGCTAATTTTTTTATTTTTTTTGTAAATAATATTTTATTGGTTTTTCATGTCATAAAGTGTCCAATAACAAACAAAGCAATATGTTATCTGAAAGGAGTGAATTTAAACAACCATTCAACAAACGAACATGTAGTAAAGAAGAAAGGAGCTAGACATGGAATAACCAAAAGGAAGTGCGTAAGGGTCACAAACATGCAGACAATTAGTCAGAGGATTCCCGCAAGTCTGCCCAAGTTAAAGTTAATTTTTAACGAAGAATTGTTTGACAATACATCATTCACTGTCAGCATGTCACCTTACTCCCATGAAATAAGGGAGGAGGAGGAGTGAAAGCAATAACCTGCCATGGTGGAGATGGTGGAAATGCGGGTAGATCGCACTATGGTGGTTCTGGGGAGGCAGTGTGCATGTCAGAGCATGCACACTGCTGGCTGTATGGATGAAAATAGGGGAAAGTGAATATACCAATAGAGAATAACAGTAGAACTAAGCAACAAAGTAAGAGAAATTAATAAGATAAGGACAAAATAAAAGAAAAATAAACTGGAATAATGATAAAGGATAGAAAATAAATAAAAATAAAGAATAAAAATTAACTATTATTAATAATAATTAAAGTTTAACCACTTCAGTACCGGGCCAATTTCTGGATCAGGACCAGACACATTTTTATCATTTGGGTTATTCAACTAATTTCTGCATCTTTTTTCGGTGACACATAGGGCTTTATTTTTATGTTTTTATTTTTGCATGTTTTTAAAAAAAATTTTTATATCCGGGAAAATATAATCAACAGAACAGGGAAAAAGTGTCTGTTTTTCACTTTTCTTTTTTTTTTTTTTTTTTTTTTAATTTTTATTTAATTGCACAAAGTGCTACTAAAAAGCTTTTTAAAATAGTAATTTTTATTTTGTATTGTGTTGCCGGGGGTGGGGCTAGAACCTGTGATAGGGTTGTATTATTGACGTATTATTTTATTTATTTTTTTAATTTATATTACTTTAATTTTTATTTTTTACTTTTCTTTTCCTTTGTTTCTTTCTTTTTTTTTTTTTTACATTGAGCCCCCAGATGGTGACATATGATGACAGTTTTTTTTTTTTTTGGTGGGGGAAGCTGATTTCTACTGTAAGTGGGGCTGATACATTTAGCCCAAGTTGCAGCAGGAATACATCCTTCTGCCCATAACTACAGAGCTGATCTGGGTCCTGTAGGACTCAGCAGCTTTAACAGTCTCTGATCCCGGCAGATCACGTGACCGCCGGGTCAGAGGGAAGCCACATCATGGCAACTCCTACAGCTCTGGTTATAGCGCTCATTGAGCACTATGTACACAGCGATCGGGAAGGCAAGGATGGTAATAAAGCTTCCCTGCCTTCTCTAGTGGAGCTCCGGTTGTAGTTACAGCCGACTCCCCGTTTCTGCAGCTGCACGATTTCGATGTACTGGTACATCCTTGCAGGACAAGAGAGCCACTCTCCGGACGTAAAAACCCAACAGGCGGTCCGGAAGTGGTTAAATAACTAATTATGGAAAAGACACATATATAATAGTATCGACAGGGGAGGATATTGGGATGTAAAAGATATAAGTTTGGAATATGTCAATTGCTAGGAGTATGGGTAAGTGGTCTAAAATTCAATCATCAAAATTAAAGAGACATAAGGTTTGATGGTACATATATATTAAATAAATGCAGCAACATCATATTCACGATTTAACCCATGTGGTTCGAGAATTTTTTCAGCATGAGAATACGGTTACCCCCTCTATGCAGCATCGGGACATGCACCAGAACCTGAAACCACAGTTGGGCCATGGTCGGATTTATATCTGTCAAAATGTGCTGGGATGTGGTCTTGCACATGTTGGGTGGTTTCCCCAACATATGCGGGACTACAAGGACATTTGATCAAATATACAATGTAACCTGTGTAGCATTTATAAAAACCCTTAGTTGTCAAGATGAGGTCTAATCAGCGGTGGTAAATCCTGTCACCTTTTTGGATATTAGAGCATTGGTGACAGGATAAACATTGAAAGGTACCAAATCTGTGGGTGCTAAGGAACTCTTGGCAGGACATTGTAGCATCAGAAGCAAAATCCGCTTTTACTAGTTTGTTGCGTAGATTCTGCAAAAGTCTATAGCATGGGAGGAAAGTAGTAATAAATTCCTCTATGTTGGGATAGGACTTGCCAAGCTTCTCAAAGATATGTTCCATAATGAGCTTGGTAGTTGTAGGGCTATAGAGGTAGATGCTCCAGCCTGAGTGCAGGGGAGCGTTTGTGTCTGCAGTGGTCCTGTAACTACCAAGATCATTATGGAAACATATCTTTGAGCAGCTTATAGGGCTTTTACTCCCCACTGGGCTCAGATTTAGAAATCCCCTGAGGATTGCCCCCCCTTCTGGTTGGGACATGAAACGCATTGGAGATGAAGGAAATAAGGGAAATGGATCTAATTTGATAGGAGGATACAGGGAGAGCTCTGGGGACTGTCCTTGTTAGGACAGGAGTTATTGTGGGACATAGGTGAGAGATAAGGCATAATTACACCAGCCCTTCATCTGCAAGTCCCCAACATCTCTCAATAGGTCCAGGTAAGACCGCTCCTCTTTTATCTAGAGCACGGTTTATTATGTGCACTTAAATTGGTGATGTTTTTTTTTTTTTTTTCTGACTGTCTTAAATATTAATTATTATTATTTGTTTTAAAAGTTAAGTTCTATAGTTCTTTGGGTCCTCTGCTTGTGACAATAGTTTGATGGATCATGAAATTTATTTAATAACATTGTAACTGCATGCTTTGGGGACAGAAACATGGTGTCCAACAAGAATGATTTAGTCTGTTTTACAAATGCTATCTGGACTTTTTCCAAAAACACTGCTAGTGGAGATAGGATAGAATATGTCGAGGCGACAATAAGTCATCCTGATGGGTTTTGTAACCTCTTGTGTATTTTGGGCAGGGTGTATATGACTGGAGTGATGGGGTGTTGTTTCGTCAGATAGTTCATTGTTTCCATGTCTATGGTACCCTTTTCCAAATGATATGTTCCATTACAGAAACGTCTTGTAGCTGACTTTTGTTCTCTGTAAGGTAGTCTTGCTTATCATTAATGACAAGGGCACCCCCTTTGTCGGTTGGCTTAATAAGGGTTTTGTTCTGTAGTAACAAGTTTAGTGCCTGTTTGTCTAAATTGGTAAGGTTAGTGTTACAGGAGAGGTGGCCCCAATCAACATCATGTCTAAATGCATCCAAGTCCCTTTTGATCAGGGAAATGGTTGTTTCCAGAGGAGGGGAGGACTTACGGGAGGAGGAAGGTGCTCTTATTTTTGAGCCCCAAGGAGGCTGCTGTAATGTGGCCCGTGGAGATAGGTGTATGTACCTCCTTTGTCTGTCAGCAAAATGCACTTTCAGCCTGAGAAGCCTAAAGAATCTTTGTATATCTAAGTCCAGCTGAAACAGATCAAATTTGTATGAGGGACAGAAGGATAAGCCGCATTGTAATAGATTCATATGTTGAGGGACTTAAACTTTTAGAAGATATAATGACTATTAATGAAGACGTCCCTAACTGTGATCTTGGAGACATAGCAGTCGATCATTGTTGAGTACTTCCCAGGTTACCTCCATATCTGCCTCTCCTCTTTCCTCTTTGTTGTGGAAAGTAGTTGGACGTCATGTAGTTCTATTTGTAAGACCTCTCACTTGTGTTGCTGAATCTAGATGATTCTGGTGAGAATCTAGATGATCCTTTTTGGGTGGTGGATCTCGATGATACAAAACTGTCTCGCCACCTGTAGACCAGATCAGATCTGTAGTCCTCTTGGTCTCTCTGGAACGTTTTCATTTTTTGGGCCTCTATCTTTTTCCTGTAATTCTGTAGTGTTGTAGTTAACTTCTCTTTAAAGGTAGTACATTCTGTAGTTGGGCATGAGTTCTTTAGTTGTACATCGGCGGCCTCCAGTTGTTGCTGTAAGGCAGCAATGTTCTTCTGTAAGAAAGTTATAGTAACATACAGTGGGGAAAAAAAGTATTTAGTCAGCCATCAATTGTGCAAGTTCTCCCACTTAAAAAGATGAGAGAGACCTGTAATTGACATCATAGGTAGACCTCAACTATGAGAGACAAAATGAGAAAACATATCTAGAAAATCACATTGTCTGATTTTTTAAGAATTTATTTGCAAATTATGGTGGAGAATAAGTATTTGGTCACCTACAAATAAGCAAGATTTCTGGCTCTCACAGACCTGTAACTTCTTCTTTAAGAGGCTCCTCTGTCCTCCACTCATTACCTGTAGTAATGGCGCCTGTTTGACATTGTTATAAGTATAAAAGACACCTGTCCACAACCTCAAACAGTCACACTCCAAACTCCACTATTGTGAAGACCAAAGAGCTGTGGAAAGACACCAGAAACAAAATTGTAGACCTGCACCAGGCTGTAAAGACTGAATCTGCAATAGGCAAGCAACTTGGTGTGAAGAAATCAACTGTAGGAGTAATAATTAGAAAATGGATGACATACAAGACCACTGATAATCTCCCTCGATCAGGGGCTCCACGCAAGAGCTCACCCCATGGGGTCAAATTGATCACAAGAATGGTAAGCAAAATCCCAGAACCACACGGGGGGGACCTAGTGAATGACCTGCAGCAAGCTGGGACTAACGTAACAAAGGCTACTGTCAGTAACACACTACGCCGCCAGGGACTCAGATCATGCAGTGCCAGACGTTTCCTCCTGTTTAAGGCAGTACATATCCATTCCCGTCTGAAGTTTGCTAGAGAGCATTTGGATGTTCCAGAAGAGTTTTGGGAGAATGCCATATGGTCAGATGAAGCCAAAGTAGAACTGTTTGGTAGAAACACAACTCGTCGTGTTTGGAGGAGAGTGAATGCTGAGTTGCATCCAAAGAACACCATACCTACTGTGAAGCATGGGGGTGGCAACATCATGCTTAGGGGCTGTTTCTCTGCAAAGGGACCAGAACGACTGATCCGTGTACATGAAAGAATGAATGGGGCCATGTATTGTGAGATTTTGAGTGCAAACCTTCTTCCATCAGCAAAAGCATTGAAGATGAAACGTGGTTGGGTCTTTCAGCATGAAAAGCACCGCCAGGGCAACGAAGGAGTGACTTCGTAAGAATCATTTCAAGGTCCTGGAGTGGCCTAGCCAGTCTCCAGAGCTCAACCCCATAGAAAACCTTTGGAGGGAGTTGAAAGTCCGTGTTGCCCAGCGACGGCCCCAAAACATCACTCCTCTAGAGGAGATCTGCATGGAGGAATGGACCAACATACCAGCAACAGTGTGTGCCAACCTTGTGAGGACTTACAGAAAACGTTTGAGTTCTGTCATTGCCAACAAAGGATATATAACAAAGTATTGAGATGAACTTTTGTTATTGACCAAATACTTATTTTCCACCATAATTTGCAAATATATTATTAAAAAATCAGACAATGTGATTTTCTGGATTTGTTTTCTCATTTTGTCTCTCATAGTTGAGGTCTACCTATGATGTTAATTACAGGCCTCTCTTATCTTTTTAAGTGGGAGAACTTGCACAATTGGTGGGATGACTAAATACTTTTCTTCCCCACTGTAGATAGATATACATAGCTTTGTTTCTATGGAGACTTTTCTATGCTTCAAGATTTGTACTTCAGCATGTTATGAAAAGACTTGCAGCCTAATATGACAGTTCCTGTTTGGAATAAGATTATTGAGCTCATGTTTTTTATTGAAGATAAATAGATATGTGTGGTTTGACTCACTGAATATAAAACAATATAGCAATGATTTCCATTATAGTCTTTCTCATGAATTGCAATTTGTTCTCTTGTCCATTCGTGATTGTCATATTGAATCCAACTCATGTCCAGAAATTCAGGAATTCAACACCAGGGATACATAATTCCTGTGTTGTTTCTCTTTTAAAATTCATTCATATCACATTTTACACAAAATGACATGTAAAGTACAATAAGTCATATTTGGATGAGTCATTCCACTTCTAGAATGAGACAGAACAATAGATTTATAATGCTCAGATGCATAAGGTTTTTATACATAACTTATCAGAGGTAAAGAATTCTTTTATTAGCAATTAGATCTTCATTATTTACTAACTGAATGTTAATTGAATACAGAGACAGAAAATAAAAGGTGTAAATCGTAAAGTTTCTGTCTTGTAAAGCACTGGTTTTAAAATTATGCATTTTACTTACTCGACTGCTGCTGTGCAACATTAGTTAATGATTCCAAAAGAGGAAAAAGTGTATTATTTTCCATTAAAGGAACATTATAATTAGAGATGAGTGAATCGAAGCTGATGAAGTGGAATTTGATCCGAATTTCAGGAAATCTTCAATTCGCATCGAATCCGGATTTCCTCACACTTCATGGAATCGAATCACATTTTAAACTAAGGACACATCGGAATAGCCTTTAGAAAGGCTATTCTACTCCTACCTTTGCTGTTGCATGTTGTTGCATGTCCTACCTTTGCTGTTGTTGTAGAAATAGAAAAAATATGGCCGCCAGACATGCGCAGAGCTGCTCATGTGGGAATAGAAAAAAGATGGCCGCGGCACATGCGCAGAGCCGCTCGTGTAGGAATAGAAAAAAGATGGCCACCGAGCCTACAGGAGCCTACATATTTTTTCTATTCCTACACGAGCAGCTCTGCACATGCCCAGCAGCCATCTTGATTTCTTTTCCAACACGAGCGAGGAGGACCAGGACATTGCATAGGGCGTGATGCAACGGCAAAGGTAGGAGTAGAATAGCCTTTCTAAAGGCTATTCCGATGTGTCCTAAGTTTAAAATGCAAATCCCCAGGCTCTCTGCAACCAGAAAAATAGCTGTTTTTTAACGCGATTCGCCGTGAATTAATTCGGATCGAATAGTTTTGGGAAATTTGGTGAAGCTGCTGAATCGAATTTTTGAGAAATTCACTCATCTCTAATTATAATATGCACTGTGTAAATATATTTTCTGTATAGCAAATAGCTTTCATTTAAAGCGTGACATTTCTGATACAAAACAAAATTTTCAAGATAAATTTTTTATGATTTGTTCAACAAATAAGCTTGACTTTGCAGAGAAGGGGCATTGCTTAATGCAACTACGGTCATGGCCGTAAGTGTTGGCACAACTGAAATTAGTATTTCTCCCAGAAAATTATTGCAATTACACATGTTTTGTTATACACACATTTATTTAATTTGTTTGTATTGGAACAACATAAGAAACAAAGAAAAAAAGCTAAAAATTATATAATTTAACACAAAACTCCAAAAATGGGTTGCAAAATTACTGGCACCCATGACTTATTTGTTTGTACACCCTTTGGAAAATACATGTTATACACATGTTTATTTCCTTTGTGTGTATTGAAACACCACAAAAACAGAAAAAAAGGCAAATTGGACATAATTTCACACAAAAATCCAAAAATGTGCCGTACAAAATTCTTAGCTCTTTTTCAAAATCAGTAAATAACTTTGCTTCAAGCATGTGATGCTCATTCAAACTCACCTGTGGCAAGTAACAGGTGTGGGCAATATAAAAACACACCTGGAACCAGATAAACAGGAGAGAAGTTGACTCAATCTTTGCATTGTGTGTCTGTGTGTGCCACACTAAGCATGGAGAACAGAAAGAGGAGAAGAGAACTGTCTGAGGACTTGATAACCAAAATTGTGGAAACATATTAACAAACTGTAGGTTATAAATTAATCTCCATAGATCTTGATGTTCCTTTGTCTTCGGTGTGCAACATAATCGAGAAGTTTACAACCCATGGCACTGTAGCTAATCTTCCTGGACGTGGACGAAAGAGAAAAATTGATGAAAGGTTGCAACGCAGGATAGCCCAGATGGTAGATAAGCAGCCTCAATCAAGGTTCCAAAGAAATTCAAACTGTCCTGCAGGCTCAGGGTGCATCAGTGTCAGCACAAACTATCCATCAAAATTTGAATGAAATGCTATGGCAGTGTTATGGTTTTATGCAAGGCTACAATAAAAACAATAACAGGAGACTGTCTGATAACTGCGAGCAGTAGAGACAGCTATTAAAAACTAGCAAACTTCTGCAAGCCAAGATAGACCCCCAGACGCCTTCACCAGAGCTCTCCGTGAGAAGAGTTACACTTGCACTGTATCTGGGAATCTGAATGGTCACCAAACAGATAGATGTACTAATAATAAATGCACTGCAGCAGAAACCAAAACAAAGTCCACTAAAACTTACAAAGTGGCGTGGAGACCAAATAAGTCGACCCAGCAGGGTCACAAAACCAGGAGAGGATGTAATAAGCAGAAACAGGAGACAAAAGCAATATCCGGGAAACAAGCCAAGGGTCACAAATCCAATCAGGAACATCAAAGCCGAATAATTAGCAAAAAAGGGAATCCAGAGAGCAAGCCAGAGGTCAGTAAGCAAACAGGTATTCACAGACAAGATGGAGAGCCAAACTAGGAAGCAAACTAATTAGTCTGCCCATGTATCAGAAAGGAGTGGTCTTATATAGACTTCAACTGCTAATTGGCTGAGGCATAGAAATACTGTATACAACACAAAAGCTTCCCCAGTTTGTCACGCCAACCTTAAAGAAGCAGCACTTGAAGTGACACTCCTGACAGGAAGGAGACCCAGGAGAACCCACTGCTGACACAGAGACATAAAAAAGCTAGACTGCAGTTTCCCAAAATGTACATGAGTAAGCCAAAATCCTTCTGGGAAAAATTCTTGTGGACCAAGATAGAGCCCAAGATGAGACCAAGATAGAGATTTTTGGTAAAGCACATCATTCTAATGTTTACCAAAAACAGAATGAGACCTACATAGAAAATAACACAGAACCAACAGTCAAATATGTTGGAAGTTCAAAAATGTTTGGGGGTTGTTTTGCTATCTCTGGCACTGGGTGCCTTGACTGTGCGCATGGCATCAGAAAGCTAGGTTTGTGTCCTAGGTCATAGGTCTTTCAGCAGGACAATGACCCCAAACATACTTCAAAAAGCACCCAGAAATGAATACAAACAAAGCACTGGAGAGTTCTGAAGCGGCCAGCAATGAGTCCGGATCTAAACTCCATTGAACATCTGTGGAGAGATCTTACAATTGCTGTTGGGAGAAGGCACCCTTCAAATAGGAGAGACCTGGAGCAGTTTGCAAAAGAACAGTGGTCCAAAATTCCAGTTAAGAGGTGTTTTAACACCTATTAGTTGGCTTTCTTTGGGCTAGAATTTTCTGTCAAAATTGTGTGCAGTTTGGCATATTTACGGTCATGGTCATTAGTGTTGGCACCCCTGAAAATGAAGTATTTCTCCCAGAAAATTATTACAATTGCACATGTTTTGCTATACACACGTTTATTTCATTTGTTTGTATTGAAAGAGAAAAGAAGAGCCAAAAATGATATAATTTAACGCAAAACTCCAAAAATGGGTTGCAAAATTCCTGGTACCCTCAACTTAATATTTGTTTGCACACCCTTTGGAAAACATAACTGAAATCAGTCGCTTCCTATAACCATCAACAAGCTTCTTACACCTCTCAACTGGAATTTTGGACCATCGTTCTTTAGCAAAATGCTCCAGGTCTTTCATATTTGAAGGCTGCCTTCTCCCAACAGCAATTGTAAGATCTCTCCATAAATACGGCCAAGAATGTATGTGCAATTTGCTACTGTAAGTGAATGTGCCTCCAGGTAAACTCAGCTGCAAGCATCACCTATTTCAACTTCTAATTTCTCTCCTGTGCCCATTCACACATAACACCAAGAGCACTGTGAAACACCATTACATGGGAGACAAGTATAAGGGAGTGCCTCAGAGGCCCCTTCACCATCACCTCAGCGTAACACTGTGCCATCTCAGGGCCTGTGAGAGGATTTGGTGACAATAGCCACCATGACCATTTCAACTGCCATCTTGGGCCTAATAATAATAATAACTTTATTTATATAGTGCCAACATGAACAGACAGTATTAGACATTACAATGTGACAAAGAAATTAACATATCAAACAATATAAGTGAGGGCCCTGCTCATGAAAGCTTACAATCTATGAGGAAATATGGAGACACAAGAGGTCAGAGGGCTTGTTTGGAACAATGGTCCAGCCATCTTTTAATAAAGAAGATCATGTAACTGAAGCTGTATGGGCCCGTCACCAGCTGGTATCTGTGACTATACAGATAATAAGTGCAGGGACCACAGGGTAGCTTCTAAATGGTGGGGTCAGGTTCTGAGGAATGGAGTAGGAAGGATAGCTTAGGATAAGAAATGTTAGTGTTGTGTGCAGAGGTATAGAACAATGTGATCAGCTCATGTGATAAGCCTGCCTAAACAGATGTAATTTTAGGGCAGTTTTTAATCTGCTGTAGTTGGTTATTAATCTGATTGTGAGGGGTAAAACGGATAAAGCATTCCAGAGCACTGGTGCAGCTCGAGAAAAGTCTTGGAGATGGGAGTGGTATATTCAGATAACAGGGGTTACAAATCTAAGGTTATTAGCAGAACAAATAGGATGGTTAGGGCTGTAGACAGTGCCGTGGGGGGAGATTGAGGGAGGTGCAGAACTATGGATGGATTTATGGGTGAGTGTGATAATCTTATATTGTATTCTATGGTGGACGGGAAACCAGTGCATTGACTGACACAAGGTAGATGCATCTGTGTACAGGTTTGACAGAAAGATGAGTCTGTCGGCTGCATTCGGGACAAATTGTAGAAGGGAGAGTTTAGTAAGAGGAAGCCGAATTAGAAGAGAATTGCAATAGTCAAGATAAGAGAATCAGGCGACAGTGAGGGTTTTTGATGTTTCCACAGTGACAAAAGATCAAATTCTAGAGATGTTTTTGACGTGCAGTTGACAAGAGTGTGCAAGTGTATGAATATGTGGGGTAAAGGTGAGATCCGAGTCAAATACAAACCCAAAACAACGGGCATGCTGCTTTGGTGTTATAGTAGGACCACAAACAGAAATGGAGTTATCAGGGTTAGGTCAGTTAGTAGATGGAAGGAATAGAAGAAGTTCAGTTTTTGAAAGATTCAGTTTCAGTTAAAGAGAAGACATGTTTGAGACAGCAGAGAGCAGTCACTGGTGTCCTTTGTTAGTACAGGGATGAGGTATATAGTTGGGTGTCATCATCAGCATAAAGATGGTACTGAAAGCCAAATCTGCTGATGGTTTGTGCAATAGGGGTAACAGGAGAAGAAATTGCACCACCAGCGAATGATACACTAAATGGAAGAAAGCCAACTAAGAGCGGTGTGTCGGAGGCCAATAGAGTGGGGCATAGTGAGGAAGAGTTGGTGGTCTACAGTGTCAAATGTTGCTGAGAGATCCAGAAGAATAAGTAGTGAATAGTTCCCTTTAGATTTAGCCATCAAGAGATCATTGTAGACCTTTGTGAGGGCCGTTTCTGTAGAGCGTAATGCACGAAAACCTGATTGTAAGGGGTCCAGAAGAGAGTTAGCAGAGAGATAGTGGATTAGGCAGGAATAGTCCAAATGATCCAGGAGTTTAGAGATGAAGGGGAGGTTAGAGAGGGATTGATAGTTTATAGCACAGGATAGGTCAAGGGAGGGTTTTTTCAGTAGTGAGGTTATGACAGCATGTTTGAAGGATGCAATGTATAAGATCTGCAAACAAAAAAATTAACCTTTGGCAAAATAGAATTGGTAGTGGCACCAGCAGGGAAGGTGAGCGATACTATCCTACTTTTTCTCCCCTTGATTTTCCTTGTAGGCAGGCTACATCCACACTTAGCACACGGTTGTCATTGTCATCATCATCAACTGTGCTCCTACTCCTCATCCATGCCAACATCAGTCATCCATAATGGAATGTGTGTCAAGCATCAGTGATGTGTGTCATCTAGCTGTTAACTTGCATCTGGTTAAGATGGCAGTAGTGAGGTCGCTGCCGTAGCTATAGTTGATTTCACTGTGCTTCACCAACTGATGGCATGCAGTTGACCTCTATGGAGGGTGCTTAACCGCCATTATTTCTCTAGGAAAGCTTTCCCTGATTTATACTATCATGTGTCAGAGAATGTGGGCATTTCCTTTGATTTGTCAGTGGGGCAAAAGGTGCATGTCACTGTCAACACGTGAAGCAGCAATTATGGACAAAGACAATACATGGCTCTCAAGGCCCACTGGGTGAGTGTTTTGGGTGACTACAGTCCAGAAACACAGGTGCTAGTACAACCCTATTTGTGCAAGCCCAGTTTTAACACCATGTGGGGCCCATCCGCATTCCCTGGATCCATCTCTCTGGACCATTTCCCGTCCCACCTTGCTTCCACTCCCCCTCGATTGTTTCATAGGTGAAGTGCTGCCATGCAGTTTTACAGCTAATGAGCCTGGATCAGAAAAGTCACACAGCAGGGGAGCTGCTCTGCTATATTATGCCTCAAGTATCTCGTTCCTTGGCAACCACAAATGGGCAGTGTTGCCAGCACTATTGACAGGAATGTTGTTGCTGCGCTGCAATTAGATAGAATAACACATTGTCCCAGTGTGGCACATGTCCTAAATTTGGTGGTGCGCCACTTTATTAACATATATAGTGGCTTAAAGGAGGTTCTGCTCCAGGACAGAAAAGTATCTGTGCATTTCAATTGTTCTTATGTGGCTAAAAACACCCATGCTGGACTTTCAGAGACAATACAGGCTGCTCTTGCACCGCGTCATCTGTGACATTCCAACTCTATGGAATTCCACTTGTTGGAGCATCTGTGTAAGCTGCTGAAGGCGGTGAATAACTACTGCATGCAACAGACCAGGGGGAATGTGCTATTTTGAGATCTGCCATTCGAGGCTCATGAGGGAAGTGTGTTGCCTTCTGAAGCCTTTTAAGTAGGTCATCAAATTTGTCAGCAGGGACAAGTGCTGCATCAGTAATGTCATCACTTTATTAAATTTCATACAGGAAACCCTTTCATACACTGAGGGATGGAAGAAGAAACTTTGACCTCTTGGTCACCATCTTTGTCTTAGGTTGATGCAAGAGGAGCTGGAGGAAGATGAAAATCTGGGTCAGGGTAATTGTGATGGAGGACCTGGGATTCCTAGACTGGAAGATGAGGAGGAAGACTCTCCTTTGGATTCGGAGGGGGGTTTTGATATGTCAATAAGGGAGAAGGCTGACGCTTATTTATTTTACTTGAAATACTGGAGATAGAAAGTACACCGAGCTCAATTAGTCTCCCAAGGATACACCTGTCTTTCTTTGGACCTGGTGGAAATCTTAAACCGCCATATATTTGGGGTGTTCTTGTAGCAGCGTCGTCCTTGGATTAGGGTGAAAAAATATATACAGATCTCGATTGACCAATGGTATTCCTCCTTCTGGTGGAGACCAAAAAGAGGCACCGCGCACACCCACGGTTATTCACAGCAAAAACAACATTATTCCGTCACACAGCAACCATCACATGACGCTAAAAACAGCGTTTCGGGGTTATGTCCCCTTTATCAAGTGAACTATGGTACAAGAGTGGAAACCTACATTACCATAAACAGATACAAAGATCTGGCTTATATCAGAATTAAGATGATATAAAAGCATAATAGTGAGAAGACTATCATACATAATAAATGGTAAATCATAAAAAGTTAAATAAGTAAAATATATAATCTCTCTATAGCATTAGCATAAATAATATCATTATATACTTTGTGCATAAAATAAATAAAAACATCATTTTGGATAAGATCAGACAAGTAATTCAGTCTAATTCTAACTCAAAACAAATGGCATGATAATGATTACGATGACCACACTAGTCATGAAGACCAGACATGGCAGGCTCCTGGGTCCATGCTCAAGACTGTAAGCATGGCAGGCTAATAAGCATATTATTAGCATGAAGCAAAGAGATAAGTAAGGTAGTGCCTTTAGAGCCTTGCTATAAAACCAAATTCTTTACTGCCTCCCAAAGGGAATAAAAAATGACATATTATCAGGATAGGCTGTATACCCACCTTCAGGGTCAAACTGGCCCATCGGAGCGGCAGGACCAGAATGCGCTGGAAGACACCGGAGCACTGGGGACAGGTGAGTGTGATTTTTTTTTTTTAAAATTTCACCTTCCCCAATCTATCCTCAGGATAGATCATCAATAAGAGATCAGTGGACCCCCCTCCTCTGATTGAAGAGGCCATGGTGTCTTTTCACATTGCGTACTGTATGTTTTATAGTGTCTGTACAATGTAATTACAGTCTTGTCACATAGATGTGTATAGGACGGGGCTGTAGTTACATGACATGGCCAATATGAAATAAATGCTATAATGTAAACAGAGAAGGGATCACGGTGCTTACACAAGTGCCATGGCCCCTTCAAACAGCTGATCCAACTCTTTTTTTTTTTTTTTTTTTTGACTAGGAAAACAAAACAAAAAAAAAAATTAGGAAACACATGGGGTATTAATAAAGGGGCACTATTTAAGGGGATACATGGACATTATTAATTTAATGATGCACTTGGCAGTATTATTTATTCTGTGGGGGGTTATATCAGCAGGATGGGGACTTTATGTGAGTGAGGACAATGTGGGTCAGGTGCCTGGAAAAGTGAGGAGCCAAAGATGTCTGGGCTGCAAACTTTACAGAGACAAGTCACAGCTGGAAGAAGAAGTGATCATGGTGGTCCAGATAGAAGAGATGAGAAATGTGAACGATTACAGTCAGAGACGTCACCTGTAGGTCACAACATTGTTCCTGTACTGTATTTACTTAAATGGTCTCCACAGACATGTGTACAGCTGCTATATACCACTATACGTTCACCGCATAGTGATAATATCGGTATACCTGAGCAGGGGGCCGATTGAATATGTTTGCCTCCCCCTTTGCTAAACCCCTAGCTATGCCTCTGCTAAAGATGGAAGAGAAGGCTGCAAGCAGGAGCGATAAATGAATGCAGCAGGTTTTCACCGGTTCTGCCGATCTGGTTGTTAAAAACTAATCGCAGAACTGGAGAGAAGTGGCGCCACCGACCTGGTTCTGCTACTGGTAGAGGAGGAAGCCACAGGCTTCCTGAGCTACCAATCCATGACTTGTAGGCCATAGGCCACATTGAGCCTGTGGCCAATAAGCTAACTACCAATACTTACCCCTGTCTGTTCTCCTTCGCCTCCTGCTTCTTCTTGCTCATGACGTCACAAAGTTGTGCGCCTAGAGGAGGGAGACAGAGCGGGACCAGGGAGCAGACAGGTAAGTAATGACCCAACACTGCTATAAGGGGGGGCCAGTGAAGTGGCCATAAAAAAATTAGGCCCAAACAACCGCTTTAAAGAGGTTGTTCATAAATTGGAGCTACCCCCGGGGGCGGCCAGGAAGGTGTAAAATTTACAGACCTGTGTCTGTTTGGTTTCATGGTGGCACCTCATTTCTGGAAATCCGGTACCTAATTCGTCTTAGTGGTCACATGAGGTGCAGGACCCCCAACAAGAAGATGCCGGCATGACACTGAATGGATACTGGCAGTGGACAATGGAGCACCGGGGACAGGTAAGTATGCTTTTTTTTTTATTTTTTTTTATTTTACACCTCATGCCCGCCACATGGATTGCTCGAATTCCTGGACAACCTCTTTAAAGGGTTTATCCCTCTTCCTAATATTGATGGCCTGTCCTTAGTATAGGCCATCAATATCACACTTGCAGGGGTCCGACAGCCAGGACCTCTGCAGATCAGCTTTTCCAGGACAGCATGGCTACAAGTAAAGGTAACAATTTCAGGAGCCATGCTGCTTGCTTGCCATACAGAGTATAGCGGTGGGTTTAGGTAGTGCAGTGATGTACAACATATGGCGGGTGAGCAGCATGGCTCTCGACATGTTATTACCTGTAGCCGCGCTGTCTCGGTACAGCTGATCTGCAGTGGTCCTGGTGGTGGGCCCCTAGAAACAATTCCACTGGTGGGCCCTAGACATTCCAGTCTGACACTGCCCACCTTACCGCAGTTTTTAGGGAGACCCGTGCAAGTGCCAGTCACATATCTGCCCAGGTGGCCTCTGCCGACTTCCTGTCCACCTCACTCAGTCAGCACTCCATCCCCTCTGCCAGTGCCACAGATACAAGTAGAAGGAGGAAAAGCAGAATCATCAGCAGCCACTACAGTATCTGGAAAACGATGAACCAGCAAATTTTCACCTTGCAATGCCAAGCAGACCCACTGGCTATATTCCAGCAGATAACTTTGACCCCATAGAATTCTGGGCTAATAGGTTAGAGCAGTGGAAGGAACTGGCCCAGTTTTCCATGAGAGTTTTAACTTGTCCAACCTCAAGTGTAATGGCTGAGAGGGTGTTCAGTGCTGCTGGTGGCATTGTAACTGTAAGCTGTGGTGGGCTCCCCAGAATTCAGACAGGTCACAAACAAGGAAAACGACTCCAACACCAGTTCTGACACGACAAGATTTTACTTAAGCACTGTGGCACTCGTGACTGTGAACAATAAGTAACCAAAAAATACACATAATTCACATACACTCAGCCAGTAGGCTGAGGCCCTTGTGCTGCACAATGTGGAGCACCCTAAGTATTTGCTACTAATATATACTATAAATTTAACCTACTGGCAGGCTGCCAAAGACCAGCCACTTATTACCTGTTAATACCCTTAACTCAGGAACAATGAACAGGGAGTGTGATACAGGGCGGTACAGCACAACAGTTTATTATCTTAACAAGAACTGACTCTATCCCCGCCCCCAAAACCCAATATAACAGAGAGAATATGAAGAGAAAAAGAAGAGTGGCTAGATAGCCGGAACAGCATTCCTCAGAAGCTTCTTACTGAACAGGCTTGAAAACGGCATTTCATCCGTTGTGTAGACACTGCTGAAGTGAGGCCTGTCATAGTCCATAAACCTATCTAATCTAACTGCAGGCCCAAACTCAGTCCCAAGTCCCAAACTCACCAAGAAGTGGTGAGGTGCGTGCATGGTTACCCACTGCGAGGGTGCAGTGGGCCGTAGTTCTCTTACCTACCCGGGTCTGCTCTGTACAATCAACCCGAGAAGTCTGGATGGATGAGGGGCCCCTCCAGATGAGCGTGCGGTTCCGCAAAGAGCTGTCACTTGCTGCCTCAGTGGCGTCTCTGGCAGCAAACTTCTCTCGCTTGTCACCAGCAGCATCAGCTCCACTTCACTACAGCTCCAAACCCCCTGGAGTACTCCTGGCTGTGAATCTCTCATATCTCAGGTCTTGCTCTCCAAGATGGCCATAACAGCACTGAACAACAGAGTCCCTGGTACATCATTCACAGATAAACTATAGGTTTTTTTTTTAGTATGGCTTTAACAAACATTGGCCTCTTGTGGCCATATAACAAAATTTCAGTCCATACAAAACAGGAAACTTATAGGCAGCAACAGGCACAATGCTCACAATGCAATGGGGGCTGTTCCATCATCTCACATAACATCAAGGCATAACAAACTATAACATACCTCCCAACTTTCAGAGAATAGAAAGAGGGACAAAATGTGCATAAACGTTAGCTCCACCCACTTCTACATTGACTCCGCCCATTCTCATCCATTTTTCTTTGTGCCCTTACACAGTATAATGTTCCTACAGTCACCCTAGCATTATATTCCCCCATATTATAATTTTCCCCTCCCATTGCCCCACAGTATTAATACTTAATACTAAGTCCCTTTCCTGGTGCCCCAGTTTAAACTGGCGGCAACTAGAGGGGGACATGAAACTGTGAAAACTGGAGGTTGACATTAAACAGTGGGGGTAGTTGGAGGGGTCCAATAAATTAATGGCAGCTAGAGCGGGACATTAAACTGGGGGCAACTGAAGGGGGACATTAAACCGTAGGGATAGCTGGAGGGTGACATTAAACTGGGGGCAACTAGATGCGGACATATCCCCTTCCAGCTACTACCACGGTTTAATTTCCACCCCCAGTTGCCTCTAGTTTAATGTCCCTTTCCAGTATCCCCCAGCTTAATGTCTGTGTCCAGAGACCCCCATTGTTTAATGTCCCTCTTAATCTTTCCCCAGTTTAATGTCCCCCCTCCATCTGCCACCAGTTTAAGGCCCACCTTCACCTGTCCCCAGTTTAATGCTCCCCTCCAACTGCCCCAGTTTCATGCCCTCCCTTCATCTGCCACCAGTTTAATGTTCCCCCTCCATCTCTGCCCCCAATTTCATATTCCCCCTACATCTGCCCCAGTTTCATGTCCCCCCTATCCCCTACATCTGCCCCCAATTTAATGTCCCCCTTCATCTGCCATCAGTTTAATGTGCCCCCTTCATCTGCCACCAGTTTCATGTTCTCGCTCAATTTGCACGCAAAGTTTAACACATAAAACACTGATACTCACCTCTCCTCGCTTCCCTGTTGCTCTGTCTGCAGTCTCAGTCACGGAGTGTTCTGGGAGCTGCAGGCGTGATGTGAGTGACGTCATCACATCGCGCCTACAGCTCCTGGGGCCGGAGTACATGAGGAGCACAGTGGTGAAGCGGTAGCTGTCGGCGGACGGCTCTTGCTTCACAATCAGGCATGCTGCCACAACTTTTTTTTTCAAAATTACAAGCCTGTTACACTTTCAAGTCCCCAAAACAGGTTAATTTTTATATAAAACCAATATAATTACAATGTGTGTATAAAAAAAACACGTATAAGCATGTTACCGCTTGTCCATGTTTTTCCCATAAACATTCATGTTTCTGTCACTTTCACATCATTTCAGCTGTGTTTGCCTTAGAGGTAGAAATGGACTAAATAGAGTCCTAGGAATCCTGATACTGTTAAACACTATGTTTAAGCCAATTTAAGCTATGGCTCGTGATGAACTTATTCGACCTGAAATAAATCTTTAGACCAAACCACCCAAACCTGAAATGAAACAAATCTTCTGAGGTTCGCCAATCTCTAATTCTAACAAATGACACAACACCTCTTGAGTGCTGGTTGTACATAATTATCAATTACGTTAATAAATAAACATCTACGCATGAATACATTTTATTACCTAGAAAGATGGAGAAAAGACCAAATTTAGTTCCACAGAAATGCTCCCAGCTCTTATCTTGGAGGTATCTCGGGCTGGTTTAGACTGGTTTAAAGTAAATTCTTCTTAGTTTAAAAAAGTATACTGCAAAAAAAGTATGTAACTGTATGCCAACATAATATCAGTATTGACAGATTTGTTATACCAGTACATCAAATAATGATATATTATACACTTGCATTAAGTGGCATTTATTTTACAGGTCTTTCTTTTGCTTTTGAGAAAGTCAAATGTAGATTTTGTAAATATAGGCCCTTATGTTTGGAAGCCAGGAGCAAATTCAAGATTTTTAGGGACTGGAGGGTTTATAGTGCATTGGTCCTCAATGCAGAGAAGGTAAAATTATCCACCGTTCCCCTTCACCCCATGATGGAGCTGTAGAGAGAAACAGTGGAGGGAATTTATTAACCCACCTACGCCAGTTTTCTGTAACTGTTGGTTTTACAAAAGTGGGCAAAGCAGACAGGAATCTGGCAAGAGTTATACCTAAATTCTGTGCCAGTTCCTGACTGGCATAAATTTCAATACTTGTGCAGAGGACTGCACCTGAATGATTAAGAGGCTGCTGTCAGTCAGGGGAATATATTAAAAGGGTTTTCTGGGCAAAAAATGTTTTTTTTTTTAAAAAAGGTCTGTTAGTGCTATCAATAGGTTAATAAATGCACCCTTTAGCAGTGTTTTGAGTGATTTCTGGGTGTCTCTGGGAGCTCTTGTCATCTTCTGCATTTGTTTACATGGTTCAGCTTCCTGCTATGTAACTTCCACACTAACTCCCTCTCACCTTACTCCCCCCTTTCCTCTCTCCCTCCCTCCCATACACCCCTTCCTTGTCTCTCTAGCTATACCGCCTACTGCTAGCTCTTCCCAACCTACTCAGCCTAACTCCCGACCCCATTATATACTTACCTCTCTTCCTTTCAGGCTTCTTCCTTCTGGATGGCCCATCCTTCTTTTCTGACTGCCGACACTAGCTATAGTCTCAGTGCTACTCTGTGCTCTGCATCGATGATCCACCTCTACTGCGCAGGCATTGGAGATGCGCAGTAGAGGTGGATTATCAGCAGCAGATCAGCGCTGGTACAATGGCGAGCACTGGCAGTCAGAAAAGAGGGAGCAGCCGTCCTGCAGGAAGAAGCCTGGAAGGTACAGTGGGGAAAAGAAGTATTTAGTCAGCCACCAATTGTGGAAGTTCTCCCACTTAAAAAGATGAGAGAGGCCTGTAATTGACATCATAGGTAGACCTCAACTATGAGAGACAAAATGAGAAAACATATCTAGAAAATCACATTGTCTGATTTTTTAAGAATTTATTTTTAAATTATGGTGGAAAATAAGTATTTGGTCACCTACAAACAAGCAAGATTTCTGGCTCTCACAGACCTATAACTTCTTCTTTAAGAGGCTTCTCTGTCCTCCACTCATTACCTGTAGTAATGGCTCCTGTTTGAAATTGTTATCAGTATAAAAGACACCTGTCCACAACCTCAAACAGTCACACTCCAAACTCCACTATGGTGAAGGCTAAAGAGCTGTGGAAGGACACCAGAAACAAAATTGTAGATCTGCACCAGGCTGGAAAGACTGAATCTGCAATAGGCAAGCAACTTGGTATAAAGAAATCAACTGTGGGAGCAATAATTAGAAAATGGAAGACATACAAGACCACTGATAATCTCCCTCGATCAGGGGCTCCACGAAAGATCTGACCCTGTGGGGTCAAAATGATGATAAGAACGGTGAGCAAAAATCCCAGAACCACACGGGGGGACCTAGTGAATGACCTGCAGAAATCAGGGACTAACGTAAAAAGGCTACCATAAGTAACACACTACGCCGCCAGGGACTCAGATCCTGCAGTGCCAGACGTGTCCCCCTGCTTAAGCCAGTACATATCCGGTCATATATACTTATATATATATATATAATTTGGGGGGGATTTATCCTCAAAGGCGGAAGCCTCCTGGAATCCACAGTGGTGTTGGTGGTACTGGGTGCCAAAGAAGCAGCATATCAGGCGGTGTTAATCCAATGTAAATGGCTTTATTCTGCTTTACAAATGGTACAGGAACAAAATAATAAACAGCCTAGCCCACACATAGGGCACTACCTCACTGCTTGCTCCCTTACTAGCCTCTGGGGGCAAGAAGCAGCCTGACTCACACTCAGCTCAAGCAAAGTCCTCTTTGGAAACCCAGTCCTCCTGGGACAGACTGCCTGTATGTCTCCGGCTGGTTCCACCGTACACCTGCTCCCTGCAGGTCTCCTCAGCAGCTCTCCTGCTGCATACACTCCCTCTGGAGTTAGGCCCCAGGCCTGGACAGAAATGATGGTACCCTTAACTTAATATTTTGTTGCACAACCTTTTGAGGCAATCACTGCAATCAAACGATTTTTGTAACTGTCAATGAGACTTCTGCACCTCTCAACAGGTATTTTGACCCACTCCTCATGAGCAAACTGCTCCAGTTGTCTGGGGTTTGAAGGGTGCCTTTTCCAGATGGCATGTTTTAGCTCCTTCCAAAGATGCTCAATAGGATTTAGGTTACGGCTCATAGAAGGCCACTTCAGAATAGTCCAATGTTTTCCTCTTAGCCATTCTTGGGTGTTTTTAGCTGTGTGTTTTGGGTCATTTTCCTGTTGCAAGACCCATGACCTGTGACTGAGACCAAGCTTTCTGACACTGGGCAGCACATTTCTCTCTAGAATCCCTTAACAGTCTTGAAATTTAATTGTACCCTGCACAGATTCAAGACACCCTGTGCCAGATGCAGAAAAGCAGCCCCAGAACATAACAGAGCCTCCTCCATGTTTCACAGTCGGGACAGTGTTGTTTTCAAGATATGCTTCATTTTTCCGTCTGTGAACATAGAGCTTATGTGCCTTGCCAAAAATTTCGATTTTTGTCTCATCTGTCCATAGGACATTCTCCCAGAAGCTTTGTGGCATGTCAACATGTAGTTTGGCAAATTCCAGTCTGGCTTTTTTTATGATTTGTTTTCAACAATGGTGTCCTCCTTGGTCGTCTCCCATGAAGTCCACTTTGGCTCAAACAACGATGGATGGTGCGATCTGACAATGATGTTCCTTGAGCTTGAAGTTCACCTTTAATCTCTTTAGAAGTTTTTCTGGGCTCTTTTGTTACCATTCGTATTATCCTTCTCTTTGATTTGGCATCAATTTTCCTCCTGCGGCCACGTCCAGTGAGGTTGGCAACAATCCCATGGATTTTAAATTTCTGAATAATATGTGCAACTGTAATCACAGGAACATCAAGCTGCTTGGAGATGGTCTTATAACCTTTACCTTTAACATGCTTGTCTATAATTTTCTTTCTAAGCTCCTGAGACAACTCTTTCCTTCGCTTCCTCTGGTCACTCTGTTGAGTGTGGTACTCACCATGTCACCAAACAGCACAGTGAGTATCTGTAGCCCTATATATAGGCCCACTGACTGATTACAAGATTGTAGACATCTGTGATACTAATTAGTGGACGCCCCTCTATTTAACATGTCCCTTTGGTTACATTATTTTCAGGGGTACCATCATTTCTGTCCAGGCCTGTTTCATGAGTTTTCTTTTTAAAAAATATTGTGTTGAAGCATGGTTGAAAAGCAATGTCTGACTTTCATTTGTTCATTTTCATAGAATTTTTATATATTACTTATGTCAGATTCAAGTTATTTTTGACCATTGTGAGTTTTTCTTTCATTAAACGAGAGGTACCAACAATTTTGTCCACGTGTGTATATATATATATATATACAGTGCTGGCCAAAAGTATTGGCACCCTGCAATTCTGTCAGATAATACTCAATTTCTTCCAGAAAATGATTGCAATCACAAATGCTTTGGTAATAATATCTTCATTTATTTTGCTTGCAATGAAAAAACACAAAAGAGAATGAAAAAAAAAGTCAAATCATTGATCATTTTACACAAAACTCCAAAAATGGGCCGGACAAAAGTATTGGCACCCTCAGCCTAATATTTGGTAGCACAACCTTTAGACAAAATAACTGCGAACAACCGCTTCCAGTAACCATCAATGAGTTTCTTACAAAGCTCTGCTGGAATTTTAGACCATTCTTCTTTGGCAAATTTCTCCAGGTGCCTGAGATTTGAAGGGTGCCTTCTCCAAACTGCCATTTTGAGATCTCTCCACAGGTGTTCTATGGGATTCAGGTCTGGACTCATTGCTGGCCACTTTAGAAGTCTCCAGTGCTTTCTCTCAAACCATTTTCTAATGCTTTTTGAAGTGTGTTTTGGATCATTGTCCTGCTGGAAGACCCATGACCTCTGAGGGAGACCCAGCTTTCTCACACTGGGCCCTACATTATGCTGCAAAATTTGTTGGTAGTCTTCAGACTTCATAATGCCATGCACACGGTCAAGCAGTCCAGTGCCAGAGGCAGCAAAGCAACCCCAAAACATCAGGGAACCTCCGCCATGTTTGACTGTAGGGACCGTGTTCTTTTCTTTGAAGGCCTCTTTTTTTTCCTGTAAACTCTATGTTGATGCCTTTTCCCAAAAATCTCTACTTTTGTCTCATCTGACCAGTGAACATTCTTCCAAAAAGTTTTTGGCTTTCTCAGGTAAGTTTTGGCAAACTCCAGCCTGGCTTTTTTATGTCTCTGGGTCAGAAGTGGGGTCTTCCTGGGTATCCTACCATAGAGTCCCTTTTCATTCAGATGCCGATGGATAGTATGGGTTGACACTATTGTACCCTTGGACTGCAGGGCAGCTAGAACTTGTTTCAATGTTAGTCGAGGTTCTTTAGCCACCATCCGCACAATCTTTCGTTGAAATCTCTCGTCAATTTTTCTTTTCCATCCACATCTAGGGAGGTTAGCCACAGTGCCATGGACTTTAAACTTCTTGATGACACTGCGCACAGTAGACACAGGAACATTCAGGTCTTTGGAGATGGACTTGTAGCCTTGAGATTGCTCATGCTTCCTCACAATTTTGCTTCTCAAGTCCTCAGACAGTTCTTTGGTCTTCTTTCTTTTCTCCATGCTCAATGTGGTACACACAAGGACACAGGACAGAGGTTGAGTCAACTTTAATCCATTTCAACTGGCTGCAAGTGTGATTTAGTTATTGCCACCACCTGTTATGTGCCACAGGTAAGTAACAGGTGCTGTTAATTACACAAATTAGAGAAGCATCACATGATTTTTCAAATGGTGCCAATACTTTTGTCCACCCCCTTTTTTATGTTTGGTGTGGAATTATATCCAATTTGGCTTTTTGACAATTCTTTTTGTGGTTTTCCATTGACGACAAATTAAATGAAGATATTATTACCAAAGCATTTGTGATTGCAATCATTTTCTGGAAGAAATTGAGTATTATCTGACAGAATTGCAGGGGTGCCAATACTTTTGGCCAGCACTGTATATATATATATATATATATATATATATTATTAATAATAGTTCCCCATTGGCCTTATTAATAATAGTTATTCCATATATATTTATTATATATGTATAGCCTCCATTATTAATAATAGTTCCCGCACTGAATTTATTAGTCATAGTTCTTTTTTATACATACCCCCCTTATATAATAGTTCCCCTAGCTTTACTAATAATAGTCTCTCCTTATAAATACATGCAGTGACATCATCGCACCCTGTCTTCTATGCAGTCATCTATGTCAGAGCAGGGACTTCATAGCTTTCAGTTCTACCATATATGTCCACTGTATCGGCGTGCATAGTACGCCAATACACTTGTTACTAAGGCTCCCCCGATCTGAATCACCAGACCAAACGTCTGGTGCTGCGGATCCTGGGGCCCCTTTGGAGGCGGGGACCCTGGGCATTTGCCCAGTTTGCCAACCCATCCCTCTCCCCTAACGTTGGTTCTGTCAACATACTACCATTGCGCTTACTCACTGGGCCTCAGCAGCACACAGCAAGTAAAACAGTAAATATTTTCTAAATTAAATACATAAAAAGAATAGATGACTGTATCAAAAACAGTCAAAATATCCTGAGAAATTGTCAGCAAGGTGCTCAACATGCCAAATTCTAACAAAAGTATAAAATAAGACTACTTGGAGTCACTGCTCCAGATATTATCTTGGTATTTGCTATCTTGGAAGAAAATCTGGAACTTGAATCTAAATGATATCTGTGACCTGTTAAAGAAAAACATTTATATGGCAGTGATTGCATTAAAGGAGTTATCCAGTTTCTATTATCCCAGTAATGTACAAAGTGTGGTAGTAGCTTTATGTACTGCAGCAATGCCACATTGAAGTCTATATGGCAGCCCTGCAGTACCAAAGCTCACCATTATAAATGATATGGCAAGTGTGCAGCGTGACTCCCATTATGTAAACATTAATAGGAGTCAAGCTGTTCCCGAACAGTTGATCTACAGTTCCTGGGCCATTAATACAGAATGCAGATAGTTAGTTGTCCCAAGGACTACATAAAGCTCTTTTTCACACAAGCTTCTCTTTCTAGAAGAGCCATTTTAATGAATCCTGGCTAACTGGTATGGACCCCACTGATGTTAATAGGCTCTGCTATATTTGTTAGCAACAACAGTTCTGTAGACTGTGCTTTTACTATAAACTATTTGGAGGAACTAGGCACCACAGATATTAGTGAAGTGTAAGTCAACATATGCACAGAAAGCATAACCATACAAAAATGAAAAGAACAAACCTAAAAATGTAATGAATACTGGCTCCAAGACAATGTAAGACCAAATAAGGGCAAGGGAAGTAACCTCATCTGGTGTGTGTACAACATCACAAAAACATCAAAAATAAATAGAACTGAGAATAAATAAAAGAAAAATAATAAAAACATCAGAAATGCAGTGTCAAAAACAATGACAAGCAAATGTAAATTAGAAGACACTAGTAGTATGTGAGCATTCTGTTCATGTATATCGCCATTAGCATGGCTTCTTCAGGAATAATACTATACAGGTTATGTATACCTGCTAGAGGTCAATCTACCCCAAAATCCAGAACCAGTTTTGAAAAGTCTTTTCTATGTGCCACCAATCTAAATTCATCATATACATCATCATCACTTGCTTAACAATAGACTTTTTGATATGATGACTATGCTTCAGGTCTATTAACATGCTTGACAGGCTTATTTAGGTACCATTTGAACACCTACCATCAGCCCCACAGACTAAGCTTCACATTAGGGAGGACTGAACTGAAGAGGCAAAGTATAGTGGCACTACCACAACTCCTGATATTCATAATAGTAAGGTACAAATTCACATGCACTTTAGCTGGAACTGGCCAAATCAGACTGTGGGAAAATAGCTCGGTAGCAGCAGAAGTATGGAATCAAACAGCCAGAGACAGGGACACAAAGTCTGATAAAAACAGGTTTTTATTCAGTCCCCAGAGTATAATAAGTGGAGGGACAAGAGAGGTGACAAACATAAAAAAAACAATGTCACTCACCTTCCCTGCACTCCGCAGCCGCTCTGTTCTATTCGGCGCTTCTGCCTGTAGTCAGTGGCCACTGATTGGGTCTCAGGGGTCACGTCGCGTCATTATGTGTAATGACGCCGGACGTGACCCTTGAGGCCCTGCAGAAGTGCCTGCAGAGCACAGAGCCACCGAGGAACGCAGGAAGGTGGGTTAACATTGTTTTTTATGTTTGATCATCTCCTGGGGCTCCGCTTATTATACTCTGGTATTATAGAAGTATTATACTCTGAAGAGACTCCAGAGTATAATAATAGCAGTTTCGTTTCAGCTGTGTTTGGTCCAATCGAAACTGCTGGGTGAGGACTCAGGCTGCCGTGCCAGGGAAATAAGGCTCGTGTGCCAAGAGTGTCGAGGGTTGCCGACCCCTGCTCTAGAGCATTTTTATTTGGCCCAGTGATGAGCCCAGCCATCACACCTGGGCTGAGGCCTACTCCCTAGCAACACTGGACAACAACTCACCAAACATATGTGAGGAACCTGGGGGATACTTAAAGTTATTCCAGCACCCTGCCTGTTACCTTCTCACAGGACCCACTAGCGATGCTCAGCCTGAAATGCGTTCAATATAACATAGCGGACATAGACGGGTTAGAAATCACAAGTGAAAGTGAATAAAATGCATCCTTTATTCTTCAACCATGAAATACAGCAAGCAAAGTGCTGGAGCACCAGCATGTCAGTCAACAGCCATTTTGAGTTACCACAAGCTTTCTCAAGCCAAGGTGTGTGGGGTAACACAGTGCGGCTATTGCCTGATTGCCTGAGTTTCTACCTTCCTTTGTGAGCAGCCAGACCATATTCAGGCAGTTTATCCTGATTCTCTGAGTCACTGATTCTAGCCCTGACACCTGCCATGTTGAATCACCAGAAACCAGAAAGACGCAGCTCTCTCCAGACCAGAAGAATGCTGGTCTCTGCCTTGACTTAAGAGACACTGTTTGCCTGGATTTCTTGAGCTTTGGAGACCAAGATGGGTGCGATATGGTCCAAAATAACAACAGTGCACCAGATTCTACATCAGTTAAGCACCCATATGGAAGTAATTGAATCGAAGCCTCTACTGTCATGAGAGACAATCAGAACACCTGCTTCTTGAAAGGCTTACAAAACAAACTTGATACAGCCACAGGACTAATACAAGATCTGGAATACAGGTCTCAAAGGTACATTTGAGGATCTGCGGGGTCTCAGAATTTTAAACTAATATCCCTTGTGTAGTATGTACCCTACTCACTACCTTAATACCTAATGTACTTAAGACCCACTTGGAGGTTGATAGGGCTCATAAAGCACAAACCACTGTAAGACAAGATGTATTGCCCAGAGACGTTATTGTAAAGCCGCATCACTACTCAAAGAGAATGTATTGGAGGAGGCAAGGAAGCTCCCTACAATCTCCAGAGTCAACAGTAAAATCCAAAGTTTTGCTAACCTAGCACCTGTGACAATCTAAAAATGTAGAGCACCCCCCCTCCCTTATTGTACATTTTGAGGCAACATGCTACAGCTTACAGGTAGGCCTTGTCATATAGCTTTCTCTTTATGTATAAAAACCATCAACAAGGCTTCTCAACACTTAGGAGGGTGAAGAAATACTTTGACAATTCAGGCTTTATACCAACTATAGGCTCTTGCACTGGGCAAAAAATCTTTTTAAAAAGGTCTGTTAGTGCTATTAATGGGTGAATAAGTGCACCCCAATAACTTTAGCAGTGTTTTAAGTGATCTCTGGGTTTCTCTGGGAGCTCCTGGCATCCTCTGCATTTGTTTATATGGTGTAGCTTCCTGCTGTGTAGATTCCACACTACCTCCCTCTCACTCCCCCCTTCCTCTCTCACTCCTTTACACCTCTGTGATGATAAGAGCCCCAGATATGTATTTCTTTTACTACTACTCGCTCATATTATGTGGTTCCTGTCTATTATCAGCCATTTTGTCATAGGCTTGAAGAATGTGGTCTGTGGACTCTAATCAACAACCCTTTGATCCCCAGAGAGTCATTGACATAGGCCTTTGTTTACATAACAGTGCTACACTCATTAACACGGTAGGAGGTCCGGCAGAAAGGGTGTACTGGGAGGGCTCTCTGCACACAGTCCCTAGACAAGATGGAGCCAGCCACAGAACAAGTCTTACAGTCGCCCTGATAAATTCCCCAGATGCGCCCAGTCAAGGCGCATGTTTCAAGGTCAAACTATGTATTGTTAAAAGCACGGGAAAAGGCCCAGACAATGAACTCCTTACCCAGAGGGGATTGGGGTGTTATCCTTGGTGTCTACATGATGGGGATCTCGTCACGAACCCTATCATACCGCCTGCCCAACTCTACATTCATCGGGCGCGGAAATATAAGGAAAGATGGTTCTAGAGAGTTTAGGAAGGAGGGCGGGGATCCTCCTCCTAGTGACATCACTTAGGGAGGAGACCTTCTTTAGTTAAAAGGTCTCAGACCAGGAAGATGCAAATGACAAAGGTAGAGACACCGAGCAATATATGGTATAGTAACTTTTATAGGCACAATGATCTGAATGATAACAAATGGCTCCTCACCTTTACAGTAGTGGTTGTATGACCACAAGAGATATGAGGAACCAAACATGGAGGAACTGGAGGACGCAGCTGTCACACTGTGACACCATATGAGGTGTAAACAGAGTGTATGTCAAGGACCAGGATTTCAGGGACTGAGCGGGACAGGTATAGTTGGACAAGGGACCAGTATAGTTGGACAAATCTTTTATGTCTGTTTAAAGCATTGACTGAGATAATTGTGCCATCTGCAGGCTAGTGGGGTGGTGTATAGTTTAAGCATGAGAAGTTTGCTTTATATCAAACATTACAAGACAATCAATGTAATATGTAGTCAAATGAATAGTCAGTCAGTGAAAGACTTCAATTAGGGTAGCAGATCCTTGTGAAGGTGGAGTCAAATTAAAGAGGACCTTTCATGTACTCAGGCACATGCGGTTTTACATACCGCTAGAAAGCCGACAGCACGCTGAATTCAGCGCACTGCCGGCTTTCCCGGTATGTGCCCCAGGGCTGGAGATATCGGCGGTGTAAGTTTCACGGTTTACTGTCAGAAGGGCGTTTCTGCGATTCTAGCTGCGCTGTGACGAACTCCCTCCCCGACAGCCGCATAGACTGACTGGGGGGGGGGGCCCTCCAGCTGAGCTCATCGCTGGGGTGTGGAACGCCCCCTCTCTCTCTGTACTCGTCTATAGCGCTGTACTGTCAGAGGGGGCGTTCCTTACTGCCCGGCGATGACGCTCAGCTATGAGGAGCGCTCCCCCCAGTACAAGTCTATGAACGATGGCACTCCAGAAGGGAAGTCTAAAGAGGAAGACCCATAAGTATGATGGGGTGGAGGAGTGGTCTGAGTTAGTTAGTTGAGAAGGGCTAGTAGTGGATGGGATAGCTAGTGAGACAGGGAGGGGGTTGTGAAGGATCTCGTTCTACCGAACCTGCATTCAGCACACCTGAGATCGCTTCAATTACCTCACACCCACCACCAGTGAGTGTTCTGGGCCCATAGGATAATACGAAATGAGCTTTCTAAATAGAATATATTTATTAACCCCTAAAAGGGTCGGTACTAGACACTTAACACATACAGAGAATACATGCAGTGGTTAGCAAGCAAATACAAGTGGAAAGCAACATGCACAAAATAAAAAAAGGAATAAAAAGAAGAAAAGAAAATATTACCAACACAAGTCTGTGATTGGTTCTCTTGGCTCCAGATGTTAAGCTCAGGTATACTTAGATTCAGTCCAAAAGCATGCGTCCGGGCATGCTATTCCAGTGGCAGCACCCCCTTGGCTCTGGGCAATGCTGTTCAGATGACTTTCAGCAGAAGAAGACCTTATAGAAAATTACCAGAACAAGTAGATAGACCATTTCTCTAAGGACATGTGGTAGGCTTCAGGGTTCTTCCTTAAGCAAGTTACAGAGCATGTGTATCCTACATGCTGTTACGTCTCTTCCAGGATTAGAAATAGTCTTAAGCCTCAATGCTAGGACGCATGTTTAGGCCACATGGTTGGAGTCTGCACCATGACCTGCCCTTAAATCTCCTCCAGGAACAACAAAGACAAAAGACCTCCCTCTTCCTGGTCTGAGTATATGTCAAGGACCAGGATTTCAGGGACTGCGCGGGACCAGTATAGCTGGACAAATCTTTTATTTCAGGAAATAAAAATACATGACACGTTTTGGGGTCTTTAATACCCCTTTTTTAAGTGTGTACTACAAAAACAACAATAACAACAAAAACAATACCTATAAGCATGAATTATATATGATATAATCTATTAGGAATCAATGATTCATAATAAAAAGGAGAGTTCAACAAAAACATTAATCTCTTATATATACAGTACAGACCAAAAGTTTGGACACACCTTCTCATTCCAAGAGTTTTCTGTATTTACATGACTATAAAAATTGTAGATTCACACTGAAGGCATCAAAACTATGAATTAACACATGTGGAATTATATACTTAACAAAAAAGTGTGAAACAACTGAAAATATGTCTTATATTCTAGGTTCTTCAAAGTAGCCACCTTTTGCTTTGATTACTGCTTTGCACACTCTTGGCATTCTCTTGATGAGCTTCAAGAGGTAGTCACCTGAAATGGTTTTCACTTCACAGGTGTGCCCTGTCAGGTTTAATAAGTGGGATTTCTTGCCTTAGAAATGGGGTTGGGACCATCAGTTGTGTTGTTCAGAAGTCAGGTGGATACACAGCTGATAGTCCTACTGAATGGAGTGTTAGAATTTGTATTATGGCAAGAAAAAAGCAGCTAAGTAAAGAAAAACGAGTGGCCATCATTACTTTAAGAAATGAAGGTCAGTCAGTGTGAAAAATTGGGAAAACTTTGAAAGTGTCCCCAAGTGCAGTGGCCAAAACCATCAAGCGCTACAAAGAAACTGGCTCACATGAGGACCGCCCCAGGAAAGGAAGACCAAGAGTCACCTCTGCTGCGGAGGATAAGTTCATCCGAGTCACCAGCCTCAGAAATCACAGGTTAACAGCAGCTCAGATTAGAGACCAGGTCAATGCCACACAGAGTTCTAGCAGCAGACACATCTCTACAACAAGTGTTAAGAGGAGACTGTGTGCAGCAGGCCTTCATGGTAAAATAGCTGCTAGGAAACCACTGCTAAGGACAGGCAACAAGCAGAAGAGACTTGTTTGGGCTAAAGAACACAAGGAATGGACATTAGACCTGTGGAAATCTGTGCTTTGGTCTGATGAGTCCAAATTTGAGATCTTTGGTTCCAACCACCGTGTCTTTGTGCGACGCAGAAAAGGTGAAAATATGGACTCTACATGCCTGGTTCCCGCCGTGAAGCATGGAGGAGGAGGTGTGATGGTGTGGGGGTGCTTTGCTGGTGACACTGTTGGGGATTTATTCAAAATTGAAGGAATACTGAACCAGCATGGTTGCCACAGCATCTTGCAGCGGCATGCTATTCCATCCGGTTTGCGTTTAGTTGGACCATCATTTATTTTTCAACAGGACAATGACCCCAAACACACCTCCAGACTGTGTAAGAGCTATTTGACCAAGAAGGAGAGTGATGGGGTGCTACGCCAGATGACCTGGCCTCCACCAGACCTGAACCCAATCGAGATGGTTTGGGGTGAGCTGAACCACAGAGTGAAGGCAAAAGGGCCAACAAGTGCTAAGCATCTCTGGGAACTCCTTCAAGACTGTTGGAAGACCATTTCAGGTGACTACCTCTTGAAGCTCATCAAGAGAATGCCAAGAGTGTGCAAAGCAGTAATCAAAGCAAAAGGTGGCTACTTTGAAGAACCTAGAATATAAGACATATTTTCAGTTGTTTCACACTTTTTTGTTAAGTATATAATTCCACATGTGTTCATTCATAGTTTTGATGCCTTCAGTGTGAATCTACAATTTTTATAGTCATGAAAATACAGAAAACTCTTGGAATGAGAAGATGTGTACAAACTTTTGGTCTGTACTGTATAAAAATGAGTTCCTGTCTGTCTGTCTGTCTGTCTGTCTGTCTGTTCTTTATGCGCGACCAAACGACTGGACCGATCCTCACCAAATTTGGCACACATGTACATCAGGTGTCCGGGAATATTATAGACTGTGTCTCAGCTCTCTTGGACGTACCGTTCCTGAGGTACAGTATTCCTAAAAAATGACCAGCATTAGTCTATACAAGCCTGCAAGTCTTTCACTCATATTCCAACTGCCATACACACGGTCACATGTCCCTTATCAGCCAATAACAGCTAGCAGGCGCTTACTCTCCTCAGGCACACAGGTTTCCATAGCAACCAAGCTATGTATGACCTGTATTAGTGAATAGCAGTTCACAGAACCTTAAATATTCATTCATATCACGTGTATCAGCCAATATAAGTTCACATTTAATTTACCAGGTTTCCATAACAACACAGCCATAAATAGACTGTACCTATACTGGACTCAGTGGCGTAACTAGCAATGGCAGGGCCCCAAGGCGAACATTTGACATGGGACCCCTCCCGGAAACCCCCCACGCACAAACTGCATTTCTGCACACACTATTATGCCCCATAGTGGCCCCTGCATACACTATTAGGCCCCATAGTGGCCCTTGCACACAGTATTCTGCCCCATAGTGGCCCCTGCACACAGTATCATAGTGGCTCCTTCATATAGTATTATGCGCACTTCCCGCTACTTCTTGAATGTTGGACCAGAAGTCACATGAGCCAGGCATGTATCGCAACGCATAATGACGTCGGACTGGCCCACCGACATCTGGGACGCCACCAAGGAGGCCTGAAGCCTGCTGAAAGGACCCCAGAGTATAATGATAGCAGTGTTTGTGGGGTTCACGTCCCACAGGCCTTACTTACCAATCCCCGCTCCTGCTCACAGCCGCCTCTGCAGAAGGTGAAGTGCAGGTGGCCGTGAGTAGGAGTGGGGATCGGTAAGTAAATAGGGCCCGTTACCTGCTGGTGTTAAAAAAAACAAAACATCAGAGGCCCGCCGGGTCCCCTATTGTCCTGGGCCCTGTGGCAGCTGCTACCACTGCTAAACCGGTATTTACGCCACTGACTGGACTGCCATACTGGATTTCAGCATTCTTATAAATTGAAACTTTTTTAAACTACTCATGTCCCCTGCAGCAAAACGCATGGCTGCTGCTTGAGCTAATGAAAACTCTCAGCAGACCCAAGCCTGTCTCCAATCTGATAAGGTATGTTACAGACAACAGCAAGCTGCTGAAACTCCCCAGCAGACCCAAGCCCGTCTCCAATCTGAAAAAGCATTGTCAGCCACATGCACACAGCTGCACTCCAGGTTTCAATAACAACCCAGCCATTTTTCTTCACTGCTGTAGGTCAGCTTTAAAGGGGCAGGGCGCTGTGGATGACACTGTTACACAAGGTCACATACACACAGCTTTACTCCAGGTTTTCCATAACAACCGATCGCAGGTTTTTCACTGATATCCAAACTGAGATGCACATGATCACATGACACTTATGGACCAATGGAAAATCGCAGGTTCAGTCTTGACATACACACAGCTTTACACCAGGTTTCCATAGCAACCAAGCTATTTATGTCCTGTATGAGTCAATAGCAGTTTGCAGGTCCTTAAATATTCAGTCATATAAAGTGTATTAGCCAATGTAAGCTCACATTTCATTTACCAGTGTGACAACTTGGTGGAATTAAACTCAAAATGGCGGCTTTTTCTGGTCCGGACAGCGGTGGTTCATGGTACTGGGCGCCGGAAAGATAGCTTTCAGACGGTCCAAGTGTAAAATAAACGTGGCTTTATTCAGCTTAACTACAACATAACAAAACAACAAAAAACCTATGCCACAGTTAGGGCTTAACTCACTCCTTGAGCCCCTAACTGTCCTGACTGTTGCTCAGCTCCAACAACAGTCCTCTGTGGACTCCTGCCCTTTTGGGACAGAGCCTCTCTCTCTGTCCTGGCTGGTCCACCACTGTTTCCTGCTTCCTGCAGGGTACTCCAGCCCCTCTGGAGTTACGTGCCACACCCAAAGGCGTGGCTGAGAGCCTTTTCTGGCCTGGCCTGGGTCGCTCAACAGCGCCCTCTGGCTCACATACTTACACCAGGTTTCCATAGCAACACAGCCATAAATAGACTATACCTATACTGGACTGCCATACTGGATGTCAAGTGCAAAACTGGCCAATTCTTATAGGGTCACTACACAAACAAAAAATTAAATATACCCGTGCGAAGCCGGGTCCTTCCTCTAGTAATAAATAATGTCATACATACAATAAAAAGAGAGGGACAAAAAAGATGTATATACTAATAATCCTGTGAATATTTGAGATAAAACATAGAAATGTAGACAATGTTAGTAATGGTGGATAAAATGCACAAAGTGATCACATCGTGAATAAACCATGCACTAAAATCCACATAATTAAATCCATAAAAATAAATATAGACTCAAAAAGTTCATACTCCAATGCTTAGGGGTGTAATAAGATCACAAAAATAACATACCGGTTGGGGATCTAAATCAGATCTCCAAAGAAAAGATAGTGTGGGTATATAAATAAATAAGTAAAAATACACATAAAACACATATAAAACCATGCTTAAAAACATTTAACCATAAGGTCCCACAATCAACACAAAAGCCTTCCTTGTAAAACAAAGAGAAAACATAAGGGGTTAAACTGTTCTCAATAAAATCACTAGCAGATGGGAAAGCTGTAGTAAAAAGAACCAAATCCTGTGACTTTGTTAAAAAGGGTTAAACCAGACTAGATGGCCACATAACGGTTGTATAGTATCATCAATATAATAAAGGAAATGGTTTTACCTTAATTAGAGGTCCACCAGGGATGGGAGAGGTATCTAAAATGTGTCAGCGCGCTGAAAAATTTAAATAGCGTCTAAAAAGCGCTACTGCGCATACGCGAAAGCGCTAGTTCGCGCAGGTCAAGTAAGGGTCAGAGAAAGTGAAGTAAATGTCTTCAAAATTACTAGTGCACATGCTCAGAAGATTATTAATGCGCAGACTCAGTAAAAATGACATAGCAGTGATGGTTAGAAGCTGGGGCAGTTATCAGAACCTTGTAAAGTCCTAAAAAACATTAGGAATATAAAATGAAGCTTCTTAAGTAAGTATAAAATAACTAATTGAGCAAGGGCAGTGATAAAGTTTTATTAAATAGGGCAGGGTGATATGTCAGTAATGATACTTAGCAAAGACATCTGAAATTGAATGGAAAAAAGAAAGAAGAAGAAAATCGCAATTTTGATATTTCCACAATCATGAGTGTGAAAAAACAATCAGTGTAGCAAAAAATAAATAAATAAATAAATTAATTAATTAATTGGTGCTGAGAGAATAAATGATATAAATGTTATGCAAAATAATCCGAATATGAACATAATGAGAAAAATTTCCAGCTGTGAAATATGAAGTGATAAAGTGATAAAATAGTAAATAAATACATATAAAAATACAAAGGGGGAATAAACACAATTTATCTATAAAAGAAACTCAGATCATATGCTCACTTATGAACAACACCAATTTAGTAATAAGAAATGCTGACAAAGGAGGAGGAATAGTCATTCAGAACAAAACAGCCTATCTCCAGGAGGCATACAATATTTTATCCGACAAGGACAATTATAAACGACTCACCTTAGACCCCTCAGGGGCATTTTTAACTGAGTATTCTCTTTTGATAACTAAGGCCCACTCTGAGGGCATTATTAATAAAAAAGAAAAAGAATTCCTCACTGTCACTCACTCTTCTATGGAATTTTTTTTATCATCTACCCAAGATACATAAAAACCCTCCAGGACGCCCCATTATTTCAGGGGTACAATCCCTCACTGCAAAAACCTTTCTGCATTCATTGATGTCCATTTACAAAGGTACAATCAAAAGTTACTTTCATACCTAAAAGACTCGGCTACTGACACATGTTAAGTGGAAACCCAGTTATATCTGGGCTACACTAGATGTAGCTTCTTTGTACAGCAATAATCCCCATACCAAAGGGATCTCTGCAATTTCTTTGGTACTCTCTAACGACCCGACCATGCCCACAACAAAAATAATTCCTTCTGTCTAGCATTGAATTCATACTTAAACACAACATCTTTCAATTTGAAGACAAATTATACCTGCAAACCAAAGGTACGGCAATGGTAACAAAATTTGTACCAAGCTATGCCAACCTATTTATGGGATGCTTTGAAAAAATTTTTATTTATTGTAACGCAGTTTGGTTACGAAATATAGTTTATTTCAAGAGATCTATAGATGACCTGCTGTTCATTTGGGATGGGTCCCCCGAGGATTTTGATAGCTTCTCCCAGTATTTGAACATTAACGATTGGGGCCTCAAATTTCTTGGGAAAACTGAGCCCAATGAGATCAACTTTTTAGATCTAGTTCTGGTTGGATCAGACGACAAAATCTCTACACACACTTATTTTAAAAAAGTAGATTGCAATAGTCTTCTTGACTTCCGCAGTGAACACTTCCGGAAATGGAAGAGTAATGTGCCCTTCGGGCAATTTAAACGTATTTGGCGTAATTGCACAACCAATGAGGACTACTCCATACAGAGTGGCATAGAGAGATTTAAAGAAAATAATTATCCACCTAATATTATCGAAGCAGCTAAGACCAAAGCTGGCAATCTGACACAGGCCCAATGTCTTGTCCAAAATCCAAAAAATAAAGACAACAATATGTTTAGGACAAACTTCATCACAACCTATAATGGTGCGCATAGCATGATCCGCAATATTTTACAAAAACACTGGCACATTTTAAAAAATTACCAGTATCTTAAGAAGAGTTTGCCCAACAAACCAAACGTAACATTCAGGCAGGCCAAAACCCTGAAGAATATGTTAGCTCTGAGTCGCTTACGCAAAGGACCCACCAAATCTGTTCCCCAAGCTACCTCCCTCCCATCAAAAATTGGGAGTTTTAAATGTGGGCATAGAAAGTGTAAATGCTATCTTAGCATTAGACATGATGTTACCTCTGTAACCAGCCACTCAACTGGTGAAACCTTCTATCTAAAAATAACACTTGACTGTTCAACATCCTATGTCATATATGTATTGGAGTGCCCATGTGGCCTCCAGTACGTAGGACAGACAATTATGTGCCTAAGAGAAAGACTAAATAAACATCGGTCAAATGTACATAATGACTTCTTGAAACACAGTGTCTCCCGACATGCCACGTTGGAACACAATAATAACTTTGGGGGCTTTTCAGTAACACCCATTGACCATATACCTGTTGACAAACCCGATCGGTTCAATACCCTGAAGCGGAGAGAAATGTATTGGATTTATAAATTAAACACACTAGTTCTAGAAGGATTGAATGAGGCTTTAGAAGATATCACTTAATGTCAAAACCCCCCTCTTTTTTTACCCATCAAGGGCCATATAAATTCTGTATTCTTCGATACGAAACAATTTATTTATTATGTATGTTTTTTTGTCATTTACTATCATTATCTGAATCTATTTATAATTTATTCATAATGTATTCATTCCTCCATTCAGTTTTGCATTTTGTTTTTATCACATCTGTGTATTCCATTTTATATCGAAATAATTTCACATCATACAATTACTACCTTGTCTTATTATCACATCATAATTATAACTTTATAATTATAATTTTATATGTATTTTTATATGTATTTATTTATTTACTATTTTATCACTTTATCACTTCATATTTCACAGCTGGAAATTTTTCTCATTATGTTCATATTCGGATTATGTTGCATAACATTTATATCATTTATTCTCTCAACACCAATTAATTAATTAATTAATTTATTTATTTATTTTTTGCTACACTGATTGTTTTTTCACACTCATGATTGTGGAAATATCAAAATTGCGATTTTCTTCTTCTTTCTTTTTTCCATTCAATTTCAGATGTCTTTGCTAAGTATCATTACTGACATATCACCCTGCCCTATTTAATAAAACTTTATCATTGCCCTTGCTCAATTAGTTATTTTATACTTACTTAAGAAGCTTCATTTTATATTCCTAATGTTTTTTAGGACTTTACAAGGTTCTGATAACTGCCCCAGCTTCTAACCATCACTGCTATGTCATTTTTACTGAGTCTGCGCATTAATAATCTTCTGAGCATGTGCACTAGTAATTTTGAAGACATTTACTTCACTTTCTCTGACCCTTACTTGACCTGCGCGAACTAGCGCTTTCGCGTATGCGCAGTAGCGCTTTTTAGACGCTATTTAAATTTTTCAGCGCGCTGACACATTTTAGATACCTCTCCCATCCCTGGTGGACCTCTAATTAAGGTAAAACCATTTCCTTTATTATATTGATGATACTATACAACCGTTATGTGGCCATCTAGTCTGGTTTAACCCTTTTTAACAAAGTCACAGGATTTGGTTCTTTTTACTACAGCTTTCCCATCTGCTAGTGATTTTATTGAGAACAGTTTAACCCCTTATGTTTTCTCTTTGTTTTACAAGGAAGGCTTTTGTGTTGATTGTGGGACCTTATGGTTAAATGTTTTTAAGCATGGTTTTATATGTGTTTTATGTGTAATTTTACTTATTTTATTTATATACCCACACTATCTTTTCTTTGGAGATCTGATTTAGATCCCCAACCGGTATGTTATTTTTGTGATCTTATTACACCCCTAAGCATTGGAGTATGAATTTTTTGAGTCTATATTTATTTTTATGGATTTAATTATGTGGATTTTAGTGCATGGTTTATCCACGATGTGATCACTTTGTGCATTTTATCCACCATTACTAACATTGTCTACATTTCTATGTTTTATCTCAAATATTCACAGGATTATTAGTATATACATCTTTTTTGTCCCTCTCTTTTTATTGTATGTATGACATTATTTATTATTAATGTTTTTGTTGAACTCTCCCTTTTATTATATATCATTGATTTCTAATAGATTATATCATATATAATTCATGCTTATAGGTATCGTTTTTGTTGTTATTGTTGTTTTTGTAGTACACACTTGAAAAAGGGGTGTTAAAGACCCCAAAACGTGTCATGTATTTTTATTTCCTGAAATAAAAGATTTGTCCAACTATACTGGTCCTGCGCAGTCCCTGAAATCCTGGTCCTTGACATATACTCAGACAAGGAAGAGGGAGGTCTTTTGTCTTTGTTGTTCCTGGAGGAGATTTAAGGGCAGGTCATGGTGCAAACTCCAACCATGTGGCCTAAACATACGTCCTAGCATTGAGGTCTAAGACTATTTCTAATCCTGGAAGAGACGTAACAGCATGTAGGAGACACATGCTCTGTAACTTGCTTAAGGAAGAACCCTGAAGCCTACCACATGTCCTTAGAGAAATGGTCTATCTACTTGTTCTGGTAATTTTCTATAAGGTCTTCTTCTGCTGAAAGTCATCTGAACAGCATTGCCCAGAGCCAAGGGGGTGCTGCCACTGGAATAGCATGCCCAGACGCATGCTTTTGGACTGAATCTAAGTATACCTGAGCTTAACATCTGGAGCCAAGAGAACCAATCACAGACTTGTGTTGGTAATATTTTCTTTTCTTCTGTTTATTCCTATATTTATTTTGTGCACTGTGTCATGTCGCTTTCCACTTGTATTTGCTTGCTAACCACTGCATGTATTCTCTGTATGTGTTAAGTGTCTAGTACCGACTCTTTTAGGGGTTAATAAATATATACTATTTAGAAGGCTCATTTCGTATTATCCTATGGGCCCTGAACACTCACTGGTGGTGGGTGTGAGGTAATTGAAGCGATCTCAGGTGTGCTGAATGCAGGTTCGGTAGAACGAGATCCTTCACAACCCCCTCCCTGTCTCACTAGCTATCCCACCCACTACTAGCCCTTCTCAGCTAACTAACTCAGCCCACCCATCCACTCCATCATATTTACCGGTCTTCCTCTTTAGACTTACCTTTTGGAGTGCCATCGTTCATAGACTTGTACTGGGGGGGGCATTCCTCATAGCTGAGCGTCATCGCCGGGTAGTAAGGAACGCCCCCTCTGACAGTGCAGCGCTATAGACGAGTACAGAGAGAGAGGGGCGTTCCTTACACCCCAGCGATGATGCTCAGCTGTGAGGAACGCCCCCCCCCCAGTACAAGTCTATGAACGAGAACTGTCGGGGAGGGCGTTCCTCACAGCGCAGCTAGACTGTCAGGAATGCCCTTCTGACAGTAAACCATGAAACTTACACCGCCGATATCTCCAGCCCTGGGGTACATACCGGGAAAGCCGGCAGTGCGCTGAATTCAGCTCGCTGTCGGCTTTCTAGCAGTATGTAAAACCGCATGTGCCTGAGGACATGAAAGGTCCTCTTTAATTTGACTCCACCTTTACAAGGATTTGCTACCCTATTTGAAGTCTTTCACTGACTGACTATTCATTTGACTACGTATTACATTGATTGTCTTGTAATGTTTGTGAGTTACAGATGGCACAATTATCTCAGTCAATGCTTTAAACAGACACCAATAGCTTCTCTGGCGTCTCAGCTTGAAGAGGCAAGAGCAGATATAAATTTGTGTCCCTTGGACTCATCATAGATTCTTCACCCAAGAAGATAAACAGGTACTTTGCTTTATAGATGCCTGACCCCTAGACTCTCGCTCACAACTCTCCTAAAACAATCCCACCAAAATGTTATGACAGTTGCTAGCCTTCTACTCTACCCTGTAATCCACACCCTCTCAGTTTGACACTCACAGAGCAGAATCCATATTGAATTGCACTATTCCCAAACATTTGTCCAAAACTGATACAGATTTGATGGACTCATATTTTACTCATGAGGAGGTCGTAGATACTATAAAAACTCTTAAGGCCATTAGGCCCCAAGACCCTTATGGCTCTTCTTCAGCATATTCTAAAAAATATAAAGATATATATTAGTGCCCTATTTGGTATTCCTCTTTAATGGCTATAGTGACAGAAAATACATACCTCACACTCTAACTTAGCCTATATCCATCCCCAAACCTCATAAAGATCACACTGACTTGCTGAACTATGGGCTTATATCCCTCTTAGATGTCGATCTTAAAATCATGATAGTTATTGGCCATCAGAATGAATTCTTTTTTACCTGTGACATGGATATAGTTTAAGGGATAACTGTTAGACTCTTTCCCAATGCAGAAGGGCATCTGTCAAGATTGATTAAAGACAGGGATGTAATATTACCACTTTATAAGTCATTGGTGTGGCTCCATCTGGATTATGCAGTTCAGTTCTGAGCACCACTGCACCAGTTCATATAAAAGATGTCCTAGAGTTGGAAAAGGTTCAGTGAAGTGCCACAAAACTGATAAGGTGCATGGAGGACCTCAGGTATGAGGAGAGACTAAAGGAGTTAAATCTGCTTAGTCTGGAGAAGAGGCATTTAAGGGGAGATATGATAAAGCTATATAAATGGCTTATACAAGAAATATGGGGAAAAACTGTTCCATGTAAAATCCCCTCAAAAGACCTGGGGGCACTTCCTCCATCTGGAGAAAAAAAAGGTTTAATAGCAAGAGCCGACAAAGCTTTTTCACTGTAAGGACTGTGAATCTGTGGAATAGCCTACCCCAGGAACTGGTCACGGCAGTCACAGCTGACAGCTTCAAAAAAGAATTAGATGCCTTTTTAGAGCAAAGTAGCATTGATGGTTATGGAAATGTATAGAATGTCCTGACATATCCCATCCCCTGGTTGAACTTGATGGACATATGTCTTTTTTCAATCGTACTAACTATGTAGCTATGTAATAATCTTATTGGTGGCTAAGATCACTATTGTAAATTATCATTTGTCGTACATGTTGTCTGACACATTGGACACATTTTAGAAGATCTAGGGACCATGGAAACGTTGCTCACCGGCTTACCTGGAAGGAATTTGAATTCACTTTCCCCATCCTTTCCTACTGTCCCCATACACTCCTAGAATCCCCTTGTTACCCTTACTCTTCCCTCTTTCTTTATTTCTTCTTTTTCTTACTTGTCTTTTTCATTTTAATCTGGAGTGTCTCTCTTAACTGTACAATACTTCCAGTACTTACTGACAATTGGACTGATTTATAGCTATCTTATATGCTGTATTATGCATCATTTCCCATTGCATTGTTACATTCCTTCATGTACATATGCAATGGTTGGTCATGTTAGCCATTTTGTTTCCCTGATCCTGAGGCCTACTTCACCTTGTAAATGACTCCCTTTTACAGGTTCCAAATCCAAAAGTGAGAAAGAGCCTAGCTTTTGCCGAGTTTTGTATTGGGGGTTTATATTTTCTTGTTAATCTTATACAGGAAAAAATAGACACTGATGCTACACTGTTAGTCTAGACATTATCTATTCCCAAACACTGACAACTCTAAAACAAATGCAAAATTTCTGTTTGATCAAAAATTCTTTTATCCTCAGCAGCAGTTGCTGTATGTTCTTTATTTATGATCATAATGTTTCAAAACCAATGTGAGAGTCACAGCCCAAATTGTGGAAAACTCCAAACTTCAGTTCAATTTCATTGCAGTATAAGAAAGTGTAGTTTAAAGAGATCAGACTGGGAGCAGTTCAGTTCACTTCATGGCCATTAAAACCAGCTGCTTCACAAAACATGTCACGCTTAAAAGACAAAAGGTCTCACTTGAGAACCATGTTGCATAACTATCACTTAATTTACCTGCAAAGTGGTGAACAATAAATTAATGAGCACTGCAAACACACATGCTTGCCTTTACTTCACGTACCTATTATAATGCCCAAATGTGGCATGCTGTCTGTTTATATAGAAGATTGTCTCAAAATGTCTATTATAGAAAATGCACTACATTTTTATCCTGTAGATTTGTAGTTCACCTTTTCATTAGTTAGCCCTTATTCACATGACAGTTGTGTTTTTAACGGACCTAACATAGTGAAAAACTGAAGTACATGTTGCATGTTGCTTTTTCTTAGCCATTGTGCATCTGATCCCTGTCCAATTGTCTGTTTTTGATGGCCTAATGCAAAATGAGTCCCAACCAACTGATCTGCTTTTAATGGATGTAACTCAGGTGTCAATCCGTTTTACATCCATTAAAAATGGATCCATTAATTTCTATTAGGTCTGTGTGTACATCAAAATGCACAAAGGTAGAGCACGTCCATTTTTTTAACTGTCCATGTCAATGTTTTTTTCTGTCTGTCAAAAAAACAAACATGTAAATACACTGATTCACTCTCACAGTGAAACTCGGTCTGTGTGTTCTGGATTTACATGTAACTCACAATGATGGCAGTAGCAGGCTCTCTCTTCCCTCCTACTCAAATTTCCATTGAGAAAGGTCATCTTATATGACCGAAAGATTTGGGATGGATTTTTCTACAAGACTATATGCTTACTGAATATATAGATAACGATAATGCTACAAGTCCCTCTCCCAGGATGATTGTTTGGAATCTCACTGAGCAGCTCTAGTCACTGCTGCTTTTTCAAGGTTGTCATGCCAACACATGAAGCTTTCAGTAGCTGTCAGAGTTCTGCTATGTTGAACCTATCAGCAATTCAGGAGATATATTTAGGTCCTGTTCTCAATGTCCCAGGTGCCTGCTGTTAATGTTAATTATTACTAAGTTTGGCTTCAGAACTCTGATCATATCTGTTTGTTGTGCATATTCATTTGTCTTCAGATTTTGGCGATGACTTTGACCTCTTGGATTGACCACGGCATGGATACATTTACTCTTTTGATTCAGCTCCCCTGTTTTGATATGCCTACTAAGTAGTATTGTGGGTCTTGGTTTTCATTCGGATTTCAGACCATCTATTTCTTGCACTTAGCTTCTGGTATGATAACCTGGGTCCAAATTCAGCATAAGTCCAACTGGCTTCGTGACGGGCTCTGGTTGGGGTACTTTAGATCTATCTCCCAGTGTAATGTGAGATTTAAGTTGTTTGTTCTACTGCTCTCTGATATACAGTGGGGAAAAAAAGTATTTAGTCAGCCACAAATTGTGCAAGTTCTCCTTATGTGGAACCCTTCTATCTTCTAGCTTATGTGGAACCCCGCCATCATATAGCTGCATACCCGGTTTATTAACCCTTTTTTGGTCAGCGGACTGTTTTTCTGTCCCTCTCCTATTGGAGTCTGAGAGTCTGAAGAAGGCCATATTTAGGCCGAAAACGTTCACAACAAGTCTCTACTGTATACGTTGTTCGGATATCTCTATAAATGTGTCTGTCACTTGAACACCTGATCGGTGATAAATAAAACAAGTGATACATAACATAACATTTGGAGTCTGAAGTCCCTATAATTACAGTCCTCCATTTAATATACTCTGGAGTCTCATAGTATAATAATAGCACTTTCAGTTCATGCCGAACAAGTTTGTCCCAAAATGAACCAGAGAGCCGAACCTCACAAATATTTGTCGAAATGAATCTTGTGAGGGTGGTCCATCTCTACTATTGACAACCTATTGAGAAAGATAAAACACTGAATCCATGACCTCTGCTCCATACTCAGTACAGGCATTCCTCCTCCTTAGAGCATTGTCAATACTTCTTTCCGCTGCTCCAAACCTCTGCACTGGTCACATGATGGTGACATCACACACATTACTGCACAGGTTAAACTTTATTGCTAATGTACACCCTGGCCCCCGAAGCCCTGTTCATTACTTTTGCGGAGTGCTGCAGGGGAGCAGAGGAACTCTGCTTCCTGTCTTCACTGTAGTTGTTCCTACTCTAGGTCACATGACTGACTCCATTCTAGGGAATGGAGTTGCGACCTGAGTCTTTGGGACAATGAGGTCACAGACTTGAAGTGGCTCCAGGGGAATGACTTGAAGTGACTTGAAGGGGAGCAGATTTGTTTTTTTATTCTTTTAAAAGTGATTAAGCATAACAGAAAATGATGTGTGCTAATTTACTATTTCTTTAATTTCATTGACCCACAGTATAAAGTTAACTTGCCATTTTTATTCTTAACTTTTACTAATTTGTCATTTCTCTTGCCATTAACATGTCATTTTTACTGTATAATGAGAGCTATAAAACAACCCAATTTCTCAAGACAGTTAATTAAACATAAATTAGTGGCATTAAAATACAAATTGCTTGCAAAAAACAATTCCTCATGTGGCTGTATTAACAGAAAATTAAAAAAAAAGTTATGGCTCTTAAAGTTGAGGAGGAAAGAATGAAAACTAAAAATTCTATTTAAGAAAGGGGTTAATATCCTTTAAGTGATTTCTCTCAGGAGCAAGAAGTGACAAAACTAGACTTCAGAACAAACTTTGAATCAGCCCTTCCCCCACATTGTAGTGGTGATGAATGGATCAGGGTCAGTTTTGGGTTAAATGTTTTTTTTTTGGTGCCCAGTCCACCATCCATTATATATAGAGATGAGTGAAGTATCCAAAAATTCGATTTGGCAACTTCGCCGAATTTCACAATATGATTCTATTCAATCCGAATTAAATCGCAGCGAATCGTGTACCAAAAACAGCTATTTATTGGCTGCAGAGAGCCGGGGAGGGCGGCAAAATGTCGGAACATGACCGCGGCATCCAAGTTGTTAAAATCCCGGATCGGTTATGGAGCAGAGTGTAAGCTGTCAGTTACAGCTAACACCCTGCTCCATAACCGATCAGGGGGATTTAACACCTTGGATGCAGCGGTGAAACATGCTGTGTGCGCTCGCGAAGAAGTTAAAGAGATGTGACATCACAGGGTTGGCTGCTGATTGGCTGCACGCATGTCATTGTGGGTGATCCCGCGTTCGCAGACTTTCTTGCCCCATGTAGGGCAGCCATTTTGAACTAAATACGAATCATTACCACGAAGCATGAGGAAATTCGGATTTGATGTGAATTGAATATTTCCTCAAATTCGTTTCGAATTCCACTTCTGCAGCTTCGATCCGCTCATCTCTAATTATATATATATGTGTACAGGAAGGGCCACAGCAGGCTCTACCGGCTTAGGAGGCTGAGAGGCTTTGGAGTCCAGGGGGCACTTCTTAGGACTTTTTTCAACTCGGTAGTGGCATCAGCCATCTTCTTCGGAGTGGCCTGCTGGAGGAGCAGTATATTATCCCGGGATAGAAATAAACTCGACAAGCTGATTAGGAGGGCCAGCTCTGTCCTGTGGATCCCACTGGAACCGATGCAGGCAGTGGGTGACAGAAGGATACTGTCCGTGGTGTGCTCCATGCGGGAGAATAAGTCCCATCCCATGCATGAGACCGTGATAGCGCTGGGCAGTACTGTCAGTGACCGACTGCTCCATCCTAAGTGTGAGAAGGAGCGCTATTGGAAGTCTTTCCACCCCACTGCGGTCAAGCTTTACAACCAACACTGACCTAAGCGGAGATTAGTCCATACAGAGAACTGAAATATCTTTCTGTTGTGATACCCCCGCTACTTCTTATCTATCTGTCTACTATCAAGATTTCTGGTCTCAGTAAGGTAAGTGGCTGGCGTTTAGGTCCGGGACTTGAGAGTTACTGCCGATCCTGTGTAGAAAGTTCACTCCTATACTCCAGTCCTGGTGTGACCTGAACTTGCTACCCCCAGGTGTGTGCAGCCTTTAACGGATTAAAAGCTACCAGAGAAGAGTGTGGTGTGCCAGAGAAACACCACATGAGAGTGCTAAGCCTGAATCTACAGTGCCACAGAGCCAAGTGGAAGAAAAGCTTGTACTGAGCCACAGCGTCTGGTCAGAAGGGCCGATCTTTAAGTTGTTTATTTGTACCTGAGAATTAAGGACATTTTATTTTACAGTTTTCCTGCTGAAGCAAGCCATTGTAAGTTGCTGTTCTTAACTGTGCGCAATAAACCTTGGCTGTTGAACCATTACAAGGTCTAATAATTTTCTTTATCATTGAATTCCAACATTCTTTTTTTATTTTGCCATTGACCTAGTCTTATTGGAGCTTGTTTTTTCAGATGAGTTTTTACAATTTGGGAGTGCACATAATTTATTGATAATTTATATTATTTTTCCTTTATGTGAGGATTAAGGGGTTAAAAAGGGTAACTGTGCCTTTGTGCAAGTAGCAGAACAATGTAAATTAAATTAATAATCAATTAAAAAACTTCCATATCTGTCACATCACAGACCCACAGTGCCAAAAGGGTCCCACTGACTATAAAGGAAACTGATGTGTTTCCATGAGGGTGCTGTCACTTTGCAACTGAAAAAAATAGTGCAGCATGGTGTATTGTTTTTCTTGCATTTTTCTGACCATATCTGCAACAGAGGCTCGTACAGTATGTAGATATGAACAGCTCCTTGTGAGATCCTTTGTGTATTATGTATTTCTGCAGCTGCTGAATTTTGCAGTATGAGTTCTGTAGCATCAGAGTTGTGTATTATAATATTTTGCAGCAGCTGAGGTGTGTCTTATGTTCTGGAGCAACTGAAGTTTATATTATGTTGTTCTACAGCAGCTGATGTGTGTATACTGAGGTTCTGCACAAGCAGAGGTTTGTTTTATATTCTGTATTCTGTAACAAGAGAGGTGAATGTTATGGGGTTCTGTAGTAGCTAAGTTGTGTAACATGAGGTGTGTTCTGTTGCAGAAGTGTGTATTATGGGGTCTTGCAGCAGATTATGGATGAGGAGGCTCATGAAATTTTTGCACTGGACCCACTAATGTGTTAAATGGACACCTCCTGTAGCATTTGACTGACACTGCATGCTTGCAAACAAGGTAAGAGTGTTGCAACTGCTGAGTTGCCTTGATAGAGGCTGAGGATGTGCAGGTCCTTCTTCCACCTCTGAACTCCTGAAAACAAGTGTACTCTTGTCAATGAAGTGTGCCAGATAATCTAATTCTTCACTTGAATGTGGATGTGCTGTAATGCCAGAAACAGTCCATTATAGTTTAGAGACTGACTAAGGCCAGGGCCCCATGTGGTGTAAACGTTGCGGTTTGGTCACAGCGTTTTACGGCGTCTCTGAAAAGTAGATGGGATTTTAGTGAATCCCATCCAAACATCGCGAAAAAATACGCACAGTGGACAACATGTCAATTTTACCTATTGAAACACTGGTGTTTTTCCCTATAGGCATAATGGAAGCAGAACGTCCACAGAGGAAACCTCTGCTGACTTTTTGTGTAAAGTGTTGCAGTAAAAAACGCAATGCGCTGTCACTGCGGTTTTTCCCGCAGCGCTTTTATCCTGCAGCCCACTACATGGGGCCTTAACCTCATAACAGAGGGATTTTAAATCTTTTTGGAGGCTTCTGAATCACCAGCCTTCATTTTTAGTTTAATAAAATGAATAACTTTGTCTAAGATGTCATTTCATTAATCTGACTATAGTGAACTGCTAAACACAGCTGATTTGTTAAAACTGGATTTTGTTACATAATTGCCCAATGTTCAATGAACCTGAAAATATCAGGGTTTGCAAATTAACATTCTGTAAATACATACCCTTTCAATTCGTTTGGAATTTAATTAATGCTGGCTTACAATTAAAATGAGATGCGCAAATATTGTATATTCTGATAGCATATCATTGCTAAAACTATGCCTGACATCTAAAAAGCTCCAAAGAGAACAAAATCAAAAAAAAGTTAATTTATTGTTTTCCATTTCAACTTCTATTCAAAGTTAAACCTCTAAAGGCTCTCAAATAAGAATGTGCACTTTTAGTAAAATCTTAATGTATTTGCTATCAAGATTATACTTTGGAAAAAAGCAATGAGTCATTTGCCAAGCATAGGAAGTGACAACAAAGTGCTAAGTCTCTTTAAAGTACCAATTAGAGTTCTATAAACTACATTTGATGATCCAATAAATTTAGGATTTCATTACAAAGTTGAATAGATTATAACTGAATGTAAGCTTTATAAAACATACATGTAATAATTACATAAAGGTATACCAAAGATCCTCTTCAGATGGATACTAGGCACAGCATAGGGCCCCCAAAACTGTAAATGCAGGAGCAAAGCACAAATAGGAAGCTACAGTAAAAAAAAAAGAATCTATCCTTTGAAAGCTATTTCTCAGAAAAGTATAACAAGAGCAGGTCTTTAGAATTACGCTGCAGTTAATAGTTTAAACAAACAGCTGTCAGATTATTTGGATATCACTGACATATCTGACACTTGAGATTTCTTACAAGCAGTACATTTAAATGGTTATCGTTTTACTGTCAAGAGCAAATCCACAGCAGTGAGCTGAACTAAGAATGCTTTTTGCTGAAGTTTAAGAAACTTCATCAACAAGAATATATAATTCTGACTTTGTCAACAAGTCTGTGTAGCACTTTCATAATGATATATTTATCATATATAGGAAGCCATCCATAGTTAAAGGGAATATCCAGCTTCCAAAAAGTATCTGCAAAGTATATGCAGCCTTTGCTTTTCTTTATTTTATTTGCTGCTCCTTGTTATTTACATGAAGTGAATCTGTGGACAAACTACATTTCCCATGATTCGTCTGTCTGCTCTCACTCTGTTGAAATGAAATTGCAGGTAATAAAAGACTAGCACATCCAAGATCACATGCTGCTGTGATGTTTCGCTTGCAAGCTCACTCCCCCCTTCCCCCTGTGAGCAGGAAACAGAGAGTGAGAGCAGGCAGATGAATCATGGGAAATGTAGTTTGTCCACAGATTCACTGTATGTAAATAACAAGGAGCAGCAAGTAAAATAAAGCCAAGCAAAGGCTACACAAGGTAACAGTGAGTATTTAGCACTGCTGTGGATATATTTGCAGATAATTTTTGGAAGCTGGCTAACCCCTTAAATAGTTTGCACAATCTGAACCATCACACATATCCATCTAAGTGCAGGATTGGAAAGGTACCAGAGGATCCTTTGGTAGGTTCAGGCTCAGACACAGTATGTCAGCTCAGAATAGTGTTGTCTTCAGTGAGGTCTTTCACTTATCACTAAAGTTAATTTCTTATAACTTGATTTTATTGATGGTATGCCCTGTATATGAAATTTACAAAGTGAACAGGAAAATATTTTGTGAATGTAGGATGGGACCTTGGAATCTTTGCCTTGGGTGGGTCCATGGAATCTCAACCCAACAAAATCTGTTATTTCATTAGGATTTTTTTTTAAAGTGGGTCTCTGATTTTCTTGATCCTTTGCTTAAATATTTCAAAACATTGACTTTTTTCTGCCTCTTTAAAATGCAATTGCACAGTCATAGTATTTGCTTTTCTACTCTTATTAAATGGTATTTTTAGTTCTATCAGTCTGAATGGTATGACCAATAAAATGATTTCACATTTCTGTGTTGAGAGGGGCCAGGATGTACAAAAGGTGACACAGAAAATGAGAGCAGCAAGAGATGAGTGAGATGAGTTGTTTTTTTTTTTTGTTGTTGTTTTTTAAACATTTCAAGACTTTTTTTTCTTAAAATTTTACTGTATGCTTACAATCGATTGGCCTGCAATGTGACTTTACATAAACTGCAGATGAAAATCCTTTTTAAATATCATGCGCCACCTTAGAAGCATATTAAATGAAAAAACACGAAAAACATTACAATGGATCACTTGAAAATAGGGAATCCTTTAACTAATTGCTAGCAAAAGTATATATTATAAACTAATATTGATTAAACTGCTTCCTAAATCCTGACAAAAGGCCCTTTTAGGCTGAGGCCCCATGTTGCAGAAACACAGCTTTTTTGTTGCAGATTTTGTCGTGTTTTTTTAAGCCAAAGCCAAGAATGGGAAATATATAGTAAGTGCTTATATTATACTTTCTGCTCAGCCCACTCCTGGGTTTGGCTCAAAAAAAAAACGCAGCAAAATCTGCAACAAAAAAAAGCTACACTTCCGCAACATGGGGTTTCAGCATTAAATGGTTCGATGATTGTGCAAACAAGCACAAAATGTTCATCCTTGATCATTGCTACATGTAAAAATACCCCGATCAACCAATTCATGAGCAAATGTTTGTTATTGGATGATCTAATTGTTTGTGGGTATAAGAATAGGTAAATAAGGGATGTGCTGCCAACAATTGCAACGATTGTATCAATGAGTACTTGCCCCCATACTAACAATTGCCATATGTAACTGGCGGTTAATTAACACAGATCATGTTATTTTATACTGAGGATTGACTCTCATCAATGTGGAGAATTCTACCCATGTAAAAACACCCTTAGATAGTATGCAAACACATCAAAAACAGAAAATTAAATTGCATGATGTGAAGAAGCAACTTGATTGAAGCACACATAACTTGAAGCTTCTGGGCCCCAATGAAAACAAGAACTCCATCTACCATATGCCATGTATCTTATGTTGCAATATGGCTATTGTGTCCCCACAGGCACCAGAGCCTGGATGCAACTTTTGCATTCCCCACACATATGCCTTTGCAGCAGGGCTGGCGTCAGCACCCAGGAAACCTGGGCAAGCGCCAGGTCCTCAAACTCCTGAGGGGATCCACTCACCTGCCAGGTGCCGACTGCCTCACTTAGTTCCACCGCTGATGTGGAGGGAGACAAACAGCCATAGAGGGCCCACAAAGCTGCGATCTTAGGGCTCAATGGGCCCCTGCTTTTTCCTTTTTTAATAGGCCGTTACCTGCTAATGTAACCCCAACAAGATGATGTGGAACACACAGGGCCCCCCTAGAAGGCTGATGGGGGAAGCAGAGGCAGCCCTGAGTAGAAACAGAGATCAGTAAGTGAGGCCGCCAGCCTGTGATAAGCGTATTTGTTTGGCGGACCCGCGCAAAATTTGTCTTGTGAGGTTCATCAGGTTCAGTATAATAATTGGAGGCCCAGGGAAGGTGATGAAACATAAAAAAAAAACAGTTACTCACCTCTCCTGAGTTCCGGAGCAACTCCCTGTTGTCTTTAGTCCTCTTAAATGATGTCACAGACTTCACGCGGGTGAGGCCTGCATCACGACGCATAATGGCATGGCGTAACCCACGTCTTTGATGTCATTAAAGAGGCCCGAAGACAGCAGGGATTCGATCCAGAGCCCAGTAGAGGTGAGTAACAATGTTTTTTTTATGTTTGATCACCTCCCCTGGGCCTCCAATTATTATAATCTGGGGTCTGAAGAGACCCCACTGTATAATAATAGTTTGTGAGTAGTGAACCCCAAATGGTAAGTGGGACACCAGAACTAAAGTATATCATGCACAGAAGTGATTCTACAATGACTATAGATTTGAGTAGCAAAATTTAACTGGGAGGAATACTGTACGCTTTCATGAAGATCTTACAGAAGTTCTTCCTTAACATCTCTCATATTCTTCAGCTTTGCAAATAATCGCCCATCCATTACACAGCAGATGATAAGTATTTCCTTTTCCAAGAAAATGTCCATCAATTTACTCATTCTAATCATAAAGTTCAGACAGCTATTATACACATCATGCCTTTTGTGCATTTTATATTAATGGTTCCAGGCTGGGGAATTAGCTCTTTAATTAATTTGTACTGAGTTTCGTTTGTGTTAAGCAGGTAACCTCTCAAGTGGCAGTCATACACTACACAGAAAAATATGTAACTGTCATATTAGATTATACAGAGCAACCTCATTGACAGCCATATTATATTAGTGCTCGTATTATTTTCTAAAAGAGGCACCATAAATTATACAACCACAACACTTAAGCTATTAGGTGTGTGTTGAAGAGAAATGCCCCTGCATTGCAACCAACATATCATGCAAACACAACTTTAGTTGTGTGCTAAATAATGTAGAAGCATATATTTAGGAGACCCAATCATGGATGAAAAGAAATATTTTATCAAACTTTTCTAATCTGCATTTAAGTGTTTCCCTATAATCACAAATTATCACATATCCACAAGGAACTCCATGATCACAAGAACGGGAGTCACATGTCCCAGAGTGACAGAAGTGAATGTCTAAGTACTTGACAAACACAGCTGAGAACTGTACTTATCTGACTCAGTCAGTCCTAGATGTGGATGAAGGTTTGTTTCACGTTTGGGTTCAGTGGCTCAGGTCCCCGGTTCGTTTGGTGACAAACAAGTGCAGTACGATCCACACTTTAAATTGGGTTAAAACATAGTATAGAATACTCTTAGTAATACTCTTGGTAAGCAAAGGATACAAACTCAGAGTTTAACCATATACTGCACTGACACTCGCTTTTACACATTTAACATTTAAAACACTTCAAAAATGACCAATTATTAGGAAAATGTGCATGCCTGTGGTTTTTTAGACAAATACTACACTTTATATTGCAAAAAGCAATGTTTTTGTAGAAATTAACACATTTTGATGGCTTGTAAGACGCGCTACATGGGCTTATTGTTATTTGAGAAACAAATTTGTGGTTTGAACCATTTGAAAAGTGATGAAAAATTGGCTTTTCAAAAAAATTATCCAAAAATGATCACATGATGGGAGCAGATGTGAAATTATTATTATTTTTTTTTTTTTTTTATACCACCACTGTGGTAGTGGCACCAACAGTGTGCTATAGTGGAATGTGATGGTGGACCAGGCCAAAAGACATGTGTCTGCCTGAATATTGGTAGCTGTGGCAACATGTTTGACAGTGCAGCAGGGACTAATATGATGGATCAGGCTGCAGGACATGTCTGCCTGAGTGGTTGCAGTGGTGGTACTGTTAGCTATTTAAGAGTAGCATCAGCAGTAGTACATTAAATGGAAGATGATGATGATAAAGGGAGACAGTGAAATCTCTATCCGGTGTCTCCTTTATTTGAAAATCCTCATGGATCTATGCCTGATTCATTTAGAGAAAAGTAATTTTTTCCATGCTACCTGTGGACAGTTTCATCCTTTTACGTTTTACAATGCCACTGACAGCACTAAACACTGTCTCAGCCAAAACACTTGACACTGAACAAGATAAAACACTAAACGCTGCGGCGTATATTATATTATAATTTATTCTTCCCTTTGGGAAGCAAGGAATAATTCCCCCATTTTGTCTTTATAGCGAGGGTCTAAGAGCACTGCCATTGAATACTCATTCCTCTGCTTGATGCTAATAATACGTTTGTCGCTGTGTAAGCAGTGGAGCATACAGCCTGCCGTGCTTGCCAGTGTTTGCGCAGCCCCAGGGGCCTGCCATGGTTGGTGTTCTTGGCCAGTATGGTCTTCATCCATCATCATCTTGAAACAGATAAAGGTTAGCCTCCTCCTCTGGCTGTGCCTGTGACATATCAAGGGCCCCCTCTGTATCCAAGGGAGAGTTGTCATCCTCTTCAAGTGTAGGAGTCCCAGTTCTTCTACCATAATGACCCTGACTCGGATCTTCCTCCTCTTCCATCAACACAGGGTGATGACCAATTGTTGTGGTAATCCTCTGCATCTCTTATGAATTTCGGCCTCTCCTTTTTTTCAGATTCTTTTCTGAAGTTTAGAAAAATTAGAGGAGACTCCTTTGATGCTGGAGAACATGGATGGGCTAGGTCCACCAGAATGGGATCTATTGTTACTTAGCTTCTGCCCTCTTTGGCTTTTAGTTGGGGGTCTCATTATAGCCTCCCCTCTATAATGTTCATATTAACCAATAGCAGTTCACAGACATTAAAGAGGTTGACTTGAAGAGACAACTTCAATATAATTTATTTGCTATTATGAATATCAATTACCTTGTACTTTCTATCAGCATTTTGACTTGATATACGATAATGAAAATTATATGTTCTATAAATAGAACCGCTTACATTCATTGTAAAGAAATTGTCAGTGTAAATTCCTCAAAGAACAAACATACTTTATAGTAGAAAGGGTGGAAAAAAAATCTATAAAACATTGATTTATTTTGAGATTGCTATTCAGGAGCTTCTGCTGATCTATGGCTTTTAAAAATTCTTTGCTACTTCCTTAAAATATAAGTATAAAAATCATGAGTAACAATATATACTTTCACCCCTTAAGTGCATCAAATATAGAGTAGATGAATATACAGTACTAAATGATGGAAAACAGAAAATTCTATATACAGTACAAGCTGCAAACATAGAAATGACTAGCCAGTCTTGGATTTGGCCTTTTCAATCATTTATAATACAGAGCCGTGATAAGTTATGAAGCTACACCGCATTATGTAACTTCACACATTCAACCATATACGTTCCAAGCAATTTTCAACAGAGGCCAATCTGGCAAAGAAGGGATGAAATAATTAACTTGAAATATTGATTTATTTTTCTAAAATAACAAAGTATGGAGAAGAGAGAAGCAATAGATTGTGAACACAATTAAATTTGGCAAAATACATTTTTCTATTATTCTAATAAGCTGTTTTTTAATAAGCTCATTAGAAGTTCATTATGTTTTTTACCATGGACATTAAAGTAGGTCATGAAAGAGTATCTGAAATGAGTTATTGGCTTGGAGAAAAATATAACTGTTTCACAACCCCCCTTATTAAACTAATGCACATTCCATTTTCATACACAGTTTACAAGTCTGCAATATAATTCAGAATAATGCTTGAGTGACTGCATACAAATCTGCTCCATTTACTAGCAGACAATGGGGCAAATATATTAAGGGTGCTAATAATAAATTTGCCTGTAAGAAAATAAAATCTTTCCCCTTTTCTGTCTATAGAATTGATACATTTATTACATGTGTATGTTCATTACACCTTCCTGCTTAGCTCTATCCACTTTTATCATCACTATTGAAAAGTGATAAAACATGGTGTTCGCCAAAATGTGTGACTTGTCTATGCCAGAAAACTGGTGAAAAGCTGTTTAGAATTTTCCCCAAAAACCACAGTCATGGCCAAAAGTTTGAGAAGACACAAATATTATATTTTCACAAGGCCGCCCGCTGGTTTGTGTGTGTGTGTGTGGGGTGTTTGGTCACACAAAATATATATTTCTTTCATTTTGATTTTGTTATTTTTCCCTCCTTCCCCGCCCTCCCCCCCCCCCGGCCCCCCCCTCCTCCTCCCCCCCCTTTTTTTCCGTTCTTTCTTCCCCCCCCCCCCCCCGCCCCCCCCCCCCCCCGCCCCCTCCCCCCCCCCCCCCCCCCGGGGTATATACTAAGAAGGCTGAGGCACCTCCTTCAATTTTAAGTATGCAGAGTATGACTTAGAAGGAAGAGGGCCCCTGCAAGAAGAGAAAGTAAGCCCCTTAACCTCCACACAGTGTCTGTACTAAACTACTGTAACTAATGAAATTAATTAGTACAGTCCCTTATATCTAATAATCTAATGGCCAGTAGGAAGCTGCCTTGAAGGGTACAGAGTTTTCCTAATCCTAAAAACTGATTTATCTTGTGCCTATCCAAGTTAAAACCCCTATTCACATTAGGTTTTAATGTATGATTAGATTACCATTTTACATTTGAATAATAACCAATAGGTGTCCTAAAGTAAATCATGATATACCTTCATGTAAATATATTCATTTACCACATATATGGCAAAAAAGCATTCTACACAACAAATTAATATTTGGATACATAATAATTATCCCGGGTTATCAATTTTCTGCTGTGGAGGCATAAAAGGTCCGACATATTAGAATTTACCATACCTGATGATGCTGTCAGAAATATATGACATCTAGAAACTGCTGAAAATGTATTAACCCCCTCTCCTTATGATAATAATAATATGCATGCTCAAATGCCAGATTTTTTGTATTTAGGAGGGAAATTAAGCACCAACCTAAAAATATTAGTAAAAGCTGCATAGTCAACTATTCTACCAAATATAGTAACTCTTGCATTATTGGAGTTTTATTTTTAAATCTTTTACACTTCTATGTCTTGCAACTTTACTTCTAGGAAAGGAAAGGGTTGAAAAGAAATGTGTGATAGAGGTTCTGGGAAAAATGAATTTTTATAAACTGGTTCTAGGCAAACATATCTAACTGTCATCTACCATTGCATATGTTTTTTTGGTTTTTTTTTTTGTTTGTTTTTTTACAGCTAAGGATACATTTTTCAAGAAGAAAACAAAGTTTATTTAATTCGTATGAGCAAAAAAGTGTGAATGGAACCTAATGAATCTCTGAAGGTTTACTGCATTGTTTATGGACTGACCATTTATGATGGCATGAAGAATGACTACAGGCCTGTGGTATAGACCATAACCTTCAATGAGAATTGCTATTTCCTCTAGAAGCAAATGTAGAATATTTTCAAAATACGATATACGATGGACCATGCCATTTTTTTTTCCCTGTGGAAATATGAGAAAGAATCCATTGTGGACCTGTAATTTTACATTACATAGTATGGACACATAGCAGGCTATTGGTGCTGTATTTCAGATTCGTACATTGTGGATACATAATACAGCTGTGTGCAAAGATAATAATATTTGAGCTGTAACAGAGAGGAAAGCAGAGTTCTCCTAGAATGGATAGACGATTACTCAGCTTAAGTTTCAGTGTAGTGTTTTCCATAGAATATAATAATGACTCTCCAATAAATCACTACTTCAAGGGAAGCCACCATGGTGTACACCACCTGGGTGTTTAGAGTGGTAAAATGGAGATGGTGTGATCTAAACTATCCCTGTGGCATTATATCGCTTCTAGAGCCTACCCAGGGCCAGAGTGACAGCACAGGAAGAGTGTAGTGGCAGCTGCAATAGTAAGAATTACACCTGACGTGCTGCCCCAACATCCAAAAGACCTACCTGGGGTAGATCTAAGTCGAGCTCGGGTGGTTGTGGCACTGACACGTTTCCACTGCTGCTGGTTTTGGTGGCACCAGCTACATGCGGTCATCTCCTGTATGGGAATTTTTTTTGTACATTACCAAATAACAAAAATTGATGGCAAGATGTGGAAGAAGATATTTAACCATGGCATGCAGACACTGAGAACACTAGGTCTCTCTTTACTCACATGAAATGGTGTCACCAACTCATTTGGAAAAATGGTATTGGCAGTGGAACCAAGTGATCAAGATCGCTCTATTCCTGCTTCCCATAATTGTCTTTGTAGGCAGGCCACATCCATCGTCATCATAATTATTCATGATAATCTCCATTTGCATCTCTTCCTCCTCCTCCATGCAAACGCCAGTCATCATCCATAAAGAAATGTGTGTCCAGTAAACTCAATCTGCACCCAGTCATAAAGTTGCAGACTGAACTGCAACTTTAACTCCCACCTGGCCAAGTAACTGGTGGTGCAGTTGCTGCCGTGCCACTTAGTGGAATCCACTACATTTCACCAACTGATGGCAGCGCACAGTCTCTATAGAGAATACCTAGCCACCATTATTTTTCAAGGAAAGTTTTTCCTGCTGGATATCGTCATGTGGACTTTTCCTTGTAAATGTCTGTGTGGGGAAAGGTGCATGCCACCATCAATATGTCGAGCAGCAGTTATGGACAGGGACAAAACATAGTTGTCTTGTCCCACTGGGTCAATATTTTGGTGTCAAAGGCCACAGTCTAGAAACGCAGCAAAGCCCGGGCTTTCTAGTACTGACATTACCTCATGGGTGTAGGTCAGGAACAATTTCAATACCAGATGGGATCCATCTGTCTCCTTCAGTTCCTCCAAACTGGACCATTTCCCACCCCCACGTTCATCAGGATAAGCCATTGCTTATACTTCCCTTCCTCATTTCAAGGTTATAAGGTGAAGCGCACTGTTATAGTTTTATGCAAGGCCACAATAAAAGCAATAGCAGGAGAGTGGCTGACAGCTATTTAAAACTAGCACACTTCTGCGAGCCAAGAGCAAACCCCAGATGCCTTCACCAGAGCTCGTCAAGGGACAAGATGGACTTGCGCTGAAACTGGGAATCTGAATTGCCACCAGGGAGAGAAATGTACCAATAATAAATGCAGAAACCAAAACAAAATCCACTAAAACTTACGCAGTGGTGTAGAGAAGTTGTACCAGTAGGGTCAAAACCAGGAGAGAGCATTGGGAGATGAAAGCAGTATCCGAGAAAACAAGTCAAGGGTCGGAAATCCAACCTGGAACGTCAAAGCAGAATCAGGAGGCAAAAAGGGAATCCAGGGAGCAAGCCAGAGGTCAGTAAGCAAACAGGAATTCACAGACAAAATGAAGAGCCAAACTAGGAAGCAAACTAAACTTAGCCGGCCCCGTATCAGAAAGGAGTGGTCTTATATAGGCCTCCTCAGCTGCTAACTGGATCAAGCCAGGAAGTCTCTGAAACTGCAAAAGCTTCCCAGGTTGGCATGGTAACGTTAAAGACGCAGCAGCCAGAAAGAGAATCCTGACATGCACATTGAGTTGCACTGTTTCAGATGCTAGAGAGACAGTTGAGCAACAGTATGATTATGCATGAAGCAAACCACAGACACAATGGAGTGTATAACTGTGAGAGGAAGAAGAGCAACAATTTCTACCTCATTATCAGTTTTGGAAGATAGTCCAGCTTTTTCAGCTGGCATGCTAGTAGACTAGACATTAGGTACATTGATAGTATTCCCCAAATTTTTCTTTAAATAAATTGTCACTATACTACTTGGTGCCGCAAGTGCACCCATAAGGGATCTTTTTTGGTGACTTTTTTCTAAAATCAATTATTTATTAATTTTTAAAACTGCAGGCACACTGATGGTGTTCTCTATATTGCCACTCTGTCAACATGATGTTGATGTAGCATGTGCTCCCATACAGGGATAATTGGTAGTATAATTATGTTTTTTTTCTCTCTCCCAAATGTTTTTAGGGTCATAGAATCAGATGGCAGTTAGGTACGCTAATTCTGTAAATTGTCTCTCTGTCAACACTATGATGGTGTGGACTCCTCCAGTTCCGATGCACTTGACCATTTCCCGCTCCGATCTTAGATGGTTCATGCATCTCTTATTCTGGGTTTAGTGGTTATTTAACATGCTAACTAAGGCCTGTAGAGTGTTGGATGTAGTTCTTTGTTTTTTAGTTTCCAATTCCTCTGAGCTTTGTACAGTCACAGTTGATCTTGACTTTGCTGTTCACTCCTAGATCTGTTGATCTTGTTAGTCTTGATTATTTTCCACTTGTGAGTTGTCTTTCTCACTTTAGACTTCAAATTGTTCATAAATGGCCTTATAACTCTTCCCAGATTGATAGGTAGGAATAATTGCTTCCCTAGGGCCATTGCTGATGTTGTTCCTCTTTGTAATAATGTTAGCACATGCCTGAAGACTCTATAACTGCTAAAATCTCTGCCTTTAACCCCTTCATGCAAAATCACGTACATGTATGTGATTGGGTATGAAGGGGTGTATGGAGAAAGCTCAGGAGCTGAGCTCTCTCCATAAACTGTGGGTGCCAACTGTATAATACAGCCAGCACTCGCCACTAACAGCTGTGATTGGTGTCGACATCTATCACAGCTGTTAACACTTTAGATGCCACTGTGAAACGCGACTGTGGAATCTAAAGTGTGCAGGTGCCATGGGCGCCGCCATCTTGACTTGATCGCCACCCTCCAGAACGTCATCGTATAATAGAAGTCATGGGATTTTACTATTCACTGCAATACATTAGTATTGCAGTGAATAGTATGAGTGATCAGACCCCCTAGGGTTCAAGGTCCCCAGGGGGTCTGAAAATAAAAGTAAAATAAAAAAAGGTTTTTTAAATCACCCCCCTCTCCCTAGATCACATCTAAAAATAAATAAACAAAAGTAAACATAAACACTTTAGGTATCACCACGCTCCAAGGTGCCCAGACTATTAAAATATATATAGGAACAGGTCATACAACAAAGACAATATAAATCATAATATAAGTCACTATTGAAAAGACCTACATACCATGGATATCACTAAAAATAATAATGCCTACCAAATGATAGATCCACCAGGCGATACGCGTGGGTTGATGACAGGTGGATGGCCTGTTTAGGCTTCCTAAGGGGATAATGAACGCATCTAGCCATAGTGCAGCTTATATAGGCAGAATGAGACAGCATTTTAGTATATTGATTGCACATGTGCTATAGATCCAGCTAGTCGTCTCCATTAGAATTCAAACTGAGCATGCCCGTGATTATCCAGATCTTGTGAGATCTCAGGGGTGTTTAAACACCCCTCTTGAAGATACTATGAAAGCAATGGTGTAACTTTCAATGGCTGGGCCCCAAGGCGAACATTTGACATGGGGCCCCCCCGAACCGCCGCCCCAACCCCCGCACAAATCGCATTTCTGCGCACATTATTATGCGCCATAGTAGCCCCTGCACACAGTATTATGCAGCATAGTGGCCCCTGCACACAGTATTATGCCCCATAGTGGCCCCTGCACACAGTATTATGCCCCATAGTGGTCCCTGCACACAATATTATGTCCCATAGTGGCCCCTGCACACAGTATTATGCCCCATAGTGGCCCCTGCACACAGTATTATGCCCCATTGTGGACCACCTATGAACAATTATTATATGACCGGAGACCCAGGGGACGATACAAACATAAAAAACAATGCTACTTACCTCTTCCTCGCTCCAATGCACTCCCGTGCGCTACTTCGGCCATCTTCAATGTTGGACCAGATCTCGCGTGAGCCAGGCCGGTGTTGCGGCGCATAATGACTTCGGCTGATGTATGGGACGTCACCAAACAAGCCTGAAGTCTACCGGAGCGCAGGAGAGGTAAGTTACAGTGTTTTTTATGTTCTCTCACCTCCCCTGGGCCCCCAATCGTTATACTCGGGGGTCTGAAAAGACCCCCAGTATAATGATAGCAGTGTTTGTGGGGTTCACGGTAGCGGCTGCCACAGGGCTCCGGGCCCCTTAATGTCCCAGGCCCTGTGGCAGCCGCTACCTCTGCTGCCCCGGTATTTACGCCCCTGTATGCGCGCTATATGGGTTGTTATATATGTGCTAGTAGTCCCAGCGAAGGATAATTATACAAAATACAGCAATAAATACATTGAAAATGTATATCATTCTTCAAAAAACCTAAATTGAGCTGCACAATGTAGGAAACGTAGTATTGCACCAATAGAGATCAGAATACAAAAGAATATAATAACATAATAATGATTACTCCATTAAGAGTCCTCTTTTGATAAACATTGGCACATGATATAGATAAATATCGGAGAATTAATGAGCAAAGTACGTCCCAAATGAAAAAAATAAATAAATAAATAAATAAATAAATAAAACAACAACAAAAAACACACAACACAACTCCAATCTACAACTCCCAACAACCAATATTCATTAGATTCCCCTATTGGAGTTAATGGTTAATATGTACCCTCCCTTTTGTGAGACCAAACTGCTTGTCTCCAAAATGATATGTTCGACCCACAGCTACAGTATTCAGCTGACCTCATCTCTTGAGTTCGGCATTCATGCAAAAATATACAACGATGTACAACAGCACCAAAATCACATCTAATAAAGCTCAACAGCAGTATAACTGACTTAAATAGTTCTATATTATACCAAAATGGTCTGTACCCCCCAACGCACAGGACAAGTATGGATATGACGTCCCACGTGGTGAAAATTCAATGTCCAAGGACAGCTGTTTTGGATCCGCAAATTGTATCAAATCCTATAGCCCAGACTGGATAGAATATTTTACTCCCCAATAGGGTGGTCAAACGAAGGGTGGTCAAACGAAGGGCAGTCAATTATCCAAGGGTCCTCAGGAAGAATGTGATCCACATTGATAAAATGAGAGATATTCACAAGTAGTACCTATTCAGAAAATGCATACAATAATAATAAAAATAATAATAATAAAATAAATAAATAAAATATTAGTTTGTATGATAAAAAGTGATATATAAAAAAATATAACAGAATTATTTAAATGGTGAGAATGCCATCGATAGAAAAGTGATTATGATAATATAGTTTTAACATCATAAACACCATATAAGAACCCAGTGTAGAGAAAAAAATAAATAAAAAATAAATATTTCTTGTGAAAGTGTATACCCGTGAAAAGTGATGAAGTGCTCATGCTTTATTCATCTCAGAAGATCAGTTGATCAAGGGCTTTTAATTATCAGCATCTAGTTGCTATTTACCCTCTTAATTTCTATGGAAACAGTTAGAATGTACTTAATTTTTTACACACTTCTTTTGCATGTTGGCCTAGTTAGATAAATAATGACATGCTATAATTTGTCATGTGTTGTTGTTCATCTGATGTTTTTTGCCTTATTTTAGGACCTTCTAAGGACAGATCTCTTTTAATTATGTTCTACTAAGTAAAACCATATTATTCAAAGAGGTGTACTCATAACTGTATATGTAGATAATTTAATGATAACAAATATACAGTACTAGTAAATTTATAGTATATTGATTTTCATTTACCACTTACAGCCCAAACCCAAAAAAGTTTCTTTCTTCTATACAGTTACTTATCTGTTGCTTCTCTGGAGCACAATTTCTTTCTTCATAATTATTTAAGGCAATTATGTTAATGTGTGAGGAGGATGTGGATAAAAAAAGATGTGTTGAGATTATCTCATGGTATTGTAAGATTTGTTAGAGTGGAAATGTACAAATTTTTTGTGCCATGTACCTAGCCAACAAATGAAGTCATGCTTCTAAAAAATATTTGTCCCCTTTCAAGATGTTTATTATAAGTGTTTGTAGTGCTGAAAGGATTTTGAATATTTTTAAAGGCAACCTAAAGAAACACAATTTTTAATTATTACTATGTATACAACATACAAATAGAGTATTCACTTCATATTGGAGGAAGGGTTGTGCTGTATATATGTGTAGTGATTGTGTGCAAAGTATGGACTACTTCTTTAGTCCTGTATGCTGTGTGTAATTCTCATAATCTGCTGTTATTCTGTGTGTATATATAATATACAGTCATATGAAAAAGTTTGGGCACCCCTATTAATCTTAATCATTTTTAGTTCTAAATATTTGGGTGTTTGCAACAGCCATTTCAATTTGATATATCTAATAACTGATGGACACAGTAATATTTCAGGATTGAAATGAGGTTTATTGTACTAACAGAAAATGTGCAATATGCATTAAACCAAAATTTGACCGGTGCAAAAGTATGGGCACCTCAACAGAAAAGTGACATTAATATTTAGTAGATCCTCCTTTTGCAAAAATAACAGCCTCTAGTCGTTTCCTGTAGCTTTTAATCAGTTCCTGGATCCTGGATGAAGGTATTTTTGACCATTCCTCTTTACAAAACAATTCCAGTTCAGTTAAGTTTGATGGTCGCCGAGCATGGACAGCCCGCTTCAAATTATCCCACAGATGTTCAATGATATTCAGGTCTGGGGACTGGGATGGCCATTCCAGAACATTGTAATTGTCCCTCTGCATGAATGCCTGAGTAGATTTGGAGCTGTGTTTTGGATCATTGTCTTGCTGAAATATCCATCCCCGGCGTAACTTCAAATTCGTCACTGATTCTTGTACATTATTCTCAAGAATCTGCTGATACTGAGTTGAATCCATGCGACCCTCAACTTTAACAAGATTCCCGGTGCTGGCATTGGCCACACAGCCCCAAAGCATGATGGAACCTCCACCAAATTTTACAGTGGGTAGCAAGTGTTTTTCTTGGAATGCTGTGTTTTTTTGACGCCATGCATAACGCCTTTTTGTATGACCAAACAACTCAATCTTTGTTTCATCAGCCCACAGGACCTTCTTCCAAAATGAAGCTGGCTTGTCCAAATGTGCTTTTGCATACCTCAGGCGACTCTGTTTGTGGCGTGCTTTCACAAATGGCTTCTTTCGTATCACTCTCCCATACGGCTTCTCCTTGTGCAAAGTGTGCTGTATTGTTGACCGATGCACAGTGACACCATCTGCAGCAAGATGATGCTGCAGCTCTTTGGAGGACAACTTTTTATATCCTTCCCCTGAACAACTATGTTGAACAATCTTTGTTTTCAGATCATTTGAGAGTTGTTTTGAGGAGCCCATGATGCCACTCTTCAGAGGAGATTCAAATAGGAGAACAACTTGCAATTGGCCACCTTAAATACCTTTTCTCATGATTGGATACACCTGGCTATGAAGTTCAAAGCTCAGTGAGGTTACAAAACCAATTTTGTGCTTCAGTAAGTCAGTAAAAAGTAGTTAGGAGTATTCAAATCAATAAAATGATAAGGGTACCCAAATTTGACTGTATCCCTGTGTCTGAAAACACCCAGTCTAAAAACTTATAAAAATATTTTTCCTGTAAGGTAAATGCTGAACCATGTTTTTTTTGCTGTCTTGCCTCTGATAAAAATTTTAATAAAAAGTGATCAAAGAAATAGACATTACCTAAAATGGTATAACTAAAACGTACACCTGACCCCGCAAAAAAGACGCCTTATGCATCCCCGTACACAGAAATATAAAATAGTTACGGATGTCAGAATATGGTGATTTTAAGAAAAAAAAATTTTTTTGTGAAGTTTTGGATTTTTGATAAGGGGTTAAAATGTAAATAAAACTATATCAATTTGGTATCCCTGTAATCATACCAAAACACAGAACGTGTCACATGTCATTTTTCACTTTTGCACATTTTCTCCAATTCCACCCTATTCTGATTTTTTTTTCCTGCTTCCCAGTACATTGTACAGAATAATAAATGGTACCATACAAGGCCGGAGGTGGGAGGGACTCACCATGTCATTGGTTGGCTCTTTTGATATCACAGATAGGGGTGTGCTAAAGGGGCGGGGTTAGCACTATATGAGCTAGGCTTCTGGCTGTGTTCAGGTTGGTTATCTTCACATGCGGCTGTCCACCATCAGGGCACCAGCTCAACTGCAGTTTTTATTCCCATGTAATAGGGCAATTGGCATAAGCCTCATGGGGTTTTTTGCCTTCCTCTGGATCAACACTGTAGGCAGTGGCGTAACTAGGAATGGCTGGGCCCCAAGGCGAACATTTGACATGGGGCCCCCCCCCCGAACCGCCGCCCCCCGACCCCTCCCCCCGGACCGCCCCCGACAACCCCCCCCCAAAAAAAACGCATTCCTGCGCACACTATTATGTGCCATAGTGGCCCCTGCACACAGTATCATGTCCCATAGTGGCCCCTGCACACAGTATCATGTCCCATAGTGGCCCCTGCACACAGTATCATGTCCCATAGTGGCCCCTGCACACAGTATCATGCCCCATAGTGGCCCCTGCACACAGTATCATTCCCCATAGTGGCCCCTGCACACAGTATCATGTCCCATAGTGGCCCCTGCACACAGTATCATGTCCCATAGTGGCCCCTGCACACAGTATCATGTCCCATAGGGGCCCCTGCACACAGTATCATGTCCCATAGTGGCCCCTGCACACAGTATTTTACCCATAGTGGCCCCTGCACACACTATTATTCCCCATAGTGGCCCCTGCACACACTATTATTCGCCATAGTGGCCCCTGCACTGAGTATTTTGCCCCATAGTGGCCCCTGCACACACTATTATATGCCCCATTGTGGACCACCCATGAACAATTATTATACTCTGGGGTCTTTTCAGACCCCAGAGTATAATGATCGGAGACCCAGGAGAGAATAGAAACATAAAAAAACAATGTTGCTTACCTGTTCCTCGCTCCGGAGCATGCCCGTGCGCTACTCCGGCCTTGTTCAATGTTGGACCCGGCCGGCATCACGTGACGCGGGCCTGCGTCGCAACGCAAAATGACGTCGGCTGACGTCTGGGACATCACCAAACAGGCCCGAAGCCTGGAGAAGCACAGGACAGGTAAGTACATTGTTTTTTATGTTCCCTCACCAACTCTGGGCCTCCGATTATTATACTCCGGGGTCTGAAAAGACCCCGAAGTATAATGATAGCAGAGATTGTGGTGTTCGGGCCGCAGCCTCACATACCGATCCCCGCTCCTGCTCACAGCCGCCTCTGCAGAATCGGAAGTGCAGGCGGCCGTGAGTGGGACCTCGGGGAACGGTGAGTATATAGGGCCCGTTACCTGCTGGGGTTACTCCAGCAGATAATGGACTATAAAAAAAAAAAAAAAAAAAAAGCCGGGGGCACCGCGGGGCCCGTAATGTCCTGGGCCCTGTGGCAGCTGCTACCACTGCTACCCCGGTAGTTACGCCCCTGACTGTAGGGTTATAGGTTGGACTTGATGGACTGATGTCTTCATTTAACCTCATCTACTATGTAATTATGTAACTATGGGCTTTGGAAGGCGGGGAGTCAAAAATGAAAATTGATAAATGCCATCAGTGAAAAAGACCACAGAGTTTTCCTCTGCGGACTTTCTGCTTCCATTATACCTATATAGAAACCGCCAGCATTTCCATAGGTATAATTGATATGCTGCGATTTGCAAAAAACGCAAGCATTTTGCAAATCACAGCATTTCCACTGTGGATTATTTTCTGCAATGTCTGGATAGGATTAGTCAAAATCTAATCCACTTTGCAGTTAATGTAAAACGCCACGTTTTTTGTCACAGCGTTTCCTCCATGGGCAAATCGCAGCATTTACGGCCCCGGCCTTAAAGTATAATTACACTTTTGGACATCTCTTGATTTTTATGGCAGTATTTGTGCCATTTAATAAATTTTGTAATATACTTTATTAAAAAATTTAGTCTCCTTTCTGTGAAATCCTGCATCTCTTTATTCTTTCCCTTGCTTCTGTATTAAGAGCTGTTCCTGCATCTCATTGTTACTGTGAATGGAGTATGGGCCTGGAGAAGGGGCTATGTAAAATGTAGAAGAAGTCATGGTAGGGAAAGGTCAATTCAAACAGTAATATCTCAGACATTATTAAATGTACAAACTTGCCTTTGGAGCCATATGAAAGAAGAGATTCTCATAGGTGCATAGTGCTATCTATATTATTTCCACAGAGAGCACTGGTTGAAAGCACAGTTGGGATTAAGATATTTATATGCAGATACATAATACAGTGGGGAAAAAAGTATTTAGTCAGCCACCAATTGTGCAAGTTCTCCCACTTAAAAAGATGAGAGAGGCCTGTAATTGACATCATAGGTAGACCTCAACTATGAGAGACAAAATGAGAAAATAAATCCAGAAAATCACATTGTCTGATTTTTTAAGAATTTATTTGCAAATTATGGTGGAAAATAAGTATTTGGTGATCTACAAACAAGCAAGATTTCTGGCTCTCACAGACCTGTAACTTCTTCTTTAAGAGGCTCCTCTGTCCTCCACTCATTACCTGTATTAATGGCACCTGTTTGACATTGTTATCAGTATAAAAGACACCTGTCCACAACCTCAAACAGTCACACTCCAAACTCCACTATGGTGAAGACCAAAGAGCTGTCGAAGGACACCAGAAACAAAATTGTAGCTCTGCACCAGGCTGGGAAGACTGAATCTGCAATATGCAAGTAGCTTGGTGTGAAGAAATCAACTGTGGGAGCAATAATTAGAAAATGGAAGACATACAAGACCACTGATAATCTCCCTCCCACGCAAGATCTCACCTGATCTTGCGACTGATCCGTGTACATGAAAGAATGAATGGGGCCATGTATCATGAGATTTCGAGTGCAAACCTCCTTCCATCAGCAAGGGCATTGAAGATGAAACGTGGGTGGGTCTTTCAGCATGACAATGATCCTAAGCACACCGCTAGGGCAATGAAGGAGTGGCTTCAAGGTCCTGGAGTGGCCTAGCCAGTCTCCAGATCTCAACCACATAGAAAACCTTTGGAGGGAGTTGAAAGTCCGTGTTGCCCAGCGACAGCCCCAAAACATCACTGCTCTAGAGGAGATCTGCATGGGGGAATGGGCCAACATACCAGCAACAGTGTGTGCCAACCTTGTGAAGACTTACAGAAAACGTTTGACCTCTGTCATTGCCAACAAAGGATATATAATAAAGTATTGAGATGAACTTTTGTTATTGACCAAATACTTGTTTTCCACCATAATTTGCAAATAAATTCTTTAAAAATCAGACAATGTGATTTTCTGGATTTGTTATCTGATTTTGTCTCTCATAGTTGAGGTCTACCTATGATGTCAATTACAGGCCTGTCTCATCTTTTTAAGTGGGAGAACTTGCACAATTGGTGGCTGACTAAATACTTTTTTTTCCCCACTGTATATATGATATAAATACCTCAATCCTGACTGCTTTCAACCAGTGATATCTCTGGATAGAATATACAGTAGATAGCACTTCATGTCCTGTGAAAGAAGAGAATCTCCTTTTTCTAATGACACCAAAATCAAGTTTGTACATTTTATAATGTCTGAGATATAACTGTTTGAAGTGACCCTGCCCTACCCTCATGTCCTCTACATGTTACACAGCCATACTCCAAGCCCGTACCTCATACATAGTAACATTCAGTGAGAGACAGGAACAGATCTCAATACAGAAGCCAAGGAAAGAGTGACAAAATGCAGGAATTCACAGAAATGATCCAAAATTTGTTAAAGTAGATTACACAATTTATCAATGACACAAATGCTGCCAGAAAATCAAAAGCTTTGTTCGAACATGTATTTATGATTTAAGCAGGGTTTAATAAGAACTTTATAAGGTTCCCATCAATTATAGCAAATGAACGGCTCCTTTTGTTCTCATCTCAGGTTGAGGATGTGTAAAACAGCAGGCATCTGTGACTACAGTGGCAGCTTAACTCCTTGGCTGGCACTGCAGCATGTTTAAAGACTCGACCTCCATGATACATGTATAACTCATGTTAGCAAGAGGTTAATGGGTTATCACAACATTCTAGGTTAGTGCAGTACCTCAGAATGTGAGGTGGACATGATTCCTAAGGCTCAGTTGGGGAAGCTTTTTAATATAAAATATTATATGCTAAGTGCTCCAGTAGAACAAACTGATGTCTGACTTCAGCCGTCTCTTATTTAGCAACATAATTGACTCACTTATTTTTATGTTATACTTAATTCAAAGTAAAATGAAAGATAAATTCTCATTTCTATTTTTTAGCACATGAGGCCGAAGCATCACCATATTCTGGCATGTGAGGTCTCACTGGAAAACGTTTGATAAGCTCTACAATAGTTTGTATTCATTTTTAGGGCATGCTTTATTGTGATAATATTGCAATGATGTGTATGCATATTCATCGCTAACCTCCATGGTAATGGTAATGAATCCGCAATAGAGTATATTTAAAAGCTACACAATAGTAACTTAGGAGCTATGTGATAGTGTCGCAATAGTGTGCTGTATATTTATAAGCTTTGGTCTATTATGGTAAGATCACAAAAGTGTGTGTAAATATTTATAGTATATACTTTATTATTATATTCTTATATTCAGTATAGCATTCATGGATTTATGTGCACTCTTTGATGTCATGATATTATATATTTATTTATCGGTTGAGCTTTGCTATATCTCAATATTTTGCAAACAAATGTATATTTTAATAAGCGAGTGTTCCTGGTGCAACACTGTTAAAGTGTAACTAAAGTGACAACTTTTGATTTTCTGACAGTATTTGTGTCATTAATACTTTATTAACAAATTTTGGATCCTTTCGGTGAAATCCTACATTTTATCACTCTTCCCCTTGCTTCTGTATTGAGGGCTGTTCCTGCCTTTCACTGAAAATTACTGGGTACAGAAGTACAGGGCTGTCTGTGTAAAATGTAGGGAAAACAAAGGTAGGGCATCACATCAAACAGTTATATCTCGGACATTATAAAACATATAAATTTGCTTTTGGTATCATATGAAAAGGAGATTTTCTTCCTTCATGTGACACTAGTGTTAGCTATATTATTTCCAGAGATATCTCTGTTTGAAAACAAAGTTGGGATTAGGATTTTTATATGCAGCTGATATCTCTGAATCTCTGAGATATCACTAGTGAAAAACACAGTCGGGAATGTGATTTTATATTTGAAATTATTATCCCCCCTTTGGTAAATGCTTCAGCTCTGCATATTTACAATCTAACTGTGTATGGACTTTCCCTAACAGCTCAGTTATAGGGCTGCTAAGAAGAATATTACAGGCCATTTTATAATAAAAAGGAATTTATTGGCTTATTTTCCTACAAAAAACTTCCGGGTGTCAAAGGGAACAGCCACTTCTAAAATAACTTTTCATTTATAAATAGTACACCTGGAAAGTATGTAATATATCTTATTAAAGAGATATGTTTTGTTCTTCATTGATCAGGCTGTTCTCCTCCTCCTTATCTTCACTGTTTATCTCTGTAGCATCTATCTTTAGCCTCATACACTAGTCTATGGATGAAGGGAGGGGGAGGAGGAGACAGCTGCTAGTAGATTTAGAGTCTTATTCTGTGCAGTGGTAGAGTCTTATCTTGAACATACAACAGTGTCAGAAGAGTTTCTTTACTCACAGAATAGCAGATGCAGATACTTGTGTGCCTTTTCAACAGTTTCCTCCTCTCCCTCCCCTCTATAGACTTATATGTAAAAAGTAACTCCACTTGTATTATATTTGGAGGTTTAACTTTTTTTTTTTTCAATAAGTTTGTCCCTTATCAGGCGAGGAGAAGCATGTGCCAGAAAGTATCTAAAATGGCTAATAAATGTGATATAAGGCATATACACACAAGGTTCTGGCTTATTTCCATTAAATCTGCGACACTACTGTATGTTTGGAGGTAGGTTCAAAGGTTAACACTCATCCTGGAAGACTTAGGCTAAGGCCCCACGTAGCAAGCCGCAGCCAAAAAGCGCTGCAGGAAAAATCACGGCAGAAACCCATTGCGGTTTTTCAAACAGCTCTTTTCACTGAAAGTCTGCAGAGTTCTCCTTATCCACTTTGCTGTGAAAACAATGTTACTGTAAAACGCTGTGATTTTTGCTGTGGCCAAATCATGGTGTTTACGCTGCGATCAAAAATGTGGGGCCTCGGTCTTAGTGTTTCTTTCACAGCAGCCGATTGATTTTAATACTGTAGCTGGTTAGTAGTACCATTTTTGGACACACCAACAGCTTCCAGTAACAATAAAAGCTGCTAGCTGAGTTTCTAGCAAGCAGCTGATGCAGGGATTCTGGCTAATCCCATCCACACATTGCAGAAAAAAAAATCTGCAGCGGAAATGCTACTATTTCAAAAACAGTCTCATTTTTGTAAATTGCAGACTTTCTCTGAAAAGCGCTGTGAAAAAAAAAACACAATGCGTTTCCACTGCGGTCTTCACCACAGTGCTTTTTGCTTTCTACATGGGGCCTTAGCCTTTGTTTAAACTTGTCTTCATTAAATATGTGTAGAGAAGTCCCAGTAATTCAAATAATCTACTTAGCAATGGAATTTACAGAGACACATTATACCATTGTACGGAAGAAGCAAGAGCTTTTATTTGACTCCTTAGTAACATACTGAATATACAGTATTGTAGATACTTATATTGCTAATGAGATCATATGACCTTGATGAAAAATGAGGACTCAGAAGAATAAACTTATAGAATCCATCATAAACTGTGCCATAATTCTAATATGCCTTTTCACAGGTTACATAAACAAATCAGGTAGGTAGATCATTTAGTTAATAGATTCTATTTTCCTCTTGTATGTTCTTCATTAAACATGGCTATATTGGAGATAATTATATGATGACATTACAGCTGTACTTAAGGAATAACAGTAATGAAATAGCTGGAAGATGCAAAAGAACATATTAATGTGCTACAAACAGCTAGTGATAGCCTCAAAATATAAATGAGGAAAATACATTTATTATATGGCTCATTCACAATAGTGCTTTGGCTTCCTATACATATTGTATAGTACATGTCATTGATGTTTAATTTCTGAGGACAAATTATTATTGTATCATTGAAACAAGAAGTCCTTTCATGGATGAGCCAGTGACATACTGTATAAAGGATTTCTATTGTATGGATCCATAACACAGCACTCATAGACTAGGCCCATAACGCACTTTATATGTTTTTCTTTACATGTCTAAGTAAGAACTCCTTGTACTGATATAAAGCTGTGTGCATAAATTACAAAATTATATACTTATCAACTAAACATAAAGGCAGTAAACAAAGTTCTGTGAACAAACCTGTACCTAAGAAAACTGAGTAATTAATGTACAAATGTTTCTTATTTACCCGTAACTAATTTGTTCCCATGATTATGGCCAATTTCACATGATCAATATTTAGTGTTTGTGTGCCAAAACCAGAAGTTAATCCTATACAGAGAATAAGTATATTGTAAAAACATGTATCTTTTCGGTGTTTTGGGCCCAATCCTGGTTTTGGTTTACAAATACTGATGCAAAATACTGACTAAAATTCTGACTCCGTGAAAGTGGCCTAAAACTACAATTTTATGAAACTTGCAAATATACATTAAAGACATTTTCACACAGTCAGTATGTGATCAGTATTTCGCATCGGTATTTGTAACCCAGTGCCAGGAATGATTTCAAATCACAAATACTGATGCAAAAGATGCTGATCAAATGCAGAAAAAAAATGCTGCGGAAAAGCTGCTTTTTCAAAAATGCATGCATTTTAAAAAAAGGCAGGATACTGATTTTAGCTGTGGAAATGCAAGCATTTTCCCTATGGAAAAACAAGTGAAAAATACTGCAGCGTTTTTCAACTGTGGTTTGCTATAAGGAAAAAGCTTGTTTTTCCGCAACTAATATTGACATGCTGCGTTTTTAAAAAGGCAGCTTTTCTGCAATGTTTGGATGAGATTAACCAAAATTTCATTTACTTTACTGGGTCTGTAAAACGCAGTGTTTTTTTGCTGCGTCCCTGCAGCAGGCAAAAACGCTGCATTTCCGCAACGTGGGACCTTAGCCACTGTTCTCTGTTGTTTTGGGTTTTTGCAGGTAAAATTAACATGCTGCACTTTTCTGAAACATATGCTGATTTGAAAATGCTAAGTTTTCTGCAGCATTTTTTCATTCAGTGTGGGAATGCGATTGAATAAAATCTCATTCACTTTGCTAAGGCTCTAAAATGCAGCATTTTTTTTATTGCAGCTGAATTTCTGCAACACCCAAAAATATAGTGTTACAACAATATATGGCAATGAGTCCATTGTAACGGACCATGAAAATATAAGTAATATCCTATTTTTGTCCGTTTTCATGGATCCCTGAATGCACTCAAAAAAAGTGCTGCGGGAAAAACCGCGGCAAAAACACAGAGTTTTCCTCTGCAGACTTTCTGCTTCCATTATACCTATAGGGAAACTGCCAGTGTTTCCGTAGGTATAATTGACATGCTGCGATTTCCAAAAATGCAACGGTTTTGGAAATCATAGCATTTCCACTGCGCATATTTTTCTGCAATGTGTGGATGGGATTCGCTAGTGGATGGGATCCACTTTGCAGGGGCTGTAAAACACTACGGTTTTTGCACCGGCCAAACCACTTTGTTAATGCCATGTGGGGCCCCTGGGTGTGAGATGGTCGTGAAAAATGGATGTTTTGCACCTTGGTTGTCTTGATGTAGCCTTAGGCCTCTTGCACACAACAGTGAAAAATGGACATGTGAAGGACGTTTTTGAAGGGTCTGTCACATGTCCATTTTGAGAACACATTGAATTTGATATGTCCATTCACATGTCCATTTTTTGACAATCTGTTTTTAACTGATGTAAAACAAATTGTCACCTGTTTCACATCCCTTAAAAATGGGATCACTGGGTTGGGTCAAAAACACAATGAAATTCATCCGTTGAATTTACTGACAGTTAAAAACTGATGCAATACTGATGAAACTTGGCCTTCAAAACCGGAAAATCGGATTGGAGCAGAAACTGATGCAAAATGGACATCAAAAATGGACATTAATGTAAATTTTTAAGGCTCTATTGACACGACCAAAGTGCAAAATGGCTGTGAAAAGTATGCATTTTTCAAGGCTGTCTTGTACCCGAGGGGAACCCGTTTTCGCAGGTCTCCCATACATTTCAGTGTATAGAGGGATACAGGAGAACAGACAAAAATAGGACATGGCCTATATTTTGAGGGTCAATTACAATGGACTGTCAAAATAACAGTTATTTGAATAGCCCCCATTCACAGACATTGAATTTGATGCTGATGTGTGTGACGTCCATTAAAAAAAAACGGACTTCATATGGCCATTATTCACTGTCATGAAGTCTGAAAATATGCCAGACTTATCACAGTGGCTGAAGAATGATAAATCTGGAGTATCTTTAGATATGCCTAGTCTAAGTTTATACCACCTTTTGGCTAAGGCCCCACGTGAGAATGGACATAGATAGTGGCATGTGAACAGACCCAGATATAGTGAGCATTTTGACCCCACAATTGTTTCACAGATTTTATTAACATTAGGAAGTGTAAATGAAAAATGACTAAAACGTCAATTTATCCCAAAATTTTTCATTTTCACAAGGGATTAAAAGAGAAAAAGCTCCCACAGTTTGAACACGGCAACACCCCATATGGGATCATAAACTGCTGTATGGGTACATGGTGGGGCTTGGAATGGAAAGAGCAGCTTTTGGAGGGCCGATTTTGCTGGAATAATTTTTGGGTGCAATGTTGTATTTGCAGAGCTCCTAAGGTTCTAGTAAAATGGAAACCCCCAAAAAGTTATTTCATTTTATAAACTACACCCCTCACAGAAATTATCAAGGGTATACTGGACATTTTGACCTAAGAGATGGTTTCCAAAAAGAAATGTGCACTGGAAGATGCAGAATGAAAATTGAAATGTTCCCAGATATATGCTATTTCAGTGCCCATTATGTCAATCCCAGCTTTGGAAACATGCGGCCCAAATCTTTTGCCTAGAAATATGACAGGGCTTAGAAGTGATAGAGAACCAATGCACATTTGAGGCCTAATTTGGACATTTGCACTGCATTGGTGGGCATTTGCAGAGGCCCTGAGATAAATAATTCACCCCCAAAATATGACCCTATTTTAGAAAGTGCTCCCCTCAAGGAATTTCTAAAGGGGTATTATTATCATTTTGAGCCCAAGAGAGCTTTCAAAAAATTTTATGTGAAAATTGACACTTTTAGGCTGGTTGCCCCATGTTACGAAAATAAAAAAAAAATAAAAAAACAAAAAAAAAACAAAAAGTTGATGGGATTCTGGCTAATCTGATCCACACATTGCACAAAAATATCCACAGCGGAAATGCTGTGATTTAAAAAAAACGATGTATTTTTGTAAATCGCAGCATGTAAATTATAATTACGGAAACACAGGCGTTTTCCATATAGGTATAATGGGGACAAAAAGTCAGCAGAGAAAAACTGCTGAAAAAATCGCAATGCTTTTCTGCAGCTCTTTTTGGCTTTGGCTCGATATGTGGGACTTTCCCTTTCGTCCCACAGCAGCACAATACTGGGGTATTTCTGCCCCTGTGTGTTGGTAGGACAGAATGGAATTTTTAATGAACAAACAAATGGTTAAATATTAACCCCTCCCCCTCCTCAATATAAGGAAGTACCAACCCCCCAACGTATTTTTTCTGTCCTGTGTTGGTGGGACAGTTGGAGGGAAGGTTATTCCTTCCCTATAGAGAGGTTATTCATATTTCTGGATGACTTTCCCCTCCTCAATCCTGTTTGAGTTTGTTTTGTCTATCCTCCTGTTGTGAGGACTCTTTTTCTGCCTTTGGTTCCTGTTGGAACAACATACAAAGGTTAAAACTCCTCGTCTGTCTTTCCTGCCTCTGCTGCTTAGTCTGCTTACCTGCAGGGAAAGACCATTTTTTCAGCTGTTGCTTATAATGGGCGGGCAGACAAGTCTGCTGCCTTTAGTGTCCGCACTGAACCCTTGCGGCTATATAAGCCTTGCATTGCTTGTTTTATTGTGATGCACGGCGTCCTGCTACTTCTCTCCAGTTTCCGTGTGTGGGGGTGCTGGAGTCCAGAGTACGCTGGCTTGCGTACGTTATGACATCATTGAACCTTCTTCAGGTCTCCAGAGTCAAGTCTCTACTTCCTCCCCCTGCCTGTATTGGCAATGGGACGGGTTGAACTGCCGCCATTTTTTCCATAAAATCTGTGCGGGGCAGCCTTTTTCTTTCAAAAAAAAAAAAAGTGAAGAAAAATAAGGGCTTTTATTCTCTGTGTAACCTGTCTCAGGTATTGGGAGAGTCTTTGCTCTCCTCTTTTTCTATGTAAGTTTGCTGCTTCCTTTCCTCTGCCTCTTTGTTGTTTGGCAGAGAGTGTGCATGCTGTGCATTCTAGTTCAACAGACTTGTACTTGTACTTGTTTTTTTCTGGCTTTCTTGCTATTTACTCTTACACTTGTGGTAAGATGTCATCCTCTGCATCTGGTGGTGATGAGTCCTTTAGGTAAGTCTGTGTCTAGGCGCAAACATCTAACCTGTTGCTCCTGTGAAATTCCCTTGCCTGACGGTTACGAATTCAATACATGCCACCAGTGCCGCCCAAAAGAACCCTCTGAGGAATCCACAATTAGAGATGTGGTTATTTGGGTCAAGGAGTATGTTCAGGACACCATGAAGGACTTGAAAGAGTCCATAACTCACTTGTCTGAGAGGCCCAGATGCAGTGAAGCATCCACTTCTGTCATATGATCTGATGAGGAGTTCAGGATCGTAGATGAAGCTAATTCTTCATCTGAGGATTCAGATACGGATATAGCAAAACCGCTTTTTCCTCTTAGAAAATTCTGAGATTATTGAAGTCCATCAGGTCAGGGGACCATGATGTTGACTGTGGGGAAGCCACACTCTAGGGGGCCTTCAAAGTTGACAACATGCTATATCCATCGAGTGGAAACACCCAGAGAATTCCTGCGTGTTATCTAAGAGGTTCAAGATACTCTTCCCAATAGCTGAGGACCAGTTTGGAACTTGGGTCCTCCATCTAAGCTTGACATGGCGGTTGCCAAATTGTCCATGCGAACACTTGTACCCTCTGAGGACGGGTCTAGCCTTCAGGGTCTCATGGACCACCGGGCAGAGTGCTCCCTAAGGAAAGTGTATACGGCATTCTCTACACAGTGTTTGATTGATATAGCTACTAGTGAGGTAGCTAAGAAGCTGTGCTCCGACCTCTCTTCATTAAAAAGAGATATCGATTTGGGGGTCTCCTGGGATGAATTGTTGTCCTCATTGAAGGGTATAACCCTTGAGGCAGATTACCTCAATGAAGCCTCTCTTCTACCAGGTGAAGTTATCTGCCAAGTCTAGGGCCTTAACTACGGCTGCCCGTCGCCCCCTATGGTTAAAACCTTGGAGGGCGGATTATGCCTTAAAATTTTATATTTGCAGGTTGCCATACAAACCAGATAAGTTATTCGGACAGAACATGATAATATTATAGAAGGACTAGTGGGAAAGGAAGGAAAGTCCCTTCCGCAGACCTTTCGTGAACAGGGCACACAGCGTCGCAGAGGACAGTCTCCTCAAAGACCGCCAACTGCAAGAGGTCACATGTGGACGTTCCAGGTTCCTGAGTGGGATCTCCAACCGTCTTTTTTTCCGTGACGACAGGAAAGTCAGAAAGCCATATTTCTAACTATTACCTTCTCCCTTCTCCAAGACACAAAGTTCCTGTAGGGGTTAACAAATTCACATGGGTCTTGGAGATAATCCGGTCCGGTTACGGCATAGATTTTTCTGTTCCTCCCCAGGACAGATTTATACAGACATATGGCCTCCATGCTGTCCATCACAAGGCTCCAGAGTCCTCAGTACTGGACTATATAAAAATCATGTCTTGAAAGAGGTTCCACTACAATGTCAAAGGTCTGGAATTTATTTTCCAGTGTTCCTGGTTCCAAAACCTCCAGGAGACTGGTTGATGATAATAGATCTACAATACCTCAGCAGAGCTATCACAAAAAAATTCCGTATGGAAACGTCTGTGATATCCATTCTCCAGCAAGGAGATTTCATGGCCACTCTGAGCCTAAAGGATGCGTACCTCCACGTCCCTATTCTTCCTGCTCACAGGAAATACCTAAGAATTGCAGTGGTTGTAAAGGGTCGGCTGAGACACCTCCAATTTACCGCACTTCCATTTGGGATAACGTCAGCACCCTACGTATTCACCAAGGTGTTATTCGTGGTAGCATGAAAATTCAGGGGATCATGATTGTTCCTTATCTGGAAGACTGGCTGTTAAAAGTCTCTTCAAGAGAAGGTCTACTACAGCATCTATCCACCTTGGTAAATTTTCTCCAACAGTTGGGTTGGATTATAAATTGGAAAAGTTCCAAATATCTCCAGCAACCCAGACACTTCTAGGGTTCATTATCAATTTAGGCCGAATGAGAGTATCTCTTCCTCCCTCCAGAACAGAAAGAATAATCAAGGCCGCAAAATTCCTATTGGTTCCTCAGCTCATGTCAGACTGATGTCGTCTGCTGCAGAGGCAGTTCCTTGGGTGCTATGGCAACTTCACCCCCTGCAGACAGAAGTCCTGATGGCCTGGAATCACAAAACCAGCGGACTAGACAGAAATTTTTTCCTGTCTCGGGAAGCCCGCTCGTCCCTCAGATGGTGGATTCTGCTAAGAGATGGAAATTCCATAGTCCAGCCTCGCTGGACCCTGTTGCCTATGGATGCATCACTCACAGGTTGGGGAGCCCACCTAAACAACATTCCAACCCAAGGGTCTTGGAATTTCCTTGAGAAAATAATGTCATCTAATTGGAGAGAACTCCGAGCAGTACATTTAGCACTACTTCACTTTACTGCCCAGTTGAGAGACAAGGCAGTCTGAGTGAGATCGGACAATATGACAACCATCCTTTACTTGAATAAGCAGGGAGGAACTCGGTCACAACCCCTTCTAAATGAAGTGGGAAAGATCTTGAGTTGGGCAGAGAAGAACCTAAACCCATCTTTCTGCCGTACATATCCAAGTGTTACTGAATATAGTGGCGGATCAATTGAGTCGTGGCATCATTGTTCCAAGGGAATGGTCTCTCCACCCAGAGGTCCTTCAAGCAATCACCCTGAAATGAGGTCATCCAGAGGTAGACCTGATGACAACCAGACTTAATGCCAAGGTAGAGAAGTTCTGCTCTATACAAGGAGGACAATCCCTTAGCTGTGGATGTCCTGTCCATCCCTTGGAGGTTCAGGCTGGCATACATATTCCCTGCAAACCTCCATGATACCAAGGGTATTGATGAGGATCAGACAGGACCAAGTCTCTGTAATCGCCATCATTCCCATCATTCCATTCTGGCCAAGGAGGTCTTGGTTTTCCCTTCTCATAAAGATGAGTCACGGGATATATTTGAGGTTTCCCCCGATTCAGAACCTGGTGTCTCAGGGGTCCAGGCCCTGCCAGGTTCTGAAATCCTACACTCTGACAACCTGGAAGTTGACCAGTCCCTATTATGATCTAAGGAACTCTCGGGAGCCGTCCTAAGTACTCTCACTAGAGCAGAGTCTATGAATAAGAACTATGCCAGGATTCGTAACATCTTCATCTCCTGGGCATCAAGCAAAGGCTTTGAGAGCTCTGATCCCTCCATTCCAGAAATCCTGGAATTCCTTCAGGACGGCTTGTCAAAGGCCTTAGTCCTTCCACTTTGAAGGTTCAAGTTGCAGCCTTGTCAGCAGGTTTAGGTAAGCAGTTTTCCATAAACCCGCTGGTTATAAGGTTTTTTAAGGGTGCATCCAGCTCAGACCGCCTGTTAGCCACCCAATTCCCCAATGGTTTTTGTCTATAGTTTTGAAGGGGTTATGGGATTCCCCCTTTGAGCCTCTGGGAGAGGTTGATGTTAAATTTCTTAGATTAAAAGCAGTGTTTTTATTGGCCATAGCTTCAGCTAAGAGAGTTGGAGAACTTCAGGCTTTATTTTCGGAAGAACCTCATATATGCTTCCATTGAGGTTTATGCCCGGGTTCCTCCCTAAGGTACCCTCATAATCTAACTTGAACCAAGTTATTTCTTTACCAGTCTTCTACCCCAGTCCGTCAACCCCACAGGAATTTAAAATTCATTCCCTGGATGTTGCCAGATGTCTGATCTATATTCAGAGATTTCTGCCTTTAAGCAGTAGGAGAACCTCTTTTTTGTCTTTTGCTGGGAAGAATAAAGGTCTCAAGGCTTCTAAGACCCCTTGGCCCACTGGTTTAAGGAAGCCATAAACTTGGCTTTTACTTCACAGGGGTTAGACCCCCTGAATCTGTCGGGATCATTCTACAAGAGCAGTTTCCACCTCCTGGACGGAAAGGATCTCCATTACTTTGAAAAAATCAGTTCTGTAGCTTCTTGAAGCTCTCTCTATACCTTTGTAAATCATTATAGATTTAATACCGGGATACGGAGGCCATTTCCTTTGGTCATTCCATTTTAAGTTCTATTCTTCAAGAGGGTCCTCCCTAGGGTTCTTCTTGCTAGATCCCCAGTATTGTGCTGCTGTGGGACCAAAGGAAAGCGTAGATTATGATGTTAATCTGTTTTCCCTTAGTCCCAACAGCAGCACAAGGCTCCCTCCCTATGTGTTATGTATTTGTCTTTATAATTACACGTTGGGGGGTTGGTACTTCCGTCCTTCCTTATATTGAGGAGGGGAAGGGGTTAATATTTAATCATTTGTTTGTTCATTAAAAATTCCATTCTGTCCTACCAGCACACAGGGGCAGAAATACCCCAGTATTGTGCTGCTGTTGGGACTAAGGGAAAACAGATTAACATCATAATCTACGCTTAGTCTTAAAGAAATATGCCATTTCAGTTCTCATTATGTTGTGCCCACTTTGTGTCAACAAGACATGGATTCCTAAAACTTTTAGGCTGAAGCTCCATGCAAAAATGCTGCATTTTACAGTACCTCGAAAGTGAATGGGATTCTGGCTAATCCCATCCACACACTGCAGAAAAAAATCTGCAGCGGAAAAGCTGCGTTTTCAGAGATCCTACATTTTTGAAAATAGCAGCATGTCAATTATACCTGCAGAAACTATGGTGTTTTCCTTATAAGTATAATAAAGGCAGAAAGTCCACAGAGGAAAACTCAGTTTTTCATTGCGTGGAAAAAAATGCTATGTGGGGCCTTAGCCTTAAGTGGGTTATCCCAGGTACATAAAAGTTGTATATGTAAACTGCTGTTTTGGCACATAACAACGCTCAGAAGGGAAGGAGTGCTTGTTAGCTTTTGGAGTATAGATTTAGAGGGACTGGTTTCTGGACGCCATTATTATTATTATTATTATTATTGCTTATTTCTATAGCACCATTAATTCCATGGTGATTTACATTTGAGGGTTTACATACGGTACACAAAATATACAAAACAAGTATAATACTAACAGTGACCAACTGGCACAGTGGGATAGAGGGCCCTGCCCACAAGGGCTTACAATCTATGAGGGAAGAGGGATAGAGACAGAAGGTGAGGGGAGAGGCTGTATAGATGGTGGTGTGGTGACAGTAGTGTTATTGGAGGTTGTAGACCTTGCTGAATTGGTGAGTCTTCAAGGCCTTCTTAAAGATTGTGATTGTGGGGGTCAGTCTTATGTGTCTTGGTAATGAGTTCCAGAGTATGGGGGATGTATGGGAGAAGTCTTTTAGACGGTTGTGTGAAGAGCGGATAAGAGCAGAGCGGAGGTTACATGCGGGCAGGTAGTGGGAGATTAGGTCGGAGATATATGGAGGGGATAGGTTGTGTATGGCTTTGTATATCAGCGTTAGCAATTTGAACTCTATTCGCTGGGCCATGTTGTTTTTGCAGAGCCCCAGAGGTACCAGTAAATTGGAATTCCCCAAGAAGTGACCCAATTTTGTAGGGGCAAATTTAGGGTCTCTGCAAACATGACATGGCGTCCAAAAACCAACAATCTAATTCTGCGCTCCTTCATATCTGCACCCTTCTGTTTGCCCACATGTATGACACTGTTGTACCCAGGATAACATACGTCATATGAAGGTATAAACTGCTGTTTGGGCACAGAAGGGATGGAGCACTATTTTGGTTTTTGGAGCACACTTTGGTTTTTGGACGTCATGCCCCTCTTGCAAACCCCTAAATTACCTGTAAACTGGCATCTCCAGTTTTGGAAACTACACTCCTCAAGGGATTTATCAAGTCGCGTAGCAAACATTTTTAACCCTTGAGTGTTGCATTAATTTTGTTTCCCGAAATGTGGAGACCACCAGAGTTAGACGTGTAGAGTCAGATGAGGCAGATGTACTGTTTCTATATGTGCTAATGTGTAGAATTACTATCACAAAGAATGGAGCAGCTAATACACCTTCAGGGGTTATCCTGGACACAACAGCTTTTGGAGCGTTCATCTCTGATACAAACTGGGCACAACATATTGCACTCCATTTTCGATTTTCACCATCAGCTGCACTTTAATTTCTAGAAAATAAATGAATGCAACACTTGGGGGTTACAAATGTTCACTGTACCTCTGGATAAATTACTTCAAGGGTGTAGTTTCCAAAATGGGGTCACGTGTCAAGGGATTCCACTTTACTGGCATTGGCGCTCCTTCACCTCTGTACCCGGCTGGTTACCAATATCAATGCTATGGAGAAAAAAAAAATAAAATGTCCCCTTCCTTCTCGATCTCCATTGAGCTTAGGTCCCTTAGACTTTGGCTGCAAACTTGCTTCAACACAGATGGAGGAGACCGGAGGATGGGAGTTGTAGTGGCTGAGGATGTGCCACCTACTAGGCTGAGCACACTCACCAACCACTCCAGTCCCCCTCCTGGACCGGACAAAATCGAGGGGGGTCCTGCAGCACTACCTGGATGGTGGTGGTAGTACTCTTTTCCCCCAGGGCGCTTTCAGTTGAAGAGGGGACCTCTCCTCTCTCCTCCTCTGTGTGGTGTAGGTCGGAAGGGCCCTGATGGTAATGCAGTCAGCGGTGCAGGTGAACCAGAAACAGCCTTTATTTGGCAACAGGAACAAAAGGTAACGACAGCTTCCAAATGGGAGTAGTAGTTCAACAGTGTCCAATCCCCAGCCTTGGTTCTAGGAGGGTGCCCAGGGATGATACAGGCTCTGCAGTATAGTTCTCCACTACTCCTCCTCTCATGCCTCTCCCAGCTAGGTATACTGGGGATGGAGTTACAGGGTGTCCTTACAGGGATCTGGTTACCTGTAGACTAGGCCAGAACGAGTTCCTCAAGTGAGGGTCCTAATTTATTTATTTATATATTCTAATTTATTGACATGCACCTGTAAGTATGCACTTGATGGCTAATCTTTTCCTATCCCTCTAATGTACACTTTATGATACCGTAATAGGAATTTATTTGATTTTATTTATATTGGTTTGTTTATCCTTATGTTTAATATTCACTGTTCTATTATTTTCTCTTACTGGACATGCCATTTTATCCTTCTGTATACTTGCCGACTGGACATTAAAGCACTGTCATTTGTGTCTCTTGAATGTCCCATGCATGTATTGTTACTTGAAAAAAACTTCTAATGAAAGTTTAAATTGAAAAAAAAAAAAGAAAATCGCAGCATGTCAATTATACCTACGAAAATGCTGGCATTTTCCATATAGGTATAATAGGGGCATAAAGTCCGCCACGGTCTTTTCGACAGCTTTTTTTTGCAGCAATTCGCTACGTGGGGCCTTAGGCTTAGGCAGCCTGTAAAAGACCCTTGAAAATTAGCAATACATTGCACTGTTTTATGCATTATGCAGTGCAATGTATTCATGATCAGAACCCCTTGGGTTCATGACCCCTAGGGGGTCTAAAAATAGCATTTAAAAAAAAAAGTTAAAAAGATATACAAAAAAGAAAAATTAAAAATTAAAAACCCACAGATTACAGATGACATGTCATTTTGGATGCACATAGACAACCGTAAAAAAGAAAGTCAAGCTTTTCTGTAATTCCGCTACATTTTGAATTTAGTTCCAGCTTCCCAGTATATCACAAGGAATATTAAATGGTACCATTATGAAGTACAATTTTTCTTGCAAACATAAAGCCCTGGCTTAATTATGGCATATAGAAGGTGGGGGAGTAAAGCACACAAATCAAAAATGGCTGTAATAGGAAGGATTTAGGTTGGGGCCCCACATTGCAAAAACGCAGCATTTTGGCAGAAACACTGTGGAAAAAAATGCGTCATGACATTCATGTGCACTGGCCCAGCTTCCGTGGCCCCATTTGTTCAATAGGAGCCATAGAAGCACGGTCGCAAGATCGGACAGAAATAGGACCTGCTCCCGGACTGTCATGTAACTCATGGACATGAGCACGGGCCCACAGAAATGAATGGGTCAGTGCAGTGTCGGACAGGGATGTCTAGGGCCCACCAGTGGAATTGTTTCTAGGGGCCCACCATCAGGACCCCTGCAGATCAGCGGTACCGAGACAGGGTGGCTAAAGGTAATAACATGCCGGGAGCCATGCTGCTCACCCACTATACCATGTGCACCACTGCACTACTTAAACCTACTGCTACACCTTGTATGGCAAGTGAACAGCGTGGCTCCAAGAATTGCTACCTTTACCTGTAGCCACACTGTCCTGGAAAAGCTGATCTGCAGAGGTCCTGGCTGTTGTATCATCGCAGATGTAATATTGGTGGCCTATCCTAAGGACAGGCCATCAATATTAGAAAGATGGATAACTCCTTTAAAGAGGTTGTCCAGGAATTGGAGCAACCCATGTAGCTGGCGGGAGGTGTAAAGTAAAAAATAAGTAAATTAAAAAGCATACTACTTTGTCCCTGGCGCTCCATTGTCCACTGCCAGTGTCCATTCAGTCTCGTGCCAGCGACTCCTTGCTGGGAGTCCTGCAACTCATGTGATCGCTAAGACCAATTAGGTACAGGATTTCCAGAAATGAGGCGCCGCCATGAGACCGAACAGACACAGGCAGGGAACAACGGGGTGCTGGGGACAGTTGAGTATGCTTTTTTTTTTTACATTTTCTTATTTTTACACCTCCCTGGCGGTCGACACAGTGGTCGCTCCAGTTTATGGACAACCTCTTTTAAGGGGTTGTCTGGGCCAAATTTTTCTATGGTCACGTCACTGGTCCCCCCACATAGTGGCCTCTTCACTGGTTCCCCCATACTGTATGGGGAACAGTGATTGGGTCATTATATTGTGTGGGAGCAGTGATGGAAGCTAACATCCTGTGGGGGGAGGGACATTAAAGTGTGTGATGCATATTAAAGGGGTTGTCCAGGGTTAATCTTTTTTATGGCCTATGCTCAGGATAGGCCATAAATACCTGATCGGTATGGGGCTGACACACGGCCCCATCAGCTATTCGGAGCCCGTTCTGTACACAACACAGGGCCGAAAGCAGAAAGCTCCATCCGCTGTATAGCAGCCCGGCGCCTTCACTGCAGCTCAGCTCCTACTGACTTCAATAAGTGCTGAGATGCAGTGAAGGTGCCCGGGTAATATACAGTGGACAGAGCTTTCTGCTTCTGGCCCTGTATTGTGTACAGTACAGGCATCAGAAGTGGCTCCGTACAGCTGCTCGGTCCGGGGTCAGCCCCGTACAGATCAGGTATCTATGGCCTATCCTGAGGATAAACCATAACAAATTATGCCTGGACAATCCCTTTAATATACCCCCCAGGGCCCCCCTAATGTGCCACACTTTAAAGAGGTGGTCCAGTATAATTTTTTTTCTTTTTTATAATTAGCCCGGGGGAGGTGAATCCCCCCTACCCCCCCCAAAAAAAAAAAAAACTTACTAAACATACTCACCTGTACCCAGTGTCCTCCCAGCACGGTCTGGTCCTGCAGCTCCGCTGTCTTCTTTTGCCGGAATTCCTCACTGGCTGTGACGTCCCAGGTCCCTTCCCTTAGGCCACTAATTGGCCTCAGGGGTCACGTGATGTCACAGGTAGTCATGTGCAGGGGAACTTCAGCTGGAAGAAAACAACAGAACTGCATGACCAAACCGCGCTGGGAGACACTGGGGACAGGAGAGAAAGTTTGTGTTTTTTTTTTTTTTGGTTTTGCTTTTTTTCACCTGCCCCGGCGTAATTAAAAAAAAAAATGAAGGAGCCACTGTATGGAGTATAAGCTCCACAGTGGCCCCCACCCAGTATTATAAGCTCCACAATGGCCCTCACCCAGTATTATAAGCTCCACAGCGGCCCCCACCCAGTATTATATACTCCCCACAGTGGCCCCCACACAGTATTATATACTCCCCACAGTGGCCCCCACCCAGTATTATATGCTCCCCACAGTGGTCCCCACACAGTATTATATACTCCCCACAGTGGCCCCCACACAGTATTATATGTGCCCATAGCCCCCTCCGCTCCGCTTCGGTGCTATTATTATATTCTGGGGTCTCCTCAGACCCCAGAGTATAATAATCGGAGGCCCAGGGAAGTGATTAAAAATAACAAACTCTCATACTCACCTTGCCTTACCTTTCCTTGGCGTCCTCGCTCCATCCTGCCGTCTTCAGCGTCTTCAGGACCTTTTCCGACGTCGCTGCTGAGGCCTGTGATTGGGCCTCAGCGGTCACGTGGGGGCGCACTGACGTCATTACGCGGCCGCGCCACATGTGACCGCTGGGGCCTAATGACAGGCCTCAGTCACATGACGGAGGAACGCCGGAGAAGACGCTGTGCCCCGGAGAGGTGAGAATATGTATTTATTATTTTCAGTCACCTCCCCTGGCTGTCCTGCCCTGCCCTGCCATCTATTGGAAAGGGGCCTGGCAATATGCCCTGGCCCCTTTCCAATAACAGTATGTATAGCGGTCGGGGAACCAGGCTTTCCCCGACCACTATCATAGTGGTCCGGGGCCCCGGCCATTTCCAGCTGGCCACGGGCCCCATACCCCCGCCGAGCCCGGTCGTTACGCCGCTGGTCAGGGGGCCCGATCGGGCCCCCATGACATAAGGACTAATAGTCGGGGCTCGGGGCCCACCGGTGGATTCACTGGTTCCCCGGTGGGCCAGTCCGACCCTGGGTCAGTGTGCTATTCAGGAAAAACCCAAATAGCACACTAACCTAGCACACAGTCGTGTGCAAGGGGCTTTAATGTTATTTACTTGCAATGGTTTTAATGTTATGGATGATACCTGTTGTAAGCCAAAACTGCCACCCAAAACATGTAGAACAAAATAGCTTTCTGTCTGTGATGAAGCAATGAAAGTGACGATGAGCATTATCAGATCTCATGCAGGGTTTTTAAATAAAACAATTGATTTCAGATGTCACTTTGGTAGAAACTGCTCATTTTCTGTGCTAATTTAAGACCTAGCCATAGCTGGAAACATGCACCCGCTGACCAAAGCAGTCATTTCTGGAAAAATGTATTGTTTAGCAGAGCTGACATGTCTTCTCTTTATGGGAAAGTTTCTCAGCAGCCATATATGACAGAGTAAAACAGCAAGAAAATTAAATTATACTGTATTTAAGATGAACATAATATTCTCCTAAATCAAACAGTAACCAAGGGCTGTAAAAATAGAGAATTGGTTTTAGAAATGTTGTTTCTCTCCCTTTTTCCTTTTCTGATATACATCTAATTAAATACATCTCCATATTTTCCTAACTAGTTGTCATTGTGGAAAATTTATTGAGACTGGAATTTTATATAACAGTCTTAATAACAGGAGAGCTGGAGCTTATGCACCAAATGTATCAAAGAGGCTTATTCCTCTTAAAAAATTTAGAGCATCTTCCAGTGGTCCCAGTATAGCGAATTTATGCTAGTTATAAGCTGGTATAGATTTGCACTATAGTTTCACGGCATTATACACATGTATTTCTCTTCATCATGCCTGTAGTAAAGTGGCTTATCATTTGCATAAATATAGCAACTATACATAGGCTTGGGGGAATATTTGGGCATGGTATTGTAATTCCTTCTAAGGCTAAAGCCCCATGTTGCAGAAATGCAGCTTTTTTTGTTGTAGATTTTGCTGCGGTTGTTTGAGCCAAGGCCAGGAGTGGACTGAGCAGAAGGGAGAAGTATAAGAGCTTCCTACATAATTCCCATTCCATTTGTAGCCATTCTTGGCTTTGGCTCAAAAAAACGCAGCAAAATCTGCAACAAAAAAAGCTGCGTTTCCGCAATGTGGGGCTTCAGCCTAACATAATTTTGTTCCTTTTTGATTAAAATTTTTATCTCCAAATTCAAGGTGGCCCTATGGGAGCAAAATTCTCCCTTTCTTTGGCGAACCTTTACATGGCGCCATTGGAGAAACAGTATTTGTTTCATCGGGCATTGATGAATGTATTTTGATCTGGGGGAGACCTGAATATCATATTCCTAAGTTTATTGATTACCTTAATGATAAAGATTTCAATCTATGTTTTACACGTCAAATCCTTCCAAAATATCATTTTTGGATGTGACCTTAATTGGTGACACATTTTCGGGAGCTATACCATGCTATATACTGCAAACCTTGTGGTGGCTATGCCATCCTACATGCTAACAATTGTCATCTCCAACATATGGTCAAGAGTTTTCACATACATGAATTTGTAACCACTCATCTCTTGAAGTCAGGGCCGGCATTGGGGGGAGGGACAAACTGACTGGGCAATTGCCCAGGGCCCCGACCCTAAAAGGGCCCCCGGGATCTGGAGCCTGATGACTCTGGATCCCGGAGTCAGGACTGGCCATATAGATAACAGAAAGGGACCCAGCGTCATGTGCCGCAGGGCCCCTTTCCGAGGTGAGTAAAAATAATAAACATTTTTACTCACCTGTCCTTGCGTCCGACGTCATCTGGCCCAATCACAGGCTTCAGCGGTGACGTGCACAACGTGTGATGTCAGCCGCAGAGAAGAGGAAGCCGGTGCTGGCAGGGATAGTGGAGCAGCACAAGGAGGCCCAGGAGAGGTAAGCCAAGCTAAATATAACTGTTTGTTATTTTCCCTTACTCGCCTGGGTCTTCGATAATTATACTCTGGGGTCCCTCTGGATAGCATATTATACTGTGTGGGGCCCCTGTGGCGCATTATACTGGGGAGGGGGCCCTCTGGATAGCATATTATACTGTGTGGGGCCACTGTGGAGCATTATACTGGGGTGGTCCCTCTGGATAGCATATTATACTGTGTGGGGCCACTGTGGAGCATTTAACTGGGGGGGCCCTCTGGATAGCATATTATACTGTATGGGGTCACGATGGAGCATTATAATGTGGGGGGAGCTCTGGAGAGCATGTTATATTATCTGGGGCCACTTTGGAGCATTATACTGGGGGACCCCTCTGGAGAGCATATTATACTGTGTGGGGCCACCGTGGAGCATTATACTGTGGGGGAGGGGTCCTCTGGTGAGCATATTATACTGTTATGTGCCACTGTGGAGCATTATACTGGGGGAACCTCTCTGGGCAGTATATTATACTGTGTGGAGGCCATTCTGGAGCATGTTATACTACGTGGGGTCACTGTGGAGCATTATTCTGGGGGGGGCATCTACAGAGCATAATATATTGCATGGGGCCACTGTGGAGCAAAATACTGGGGGGGCACTGTGGAGCATTATACTAGTGGGGGCCCTCTGGGGAGCATATTATACTATGGGCCACTATGGAGCTTTATACTGGGGGGAAGGGGCAGTGTGGGGAGCCTGTTATACTGTGTGGGGCCACTGTGGAGTTTATTATATTGTGTGGGGCTTCTCGGGAGCATATTATACTCTGTGGGGCCATTGTAGAGCATTATACTGTGGGGGACCACTGTGGAGCATTATACTGGGGGAACCCCTCTGTATATTATACAATGTGGAGGCTATTGTGGAGCATAATATAGTGTGTTAGGCCACTGTGGAGCATTATACTGGGGGGGGCACTGTGGGATGCATATTATACTGTATGGAGCATATTATATTGTGTGGGGCTGCTGGGGAGCATATTGTACTGTCTGGGGCACTAAGAGGTAGTATACTGTGTGGAGCCTTATATACCATGTGGGGCCACTATGGGGGCTCAGGGGAGCATTTTATACTGTGTGGGTCCACTGTGGAGCATTATATACCATGTGGGGAATCTGTGGAGGGCTCAGGGGAGCATTTTATACCATGGAGCATTATATACCATGTGGAGCATTATACTATGGGGGGGGGCTCAAAATTCCTGCTGGCAGCCCTGTGTGCTATGTCAGCATCACAGCTCCCTCACTATAATCTTGCACATACGTGTACTGCTCCATGGCCATGTCATTCCCCATACAGTACTGTGCATGAACCGGCCATGGAGTTATTGGGGCCTGCACAGTACTATAGGGGCTGACTATACTGGGAACATACTCAGTAACACCAGATAGTCAGCACATATGTAAGACTTCAGTGAAGGAGTCGTGGTGTAGGCTATTAGCAGGAAGCTGTTGGGTGGGGCCCCAGAACAAGTTCTTCTGGTGGGCCTAAGGCCCTTCAGTCCGACACTGTATAACGGAGAACTATTATATATAAGGGTGGGTTACTATATATAATTGGAAAACTTAAATATGAGGGGGCTATTATAAGGGGAAACTTTTATTTATAAGACGGGCTATCATTTATAAGGGGGGGACTATTATATATAAGGCATCCATTATAAGGGGGAGCTATTATTTATAAGAGGGGAACTATTTATAAGGGGGGTATAATTGTTAAGTGGGCTTATTTATAAAGGGGGGCTATTAGTGATAATGGGGACTATTATCTATAAGGGTAAGTATTATTTATGAGAGGGCTATTATTAATAAGGGAGCAGTATTATTTTTACAGGGTGACTGTTACTGATAAGGGGGAATATTACTGATACAGAGCACTATTTATCATTTATAAGGGCGCTATTACTGATAAAGGTGTAATGTTATTTATAAGCAGGGACTATTATTTATAACGAGGCCCTATAATAACTGATGACTGCGTGCAAAAATCTATTAGGCGGTACAAAGGTGCTCATCTGAATTGTGTATGGTAAAATGCGGCTTGTAATTACTTTTTTGTTGGCAGAAAGGAGGCGTTATTATAGGGGTTGCCACTGCAAGACGATGGTGTTGTTTGCATATCAGTATTTGGGGCCCTGTTTTTAATTTTGCCCAGGGCCCCACTTTGTCTAAAACTGGCCCTGCTTGAAGTCTAGGTGTTATCATCAGGAGAGCCAGAAAGATTGTTGATTTAGACCCCTTCAGCATTATTTGAGGGTTTCCCACAGTAGTGAAAGTGAGGCACATAGTAATTAGATTTTTAGAGGTAGTTTCAGTGTCCATTATCATCAAGTTGTGGATATTATAAGTAGAAAACTCCCTCACAACCCTGTTTCTTATGCGATTTAAAAAAAAAAAAAAAAAAAAAGGGTTGTGCATTTGGCAATAAGAGATCCAAAACTATTGGCTGTTTTGTGTCTCCTAATGTTTTCTTCAGGCAAATACCAACAGAATTGTTTGCTATATAAAGGCAATTCAGTTGATGGTATGATACGATGTGACCTGTGTCGCGTTATTCGCAAAACCTCTTCTTTTACTTTGGAAGTTACAGGTACTAATGTTTCCCATCAAAAATTACATTAATTGCAACAGCACATATGTCATATATGTTGTACAGTCATGGCCAAAAGTTTTGAGAATGACACAAATATTATATTTTCACATGATCTGCTGCCCTCTGGTTTTTATGTGTGTTTGTCAGATGTTTTTATCACATACAGAAATATAATTGCATTCATATTATGAGTAACAGAAGCTTATATATTGACAGTTAGAATGAGTTAATGCAGCAAGTCAATATTTGCAGTGTTGACCCTTCTTCTTCAGGACCTCTGCAATTCTCCCTGGCATGCTCTCAATCAACTTCTGGACCAAATCCTGACTGATAGCAGTCCATTCTTGCAGAATCAATGCTTTCATTTTGTCTGAATTTGTTGGTTTTTGTTTGTCCACCCGTCTCTTGATGATTAACCACAAGTTCTCAATGGGATTAAGATCTGGGGAGTTTCCAGGCCATGGACCCAAAATCTCTATGTTTTGTTCCCTGAGCCATTTAGTTATCACCTTTGCTTTATGGCAAGGTGCTCCATCATGCTGGAAAAGGCATTGTTGAGCGCCAAACTGCTCTTGGACGGTTGGGAGAAGTTGCTCTTGGAGGACATTCTGGTACCATTCTTTATTCATGGCTGTGTTTTTAGGCAAGACTGTGAGAGAGCCGATTCCCTTGGCTGAGAAGCAACCCCACACATGAATGGTTTCAGGATGCTTTACAGTTGGCATGAGACAAGACTGGTGGTAGCGCTCACCTCTTCTTCTCCGAATAAGCTGTTTTCCAGATGTTCCAAACAATCGAAAAGGGGATTCATCAGAGAAAATGACTTTACCCCAGTCCTCAGCAGTCCACTTCCTGTACCTTTTGCAGAATATCAGTCTGTCCCTGATTTTTTTTCTGGAGAGAAGTGGCTTCTTTGCTGCCCTCCTTGAGACCAGGCCTTGCTCCAAGAGTCTCCGCCTCACAGTGCGTGCAGATGCACTCACACCTGCCTGCTGCCATTCCTCAGCAATCTCTGCACTGCTGGTAGCCCGATCCCGCAGCTGAAACACTTTTAAGAGACGGTCCTGCCGCTTGCTGGTCTTTCTTGGGCGCCCTGGAGCCTTTTTGGCACCAATGGAACCTCTCTCCTTGAAGTTCTTGATGATGCGATAGATTGTTGACTGAGGTGCAGTCTTTCTAGCTGCAATACTCTTCCCAGTTAGGCCATTTTTGTGCAGTGCAATGATGACTGCACGTGTTTCTTTAGAGATAACCATGGTTAACAGAAGAGAAACAATGATGGCAAGCACCAGCCTCCTTTTAAAGTGTCCAGTGGTGTCATTCTTACTTAATCATGACAGATTGATCTCCAGCCCTGTCCTCATCAACACCCACACCTGTGTTAATGGAGCAATCACTGAAACGATGTTAGGTGGTCCTTTTAAGGCAGGGCTGCAATGATGTTGAAATGTGTTTTGGGGGATAAAGTTCATTTTCTAGGCAAATATTGACTTTGCAAGTAATTGCTGTTAAGCTGATCACTCTTTATAACATTCTGGAGTATATGCAAATTGCCATTAGAAAAACTGAAGCAGTAGACTTTGTAAAAATTAATATTTGTATCATTCTCAAAACTTTTGGCCATGACTGTACATTGCATGTACTGTAATTTGCTATAACATTTGGGTTGTAAGACCCATGTAGCAGAACATATTGCAGGAGCCATGGCCAATACATCTTTTAACAGTAAGTCACTTTCAGGGGGTGTCCAGACACTTTAGAGACAAACATAGTGGGTCTATTAATTTCATGCAAGTATATTGAGAGAGCTCCATGTCCTAAAAGGGAAGCAGAATGTTCCTAATTAGGGAAGCCTTTTAGATTCCAACCTTGGACACTCGTGCCACTTATTAAGGATCTTATGAATTTCTATTGATGGGTTTTTCTTTTTTGTTTTACTCACGTGAGACCTCTTTATAGTATCTAGATGGTATTTTATGTTTATAATTGTGTACATTATGTGATTGATCCACATATTAGCCTATTGCAGGCCTTTACTCTATGACTAAGAATTGGAGGAACCGATTTGATACGTGTCAGAGGATTTCTCTCAATCCTTTTTCACAAGCTTTTTTATGCCTTAAAACTGGAGTAAGACTGGGTTCACAGCAGCATTGGTGTCTTCGCAACTAATCATTTTCTGTTATCTGTTGAAAGATCATAAAAACTGTTTAAGGCTGAGGACCCACATTGCGAAAACGCAGCTTTCTTTGTTGCAGATTTTGCTGCGGTTTTTTGAGCCAAAGCCAAGAATGGCAACAAAAGGAATGGGAAATATATAGGAAGTTCTTATACTTCTACCTTCTGCTCAATCCACTCCTGGCTTTGGTTCAAAAAACTGCGGCAAAATCTGCAACAAAAAAAGCTGTATTTCCGCAACGTGGGGCCCAGCAATTTTGCTCCGTCCAAAAACTAAGGATACACGCACGATGGACAGCAAATCCGTTTTTTTTTTAACATTGAGGTCTATGAAAAGTGGACACAAACAGATTACCAACAAATACGAATCTATTTGTGTCCATTTTGCAATCCGTTTTTCCCTCTTCATTCTTCCCTACGCATGCTCAGAATGAAGATGAAGGGGGAAAAAAAACCAAAAAACGGATCCATCGAAAACGGACACAAACAGACACAAGCGAACAGTTCTTTTGATGGATATCCATTGATGGATCAATCAAAAAAGATGGATTATGGTTTGCATTGTGTAGCCATTTCTGTCAGATTTTTGATGAATTTGTTGTTTTTTTAGACGGATTCGCAATGGCCGGATACCAGGAGCAGATGTGAACATAGCGCAAAAAATTTTACCAATTCCCCTCATTGTTATTAATAAGCAAAATAATTATGATGATTATAAAATTATGATTATTATCACATAAACAAAGTAATGTTAAGGTTCAAAAGTAGCAAATGTGCATTTACAAAAGCAAAAACTAAACTAGATAATCATAGGCTGTTTAAACTGGAATAAACAGAATGCACAGGCCCAATGCACAAATTTTCAATAGCCTTGCATACTTGGCCTTTTTTTTTTTACATTTCATGGTATTTTTTTCCCCATTTTGGTATTTTTTGGTATTTTTTCAGGCACTTTCCTATTGATTTCATTATGGGAAAGAATGCCAGAAAAAAACAAAAGAAAAATGTTTGTGAATGAAAGAAGTGAAGGGCAAAAAACATAATGAAAAACGCAATACAGGTGTTTTTTAAATTTTTTTTTCAAGTAAAATATTTCCATGTTAAAACTATGTGTGAGGGTACCCTTAGAGCCTTACACGTCTGTTTTAAGCTAAGGCCCCATATTGTGGAAATGTTTTCTTCAATCTCACCCACACATTGTGGAATAAAAGCTGTGGAAAAGCTGCGTTTTCAAAAACATGAACATTTTTGAAAAACGCAGCATGTTAATTTTAGCTTCAGAATCACAAGCATTTTCCTCATATACTTAAATAGGGGAAGAAAAAAAGGCAGACAAAAAATGTGATGTATTTTGGGGGTGACGTGGCTTGGCATGCTTGACATAGCTTAGAGTGAGCTATGCCCCTGGCCCTATCAAACGGGGAATAAAACTACTAAAAATGTGGAAAACCCAAGAAAAAAAAAACCTCCAAGGAGGCTCTAATATCCCACTCATTGGAAGAGGCCATCTTCAATTATTTTCAACATCTCCTGGAGGTACCGCAATCACCAGAGAGCGATTCAGGATCGGATCTCTCTCTATTACCCCATACCGTGGCCGTCTCTCCAGATACACCAGAGATATCTCTGCACTTGGCCTGCAGCCACCTATGCTGGAGAGTCACTGCCCACCTGTGCAGGTTCCTGGAGCCGTATCACCACCGAGACAGCACTCCATACCTGCATTGGCCTCTTACGCTGTCTTGTATGGGCCTCAGCCACCATCTTCTCCTCCTTGTAAACCATTGACGTCTCCGGTTCTCCTCAGAAAGAGACAACAGATGGTAGCTCTGCACTCAATTATACAACAAGTAAGTTTACAATCCCCAATGACCCCCACTCTCCTAGGCATAAAACAGGCTCCAGGGCCCACACAGGCGACTATAACTGGCACATGGATAAACAGACTAAACAGACATGGACAGACTTGAAATAGATCTAAGGAAAGTCTGGCGGCAAGACCTAAAAACTGTTAAAAGGATATCACAACTTTGCAAAGACAGATAAAGGAGTGGTAATCTTTCAAAACAGAAGTTACTTCCTCTATATATGACCACCAACAGGGCTCATATTTGCATACTTCACAGCACAGCAAGCTGATAGCACATGTTGGTGACATTGAAAATAGAAACAGGAATAATATTAGAATCAGAGGCCTCCCAGAAACTATTCACACACCTGACCTCATACCTACACTTATTGGTATCTTCAATACTATGCTAGAATGCCCATCAGACACTCACATTGAAATAACGGGGTGCATTGGACACCATAAGTTAGAAGTTCAGACCCCTCCAAACCCTAGGACGTATTATGCAGAATCCATTACTATGCCCTTTTTCTTTTCACGTAAGGTCAGGAGACAGGCCTATAGCTCTCTCTATGCCAGAAGATCTTCCCAACTTTTTACTCTCAATCCACCTCTGCTGCAACTCCCAGGCTGAGAGGCTATACTTAAAGACCAGACTGCTCCTGATCACTAATATTCACTGGGTGACAACGATGATGTCAGGAATGTGACATCTGTTGTTGCCACTTTAAGGTTGCAGTGTGAACATAAGGAAGCTTTCTGTTAGGATTGGTTGTTGCTGCTTTAAGGTTGCCATGACAACATAGGGAAGCTTCCTGACCAGGCCTATTTAAACCACTCCTTCATCACTCAGCTTTGCTGGCTATCAGTTTCCTAACTCCTGCTAAGCACCTGACTTTGATTTGACTGCTCCTATACCTTACTGTTGGCTGTGTACCTGGATTCCTCTTTTGTCTTGCGATTTTGTTCTGACATTCCTGATCGGTTCCGACTATTGGTTTGTTTCCCGGATTTGTCTTCGTCTCGTGATTTGGATCTGTGTTGCCCTCCTCAGCTGCTGACCCGTGATTGTCGACCATTCTGTTTTCTCTTTCCCTGTGAGTAGTGTGTGTGGATTTGGTGTAGGCTTCTTCTGCAGTGCATTTATTTGTGATACACTTTCTGCTCTGGCGACAATTCCGGTCTTCAGATTCAGTGAAAATCCAACTCTTCTTGTGAGGAGCTCTAGTGAAGACGTCTTAGGCTGGTCTTGGCTCGCAGTAGTGTTTTGCCTTTAAATAGCATTTTCTACTGCTCGCAGTTGTCAGCCCATTTCTGCTGCTGCTCTCCTGTAGACCAGTACATTCCTCACCTTGCATCTGGATCTTAACAGGATAGCCAGCCTGAGAGAAGAAGAAGAGAAAAAAAAATTTTTTTTTTTTATATCCCACTATGGAACACATTCAGATTTTGGTGGATCAGATGCAGGGTTTGTCCCAGCTTTTGCAAGAATTAGCTGAGAAGGTTCAACAACAAGAAATGTTCCAGTTGCAAATCCCTAAAGTTGCCTGTTCCCATAGAACCGAAAATTAAACTTCCAGACAGGTTTTCTGGAGATAGAAGGTCTTTTGTCAACTTTGTCAAATTGTATTTTCACCTCATTCATCTGGAGATGAGCAGCAACGTGTGGGAATTGTTATTTCACTCCTGCAAGGGGATCCTCAGTCCTGGGCCTTCTCATTGAAACCACATGCCCCTGAACTATTGTCTGTGGAGAGATTTTTTGCTGCCCTAGGATTGTTATTTGATGAACCCGATCTCCAAGCTGTAGCGGAATCAAATTTGCTTTCTCTGCGCCAAGACCACCGTGACGCTGAAGAATATTTCTCAGAGTTCCGCAGATGGTCTGTTCAGTCACAGTGGAATGATACTGCTCTCAGCTGTCACTTCTGTAAGGGTCTCTCAGAATCTATTAAAGACTTGTTGGCTAACTATCCGCAACCAGCCTCACTAAAAGAAAACATGACTCTGGCCATACATTTAGATAGATGTTTACGTGAACGTAGGAAAGAACGTTTATCAGTCTCCACTCTTCTGCCATCTCCTGACTCTGTGCTGCAACCATGTCTTGAGCCTGTGCAACTTGGTTCCACCAACTCACCTCATGACAGAAGGAATTTCCGGAGACAGCGAGGGTTATGTTTCTATTGTGGGGGCGCTGGTCATGTTCTGAATAAGTGTCCCAAGCATCCTATGGCGGAAGGACTCCAGCGCCTAGGTAGATTTCAGGAAGACTGCCTAGGAGAACAGGTATTTTCGTTTATTTCTCAGCAGAAAATTGTCTTGCCATTAAAGATTACATTTTCTGAAAATAGTGTCCAGGGTACCGCTTTTGTAGATGCGGATCCACCGCCAATTTTCTGGATTCGTGGGTTGCTCAGACCTTGTGTGTTCCTCTGAATAGTCATGTAAATCCAGTGTCGGTGACCGCAATTGACAGTACACCTTTATCTCAGCAGGCAGCTAGATTTGTAACTCCTTTACTGACCATGCATGTTGGGACTGTTCACACTGAGTCTCTTTCTTTTTTTGTACTAGAAAATTTACCTACTGATGCAGTCTTGGGTTTGCCTTGGCTGCAGGTGCATAATCCAGTGATTGATTGGAAACTAGGAGATGTCATTCAGTGGAGCTCTGACTGTTTCAAACTGACTGTTTCAAATCCTGTATTGCTCTCAATTTAGATTCTGTGTCACCTTCTCTGCCAGATTATATTCAGGATTTTAATGATGTTTTTGCTGAGTCTGGGTCTGATTTGCTTCTGCCTCATAGGCCATATGATTGTGCAATAGGTCTGGTACCAGACTCTAAGCTTCCCAAGGGTCACTTGTACAATCTTTCAGAGCCAGAAAGACAGGCTATGAAGGATTATGTAAAGGAGTCCCTCCTCAAACGCCATATTCGTCCATCCACATCTCCAGCAGGCGCTGGATTCTTTTTTGTTAAAAAGAAAGATGGAGGATTAAGGCCTTGAATAGATTACCGTGGTTTGAATAAAATTACAGTTAAAAATCAGTACCCTCTTCCACTCATCCCAGGCTTACTGAATCAGGTCTCAGGCGCTAAATGGTTTTCCAAACTTGATTTACAGGGGGCATATAACCTTATTCGGATTCGTAAGGGTGATGAGTGCCTTTAATACTCCTGAGGGACACTACAAGTATTTGGTGATGCCGTTCGGTTTAAGTAACGCACCTGCTGTGTTTCAAAAATTCGTCAAAGATATTTTTTGAAATTTTATTGGACATTTTGTAATCATTTATTTAGATGATATAAAGTATATCCTTTGTTGGCAATGACAGAGGTCAAACGTTTTCTGTAAGTCTTCACAAGGTTGGCACACACTGTTGCTGGTATGTTGGCCCATTCCTCCATGCAGATCTCCTCTAGCACAGTGATGTTTTGGGGCTGTCGCTGGGCAACAAGGACTTTCAACTCCCTCCAAAGGTTTTCTATGGGGTTGAGATCTGGAGACTGGCTAGGCCACTCCAGGAAATTGAAATGCTTCTTACGAAGCCACTCCTTCGTTGCCCTGGCGGTATGCTTGGGATCATTGTCATGCTGAAAGACCCACCCACGTTTCATCTTCAATGCCCTTGCTGATGGAAGGAGGTTTGCACTCAAAATCTCACGATAGATGGCCCCATTCATTCTTTCATGTACACGGATCAGTCGTCCTGGCCCCTTTGCAGAGAAACAGCCCCAAAGCATGATGTTGCCACCCCCATGCTTCACAGTAGGTATGGTGTTCTTTGGATGCAACTCAGCATTCACTCTCCTCCAAACACGATGAGTTGTGTTTCTACCAAACAGTTCTACTTTGGTTTCATTTGACCATATGACATTCTCCCAATACTCTTCTGGAACATCCAAATGCTCTCTAGCAAACTTCTGACGGGCCCAGATATGTACTGGCTTAAGCAGGGGGACACGTCTGGCACTGCAGGATCTGAGTCCCTGGCGGCATAGTGTGTTACTGATGGTAGCCTTTGTTACTTTAGTCCCAGCTTTCTGCAGGTCACTCACTAGGTCCCCCCGTGTGGTTCTGGGATTTTTACTCACCATTCTTGTGATCATTTTGACCCCACGGGGTGAGATCTTACATGGAGCCCCTGATCGAGGGAGATTATCAGTGGTCTTGTATGTTTTCCATTTTCTAATTATTGCTCCCACAGTTGATTTTTTTCACACCAAGCTGCTTGCCTATTGCAGATTCAGTCTTCCCAGCTTGGTGCAGGTCTACAATTTTGTTTCTGGTGTCCTTTCACAGCTCTTTGGTCTTCACCATAGTGGAGTTTAGAGTATGACTGTTTGAGGTTGTGGACAGGTGTCTTTTACACTGATAACAATTTCAAACAGGTGCCATTACTACAGGTAATGAGTGGAGGACAGAGGAGCCTCTTAACCCCTTCCCGCCGGTGACATTTTTGTTTTTTACCCCCCCCCCCCCTCCTTTCAAACCCAATAACTTTTTTATTTTTCCGTTCTCAGAGCCATATGAGGTCTTAATGTTTGCGGGACAAATTTTTTTTCATGATGCTACCATTTATTATTCTGTACAATGTACTGGGAAGCTGGAAAAAAATTCAGAATGGGGTGGATTTGAAGAAAAAGTGCATTTGTGTGACTTTCTTACGGGCTTCGTTTTTACAGCGTTCGCTCTGCAGCCAAAATGCTGTCATCTGTATTCTATGTTTCAGTACGATTCCAGGGATACCAAATTTATATGGTTTTATTTACATTTTAACCCCTTAATAAAAATCCAAAACTGTGCAAAAATATATTATTTTAAAAGTCGCCATATTCTGACACCCGTAACTTTTTTATACTTCCGTGTACAGGGATGCATAGGGCGTCTTTTTTTTGCGGGACCTGGTGTACTTTTTAGTTATACCATTTTGGAGAATTACTATTGCTTTGATCACTTTTTATTCAAATTTTTATCAGAGGCAAAATAGTGAAAAAACAGCGGTTTGGCACTTTTGATTTTTTTTTTCCTGCTACGGCGTTTACCGTACGGGAAAAATATTTTTATAGATTTGTAGGCCGGGTGTTTTTGGACACAGGGATACCTAATGTGTATGTGCTTCATAGTATTTAAGTACTTTTATAAGCGTTCTAGAGAAAGGGGGGTGATTTGAACTTTTAATATTTATTTTTATTTTATTTTTTTTTTTTTACTTTTTTTATTTATTTTTTTTTGCATTTATTAGACCCCCTAGGGATCTTGAACCCCAGGGGGTCTGATCACTAATGTAATGCATTACAATGCTAATGCATTGCAAAAAAACGGTGTTTCTGTTGCAGGCTACATAGAGTAGTCTGCAATAAAAACTAATGAAAGACAGGCCTCGGAGCCTTCACAAGGCTCCCGGCTGTCATAGTAACGGGACGCCAACCCTGGAGCTTGCTCCAGGTGCCAGCGATCTCCAGCAAAATGGCGGCGCCTGTGCGCCGCAGTAAAATGGCGCCTCGGTCAGATTTGATCGAGTTGCCAGAGGGGTTAATGCCCGCGATCATTGCGGGCACTGATCGCGGGCATTAGCGCCAGGTATCTGCTGTATAATACAGCAGAAACCCGGCGGCTATGGCGGTTGCTCGGGTCCCGAGCGGCTGCCATATTTAAGCACCTGGCATCCACCGTACTATTATGTCGGATGTCGGGAAAGGGTTAAAGAAGAAGTTACAGGTCTGTGAGAAACAGAAATCTTGCATGTTTGTAGGTGACCAAATACTTATTTTCCACCATAATTTGCATATAAATTCTTAAAAAATCAGACAATATTCTAGATATGTTTTCTCATTTTGTCTCTCATAGTTGAGGTCTACCTATAATGTCAATTACAGGCCTCTCTCATCTTTTTAAGTGGGAGAACTTGCACAATTGGTGGCTGACTAAATACTTTTTTTCCCCACTGTATGTCGTATGTCTCTCACTTGAAAGATGTTACTTTCTCCCATGCTTTGGCTCTCATAGATGCTACCCGTCACCTGGAAGATTTGGATATTAGAGGTCGCAGGCATAACATCAGAGTGAGGAGTCTGCCAGAGGGCACTGGGGAGGAGAACCTTAAAGTCACCTTGGAAGCCAACTTTAATGGGATCCTAGTCACCGCCTAGTCACAGGAATAAACTTGATAGACCGCACAGAGCCTTTTGACCAAAAGGAGTGACTGCCACCCTGAGAGATGTTATCTGTTGTGTTCAGGACTTTGATCTCAAGGAGGAGATTATGGCTCAGGCCCGCTCTAAAAGCAACTTTGACATGCCGATCTTTTGTGGATCACCCTCCAAAAACAAAGACACCTGTGCCCCCCCCTGGATGTCCTTCAGGATCACCAGTTGCGTTATTGCTGGGGCCCCCCCTTTTTTTTTGTCTTTTTTCTGCTTTTTTTTTTTTTTTTCTTAATTTCTGCCCCCTCTTGCCCGCTCTCGGTCGCCCCGGGGCCCCCCCCCCGCCCCCCCCCCCCCCCCCCCCCCCCCCCCCCCCCCCCCCCCCCCCCCCCCCCCCCCCCACCCCCCCCCCCCCCCCCCCCCCCCCCCCCCCCCCCCCCCCCCCCCCCCCCCCCCCCCCCCTTTTCCCCCCCCCCCCCCCTCCCCCCCCCCTTTTGCCACCCGCCTTGCCTGGGGTGTACATGCTTGTTCTCACCTCTCTATAGCGCAGTGCCTCCACCCAAATCTTGCTTGAAGCTCTCCGGGAATGCAGGCAGTTGTGGTACTTCTGCCAGGGGCTGACTTGGGAAACCCCTGCCCGAGCTTAGTACACACTCCCCCAACTTGAGGATGACACAGGTATGCAACCAGTTTACACAAAATACAAAAGTTTAATACTAATGAAGAAATATAAACAATTATAGTGCCTATACACTCCCCCTAGTGGTCTTGCTGCAAATGACAGGCCACACTTATCGCAGAATGTCTGTAAGTGACTCACTCTCTCTCTAGCTAGCTATCTGCAGTACTGAGGGGGTGGCCACCATGTAATGTCACAGTTCAATCGTTGGGGCCCAATCGTTGGTGCACATAAACGGTATAAACGTATTACTCCTCACAGCAACAGTTCAGTCACTAATACTGGAACAACCACAACAAAGTTCCCGGGGGTACTCACTACCTTGGATCCTTAGCTCACAGGAATCCATGCAGGAGCATTCACATTAAGGAGAGGAAGGGGGCATGGAGGTGCTGGCAGTCTCCTTCTGTGTGGATGCAACTGTAGTCTCTCACAGTTCTGGTTGGTCTGCAGACAAGATGCTGGAACAGTAGTCACCTCTCTCTCCACCAGATGCACAGATGACTCTGCAGCAGGATCAGTCAGTCTCTGAAGACACACAAGCCTCTCACTGTCCTCTCTCTCTGGCCAAGATGTCTCCCATACTCCCCTCTCTTCCCTCTCCTGCTTCTCTTCCTGTGTCCGCCCCGCCTTCCGCCCCCTTGATGTCATTCAGCCTGTGCTGTGTGTTAAAGAGGAGTTCCTGTAGGCGGCACTGTTCATCTCTGGAAGATATAGAGGAATCCGTGATTGTGCTCTGCCCATAGCATCCACAACACACAAAGTGTCCCCTGTGGGGGTTACACTCTCCCCCTGGTGAGTCCCAGCAAATGTCCCATCATGACGTACAGACTCACCACCTGAAATAAAAGTTTGGGTTAAGGCATCCTGACCTATACCATAGCCATTCACATAGAGATCACTCCCATGCCATATGGGAACAGGATGAAAATACGGCCACAATGTATTAAAATAGGGCCGTGCTACTCTTGGGACCTCAGTGGTATGCCCCATTCTATCATAGGTTAGCATCATGGGTGGCCTGGTGTCTCGCTTGGGACAAGTGTGTACTGCAGGAGCCCCCTCCTCAACCCCTGGCTCTCGACTTTCAGGCTCAGGCCTCCCACTGTTTGCTTCTTCATTGGACATTACAACTGTCTCTACGTTCTCCCCCATCTGAGGACGCAGCCTGCTTGTCTCAGTGTTGGACTCTTCACGAGTGTCCATCTCAAACTGATGATCGGCATGTTTTTGGTCAAGAGGACATGGATCACTTATCCAGCAGTATTCAGACTCCCGTTCATCACTAGACTCACCCTCACTCCCCTGTGAAGTGGCCACAGGCCTAGCAGGTTGTCTGTGCCGATGGCTCCTTCTGGGAGGCTGAGAGGTTGCTTGGCTTCCAATGTTTTGTTGCTGTTGCAGTTGCACCTGGTGTCCTATGGGCAGTAGATGTTGGCGGTGATAGGTCTTGACAACTCCACCCCCAGTCTCGGGCTTCACTCTGTAGGCTGGGACACCAGGTAGTTTCTCCACCACTAGGGCTCCGGCCGCCACCTATCAGCAAGTTTGTGTTTTCCATGTAGGCCCAACTGCCGAATGAGGACTCTATCCCCAGGTTGCAGGATTTGTTCTCGGACTCTGCGGTCATAACGAGCCTTATTTCTCCTCCCGGACTCCCCCGAGGCCTGATCAGCCAATCGGTAAGCTTCTCTTAATTCTTCTTTCAGCTGGGACACATACCTCAAGTAGGTCTTCCCAGATGACCGATCAGATGAGACTCCAAAACTGATGTCCACTGGTAGCCGCGCTTCCCTACCAAACATTAGGAAGTAGGGGGAATAACCTGTTGATTCATTCTTAGTACAATTGTAGGCATGTACCAGCTGACTTATGTGTCTGCTCCAGCGTGCTTTCTGCTTGGGATCCAAAGTGCCCAGCATGTTTAGGAGAGTGCGATTGAACCTCTCTGGTTGAGGATCACCTTGAGGGTGAAATGGGGTGGTTCTAGATTTCTTGATCCCGCAGATCTCACACAGCTCCTTGATCAACCGACTCTCAAAGTCTCTTCCCTGGTCGGTATGGATACAGGCTGGCAACCCATAATGCACAAAAAACTTTTCCCACAAGATTCTTGCCACTGTGGTTGCCCTCTGGTCTTTGGTGGAGTAGGCTTGGGCATATCGGGTGAAATGGTCAGTGACCACTAACACATTACTGACATTTCCCTCATCAGGCTCAATGGATAGGAAGTCAATACACACCAGATCTAGTGGGCCATCGCTTGTGATGTTGACAAGTGGAGCCGATTGAGTAGGCAAAGTCTTCCGCAGGATACACCTGGCACAGGACTTGCAGTAATCCTCAATGTCTGCTTCCATTCTTGGCCAGTAGAATCGGTCTGTGATGAGACCTGTGGTCTTTTCAACACCAAGGTGCCCATGGTCGTCATGCAGAGCTCCCAAGACAGTCTTCCGAAACTGGCTGGGTAATACCAGCTGTCTGCGAATTTCTCCTCTTTTCCGCTTGACTTCTCTGTAGAGAATCCCATCTCTTACAACTAACAACTCTACTTGGCGGGCCAGCAAGACAGACTCCTCTGTTTTCAGAGCATTCCTCTCAGGCCTCCGGCCTCTCTTGACAGACCATCGCACCACTCCCACTGATGGATCTTCTTGTTGAGCCCTTTCAACTTGACTTCGGGTTAGCTGTGGCAGACAGTCAGAGTTTACCCTAGTTAACTGGCAGAACAGAGGTGGAAGTGCTTCTTCTGAGACTCCCAAGAATCGGGCACAACCATGTGGAGGAACAGCCTTAGCTTGTTGATTGTGACACATAGCTTTCACCGCAGGTGCAGGTACCTCTATCCAGCCCTCTTCTTCATCAGCCCACTTCTGTTGGGGAAGACGGGAAAGTGTGTCAGCATCAATGTTACTAGTGCCCGGTCGGTACTTTAGACTGAAATCGTACACTGCCAATGCTGCTAGCCATCGGTGTCCTGTGGCATCAAGCTTAGCTGTGGTTTTCACGTAGGTGAGTGGATTGTTGTCAGTGTGAACTTCAAAATGCACTCCATAGAGGTAGTCATGCAGCACGTCCACCACAGCCCACTTCAACGCTAAGAACTCAAGCTTATGCACAGGGTAGTTGCGCTCACTGGGAGTCAATCCTCTACTGATGTAATAGACAGGTCTCAGGGCTCCATCATGATCTTAATACAGGACCGCTCCAAGCCCCTCGAAGGAAGCATCCACATGCAGTACGTATGGCTTACTAGGGTCTGCATAGGCCAACACTGGAGCCTGTGTCAGACAGGATTTCAGCTTCTCAAATGCATCATCGCATGCAGAAGTCCACCTTTCCCCAAAGGGCTCATTCACTTTGTAATAGGACTTATTTGCAGGTTTCTTTGAGCGAGCTGTCCCTCGTGGAGGTGGATACCCCTGGGTGAGGGCTGTCAGAGGCTTTGCAATTTTTGAATACTGTGGCACAAATCTTCTGTAGTACCCACAAAATCCTAGAAATGACCGGAGCTCCCCCAACTTGGTGGGCTTGGGTCACTTGACCACTGCTTCCACTTTGACTGGGTCAGTGGAAATCCCTTCACGACTGACAATGTGTCCCACATATTTTACTGACTTGTGGCAGAACCGGCACTTGTCAAGGGATAACTTCAGTCCAGCCTTCTCCAGTCGATCCAACACCTTGAACAACCTCTGGTTGTGTTCTGCCAAGTTGTGTCCAAAAATAATCAAGTCGTCTAGGTAAACCAGCACCTCCCGGTCGTTCATGTCTCCCACCACCTTATCCATGCATCTCTGGAATGTTGCAGGGGCTCCCGTCACTCCCTGAGGCATTCTTTGATACTGAAAGAACCCAAGAGGGCAAATGAACGCTGTCTTCTCCTGATCTTCCTTGGACATGGGTATCTGGTAATAGCCACTTCGGAGATCTAACACAGAAAACCACTGGCTCCCTTGAAGGCAGTCCAAAGCTTCATCAATTTTGGGCACAGTGTATTGGTCAGGCACTGTCCGGCGGTTTAATGTTCGGTAGTCCACACACATCCTAATATTCCCATTCTTCTTCCGTGCTATCACGATGGGAGAGGCATACGGACTGTTGGACTCTATGATGACTCCAGTATCCAGCAGACCACGCAGGTGCTGTCTAACATCCTCAACGTCGGCTGGGGCCAACCTTCGGGACCTCTCTCGGAAAGGTTTATCATCAGTCAACCGGATGTGGTTCTCCACTCCATGGGCCCAGCCTAGATCCCATTCGCCTAATGAAAAAGCCGCAGCATGATTCATCATACCTTGAATTACTGACTTCTTCTCTTCCTCACTCAGATCGCTGTCTTCAAAACAGGGGTCGAAACATTCAGGATGTAACTCTCTCTTCTCCTTCTCTTTTTTCACATATGCTGCGAGACAGACTGGGTGAATAGTGAGGGTCTGTGAATAGTTGTCACCACCGACTTCTCGGCACCACTCAGCTAGAGTGCGGAAGATGTTGGCATTCATCCCAACTATAACAGGAATCTGTCTCTGGTCCCCCTCAGCCTCTGGGCAGACTAGGGCTATGATGGGTATCTCTTTTTCTACTCCAGCCACGGTCTTTGGGAACCGCAGTGTGACTGACACATATCCTCTGTAGGGGTAGCTATGTTCACTTAGCCCCCAGACCACAAGTCCTGATAGAGGTCGCAGTGGCACATCTGACAGGTATTTCTTGTACCATCTTTCAAAAATTATGGACACTTGAGACCCACTATCTAACAACACAGTGCAGGGTTGATTGTTGATACACGCTGGTACATGGGGAGCTGGTCCCACTAGACCTTCAGGGAACTGTCCCAATGGAGAGAGAGTAGCGGGAGCTGTAGAGTATACCTTGGATGCTGAGGGGGGGCCAGTATGGGACTCTACTGGCCCCCTTTACCGTCTCCCGACGGCTCATCCTTCTGGTGGGGGAAAGATAGGGACTTCTGTGAATTCCATCTCTTTGGGCACTGTCGTGCCATATGGCTGGTATTCCCACAGACAAAACATCCTTCTGTCTTCATATCTCTCTCTTTAAACTGACCATCATTGGACTTCCCAGATGTCGGCGGTCGTCTTTCCAGGGTTGCCTCAGCAGCCTGTTTCAGATGTTCTACTTCCTTAGCCTGAGCACTTAAAAGTTGGGCAATGTGCTCCCCCTGCTTTTCAATGATTTTCAGAAGCTCTTCCTCACGACGACTTGAGTCTGGCTTTAAGGCAACTGCAGCCACCCTCTGGGGTGTTTGCTCCCTAGCTGCCAAGGTAGCTTCCTCTTGTCGCACATCCTTTAATAACTGATGAAAGGAGCGAGGGATCTTCTCTTTATCACTGCATCTCAGTCTCTGAGCAATGGGGTCTTGAGTCAAGGCACCTCTTAGTACCTGTTCCAGACGACACTGATCGACTTCAGTGGATTTAAGCCCACCCTTGGACACTATTCTGTGGACCAGCTTATCTAGTCGATAGAGCTAGTCAGACATCTTCTCCCCAGGGGCTTGGTAGGTGGTGCGGAGTTTGTAAAATAGGTCTATTGCATCCTCCGGGGGCCCAAAAGCATCTTCTAAAGCAATCATATAGTCTTGGTAAGTTGCCTGAGGTTGGCTCCGCCACGCAGCTTGTACCACCTCCATAGCGGGACCCTTTAAACTCTCCACTATTCTCTGCTTCTTCATCGCATCAGTGCACTGCCACTCTTCCAGATACTGTAAGGCAACATCTCTCCATGTCTCATACCCTTCTTCACCAGTTGGGGTAGACAGGATGCCTGAGAACACCCTCAGACGGCGATAACTCCCTTCAGGCTGCATCCTTGCAAATTGGCTGACTAACCTCTCCATGGCTGTCATAAGCACATCAGCTGTAGAAGTAGTTTCTGTAAGATTGGCTGAGTGGGGGGTAGGGGGTAAGCGTCTATTGGGCCCCCCATGTTGTGGAGTTGACTCTTTAAGCAAAGTCTCTGGTGCTGACCTCATGGGCCAGATGATCTTCCACTGTTGGCCACGTTCTAGTGGTACCGCTAGGACTAACGGGAAGTATTCCCTCTCCAATGCCTTGTCAGTAGAGATTAAGGCTGCTGACAACTGCCTTCCTTCATTACTCTGACGATCAACCACTTTGGGGTGGATAATTTCATGTAGCCGGCTCACCACCTGCAATATCTCTTCATTAGATGTATCAGAAATCGCACCCCATACAACAAAGCTGCGTTCTTCTATCACGCCCACCTCTTCACACCAAGCAGACACTTCCTTATCTGTTAAGGTCTCCATGGCGACTGTTTTTTTTTCTCTGCTCGATCTCAGCAGTGCCTCCAAATGTAACACCCCTTTTGCCACTCGCCTTGCCTGGGGTGTACGTGCTTGTTCTCACCTCTCTATAGCGCAGTGCCTCCACCCAAATCTTGCTTGAAGCTCTCCGGGAATGCAGGCAGTTGTAGTACTTCTGCCAGGGGCTGACTTGGGAAACCCCTGCCCGAGCTTAGTACACACTCCCCCAATTTGAGGATGACACAAGTATGCAACCAGTTTACACAAAATACTAAAATTTAATACTAATGCAGAAATATAAACAATTATAGTGCTGATACACTCCCCCTAGTGGTCTTGCTGCAAATGACAGGCCACACTTATCACAGAATGTCTGTAAGTGACTCTCTCTATCTAGCTAGCCGCAGTACTGAAGGGGTGGCCACCATGTAATGTCACAGTTCAATCGTTGGGGCCCAATCGTTGGTGCACATAAACGGTATAAACGTATTACTCCTCACAGCAATAGTTCAGTCACTAATGCTGGAACAACCACAACACAGTTCCCGGGGGTACTCACTACCTTGGATCTTTAGCTCACAGGAATCCATGCAGGAGCATTCACATTAAGGAGAGGAAGGGAGCATGGAGGTGCCGGCAGTCTCCTTCTGTGTGGATGCAACTGTAGTCTCTCACAGTTCTGGTTGGTCTGCAGACCTGATGCTGGCACAGTAGTCACCTCTCTCTCCACCAGATGCACAGATGACTCTGCAGCGGGATCAGTCAGTCTCTGAAGACACACAAGACTCTCACTGTCCTCTCTCTCTGGTAAAGATGTCTCCCATACTCCACTCTCTTCTCTCTCCTCCTTCTCTTCCTGTGTTCGCCCCGCCTCCTGCCCCCTTGATGTCATACAGCCTGTGCTGTGTGTTAAAGAGGAGTTCCTGTAGGCGGCACTGTTCATCTCTGGAAGATATAGAGGAATGCGTGATTGTGCTCTGTCCATAGCATCCACAACACACAAAGTGTCCCCTGTGGGGGTTACACTTTGTTAGTTGGATTTCAGAGATCCTATCACAACCACCAGATTTGGTTAGATGGGGATTTTTTAACCAACTGAAATGTACAATTATCTTGTGAAATGTATATAGTGATACTAGGTAAAAATATATTAGCTCCCAGTAGACTCAGATCTTCTGTAGATCTTATTAAGGTCAAGCAGATCTCCTCACAAGCCAATGGTGTATATAAATGTAACAATAAAAGTGTTGTACAATCAATTATGGAATTAACGCAATCATGAGTGCTACTAAAGATACAGTTCAAATAAAATACCTACTAGACTGCTCATCATCTTATGTGATTTACGTTCTTGAGTGCCCATGCGGGCTACAATATATAGGCAGAACCATCAGACAATTACGTGAAAGATTGAACAAACACAGGTCTAATATTAATGGGTACTTAAAACATAGCATATCCAAAACACGCCTTTCAAGTCCATAAATCCAACTTTGCAGGTTTCAAAATTACTCCAATTGATCAAATCCCACCCCATATTCACAAACAGATTTGAGAAACTAGAGAAGGGAGATGTACTGGATATTCAAATTCAATACACTCATACCGGGTGGTCTTAATGAAGCACTTGAGTATGTATTTGACTAAAGAATTTTATTTTTTCTTTAATGTATATTTGACATTTATATTTTATTGCACTTTGATACGAACAGTCTTTACAACTTGCTAGTTTAAAGGGTCTCATTTATCTATTCGTTCATTTTTATATTCATTCATTTATTCATTAATTACTTTAAAAAAGTATGTTAAGATATTGTACATGATATATTTGGTACTTGTGACAATTTTCATATGGTGCCTAATATTTTTTTAGTACATATTCACCAATTTTTTATTATATTCTTCTCGATACCCTAATTATGTAATTATGTTCCCTTCCCAACTCCTCATAGTGCAGTGTACAAAAATAATTTTTTATTACTGACCCTTTAAATTCATCATCATGAGCTGGACTAAATCAGGAATAGAGCAAGAGATAATTCCTAGTAATAGCTTTTAAAAAATTCTCTTTTGATGAATTCCCAGAGATAAAGTGGGGGAAAAAAGTATTTAGTCAGCCACCAATTGTGCAAGTTCTCCCACTTAAAAAGATGAGGCCGGCCTGTAATTGTCATCATAGGTATGCGGTGACCAGATGGAAGGTAACGCTGCAGTTGGGATTGCGGGGGTGCAAACAGCGCAGACTTGTCACGGTCTCTGGGCACGAGGGCGCAGCGCTGGTGCTGTCCCACGTTACCACCACTGGTACCGGTGATGAGGGGGCTGCACAAATGTTGGTGGTGATTGTTCCCCCGGGGCGCTTCCCCTATACTGTGCCGACTGGTGGTGTTTGGGGCGCCCTGATGTTGTCGGTGCAGAGTCAGACACAGAAACGGTTGTAAAGTTGAACTTTTACTTCCATGGGTGTGGAGGCACAAATGCTTAAACAGTTTCTTCAATACAAAACAACGGGGTACGCCTGGTGACACAGCAAAGTCCTGGGGTGCAGGGCAGACTTGATGAAAGGTGTTCCTAGCCCCTTATACTTCAGTGTTACAGCCTTAAGGTGCGTCTGGGCTCCTATTTGGCACATAGGAGGATGCCCACCATGATACTAGTACATAATATTCCCCACTCACGTTATGTGGTCCTGATAGCTCAGAGTTTCGGGGTGCAATAGTCAGGGTGGCAGGATATTCCACAGGTCTGGCCTTGGCCCCTGGATCCTGTGATACTTGCTATGGAGCACGTGTTCCAGAATGTTCTCTCCACAGTCTCAGGCTGACAAGATAATGATGCTTGACTTCCTTCAGGGCGATGGCTAGGCAGACAGGGGACAGGATCTTCTGAATAGCTGGAGTATGTCAGTTCTCCAACCTTCCTGGGCCTGTCTAGGACTTGAGATTCCTGCACTAAACTCACTGCTTTCTTCACAGGACATCACACTTATCTCCTCACCTCCTCCTCCTAACACTCCACACTTCTAACTTCTCACACGCAGGACCTTCCTGCAGGGGTGTTACCATGGGGACCCAGTGATCAGCTGACTCCTCCCCTTTTCCCAGGCGATGTCCTCCCATTGGACATTTGGTTACTATTCAATCCTATGGGAGGTGTAATGCATGTGTGAGGCTCACTAGGTGGCGCTGTGTTGTGTGAGACTCAGGACCCCCTGCTATGTCACACAGGCTATGAAGCAACAGGAAATAATACAATGCACAGAGATCACCCTCAGCCCAGCCATAGCCAGCTCTGGGATGCCACATACTCCCCCTCTTTCACTGAGCCGACCTCGGCGACGGGCTGGGGTGAAGGTGAGAAATGTAACATATCGTTAATAAATACGAATAAAGTGCAAATGTCACTAACAGTTTAGAAAAATATAATACTTAGAAACTTGAGGTAAGACCTCCCGGCATAGTCCTGGAATGTCCATGAGAAGTCTGAAGGGTAACGGAGAGATAATTAAACTCAGACTTATGGAACCTTTTGGCGGTACCATCAGACAGTCCATATAGAAACAACAGTAGTGCAAATGGGTCCAGAGGCTCTCTGGCACAAATTTCGTGAGTGTCCATTATCATGAGAGTCTCTCTGAGAAACAATAAACAGTCCTTTCTGTAAGGAAGAGTAGGCACTCTAGCACGAATGTCCATACCGCAATGGGGTAACAGAACTTCCTTGGCTCGGTGAGCCAGGCACTATGGCTTGGATTGTTGCATATAAATGTAAATACTATATTACATGGCAAGATATTATATATATACTGTATATACACACAGGAAAAACATTAATGTAATCAGAGCAGGAATAACATATATACAGAAGCAGAGACAGTTAACCTCTTTTACCCAAGGACAGCCATGGCATCACTATAGCGTGTTGGAGGTATGCCTTTTGTGGTACGCTCAGAACGCCTAAGTGGAACAAGATTTGGATCAGGAACAGAGACACTAAAATCAATTAAATCATCTGTCGAAGGGTTCTCTTGCACTAGAGCAATTGGTGGATAACAGCTAAATGGTAGTAGTTTAGGCGCCCACATAAGCTCAGTTAACGTTGGGGGTCTCTCTTTCGCTTCAGAAGGCGACAAGATCTCTGTACTCGTTGTCTCAGCTGGGGGCACCTCTGTGGGTAGTCCTTCTTTAAGGCACAGCTTCAGACGGTTTCGGTGTACTACTTGGGGCTGTCTCCCAGGTTTAGAGATCTCATACACGTCGGATTCAGGATATGGTATGGAGATGACACTGTATGGTTCTTTCTCCCAGAATGGATCCAATTTCCCATTCCGATGGTTATTCCTTAACCATACACGGTCGCCAACTTTCAGGGGCGCTGCATGGGCGTGATGGTTGTAATCCTCCTGTTGTCTCCTACGAACTTCATCCATGCGCGTTTCAACTATCTCTTTAGCTTCCTCCATACGTCGGCGGTGTTCAACAACCCAGTCTGTTATGGGTAGTGGATTGATGGTGTCAGGGACCTTCACACCAAGGGTTAAGTCTGAAGGAAGTTGACCTTGTCTTCCAAACATTAGATAAAATGGTGCGTATCCCGTAGATGTTTGGGGTGTGTTGTTGTAAATATAGGCCAAGTCCTTGATACGCTCAGGCCACTCAACACCAGGTGTAACTGCGGCTGTTCTTAGCATGCCGATGATCACTTGATTTGCCTTCTCGCACATCCCATTCCCTTGAGGGTGATACGCTGTGGTTCGCAACTTCTTGCAGTCTTGGAACTGACACAGCTCACGGAACAATTGGGATTCAAACGCCGATCCACGGTCGGTGAGGATATGCTCAGGACAACCGTAATGGCGGACAAACTCTGCGTAGAAGGTCTCAGCCGTAGTTCTTGCTGTAAGATCTCTGACAGGCACGATGACAAGGAACTTGGAGTAATGATCCACCATTGTCAGAGCGTAGCTGTAGCCGGAACGTGTGGGACCCAACTTCACATGGTCCAGAGCAACAATTTCACACGGCTTTTGAGTCTTAATTGGATGTAGAGGGGCCTTCTGATCTCTTCGACCTTCCTTGGTGATACTACAGGCGGGACACTCTCGGCACCAACTCTCAATGTCACTCCTCATCCCAACCCAATAGAAGCGACGACGGATGGTAGCTTCGGTCTTTTGTACCCCGAAGTGACCGGATCTGTCATGATACGCCTCAAGTATCATCTGTGCGTCTCTTCTTGGTACGAGGATCTGATGAAGCCTTTCACCTGTGACAGGATCAAGAGTGTTTCTAAGTAGAAGGCCTCGTTGGACAAACAGGCGCTTCCTCTGTCGCCAAAGGCGTTTTAATTCCACGTCATGAAGACCTCTCTTTACACGGGTTGGTATTCTTCCTGTAAGCAGGAAATCTGACAATTCTCCTAAAACTCTGCTCTCTTCTTGGAACGTTTTCCACAGAGATGGCTCCTGGAGGGATTCGGCAGCTGTTTTCGCCAGAGATTCTCCTTCTACAGGGACACCAATAGCAACCTGTTGGGCAAACTTGTTGTAGAATGGTGGCATCTCCACCTCTTCCCAGATGTCTTCTCGGGGTGGTTCTTCTCCCACAGGCAACCTTGAGAGTGCATCAGCGTTAGCGTTGGACTTGCCACTGCGATACTTGACAGAGAACTTGTAATTCGCGAGTCTTGAGGCCCACCGTTGTTCAAGGGCTCCCAGTCGAGCAGTGTCCAGATGCGCCAACGGATTGTTATCTGTGTACACGGTAAAGGGTGTGGCAGCCAGGTAGTCTTTAAACTTCTCTGTCACGGCCCAGACAAGCGCCAGCAGTTCGAGTTTGAAAGAACTATAGTTCTGGTCGTTCTTCTCCGCGCCTCTCAGACTCCTGCTGGCGTAGGCGATGACTCGCTCTTTGTTGTCCTGAACCTGGGACAACACTGCACCCAAACCTTGGTGACTTGCATCTGTGTACAAGCGGAATGGCTGACTGTAGTCGGGATAGGCTAGAATTGGTGGTTGCGTCAGAAGTGCTTTAAGCGCTTGAAAGGCTTCCTCTTGACGCGCTGTCCAGCCTACCGGAAGCTTTCGGTTGTAGTTTTCTCTGGGACAACCGCGCAACAACTCGTTCAGAGGCTCGGCTACTTGGGCGAAGTGTGGTATGAAACGCCGGTAGTAACCTGCGAATCCAAGGAAGCTTCGGACTTCTTTGACGGTAGTTGGTCTTCGCCAGTTCTGGACTGCAGTGATCTTTTCAGGATCAGGTTGGACGCCTTGTGCGCTCACGACATGCCCAAGGTAGTGAACTTGGGGTTTCAACAGGTAGCACTTGGAGGGCTTCAACTTTAGGCCGTGCTGTATAAGTACCTTGAATACCTCGGACAGGTGACGAAGGTGTTCTTGGTATGTCCGGGAGAATACAATAACATCGTCCAGGTACAGTAGCACACTCTGGAAATTCTCATGGCCGAGGCACCTCTCCATAAGCCGTTGGAATGTGGCTGGGGCATTACATAGCCCAAATGGCATACTATTGAATTCAAAGAGTCCCATCGGGGTCGTAAACGCAGTCTTTTCACGATCTTCAGGCGCCATAGGGACTTGCCAGTATCCACTGGTTAAGTCCATGGTCGAGAAACAGGTAGCTGATCCCAAAGCCGTTAGAGATTCCTCAATCCGCGGCAATGGGTATGCGTCTTTGTGCGTGACGTTGTTGAGTTTACGATAGTCCACACAAAATCGTAGGGTTCCGTCTTTCTTCTTGACAAGGACTAGCGGGGCTGCCCAGGGGCTGTTACTCTCCCGGATGACATCAGCATCTCGCATCTCTTGGATCAACTTTTTCACCGGTTGGTACATCGCGGGTGGTATTGGACGGTGACGCTCCTTGATTGGATGGTGGTCACCAGTCAGAATGCGATGTTGTATGGTCGTGGTCTTACCAAAGTCCAATGGGTGTTTGCTGAATGCCTTTTGGTAACGCTTGGCCACATTGCGAACCCCATTGATGTGCTCTATAGGGGTATTGGCGTCTCCCACGTTCAATTCATCCCACCAGGACTTCGTGGCTCTATTCTGAATGTTCTCAGCAGCTTGGGTGGAACGCTGTGTGGCGGTAGAATCACCAGAGAGAATGTCTTCTGGTGCTAACCGGTGTAGCAGGGCCACAGAGTGGAACTTGTGGAGGTTCACGGGAGCATCGCCCAAGTTGACTAAGCGGACAGGAACACGTCCATTGGAAACTGTGACAAGGCTGCGGGCAGCCATGACAAGTGGTTGGCCATCTACCTGTATGGGTTGTAGCAAGGCCTCGTAGTCCTGATTTTCTATGCCCCGACGGGCACGGCACCACACCATAGTTTCTGTTCCAGGCTGTAGGGTTACTGGACGGGTATCGTGGATCCGGACTCGACCAATTTCACCTTGTTTGTTGGCGAACTTGTGCTGGGCATTGAGTACACGAATGGCCCGCTGAATGGTCTGCTGGTCACTGGGAGAAGCTGTAAGGAGAGAGGCATGCAAGGCATCCAACACTTCTGCAAAGCAATGGCGTAAAACATTCATGCCTAATATTACAACTGCAAACCTATCATCCTCTACATCAGTGACAATTACACCCTGTCTAGGCAGTTTCAAGTCCCCAATCTGGATAGCGGGTTCCCAATAACCCTGCTGTGGTATGGGCTGTCCATTGCTGGCACACAGATTTATCCATGTGTCAGGTGTTCTATTCAACACACCTAAGTCCCAATGTTCAAGGAACACCTGCTTGCGCAGGGTTGTTACCTGAGATCCAGTGTCCACCAACGCTGTCAGAGGGACGCCGTTCACCCGGATTGTGATGTGTGGGCAGGCTGAGACGAAGCGTGACAATGGCACTGAAGATTCACCTGGGCCCTTCTTCTTTCCTCCCGAGGGGCGGCCCGCTGCCTCGGGGGTGGCCCGTTTAACTGAAAACACTGAGGCCTGGTGTGTCCATATCTATGGCAATAGGTACAGTATGGCCTCTCACTCTGCGGAGGTTTCACTGAAGATGGACGTCTGGGTGGCGACTCAGGTGAGATGTTGAGACTTCGCAAAGGATCACTGGACGATGAAGACGGCTGGGTCAGACGATCTAGACGGACGGTGATCTGTTCCATGGCACGGGTCAGATGATCCACTCGGGCCAGAAGGTCATCTCTGGAGTCTGCTGGTGTAGTCTGCGCAGTTTGGGCAGCAGGTGAGGTACCCCGAGGTAGTGACAGGACAACTGGAGCGATGCTTGTTGAGGGTCCAGGTGAGGGAGCACAGATGACTGGGCTCGGCTGGGGCTGCTCCTGTCCCAAGACCTGGATGGCAAGGGCCTTGAAGTCAGCAAACGTGATGCTGGGATGTTGTGCAGCAAGCATTCGCAACTGACTCTGGAGCAATGTGGTACCCGCCCCGTCTATGAAGCGGTCAAGCAAGATTTTATCAGAGTCCACATTTTCACGTGGATCCACTTGCACCACAGCTCTGAACGCCTCTTGGAGGGATAAAGCATAGTCCCGCAGGGTCTCACCAGGTAGTTGTCGTCTGGAAAAGAAGCGCATCTTTACCTCGGAGACAGATCGCACGTCAAAGTTCACCTGGAGTTTGTCCAGAATTTGCCCAGGGGTTCTTTTGTCAGAGGCAGGCCAGGATTTGACCTCCCTAGCTGCAGCACCCTCAAGCTGGCCCAGCAGGATCTGTATCTGCTGTTCTGTATTCAGAGGATAGAACTGGAAGAGAGACAGCATCTTCTCACGAAAGTCCCTGAGGGTATGCGCCTCCCCTTTGTAGTGCGGCAGCCATGGTGCGCCAGGGTAAAATGGCATGGAGAATGGTAGGCTGCTCGCCATGGGCACTGCTGGATCACTAGAAACAGATGGCACAATGTCACTTTGCTCAGTCATGTTGTTTGCAGGTATGACTGAAATTAGGTCGCCGTCTCTTTAAGAAACTCAACTGCTTGCTGGCAGGGAATGGAGACTACAACTTGGAATGCCTTTGTAGCTATTAACAGAGTCACTGTGATGCAGGCTGACGGTGTGCTCCCCCTCTTTAATGGTGGCACTCCCCACGGACACTGTACACGGAAAACACTCGCTGGGGCCGTGGGAGGACTGAAGACAAGGACAGGGAGGCACAGTACTCACTGACAGCAACTGCAGCGTGGACCAGAGATCAGCGGTGCACAGCAGGGACGGTGATGCGGCACCGGAGAGTCAGAAATGGCGCTGGCACGTTCGCCTTTCACTTTCTTGTATGGGTGCGCTGGAGCATTGCGCTCAGCATTCTGGGCTCTCCTAAGATGGCGGCAGATGGGTCTCCTGGCCTCATGGGCAGTGCTAAAAATCTCCCGCACTTTTGCAAGGTACAGTTAACCCTTTGTGGGCGTTCTTACACAGCGATGTGGCGCAGCAAACAAGTCCTGGGCGTTTTAACTCTTCCAGGGCTGTAACACACTGAGAGGACAGTCTTTAGGGCTTACTTCAGGGGTTTAGGGCTCCCCCTCTTTGTGGCAAGCACTCTCAGGGAATAAACTTGATCTTAGCAAAGTCCACAATAAAGACCGATGCTCTGGAGACAATTTGGCGCACTTTTCGTGGCGACTTTCTCAAAATGGCACACACCCATATCCTGTTCGTGACGCCAGTTTTTCTTGCGGTGACCAGATGGAAGGTAACGCTGCAGTTGGGATTGCGGGGTGCAAACAGCGCAGACTTGTCACGGTCTCTGGGCACGAGGGCGCAGCGCTGGTGCTGTCCCACGTTACCACCACTGGTACCGGTGATGAGGGGGCTGCACAAATGTTGGTGGTGATTGTTCCCCCGGGGCGCTTCCCCTATACTGTGCCGACTGGTGGTGTTTGGGGCGCCCTGATGTTGTCGGTGCAGAGTCAGACACAGAAACGGTTGTAAAGTTGAACTTTTACTTCCATGGGTGTGGAGGCACAAATGCTTAAACAGTTTCTTCAATACAAAACAACGGGGTACGCCTGGTGACACAGCAAAGTCCTGGGGTGCAGGGCAGACTTGATGAAAGGTGTTCCTAGCCCCTTATACTTCAGTGTTACAGCCTTAAGGTGTGTCTGGGCTCCTATTTGGCACATAGGAGGATGCCCACCATGATACTAGTACATAATATTCCCCACTCACGTTATGTGGTCCTGATAGCTCAGAGTTTCGGGGTGCAATAGTCAGGGTGGCAGGATATTCCACAGGTCTGGCCTTGGCCCCTGGATCCTGTGATACTTGCTATGGAGCACGTGTTCCAGAATGTTCTCTCCACAGTCTCAGGCTGACAAGATAAGCTCTGGGGGGGGGGGGGGGGGGCGGGGGCCCCCCCCCCCCCCCCCCCCCCCCCCCCCCCCCCCCCCCCCCCCCCCCCCCCCCCCCCCCCCCCCCCCCCCCCCCCCCCCCCCCCCCCCCCTGAAACATCACAGAACATGTGACCTCAGATGTGGGAGTGATTTATTACCTGTGATTTCATTGAAGGGGAGAGCCGGGAGATGTGTCATGGGAAACTTATTTTATTTTCACAGATTCACATACAAGAAGTCTCAAGTAAAATAAAGCCAAGAAAATGGTGCACAAGGGAACAGTGAGTGTTTAGCACAGCTGTGGATGTATTTGCAGATAATTTTTGAAAGCTGGATAACCCATTTAAGATTTTCACCAAGATACTTGCCTCTAGGCTTAATGTGTACCTCCCACACCAAATACATAAAGACCAGGTGGGCTTTGTTCCCTGCTGGCAGGGAGGTGATAATACTAGAAGAAAAATTGACCTGATTGATATTGCCTGTAGATCAGGCTCCAAACTCTTGGTGCTTAGCTTAGATGGCTTTTGATCGCCTGGGTTGGTCATTTATGTTCGCCACTCTGAGAGCCTTTGGTCTTAGGGGCCCTTTTTTGACTGCAATCCAGGGTCTCTACTTGACTCCCTCGGCCACCGTTAAACTCCTTTTCTTCCTTCCCCTTTCACAATGGGACTGATCAAGGATTTTCGCTTTTCCCTCTCCTATTCTCCCTTTGCATTGAACCCTTGGCTGTGGCCATTCTTTTGAACCCGATATCCCCGGAGTCAAGGTTAGTAATAGGGAATTTAAGTTGTCCCTATTTGATGATAACATACTTCTCACCCTCACTCATCTACATATTACCCTTCCTATCTTACACACCCAGCTGCAACACTTTGGTCACCTCTCGAGCTATAAAATTAACACTTCCAAGACTGAGGCCCTCCCCATTCAAATCCCTCAAACCCGTTTGCTACAATTAAAATCAATCTTTAAATCTTTAAATATAGCTGGCAGGACTCCTCTCTGAAATACTTGGGTATCAATCTCATGGGCTCTTTCACCTCATTGTACAGGCAAATCAAGTCTCTCCTCACTCTCTCCTTTATAGTTCCTTTATTTGTTTGAAACCCTGTTGTTTCCTGTTCCCTTGAGAGACCTTTGGTCTTTACAGAGCCTTATACTGCAGTTTATCTGGGCCGGAGGGAGATACCGACTATCTAAATCATTGTTGATGACCCCGAAGGCTAAGGGTGGTCTTGCCCTCCCCAAATTAATCTTATGTTACTGTACTGCCCAATTGTGAATTCACCTATATCCAAATCAACCATTTGGCACACTCTGTTTTCAAAGGCCCTCGAGTGTCCCTTTCTGCCCGCTTTGAAAGGCTGTGTAAGTCTGATTGCTTCACTACAGGTCTCATGTTGATATATATATATATATATATATATATATATATATATATATATATGGGATTACCTGCTCACCCTTGCTTGCGCAAATGGGAGAATTACTTGGGAGAACCCATCTCTGACTTGTCGTGGGCCATCATATGGAAGTGAGCAGCAAAGACCTCCCACTGCATCATGTTTAAAGAAAATTTTTACAAAATGCTCATGCATTGGTATCACACTTCAGCTTCATTCCTTCTAACCAACTGTACCAGATAATTGTTGGAGGTGTGATGCATATTCCATTTGTTTTGGATGTGCCCAATTCTTCAGCCTCATTGGCGACAGGTACAGCTCCTGGTTGGGCGGGTGTTGGCCTTTCCCTCCTCCCCAAGACGTTCCTGTTGATTATGCTATCTGAATGTCTTAGTAAATATTCCCTCCAGCTCCTCCTGTATATTCTTACAGCTGCTCATTGCCTCATTGCTAAATACTGGAGATGTCCCTCTCCCCCATCCTTAGACGATCTTTACTCACAGATACGAGAGGTTAGAACTCTCGAGAACTTGACAGCCCTTATGCATAATGATGAGGAGAAGTCTCATTAGATCTGGAGGTTGTGGGATACTTTTTGGACCTCCACAACCTTTAGGCCTTGGAGTAAGGCTTTACACTCCCCTGGACCCATTACCGGTCCTGCCTGTGGTTTGGAGATAAACCCTCCCCTTCCCTCCCTTCTCTCCCTTTTCTCCCTCCCAACTCCTATCTTGTGTCTACCTCTTATTTTTTCATTGTTGTCCTCTTCTTTGTCTCTTTGTGTTCTGTGGCTCTCCTGTTGTGGGTCTGTATATCCCATATATTCCTGATGCTTTACATGCCTTGTTTGTTTATTTTCATTATATTTATTCCTATATATACTCGTATAAAAATTACAATTGAAAAAAAGAAAGAAGTATCCCGTCTGAAAGATCCTTTCACTGCTGAAGAATTGGAACAAGCCATTACTACCCTCCCAACGGGTAAGAGCCCAGGCCCCGATGGCTTCACTTCATTTTTCTATAAATCCCTCTGTACAGAGATAGGCCCCTTCTTTTTATTAGTCTTCAATGCAACATCAACAGGTAACCAGTTTCCCCCATCTTTCCTGCATGCCCACATCACGTCCATTCCCAAAGAGGGCAAGGACTTCCTGTTGTGCCCCAGTTATAGATCTATTTCTGATTAATACTGAAGCAAAAATTTTTGCCAAACTCTTGGTAAACAGATTGGGTGGAGTTGTAGGGAACCTGATTTCTCCTTGGATAAAGCTGGGTTTGTTCCTCATAGAAAATAGAATCAATGGCGCACTTCCAACCCCACTCACCATTAGAGACAGCACTTGTCAGGGATGTCCCCGTCTCCGATTTTGTATGCCTTAGTTATCGAGCAGCTACTTATTGCCATTCACCGTAATCCTAATATCTTCAGACTCCAGGTTAGCGACCTGCAACTTAAAGCTTCTGTACTTCTCTACATCACACAACTATTAATGACATTGCCCTTTTTGCCATTACCTTTTGCTCTTCAGTATTTACAAAATCAACCTTTCTAAAAGCCCTGCACTTAATATTTCCCTGGAATGTAACAAAGTCCTGACATTGCACATCTCTTTCTCTTGAGGTCAACGAGCTCTATAAAGTTTCTAGGCATAAATATATCTGCAAATTCTTCTGAGGCTTTCTCATTGAACTTTGCCCCTCTACTCCACTCCTTACTAAAAGATCTTGAGCGTTGGGAGCCAAAAGGGTTTTCTTGGCTGGGCCGGATTCATATTTTGAAAATTAATATTCTCTCCAGACTCTTATACCTATTTCAAACAATCCCATTACTCCTCCCCAGACATTTCCCTGTGACGCTACAAAAACTCTTTTGAAAACCACAATTTTCAGACCCAAACAGCAGGGAGGCCTAGCAGCCCCAAATTGCTTATACTATTAGCTTACTCCAGTGACTGCACAAATACTGGACTGGCATCATCACAAACACACCAAACACTGGGTTCGATCAGAAAATTATCTCCACATCCTCTGGAGGTTCTATGTTTGTTGCCAAACAGGCCATCGATGGGTACACACATTATCTCCATTCCCCTAACCTGTTTAAGAATAATGCCCCCCCACCCCCATGGAAACACTGACTTTCCTGAAGTCACCTCCTCAGAATTTCTGTCACGCCACAGAAGACCCACCCCCTCAAATTCTCTCAGATCTTATCGCAGGACTCTCTTACTCACTATAAGGACCTGGTTCACACTGAGAGATGAACCATGACATCTCTATGGGAATATACTCAACTATTCAACTATCACACTATTACTCCACAACAAAGGGAGGCCAACAACTCCACTGATCACTGACACTTTTTGAATACTTGTGTACATCCACAGACCCGCCATACCACTCAAGTTTTAACATCTAAAACCTAATGCTTACACCGCAACTGCACTCAGTCCTGACTAATGTGGTGAACTGGGAAAAGTAGCTAGGCACTTCTGAAAAATGGTAATCAGCCTTATGGCTCTGTCATAAACTCTATCTCCTGTAAAGCATAGGAAAACTAATTACAAGATACTCTCAAGATGGTAAAGAGTACCTGAGACTCTGCATAACATCTACCCTCCTCCCACTTCTGACATGTGCTGGAGGTGTGATCAGGGAAGAAGTTCCATGACATAAATTTGGTGGGATTGCCCATAAATCAGACGGTTCTAGTCCACAGTCCATGACATCATATGAAAAGTTCACCTTGAGGATAACCCTGCCATCTTGCTGCTCTCCATATTCCCCTGCAAACTTAATAAATCAACACGCTCCTTAGTGGGCTTTATGTTGAGTGCAGCTCGGACAATAAACAATAGATTATGAAAAAGTACAAAGGAGACAACAGTCCATGATTTAGCTTCAAGAGCAGCATGAGAAGGAGGCAGTATGACAAATTGATGGTTGAACACCCACAGCTGCTTAGGTGATGGACTCCAAGAACTGGACCACCACCATGGTCCACTCCTTTCACAAGAGCTTAGGGTTTAATCTCAGCATTGGCAACAGAGTGATTGTGAACCAGTGGGCTGTGAGGAAAGTAAACCAGTCAGAATGGTACCACAACCTCCAGGTTGGTGAATGGTCAAGGCTGCCAAGCTGCTGGGACCCAAAGGCTTCTGTGCCATGGGTGTGACTTGCCCACATGCTGAGTCGGGCTTTAAGGACTGGGAGAACTCCTCACCTGAAACATCTGGACAGGCATTCAGGCTCACCTCCACGCCTGATACATTTGGTATGTATCCAGCTAGCTGGGAAACCTGTGCTTCACCATTGGACTCATTCACTTCTACCACTAACCCCACTTCTTGTGACCTGGATCAGGACCTCCCAGGAGTCCTTGCTGCTGCGTCACCTGACTCCTTCACTTGCATCCTTCAATGCAGCGCCACAAGCCATATCTCCTGTGGGGCCCCACCTTCCTACTATTCATCCCAGGGAATTCAAGGAATCCAGCCCTGAAAGTTGCCCCTGAATGAACAGTGACAGTATTGTAAATAACGGTATATGCCACTGCCAAAACTGAAGCAGGACTAGACCACTACCCTGTTAGGCTAACAAGAGTCCTAAAGATTTGCTCTTCTTTTAACCCTTCTCAGGCTGTAATGCCCCTCCCAGTTGGAACTATCCCTCTGTTATGGGATGCCATGAGCTTATAACCAAGTTGTATTCCATTTATTGGGCTATATCTCTCAGCACTCTAAAAGTTACTTTTTCATTGTTCACATTGTGAATGAACCTTGCACGTAGCATGTTATAGAGCAGGAGGCACTGAGATTACTACTTATAATTTTACAGATTGGTATGTAGTTTTGTGGGAAAAGATTCCATATAACTTGATGTTTTTTAAGGTGCTGACTGGCAGCAGCCAGCACAGGGTCGAAGGCAATATGTCTGTACCCCTTGGGCAGTACATTAAAGAGGACCTTTCATGTCCTCAGGCACATGTGGTTTTACATAATGATAGAAAGCTGACAGTGCTCTGAATTCAGCGCACTGCCGGCTTTCCCGGTATGTGGCCCGGGGCTGGAGATATCGGCGGTATAAGTTTCATGGTTTACTGTCAGAAAGGCGTTCCTGACAGTCTAGCTGCGCTGTGAGGAACGCCCTCCCTGACTGTGCTCGTCTATAGCCCTATACAGTCCCTGACAGAAGTTCTGTCGCTTATCCATGTTGTGGAATCAAAAGCATGTAACCTGACTTTAAATTCATCCATTGGTTTTAGAAATGACTCATATGAAAGCTGAAACCCTCACAAATGATTTTTTGGTTAAGAAAATAAATTGGCTTCACTGCTGAAATATTCATCATTTAATGAACACAGAAAGGTCAGATTTTGGCAAGACAAAAGTTTTGTCGCCTTGTCATATAATGCACCCAATCCTAGTTTAAAGCCTCACCAGTGCTCACTAATTGATCGGTTAATTAGTGGGTGTGTATAAAAAGAACTCCAGCACCGCAGACCTTCACTTGAACTGCAACTTCACCTCTGACAACATGCCAAAAATCAACCCTACGACCAAAGCCTTGATTAGGCTGAAGACCAGATCCACTGCAGAGGTGGCTGGCACCTTTAATGTGTCTCTGCGTCAAGTGCAAAGAATTAAAAAAAGATTTGAACAGACTGGAGATGTTTTTGACAAGCCCAGGTCCGGCAGACCCCGCAAGACAACCGCTCAGGAGGAACGTTTGTTGGTTAGAAAATCAAAAGCCAACCCCTCTTTCACTGCAGCAGAGCTCCAACAGGCCTGGTCACCTCAAGTCCCTGTGTCAACTAGAACAGTTTGTAGGATTCTGTCTCGAAATGGCCTCCATGGTCGAATCAGTGCCCAGAAGCCAGCACTAAACAAAAGGCAATTAAAAAAACGTGTGGCATTTGCCAAGGCCCACAGCCTGCTAAACGGATGGATGCTGGAAAAGTGGCAGAAGGTGGATTTCTCAGATGAATCTTCAGTTGAATTACACCACAGCCGCCTCAAATACTGCAGGAGACCTACTGGAGCCCGTATGGATCCAAGATACACCCAGAAAACAGTTAAGTTTGGTGGTGGAAAGATCATGGTCTGGAGTTACATTCAGTATGGGGGTGTGTGAAACATTTGCAAGGTGGAAGGCAATATCAATAGCCTAAAATATCAAGAAGTATTAGCTTCCTCTTACATTCCCAATCATAAATAGGGTCAAATTTTGCAGCAGGATGGTGCTCCATCTCATACATCCATCTCTACATTAAAGTTCCTCAAGGCAAAGAAGATCAAAGTGCTCCAGGACTGGCCAGCCCAGTCACCAGACATGAACCTCATTGAGCATGTTTGGGGTAGGATGAAAGAGGAAGCTTGGCAGACAAAACCAAAGAATCTTGATGAACTCTGGGAGGCATGTAAGACTGCATTCTTTGCTATTCCTGATGACTTCATCAATAAATTGTATGAATCATTGTTGAAACGCATGGATGCAGTCCTTCAAGCTCATAGAAGTCACACAAAATATTAAATATGGCTCTAATAGCACCACAACTTCATTCACCAATGTTATGAAACATATATCTTTGTTTTTGAACAGAATTATTGGTTTGATTTTCACATTACTTTATGTGTGCGACAAAACTTTTGTCTTGCCAAAATCTGACCTTTCTGTGTTCATTAAATGATGAATATTTCAGCAGTGAAGCCAATTTATTTTCTTAACCAAAAAATCATTTGTGAGGGTTTCAGCTTTCATATGAGTCATTTTTAAAACCAATGGATGAATTTAAAGTCAGGTTATAAGCTTTTGATTCCACAACATGGATAAGCGACAGAACTTCTGTCAGGGACTGTACTGTCAGAGGGGGGAGTTCTTTACTGGCCGACGATGACGCTGAGCTGTGAGGAACGCCCCCCCAGTACAAGTCTATGGACGAGCACAGTCAGGGAGGGCGTTCCTCACAGCGCAGCTAGACTGTCAGGAATGCCTTTCTGACAGTAAAACGTGAAACTTACTGTACACCGCCGATATCTCCAGCCCCAGGGCACATACCGGGAAAGCCGGCAGTGTGCTGAATTCAGCGTGCTGTCGGCTTTCTAGCGGTATGTAAAACCGCATATACATGAGGACATGAAAGGTCCTCTTTAAGCAAGCATTACATTATTCCATGGGCAACATGCCACTGTCCAGTGCCTGCTTTATCCAAGCTGCTACCTCGTGATGGGCGAATTGGTTCATTTTTAACCAAACAATTTGGGAAAATGGCCACCGCAACATTGATGTCCTGATGCTAGGTGTGCTCATATCACCGCTAAGGTTGAATCACAGGTCTCAACAGGGACCCCGGGGACATGACGTCACAGAAGAGTGACACCGCCAGGACGCAGAGACAGAGCACCTGACACCACAAGAAGGCCCAAAAGAGGTAATGGAAGGTGAGGATAAAGGTGTTTTTTTGTCATATGCAGCCCCCGCCCCCACAGAGCCTTCACCTATTTATACTCTGGGATCTGAAGTATAATAATTTCATGTCCGGTTTTATCTGAACAAGTTCGGACCAAACCAAAACAGAGGATCGCTTTGGTCAAAAATGGGACAAAACGAATTTCAAGAGGTTCGCCCATCTTTACTGCTACCCAGACATCAACCTTATGCATCACCTGAAGCTGGCCAATGATGACAAAGAGCAGGTCATGGGACATTCGATTCCTCACTGAGGATTTCTTTACTATGTAGATATTGAAAATACAGCAAATGGAACTCTTCAGTGAAATTACAGATGACCGCTAACAGATGAATGTTAGACCTGTTTCCTCAAGATTCCAGGTCGCAGTGGTGAACTGCGTACCTCCACAGATATGGAAAATGTCTTGATGGTGCATTGGTTTTTAAAACCAACTAATGACTCTGGCTATGAATCTGATATACTCCACCAGCTGACCACATAGCTTTCCAGTTTGCCATGTCTCTATGAGTGGACTATCAAGCTCTTCTTCTCTCCCATAAGCTATTTCACACACAGAGCATGGAAATGGACCCCTAAATACAGATCTATTCCTGCTCTTGGTAACCTGGGCAATGCGTGACATAAAAGGGTCACCACAGGAGAGCAACTAACAATTTCTCCTGCAGTGCAGCTCACGGGAACAACCTCATCCCACCTCTAAGTCGTTGCCTTATACACACTTCAGAAAATACCTCTGCTCTCTCTACATGCACAATCTAAACAGGGACCTTCCCATTTCAAGCAACAAGCTACTAGAAAACTGGAAAATAGTCTGTTGAAGATTGTGCATTTGTACCCCCTCACAATTCTTCCTATGCTGAGAAATCAAGTAGTATGTTTGTACATACAAAGTTAACTGTCAACCACTGTGTAGGACGACCCCCTTGACTTCTCTGCATAGCAGCATAGAAAGAACAGAGATATACATGAATAAATTACAAGCTATGACAAATATTTTCCCATAGCTATATATCAATCTGCTCAGCTCATGCTGCTTTATAAGATGCTACAGAGTAGAATAAATTTTCCATGTGACAGGGTCCTTTTAACATGAACATAACTATATTTAAAATTAAAGTTATTAAAAATTTTGTGCCATTTTAAAGATTTATCTAATCATCTTTGAGGTTACAGTCCTTTTTGATTGATCAGTTGCCAATGGATATGACCATGAATACATTAACTTTCTATGGTTTGGGACTTGTCAGAAACTCAGTTATTGTGGCCGTGTTCTCTTCTCACTTATGTAGAGTCCATGCCTGATAACCTGCCCATAATAAGGAAATCATGGCTGGGTTTCTGACAAGTCCCAGACCATAGAAATTTCCTGCATTCATGGTAAAATCCATTGGCAACTGATCAAAGCAAAATATTGTCACCACTAAGATGGCTAGAGATAATCTTTAAAACCCTGCAATTTTTTTTTAAATACTTATATTTGCAAAAATGTTTAACTTTTAATTGTCTACAAATTTAAATATGGTCATGTTTGTGGGAAAACCCCTTTAAGTACTTGCATATTACTTGTTTTAGCCTTTATTTTCTCTTTTGAAATAAAAAACAAAAACACAAAACAAAACATGGTGGGGGTTTCTATAGAAACCCTGCTTTATAGCATGCCTTCCTTATCCTATGTATTGATTATAAAATCTTACATTGTAGCAACTGTACATGCATTGCAGAAATAATAAACTACTGTATATGACATAGGGAGTCCTGCAAGTATGGTACATCATTAGATAAAAAAAAAATTACAAAAGCTTTGTACTCAGAAAATGCTCTCTTAAGAGCTTGCCATTATTCTTTCACAGGCCTCACACATTCTACTATACAACTTAACAATAATGGTAGCAACTACTGTATGTTTTAATTTTCATTGCACTGAGAATTACATTGTTTTCTGTAACTGGGAAATAGTGCTTCACATATTGTATCTTCTGTTTAGCAACAAATATATTCATATTCAAATCAGCTGGTACCATTATTGTAATTTCAATATATATTATATCAAGCCGAGTTGTACACTTCATTTTTACTTTAAAGCCACTGACTTAAAAGTTATTTTCATATTTTAATGAGAACTGGTATCTGTTTCTCCAGTATAAATTATTAATATATAACATTTTTATATACTGAATCCTGAAAAACATATTAGCTTTAGAACAGAGATAACAAATTAATGATTAAAAAGATGTCATATTAATGCAGATCTGATTCATAAAGGGATAGTAAATGTACTGCATAGCACACAGAATAGTGCAACAACTAAATATAGGTACATATAGGGCTGGGTGTAAAGATATGTGGCAGTAGTGTAAATACAGTAGCAGCAACACAGGCAGTAGTAGTAGGCCACTGTTGTCTGTTACCTCTAGTAGGTGAATTATTATGGACAAAGCAGGTGACGTGGACTGGATGGCTTATTTTGACTCATCATGTTAGTCACAGCCGGGATTTTGAGCCAATGTTTAGCACATTACTCTTGCTCACACCTCTTCTTCTTTACAGTTAACTTGCAACCCAATAGAAGCATTTCTGTCTACTTCTACATAGCAAAGTAGGGGCAGCGCAATGCAGCTCCAGCCTTCCGGAGCTACAGTCCTTGGTTGGATCCAACCAACCACAAAATATGCAAGGAATTTGTATGTAGTAAGTAGTACAGTATTTTTGTGGGTTTCCTCCCACACTCCAAAAACATACTGATAGGGAAGAAGAATGCTTTTGAAGATGACATTACAAAATACGGGAACACATGATGTCTTGAACCAAGGGGGATTTTCTATGTATTGGTGTGTACATGTGGCCTATATTATATGAGCAAAACCAGGCACTGTATGTTTGTACACATTTCCCGTATAAAAAACTATCCCCAATTGGAGCTGGAGGCGCAACACACCCAAAATCCTTTTCAACCCCATCCAGTGGCATAATTTGAATTGTAGAGAGTTGTCAGGCTAGGGGATTCACCACTTGAGAATGAACATTAGAGGTGGAGATCTAGACAACCTGCTCCTTAGGCTAAGGCCCCACGTAGTGAAGTGCAGCAAAAAAACAGTGGCGGAAATGCAACACTTTTTTTCTGCAAGGTTTTTTTCCAAAAAGTCTGCAGAGTTTTCCTCTGTGGACTTTCTGCCCCTATTATACCTATATGGAAAATGCCACAGTTTAGGCAGGTATAATTGACATGCTTTTCCGCTGCAGATTATTTTCTGCAATGTGTAGATGGGATTAGCCAGAATCCCATCCACTTTGCAGGTACTTTAAAACGCAACGTTTTCTCAATGTGGGGCCCCCATCTCAATGAAGAAAGTTGGTAGATCTTTCACTGCAAGACCATCAGTCCAAATGGACTGTCGACTCAACTTTGCCTGTTTTTTTATAATTTTATACAATGAGAGGTGATATTGGCCTTTTTTACCAATCCCCTGATTACATATGTGACTACTCAGATGGTATAACACTAAAATCAATTTAACAATATTTATTATTCATTTTCACGTTTGAAGTAGGGTTTTATTTTCTAGAATATATTTTTGGCTATTATTAAGCTTAATCTGTATGGCAATGGGACTTGTTTGTTTTTTTGATTACTTATATAGAGGTATAATATTCCACAGTGCTTCACAGATATTATCATTACTTCTCCTCCAGAGTGAACCTACACAAATACAGGGAGAGAATACAAGCGCCTTGTAGATGTTGTCCTTGGCTAGATTTGAACCAGGGACTCCAGCACTGCAAGTCAACAGTGCTCACCACCATGCTGCTCTTATACTAATAACATATGGAACTTTCTTATGTCTCCCTCCCTCTTTCAAACTATTTTTGAACAATGGCCTCCTGGCTGCTGATCCCTATTGCGCAAAGGAAACCTATGGGTGTTATACTGAAATACAATGTACATTGTATTGCAGAACACTGTATTGGGGATAAGCAGGTTCAAGTCCCCTTGTGAGGACAAAAAAAGTTTTAAATAAAAACAGTTAAGACAACCCACCTTTTAATTTAAAAAACATATAACGTAAACAAAATAAAGTAAACAAACATGTTAGGTATGTGAATGTAAAAAATAAAGATATACCGCAATGCAAAAATTTATGTATTTTGGTCACCTCACTTCCCACAAAAAATAGCAATCAAAAATTCATAAATACCATAAATTGGTACCAATAAAAGCTACAACTTGTCCTTCAAATAAATAGCTCTTAGGGTAGGTTCACATTGAATAATTTGCCACAGATTTGGGCGCGGATTCCACCCAGATTCTGCCTCCCATTGAAAACAATCATCAAGATCGCAGCAGGACGCTGAAATAATAAGCGGACTGCTTGATCTTGTCGCAGACTCCATGGCTGATTTAGCTGCAGATTCCACAGCTCAAGACTCCCTGCTGATAAGGCCTAGATGAATGAGCAGTGAAAAGGCGTGACGGAATGCCTGCATCGGCATCCCGTTGCGGCTAAACAATGGCCGGAAATCTGCAGCTGAAAATTCTTCTTCATTTTCTGCCATGTGAACTTACTCTTAAATATCTCAGTCAACAAAACAGTAAAAAGGTTATAGGCATTATAATACAGTGACCCCAAGAAAATCATTAATTTCTTAAAAATGACGTTTTATTAGTAAACACAATAAAACATAATAAAACATATACAGTGGGGAAAATAAGTATTTGATACACTGGCGATTTTGCAAGTTTTTCCACTTACAAAGATTAGAGAGGTCTGTAACTTTTATCATAGGTACACTTCAACTGTGAGAGACAGAATCCAAAAAAAAATAAAAAATCCAGAAAATCACATTGTATGATTTTTAAATAATTAATTAGCATTTTATTGCATGAAATAAAACAGAAACCTTTGTTTACAATTACAGAGGTCAGACGTTTCCTGTAGTTCTTGACCAAGTTTGCACACACTACAGCAGGGATTTTGGCCCACTCCTCCATACAGATCTTCTCCAGGTCTTTCAGATTTCGGGGCTGTTTCTGGGCTACATTGAGTTTCAGCTCCCTCCAAAGATTTTCTATTGGATTCAGGTCTGGAGACTGGCTAGGCCACTCCAGGACCTTGAAATTCTTCTTACATAGCCACTCCTTAACTTCCCTGGCTGGGTGTTTCAGGTCGAACCGGAAGACCCAGCCATGACCCATCTTCAATGCTCTTACTGAGGAAAGGAGCGTGTTGGCCAAAATCTCACGATACATGGCCCCATCCTTGGTCCCTTCAATACAGTCCAGTCATCCTGTCCCCATTACAGATAAGTACCCCCAAAGTATGATGTTTCCAACTTCATGCTTCACGGTTGGGATGGTGTTCTTGGGGCTGTACTCATCCTTTTTCTTCCTCCAAACACAGCGAGAGGAGTTGATACCAAAAAGTTCTATGACCTTCTGCCATGCCTCCTCTGGATTATCCGGAACTGGACATGTGCTGGTATGAGCAGGGGGACCTTTAATCCATGATGGTGTAGTATGTTAGTAACGGTAATCTTGGAGACTTTAGTCCCAGTTCTCTTCAGTTCATTGACCAGATCCTCCCATGTAGTTCTGGGCTGATTCTTGACCTTTTTCAGAATCATCCCCGGTCTGGGGCGAGATCTTGCAAGGAGCCCCAGACCGAGATAGATTAACAGTCATGTTGTATTTCTTCCATTTTCTAATAATTTCACCAACAGCTGCTTGCCTATTGTCCTGTAGCCCATCTCAGCCTTGTGCAGGTCTACAATTTTGTCCCTGGTGTCCTTAGACAGCTCTTTGGTCTTGGCCATGGTGGAGAGGTTGGAGTGTGATTGATTGTGTGGACAGGTGTCTTTTATACAGGTATCGAGTTCAAACAGGTGCAATTAATACAGGTAATGAGTGCAGAGGAGGAAAAACTAACAGGTCTGTGAGAGCCTGAATACTTACTGGTTGGTAGGTGTTCAAATACTTATTTCATGCAATAATATGTGCATTCATTATTTCAAAATCATATAATGTGATTTTCTGGATTTTTTTTAGATTCTGTGTAAGGGAATTGCTAGAGGAGCGATTCCCCAGTAGCTGCTGGTGAACCCTAGGGGGAGGGGCACGACAAGACAGTGAGCCCTAAGCTGAACCCCCCCCCCCCACTGTCCCTGGCTACTTGCCTGAACTGTCCTAGGCGACAGCCAGCAACTGGGCGATGATTCCTTCTTGATATAAGTGATAACACCGAACGCAGACAGGACAAACAACAAAAGGGAGGTCAGCTAGCCAAGGGGTCGGTAACAGTCGAGCAACGCAGTACAGAATCAAAATCCAAGAGAATAGTTCAAGTTAAAGCCAGAGGTCAGTTATAAGAGTACCGGTAACCAAACGCAAGCGTAAATAGCCAGCACACACAAGCAATAGCAAGCGCCAATGTGAATGTGAGCAAACAATAAATAGGAAGGAAGAACCTGACCCAGACTTGATAGGAACACAGGCTGTCAATCACACAGGTAAGGATAAATTTAACTATTAGAGGAGAACCTACCTGTCAATCTTTTGATGTCTATAAATAATTTCCACCAGGCTAGCTTTTGTTAAGCTCTACCTTTCTATAATCCTTCTGTCAAGTTAATAATGCCATGTACCAAGCGAATACTGTCCTGAAGCAGTGCTTCAATGTGTGGCTACTGTGCATACACTCACAGACTGGCTGTTGACACTTAGCATTCTCCGCAGCAGTATTTTAGGGATAATTGTTTATTGGAGAGGAGTTCATTGAAGCTGCACATGTCATGTCCCAGGACTTGGTTTAATTCACTGACATGTATCTGTGATACTGTTTGTCTTTGTAGTTTGTCCCTTTTCTCTCTCTGTATCCTTAGCTGTGATGCTGTAGCTCCTCCTCTCTCTCTCTCTCAGTTTAGTTTCACTTCTTTGTAAGCAACATGTCTGCTCAGCTCCTGGTATTTCATCATTTTTCACCTACTGCTGTATGAGGTTCTACAAGATTTACCTTGATTAAAGCATCTGGAATCTTATCTACGCCTCCTCAGTTGAGTTGAACACTATCTGATAAATATCTTGGTGTAAATTGCTGGTTAGCACAGAGACTACAGGACACTCTCACAACCTCACACTTGCAGCCAAGCTATTGAGTCAGAACAGTGAAAAATGATGCATAAAGACAGATACGGCTGTAAGACAGTTCACCAACTTCTGACATACAGTCAGTCACAGCAAGTTACCTGAAGCCAGAAGGAATCAGCATTGCGTAAGTTGCATCTGCAGCTCAGACCCCCTCAGCATAGAAGATTCTATCAAGCAGCCATCTCACTCCAGCAAAGTTATATTTATCCTGTTTGTGTTGCATCATGGCTGAAGGGCACCCTGAAGCACAAGGTAGCATGGACCTCAGTCTGCAGCCCAGTGAGAAGGCTAGATGCTTGATTAAACCTACATGGAAGGTTAAAGACAATCTAGAAGATTTAAAGCATGAACTTTCCTGTGAACTTTCAAAATGGTGGCAGAAAATACAGACTAAGATATCTGCCATGTGCTTGCCTGCATACCATGTATCACCACTAGAGGGAGCTCTGCGACAGCTTTGTGCTATGCATGGACATTATAAAATGAAAGCTGAGGAGTATGAAAGCATATTGAGAAAACTACATACAGACGATTCTTTAGCTGAATTGCAAAGCTTCCAGCATCTCAATTCAGAACGAGACAGCTTAGTACATGAAACTAAGTTAAGGACAGAGGCAAGAATTGCGCAACTGCAGGAAATGGCATCCCACGTTTCTGAGTCTACCAAGCGTTCAAAGCGTACATCTAAGTCACGTTCCTCAAAATCTTCCACACTCAGTGAGCAACTTATAAAAGCACGTGCAGAGGCGGAAGCTACTAAGATACAGGCAGCCTTTGCACAACAGAAAGCAGAGATGGAAGCTAAGGCAGCTCAACAGAAAGCAGAAATGGAAGCTAATGCAGCTCAAAAAAGGGCAGAACTAGAAGCTCTAGAGAAACAGTATGAGCATGCTGCAGCCATGGCAAGGTTAAGCATTTTAGAACAGGCCATCAGTGGAAGTGAAAGCGACAGCACCAGTTTGTGTGATGTGGAAGCAGAGGATCCCCTCAAGCGCACAAGAGACTATGTACTAAGCCAAAGCAGTGAATCCCTATTTGCCACAAATGTTCCTGTCAGGGACGACATTTCTCCAGAGCAACAGGGCACATTATTTTCTGCAGCACACCGCATTCAAGGTCAGTACAATGCCCTGCCTGTCCAGAATCTAGTTTCTTCTTCCTTCATGGATTCCCAAAGCCTTGCACCTCAGCAAATGCAATATACTGATACTCAGGTAAACACCAATGTGACACCATACCACCAGACTGCAAACAACCGTCCAGTCTCACATCCATATGTGGCTAAACCTATGGACTTTAAGCTAGCTCCTAGGCTGAATGCCTACGCAGCCCCTACGCTACCTACCTCTGTTAACCAGAACCCCACTAACAACGTAATCACCGCTACTCAGCCAGCAACTCAATATTTAAAGTCAGAGAGAACAGACATGTCAGAGTTTGCAAGGTACATGGTTCGCCGTGAGCTTACTAAGACTGGACTCACAAGGTTCGATGACCAACCTGAGAACTACAGAGGCTGGAAATGTGCCTTCAAAACTGCAATTAGTGACCTTGGCATTACTGCAGCTGAAGAACTAGATTTGCTTATCCGGTGGCTTGGCCCACAGTCCACAGAACGTGCTAAAAGACTCAGATCCGTCCACATTTACAACCCCATAGCAGGCCTTACTGCTGCTTGGGAAAGACCGGAGAAAACCTATGGCAGTCCTGAAGCAATAGAGAATGCTCTGTTCAAACGGTTGCAAGGGTTTCCAAAGATATCTGGTAAGGATCATCAGAAATTTCAAGAACTTAGTGACCTACTCATGGAGCTCCTACTGGCTAAGGCGGACACTCTCCTACCGGGCCTCAGTTAGCTGGACACTGCTCGTGGGGTAAACCCGATAGTCACCAAGTTGCCATATAATATTCAAGAAAGGTGGACCACAGTTGGGTCAAGATACAAAAATGAGAATCAAGTCTCCTTTCCTCCATTTTCCTACTTCTGTGAGTTTATCAAGAACATTGCAGAATCCAAGAATAACCCAAGCTTTTCCTATGGGGATCCCAGTGTTCCTGGTTCACCTCCTATTAAGTATGACATCTCACATTCTAACTACAGAAACCGCAGAGGCCCAGTTTCGATGAAAAAGACTGATATTCTTCCTATACCTACATCAGCACCAGAAGAAAGCAGTTGCAACAGCAACCAAGACGAAAAGGTAGAAAATCCTAACCGTCTGTGTCCTATTCACAAGAAGCCTCATCCCCTCAAGAAGTGTATTGGCTTCAGGAGGAAACCAATCCAGGAACGTAGAGAGCTTCTAAAGAAACTAGGGATATGTTTCAAATGTTGTTCCTCTACTGAACATGTTGCTAGAGACTGTAAAATTGCTATTAAGTGTATAGAGTGTGGCAGTGAGGACCATGTACAAGCTCTTCATCCAGCCCAGCCTAGTGCCACACCACCTAGAGGTTCCCCTCCCCCAACTAAGCATGGCGGGGAGAACACAGATCAATCAGCAAATACTACCACAGTATCTTCCTCATGTACAGAAGTCTGCGGAGAAGACCTTTGTGACAAGTCCTGTGCAAGGATATGCCTAGTCAATATATACCCCAAGGGCCAACCAGAAAGGGCTCTGAGGGTGTACGCCATCTTGGACGACCAGAGCAACCACTCACTTGCAAGGTCAGAACTCTTTGATCTGTTTAACTTAAAGGGTGATACTTATCCGTATACCTTGGGTACTTGTAGTGGCATATCAGAGGTTTCTGGAAGAAGGGCCAGTGGTCTCGTAATAGCTTCTCTCAAGGGCAATCTGGAGATACCTTTGCCCACACTTGTTGAGTGCAACCAGATACCATCAAACAGAGAAGAGATACCCACACCAGAGGCGGCTTTCCAGCACCCTCATCTAAGGGCTATAGCCAGTGAAATACCATCCCTTGACAAAAATGCAGACATTCTAGTTCTGCTAGGTAGAGACATTCTCAGACTGCACAAAATACGCCAGCAAATTAATGGACCACATGATGCACCATTTGCCCAACGCCTTGATCTAGGATGGGTTATCATTGGCAACGTCTGCATAGGTAGGATGAAAGGGCCCACCAATATTTCTTCATTTAAGATGCATATGTTACCAAATGGTCACAGCACTTGTTTTCAGCCATGTCCACATCACTACCAAGTGAAAGAGAAGATAAGCAACAGTAAGTGGCTGCATAATCACCGAGACAACGTGAATACTTTCCTGCCTGGGGACGACACCCTTGGATTAACAGTGTTCAATACAAGTGATGACAACAAGCTGGCACCGGCTATAGCTGATAAAGAATTTCTCAAACTTATGGACAAGGAATTCATTCAAGATGATTCCAACAGCTGGGTAGCACCTTTACCTTTTCGCTCCCCGAGATCAAAACTACCAAACAATCTGAAGCAAGCAGTTACTAGATTTTCCTCTTTAAAACGTACCCTCAAGAGGAAACCAGAGATGGAGAAACACTTTGTAGGTTTCATGCAGAAGGTATTTGAGAGAGATCATGCAGAACCTGCACCTCCACTAAAGGAAGGAGAAGAATGCTGGTACCTTCCATCATTTGGCGTGTATCACCCTCGCAAACCTGACCAAATCAGGGTCGTGTTCGATTCTAGTGCTCAGTATGAAGGCGTCTCTCTCAACAACCTGCTCCTCACTGGTCCTAACCTAAACAACAGCCTCATAGGAGTCTTAATCCGTTTCAGACAGGAACCAGTTGCAGTGATGGCCGACATCCAACAGATGTTTCATTGCTTCATTGTTAAGGATGATGACAGAAACTATCTCAGGTTCCTATGGCATAAGGACAATGATGTCAACAATGAAGTCATAGATTACCGGATGAAGGTACATGTCTTTGGCAATAGCCCATCTCCTGCAGTAGCGATCTATGGACTGAGAAGGACTGCCCATGAAGGTGAGAAAGAGTATGGCTCTGATGCTCGTCAGTTTGTTGAGAGGAACTTCTATGTTGATGATGGTCTTAAATCCTTACCTGCAAGTGAAGAAGTGATCGATCTCCTCTCTAGAACACAGGAAATGCTGTCTGTAGCTAACCTCAGACTTCACAAGATCATCTCCAACAATATGGAGGTAAAGGCATTTCCCTCTGATGATCATGCAATCAACTTGAAGGATCTTGATCTCAGTTCTGATACTCCTCCTATGCAACGCAGCCTAGGATTGCTATAGAACACTGAACAAGACACATTCACATTCCAAGTGTCTTCTTGTGACAAACCTTTCACCAAACGAGGAGTTTTATCTGTTGTGAACAGCATTTATGATCCTCTTGGTTTCATTGCTCCCATCACCATTCAAGGCAAGCTACTACTAAGACAGCTTACCACTGAGAACATGGACTGGGACACTCCACTGCCTGCTGAGAAACAACTGAGGTCTGACTGTGGCACTAACTTCGTTGGAGCCTGCAAAGAACTGCAGTTAGACAACTTCTTATCCAACAATGGGTGCACTTGGACGTTTAACCCTCCACATTCATCCCATATGGGAGGTTCCTGGGAACGTATGATTGGGATCACACGCAGAATCCTTGACTCTATGTTGATGGACCACAAGTTGACACTGCTTACCCATGAGACGTTAATAACCTTTCTTGCTGAAGTGTCTGCGATAATCAATGCAAGGCCACTTGTCCCAGTATCTTCAGACCCTGAATCTCCAATTATCTTAACCCCAGCAACGCTTCTTACTCAGAAAATTGGTACTGCTGCTACCTCTCCACGTACCTTAGATCACAGTGACATTTACAGATGCCAATGGAAACAAGTTCAACACCTGTTCAATGTGTTCTGGCACCGCTGGAAAACAGAGTACCTCCACATGCTACAGAGCCGTCACAAATGGCAGACCTCAAAACCTAATCTCCAGGTGGGTGACCTCGTCCTTCTAAGGGATAAAGAAGTCCATCGGAATGAATGGCCTATGGGTCTCATCACTAAAGTTGTCCCTAGTGATGATGGGAAGACTCGGAAAGTGGAGGTCAAGGTAACCAAGGGAGGCTCAGTGCGAGTTTTCTTCCGCCCAATTAATGAACTGGTGCTTCTTCTTCCAAGAGGAGATGTCACATAAAAGAAGATAAGGACACCATTCACAGCTCATGGTGGGGAGCTTCCTTCCATGAACTAAAACCGTGTACTTGTGGATTACAGTGTGGGTCGGTGGAGGTGTTGGCAAATTGCGGCTTCCCGATCTGAAGATTGGTTTATTTGGACTAACTGTTGATTATTGTTTGTTGTGCATGTTTCTTTTTTGTTTTTCAGGTTTGAAGAGGACTTTATGGACATTTCAGGACATTATTAATGTTTGTTTTCAGTGAAATCTAAAGATTTCAGGCGGGGAGTGTCATGTCCCAGGACTTGGTTTAATTCACTGACATGTATCTGTGATACTGTTTGTCTTTGTAGTTTGTCCCTTCTCTCTCTCTGTATCCTTAGCTGTGATGCTGTAGCTCCTCCTCTCTCTCTCAGTTTAGTTTCACTTCTTTGTAAGCAACATGTCTGCTCAGCTCCTGGTATTTCATCATTTTTCACCTACTGCTGTATGAGGTTTTACAAGATTTACCTGGATTAAAGCATCTGGAATCTTATCTACGCCTCCTCAGTTGAGTTGAACACTATCTGATAAATATCTTGGTGTAAATTGCTGGTTAGCATAGAGACTACAGGACACTCTCACAACCTCACACTTGCAGCCAAGCTATTGAGTCAGAACAGCACATTTGCTTGAGTATAGTAAGTATCAAGCAAATGGATTACAATTAGATAGCCTTGCTTTTAGACCCTTGCTATAAAAGCAAAATGGGGGAATTTTTTCATTTCCAAAAGAGAGAAAATTAGTGTATTACCAGGATATCCTCTGTACCTTTAGCTGCAAAGATGTCTAGCAGTCACTTGTCTGCTGTTGTGTTAGTTTTTTCATGTGCTGCACCAACATTGACACACATCAACTAACAGTTATGCTCTACCTGAATAACCAGATTCTGTCATATCAAGACCTTTGTCCAGCAGATACCCTGAGCCATGACCCCATGAACTTCTGGTTCAGCAGCTTGGACTAGTAGCAGGAACTGACCCTGTCTGCTATCTGTGTACTGTCTTATCCACCCTCCACTGTGCTGTCAGAAAGGGTATTTATCACAGCAGGTGATGTCACATCACAGAGGCTGAAATTGTTGTCCAGAATTGTGGAAAACTAATGAAAATGAATCAGGCATGGATCCGTAAGGATTTCCCCACTTCTCCGGCTGATGACAATGAATAGATCTGCCATTGCTCACAGCAGGGATGAGTAACATATACAGATGTAGTAGAGTTAACCTGAACTGCAACTGGTTAAACTGCTACAGCATGATGTCTTATCACAAACAAAAACTAATGAAAAGTCATTGGAAAAACATTTTTCAATGACTTTTCATTGTTTTTTGTTGTCTTCTCTTGTTAAAAATTAATTTCTGCTTCTGATACCGCTGTGTATCCTCACCCAAATACATCTGCTACAGAAAATGATACATTTTTGGACAGACGACAGAAAAAAATGAAACATGGCAGATTTTGGTTCTGACCAACATCAGTTGATGGTTGGCTGAATGTACATTGTGAGCCCTATATGGGACAGTGACCACAATCAGGGCCGGCGTTAGGGGAGGGGGCAAACTGGGCAATTTCCCAGGGCCCCGTCCCTAAAGGGGCCCCCGGGATCCGGAACCTGATGACTCCGGATCCCGGAGTCAGGCCCGGCCAAATCAATAACAGAAAGGGACCGAAGGGCCCCTTTCCGAGGTGAGTAAAAATAACAAACATTTGTACTCACCTGTCCTTGCGTCCAACGTCATCTTCTGCCGTTCCGGACATCACCGCTGAGGCCAGGCCTCAGCCTTAGCGATCACGTGGGGCGTGCTGACAGCGTGCCTCACGTAATCACTGAGGCCCAATCACAGGCCTCAGTGGTGACGTCCACAACGTGTGACGTCAGCCGCAGAGAAGAAGAAGCCAGCGCCGGCGGGGATAACGGAGCAGCGCGAGGAGGCCCAGGAGAGGTAAGACAAGGTGAGTATAACTGTTTGTTATTTTCCCTTACCTCCCCCGGGCCTTCGATTATTATACTCTCGGGTCTGAAGAGACCCCAGAATATAATATAATAATAGCACTGTAGGGCCCCTGTGGAGCATTATACTGGAGGGTCCCTCTAGATAGCATATTATACTGTTTGGGGCCACTGTGGAGCATTATACTGGGGAAGGGGCCCTCTGGATAGTATATTATATTCTGTGGGTCCTCTGTGGAAAATTATAATGTGGGGGGGGGCTCTGGAGATAATGTTATATTATGTGGGGCCACTTTGGAGCATTATGCTCTCCAGAGGGGCCCCCCAGTATAATGCTCGACAGTGACCCCACACAGTTTAATATGCTCTCCAGAGGGGCCCCCAGTATAATGCTCCAAAGTGGCCCCACAGAATATAACATGCTCTCCAGAGCCCCCCACTTTATAATACTCCATAGAGGCCCCACACAATATAACATGTTCTCCAGTGGGCCCCCTCCCCAGTATAATGCTCCACAGTGGCCCCACACAGTATAATATTCTCTCCAGAGACCCCCCCAGTATAATGCTCCACGGTTTCCCCACACAGTATAATATGCTCTCCAGAGGGGCCCCCCAGTATATTATACTGTGTGGGGCCACTGTGGAGCATTATACTGGGGGGGGCTCTGGAGAGCATGTTATACTGTTTTGGGCCACTGTGGAGCATTATACTGGGGGGGCCTCTGGAGAGCATATTATACTGTTTTGGGCCACTGTGGTGTATTATACTGGGGAAACCTCTCTGGGCAGTATATTATACTGTGTGGAGGCCATTTCTGGAGCATGTTATACTGAGTGGGGTCACTGTGGAGCATTATTCTGGGGGGGCCATCAGCAGAGCATATTATATTGCGTGGCGCCACTGTGGGGCATTATTCGGGGGGGACTAATGAGCATTATACTAGGGGGCCCACTGGGGAGCATATTATACTGCGTGGGGCCTACTGTGGAACATTATACTGGGGGGACGCTCTCGGGAGCATAATATATTGCGTGGGGCCACTGTGGAGCAAAATACCTCCATGGAGGGGGCACTGTGGAGCATTATACTAGCGGGGCCCTCTGGGGAGCATATTATACTATGGGCCACTGTGGAGCTTTATACTGGGGGAAGGGACAGTGTGGGGAGCCTGTTATACTGTGTGGGGCCACTGTGGTGTGTATTATATTGTGTGGGGCTTTTCGAGAGCATATGATACTCTGTGGGGCCATTGTAGAGCATTATACTGGGGGGGACTGTGGGGAACATATTATACTGTGGGGGACCACTGTGCAGTATTATACTGGGGGAACCCCTCTGGGGAATATATTATACTGTGTGGAGGTCATTATGGAGCATGTTATACTGTGTTAGGCCACTGGAGCATTATACTGTGGGGGCATTGTGGGGTGCATATTATACGGTATGGAGCATATTATATTGTGTGGGGCTGCTGGGGAGCATATTGCACTGTCTGGGGCCACTAAGGGGTAGTATACTGTGTGGGCCACTGTGTAGTATTATATTGTGTGGAGCCTTACACACCATGTGGGGCCACTATGGGGGGCTCAGGGGAGCATTTTATACTGTGTGGGGTCACTGTGGAGCATTATATACCATGTGGGGAAACTGGAGGGCTCAGGAGAGCATTTTATACTGTGGAGCATTATATACCATGTGGAGCATTATACTGTGGGGGGGGGCTCACAATTCCTGCTGGCAGCCCTGTGTGCTATGTCTGCATCACAGCTCCCTCACTATAATCTTGCACATACGTGTAGTGCCCCATGGCCATGTCATTCCCCATACAGTACTGCGCATGAGCTGGCCATGGCGTTATTGTGGCCTGCACAGTACTATAGGGGCTGACTATACTGGGAACATACTCAGTAACACCAGATAGTCAGCACATATGTAAGACTTCAGTGAAGGAGCCGGGGTGTAGGCTATTAGCAGGAAGCTGTTGGGTGGGGCGCCACAACAATTCCTCTGGTGGGCCTAAGGCCCTTCAGTCCGACACTGTATAACGGAGAACTATTATATAAGGGTGGGTTACTATATATAATTGGGAAACTTAAGTATGAGGGGGCTATTATAAGGGGGAACTATTATTTATAAGATGGGCTATTATTTATAAGGGGGGAACTATTATATATAAGGCATCCATTATAAGGGGGAGCTATTATTTATAAGAGGGGAACTTTTTATAAGGGGGGTATAATTGTTAAGTGTGCTTATTTATAAAGGGAGCTATTAGTGATAATGGGGACTATTATTTATAAGGGTAACTATTATTTATGAGGGGGCTATTATTTATAAGGGAGCAGTATTATTTTTACGGGGTGACTGTTACTGATAAGGGGGAATATTACTGATACAGGGCACTATTTATCATTTATAAGGGAGCTATTACTGGTAAAAGGTGTAATATTTATAAGGAGGCGCGATAATAACTGATGACTGGGTGCAAAAATCTAATAGGTGGTACAAAGGTGCTCATTTGAATTGTGTATGGTAAAATGGAGCTTGTTATTACTTTTTTGTTGGCAGAAAGGAAGCTTTATTATAGGGCTTGCCACTGCAAGACGATGGTGTTGTTTGCATATCAGCATTTGGGGCCCCGCTTTTAATTTTGCTCAGGGCCCCACTTTGTCTAAAACCGGCCCTGACCACAATGTCTGTAAAAGCGCTGTGGAATATGATGGCGCTATACAAATAAGCAAAATAAATAAAATATGGGACAGACTTTTGTAGGTTTATGTACAACCAACCAACAGCATACTAAAATCTAAAGTCTAAAATCTTAAGTGTATGGCCAGCTTCAGGATAAATCAGAGTGCCACATATGTCTTTTCAGGACAATCAGGCACTTTAAACATTTTTTGTGCAGTTTTGGCTACTAGGAGTATTGACTTGTAGCTGCATAATGTTGCCTTTACAGAGGGCAGCATAGTAACATGACAGATCCTCTTTAATAAATGCATTTTTTTTTCATTATTGATGTAGTCCCTGATCGCTTTTCAATATCTATTACAGGATATATTCAACTGAACTACCATCTACAATTACTACTGCTAATATATGCAATTGCTTCAGCAAATGTAATGTTAGAAGATTTCACGTGACAACTATTTATTTAAGTAATAAAAGCTTAGATCAGTTCCATTTCTAAATCTAATACTGAGCGTGTCTGGCAGCGAGCATCCGCACGAGTGTCTGTGTTTTACAAATCTAAATAAATATCAATTAATAAATACATTTTACAGTTACAATAATCTTGTCATAACAGCTCTCAGCAGGATATCAAATTAAAGATTGTGTAACCAAATGGTAAATATAAAGCAGTATAAATAAAAATATTTGCGTGTAAAGTACTGTACAGTAAACTGTATAGTTCTGATTTTTTTAGAATTCTTGTAACTCCACAGTCTTTCCCACTTGACATGACTTGCAGGCCGGGTCCTCCAGCTTTACAATTTATGTAGCAGCAGGAAGTTAGGGTTGGTATTTTTCTGCATTTTCTCCTTGCAGGCTAGGTTTACACTGCACTTTTTAAATTAAAAACTGCATCCAGTTTTTGATTGCAGTAATAAGTAAGACATGTTACTCTGCATTTTACCTATATGATAACAGTCATTAAATTGAGTGTTATTGGCATAGTAGAAATGTGGTAGTCATAAAAGCATAAATGCAATTCAAAAATACATGTTGTTATTCTAGCTATTTTTTGCCCTCACCTCAGGCTTTCACTTCAAATAACCTTTCCTAATTTACAATCCCTACTACACACACACAAAGACACTTTTTATGATTTACCCGGTAAATTACTGGTGTCTGGCATTTTTGATCATCTGGTTCCTTGTTGGTCTCAATTTGCTCTATACGCTTCAGTGAGGAAGATATAATATTAAAGAACCTACTGTCTTTGATGAATCAGGTGTCATCTTAAAAAGACACCCGATCCACCCTATCAAAGCAAAATGTAGCAGAATTCTCATGGGTCTTGAACTTGGGGTGTATACCAACTGGACGTGGTGGCCAGCTCTACACTTCTTCCTGGGTTAAACAGGTGTCACTTACTGTAAAGTTTACTTAGTCACTGCATTTCACCTGACATATTTTCCTGTCTATAGAGGAACAAAAAAATGTTCAATTTGCTTTCTCCTCATGACCCTTCATATTACCCCCGCATTGTATTTGAAAGGGCAAACAAATTAAATTTTTACCTTTTTACTATTTATATAACCGAAGAATACTTTGTGGATTGTTTTACTCTCTTTGACAATGATTTCCACTTTATTCAGCTTTGCTGCTTTATAGGCTAAGCCAAATGCAACAAAAAAAATGCTGAGTTTTTCATTGCATTTTCGCTGAGTTTTTCTCTGCAGACTTTCTGCCCTTAGTATACCTATAGGGAAGGCGCTAGCCTTTCCACAGGTATAACTGACATACTGAGATTTTCAAAAACGTGGGGGTTTTTGAAAACGCAGCTTTTCCGCAGCAGATTTTTTTTCTGAAATGTGTGGATGGGATTTGCAAGAATCTCATTCACTTTGCAGGTACTGTAAAGCGCACCATTTTTTTCCTGCAACGTTTCTGCTGCAGCAAAATGCTGCATTTTCACGTGGGGCTTCAGCCTTGGGCTAAGGCCCCACATTGTTGAAACGCAGCGTTTTTTTGCTGTGGTTTTTTAAGCCAAAGTGAGGAGTGGATTAAACAGAAGGGAAGTATCTACATGCTTAATTTTATATTTTCTATTCCTTTTCAAGCCACTCCTGACTTTGACTAAAAAATCCGCAGCATGTCTGCAACAAAAAATGCTGTGTTTCCATAATTTAGGGCCTTAGGCTTAATCTGTACTAAAAACTACTCTGTCATTTTTTGTGCTTTTTCACTGCACTGCTGTTTAACCACTTCCGGACTGCCCATTGGGTTTTTACGTCCGGAAGGTGGTTGCCTTGTTCTGCAAGTACATACTGGTACGTCCAAGCAGATTTCAGCAGCTGTACGAAATCGTGCAGCTGCTGAAACAGGGAGCCAGCTGTAACTTCAGCCGGAGCTCCCAGAGAGAAGACAGGTTAGGTTTATTACCTTCCCTGCCTTCCCGATTGCTGTGTATACAGCGCTCAATGAATGCTGTATACACTGTGCTCAATAAGCGCTGTATACACCGCTATGGGCGCTGCCATGATGCGGCTCCCCTCTGACACGTGATCTGCCGGGATCAGAGTATGTTAGAGCTGCTGGGACCTACAGGACCCAGATCAGCTCTATAGTAATGGGCAGGAGGTTATATTCCTCCTGCATTTGGGACTAAATGTACCAGCCCCAGTTACAGTTGAAATCAGCCTCCCCCCCCCCCCAAAAAAAAAAAAAAAAAAAAAAGCGATCAGTCTATTATGACCATATGGGGACATAATGTAAAAAAAAAAAAAAAAAAGCAAATAAAATAATTTAAAAAATAAAGTAATATGTCAAAAACACGCCCTTATTACAGGTTCTAGCCCCACCCCTGACGACACCGTACCAAATAAAAATTAACGGAGAGTATAAACTATTTTAAAAAGTTTTTTAGTAGCACTTGGTGTTATTAAAAAAAAAAATGAAAAGTGGGGCGTGCAATATTATTCGGCCCCTTTACTTTCAGTGCAGCAAACTCACTCCAGAAGTTCAGTGAGGATCTCTGAATGATCCAATGTTGTCCTAAATGACTGATGATGATAAATATAATCCACCTGTGTGTAATCAAGTCTCCGTATAAATGCACCTGCTTTATGATAGTCTCAGGGTTCTGTTTAAAGCGCAGAGAGCATCATAAAGACCAAGGAACACACCAGGCAGGTCCGTGATACTGTTGTGGAGAAGTTTAAAGCCGGATTTGGATACAAAAAGATTTCCCAAACTTTAAACATCCCAAGGAGCACTGTGCAAGTGATCATATTGAAATGGAAGGAGTATCAGACCACTGCAAATCTACCAAGACCCGGCCGTCCCTCTAAACTTTAATCTCAAACAAGGAGAAGACTGATCAGAGATGCAGCCAAAAGGCCCATGATCGCTCTGGATGAACTGCAGAGATCTATAGCTGAGGTGGGAGAGTCTGTCCATAGGACAACAATCAGTCGTACACTGCACAAATCTGGCCTTTATGGAAGAGTGGCAAGAAGAAAGCCATTTCTCAAAGATATCCATAAAAAGTCTTGTTTAAAGTTTGCCACAAGCCACCTGGGAGACACACCAAACATGTGGAAGAAGGTGCTCTGGTCAGATGAAACCAAAATCAAACTTTTTGGCCACAATGCAAAACGATATGTTTGGTGTAAAAGCAACACAGCTCATCACCCTGAACACACCATCCCCACTGTCAAACATGGTGGTGGCAGCATCATGGTTTGGGGCTGTTTTTCTTCAGCAGGGACAGGGAAGATGGTTAAAATTGATTGGAAGATGGATGGAGCCAAATACAGGTCCATTCTGGAAGAAAACCTGTTGGAGTCTGCAAAAGACCTGAGACTGGGACGGAGATTTATCTTCCAACAAGACAATGATCCCAAACATAAAGCAAAATCTACAATGGAATGGTTCACAAATAAACGTATCCAGGTGTTAGAATGGCCAAGTCAAAGTCCAGTCTTGAATCCAATCGAGAATCTGTGGAAAGAGCTGAAAACTGCTGTTCACAAACGCTCTCCATCCAACCTCACTGAGCTCGAGCTGTTTCCCAAGGAAGAATGGGCAAGAATTTCAGTCTCTCGATGTGCAAAACTGATAGAGACATACCCCAAGCTGTAATCACAGCAAAAGGTGGCGCTACAAAGTATTAACTTAAGGAGGCCGAATAATTTGGCACACCCCACTTTTCAGTTTTTTATTTTTTACAAAAGTTTAAAATATCCAATAAATTTCATTCCACTTCATGATTGTGTCCCACTTGTTGTTGATTCTTCACCAAAAAAAATTTAAATTTTATATCCTTAAGTTTGAAGCCTGAAATGTGGCAAAAGGTTGAAAAGTTCAAGGGGGCTGAATACTTTCGCAAGGCACTATGTATTTCTCTCTTCTGCTCAATGTCTTTGGTTCAAAAAAACACAGCACAATCTGCAACAAAAAAGCTGCGTTCCCGCAACATGGGCCTTTGCCTTACAGTCATATTTATCCCCAGGGGTTTTCTTCTGTTGTTAACCCATTAACCCTTACAAAGGAGAAAACTTTTACAATGAAAATGAAAGATGCTTTAAAAGTATTCCATTTAGTATATGTACTCTTACTTTTAAGGATGTTGTCACAGTTAAGGAAGTTAAGGGCATCTCTAAGCTGGTCAAACTTCACCTTCCTGAAGTTCAGTGTTTTTGTGGCTCTCCAACCAAACACCCTATTGAAACACAAATGGAAACTAATTATATTATAGTCAATACTTCCTATGTGCTTTTCAGGTGCTGTTAATATTGGTTCCTGCACCAATTGAGAAATTATCTTTAGTCATTGACAAAAGCTTGTTTCTTTTTATGTAATTCACAGGTTTCAGGTCCCCAGTTTATTTTCTATGTGGCTCAATGTTGCCTTAGCAACTACAGTGGGTACAGAACGTATTCAGACCCCTTTACATTTTTCACTCTTTGTTTCATTGCAGCCATTTGCTAAAAGCAAGAAAGTTCATTTTATTTCTCATTAAATGTACACTAAGCACCCCATCTTGACAGAAAAAAAAACAGAAATGTAGATATTTTTGCAAATGTATTAAAAAACAAAAACTGGAATATCACATGGTCATAAGTATTCAGACCCTTTGCTGTGACACTCATATTTAACTCACATGCTGTCAATTTCCTTCTGATCCTCCTTGAGATGGTTCTACTCCTTCATTGGAGTCCAGTTGTGTTTAATTAAACTGATTGGACTTAATTAGGAAAGGCACACACCTGTCTATATAAGACCTCATAGCACACAGTGCATGTCAGAGCAAATGAGAATCATGAGGTCAAAGGAACTGCCCAAGGAGCTCAAAGACAGAATTGTGGCAAGGCACAGATCTGACCAAAGTTACAAAAGAATTTCTGCAGCACTCAAGGTTCCTATGAGCATAGTGGCCTCCATAATCCTTAAATGGAAGTTTGGGACGACCAGAGTTCTTCCTAGATCTGGCCATCCAGCCAAACTGAGCAATCATGGGAGAAGAGCCTTGGTGAGAGAGGTAAAGAAGAACCCAAAGATCACTGTGGTTGAGCTCTGGAGATGCAGTAGGGAGATGGGAGAAAGTTCCACAAAGTCAACTATCACTGCAGTCCTCCACCGGTTGGGGGGTTTATGGCAGAGTGGCCCGAAGGAAGCCTCTCCTCAGTGCAAGACATATGAAAGCCCGCATAGAGTTTGCCAAAAAACACATGAAGGACTCCAAGACTATGAGAAATAAGATTCTGTGGTCTGATGAGACGAAGATTGAACTTTCTGGCTTTAATTCTAAGCGGTAAGTGTGGCACTGCTCATCACCTACCCAATACAATCCCAACAGTGAAACATGGTGGTGGCAGCATTATGCTATGGGGGTGTTTTTCAGCTGCAGGGACAGGACGACTGGTTGCAATTGAAGGAAAGATGAATGCAGCCAAGTACAGAGATATCCTGGAAGAAAACCTCTTCCAGAGTGCTCTGGACCTCAGACTGGGCCAAAGGTTCACCTTCCAACAAGACAATGACCCTAAGCACACAGCTAAAATAACAAAGGAGTGGCTTTGGAACAACTCTGTGACCATTCTTGACTGGTCTAGCCAGAGCCCTGACCTCAACCCAATTGAGCATCTCTGGAGAGACCTGAAAATGGCTGTCCACCAATGTTCACAATCCAACCTGACGGAACTGGAGAGGATCTGCAAGGAAGAATGGCAGAGGATCCCCAAATCCAGATGTGAAAAACTTGTTGCATCATTCCCAAGAAGACTCATGGCTGTACTAGCTCAAAAGGGTACTTCTACTCAATACTGAGCAAAGGGTCTGAATACTTATGACCATGTGATCTGTCAGTTTTTTCTTTTTTAATAAATTTGCAAAAATATCTACATTTCTGTTTTCTTCTGTCAAGATGGGGTGCTGAGTTTACATTAACTTTCTTGCTTTTAGCAAATGGCTACAATGAAACAAAGAGTGAAAAATTTAAAGGGTTCTGAATACTTTCCGTACCCACTGTATGTTGGAAAGGCTTTCAATAGAGGGGCATGGCAGGTCACTCTTGGTGGCATTGCCCACAGTTACAGCCATTTTGGCTAACGTGTGTATAATGAGGTTCTGTAGCAGGAGAAATGTGCTTAATGACAATTTATGTATCTGCTGAAATTTGTATTATGTGATTCTGTGGCAGTTGAGTTGTGTATTATGTTTAATGAGGTTCTGCAAGAGATGTGAATTTTGATGCCCTGTTGCAGGCGAGGGTGTATTATGATGTTGCAGCTAAGTTGTGTCAATGCAGCTTCTGAACTTAGCTGACTCGGTTTCTCTCCCAACCCGCACACTACAGCCAACTGCACTTTTTATAATGAAGGAGTGTCTCTCTTTTGTAGCAATAGCTCATAAGCATTCAAAGCATGTTTACTGTTGCAGTATGTAAGGTGGTAGGAGCCTTAACCAGGATTGGCATTTGTAGCTGTTATGAATGCTTACTTGTGCTTTGTGCATCTGATTCTGAATTTTATGAAGTGTACTTTAATGAATTTGCTGATGACTTCTTGTACTGTATGATATAACACTGTCACTTTAATTGTGTGCTGCTGCTGAGACATTGCGTCTATCTTGCTTTGGTGTCTTCTGGAGAAAAGGCAGCACAATGGTTCTCAAAAATAGGCAAAATCAGTTTGCGCCCAATGGCTGTTCAGCAGGCAGTGTACCTCTGGCACCACTCGCTGTACAATCTCCGTGCTGTTGGTGTAGCTGAATACATTTTGGTCCTGCCTCTAGTTCTAATAAGAACATAACATGACTGTGGATCTCCCTTGAATCTACTTGAAGACCTAGATCCCAGTGATTTTTGCAGTGTAGGGTTCCATGTAAAGAGGTCACTCACGGATGAGTTCTCACAATTTTATCAAAATATGCACGAAGTTCCTCATGTTCATGTATTTATATATACAGTAGAAATAGCAGTGATGTTCTTAGCACTACCAGAGTGATGTTGCAACTTTTTAGATTTGCATTTATACTGCAGCCTTCGCATGAACAGAATCGTATAGTTGGCAGTGCCAACTAATTTTATTTGTTTGAAAGGCATTCCTATTCTGATGCTAGAGCTAAACAAGAGCTTTAAATCACAACCAACTTGCTTTATTCACAACAGTACATGTCAGTACTTCTCTGTACATGTCCTGCATGTTCCTGGGGCAGTTTCTGTATGAGACTCTATCTAGTGTGTGTAGTGTATGGCAGCTAGCCTCCACCTATGATCTCATAATGAAATGTAAATTACAAATATAGTATGCAGAAATGGAACTGCTGAAATCTGCAAAAGTATACAAAATTGCTAAATTTTTAGATGGTTGTGGAAAAATTGTTAAGTATGCTTAAATTGTTAAAGGGGTTTTCCAGCCCTAAATGCATATTTCAATTTCATAGTGACGACGTATCCAAACTAGATGCACCACATTGTGCCTAAGATGTGCCACATTGCACCACGTTAACGCCGGCGTCTAGTCCTAACCACATTAGCAAATCTGTGCCATGTTTAGAAAATTACTCTGTATGCCCCCCCTATTAAAGACTTGTCATGTCCTATAACTATATCATGTACTATAACTGATGGCATGTATTTACAGACTTTGTTTCATTTATACTAAGGTTATTTTACTTTTCTTCTAATCTTTCCTGTTTGGCTGCAGTCAGTGCTGTACAGTTCACAGCCCAAAGCTAGTAAACTGTCAAGTGGGTGGTCGCCCCGCTCAGTATATAAGGCAAATCATTCTCAGTTACTGACATGGCAGTGAAGTCTGGCTATGTGAAAGCTCACTAGTATCCATGACCAAAATTAACATCACCAATTGCAACCGGAAGAGGGAGGGAAGAAAAAGAAAAATTGCTCTGGTATTGATAAAGCAGCACCTTGTGATGATAAATTGGCAGTTTCAGATCTGTGAGGCTAAGGCCCCATGTTGCAGATATGCAGTGTAACAAATGCTTAATTTTACAGTACCAGAAAAGTGAATAAGAATTAATTAATTCCATTTCATCTTAACTTTAGCTGTAGAATTGCGAGTATTTTCCCTAAATATTTAATAGGAAAGAAAAAATGCAGAGAAAAATGCTACAGAATAAAATGCTATGTGTTTTAGCTGTGTTTTTCTCTGCAGTGTTTTATAGCTGCGTTTTGCTGTGTGGGACCTTAGCCTATTCCCACCACAGACATTTACGGTATATCCACAGGATATGCCATAAATGTCTGATAGATGTTGTTCCTACCTCTGGATCCTACACCTGTTTAGCATTTCTTAATAAAGTAAACAGCTTTGATACTATTTAAATATTTCGTACTAATATGGACCAATATTTTATTGCAAAGAAGTAGAAAAGGAAATATATTTTTACATTTCTGCATGAAACAGATCAAAATGTCAAAGTCTATCTGGCGGCCAGTCAGATGTTAGCTCTTATGATTTGAAGCATCACACATATCAGGAATAACAGCAGTGGAGCAAATTGGTGAGAAATGAACAAGATGCAACAAGTGCCGCCACGCTGAGCTTCCTATAACATTAACTTTTTCCACAACTCTTATTTCATTGTAACAACTGCACAGCTTTGGGTAATTGTTGCTGATTTACTAAAATACATCATTTTCAGGTTTCAAAGTGGGAACAATCTTATTGAAGGAATAGAAATATACTTATAAGTTGCACCACATGGTTTCAGAACAACATGCATTAGTCCCATCACAAGGAACTTGACAATTTTATTGTTTGAAAATTGCTCACCCTGTGGGTATATGTTTTTCTGCACTAAATGTCAGAAATTGTAGATGATATAAGTGGTTCCGTTTAGTCTTGGGCTTTCTAGAGTGCTAGAAAAAACTAGCTATATATTCAGCAAATAGTTTCTTTTGAGTATGTTATGAATTTTTTCAGTGTTCTTTACACTATTGAATATTACTGAGACATAACACATACTAAAGTAACTTGGAATGAAGATGAAAGGTAGATATTTGTGGTAGTGACCTTACTACTTCGTAGTGCAGAGCCATAGCTGATCTGTGTGCATGAGCATACACAGATAACATAGTACCCCATAGCAAAATTTGACCAATCTCTTTCCCCACCTGGTGAGATTCGGGCAAGTTTACCACAAAAACGTGGGACAGATACTTTATAAATAGGGCATTCGTTTGCACTAAACTCCCCCTAGTGGAGTGAAAAATGGAACTATGCTGTAAATATACTGTATGATGGTAAACAGAAGTTCAGCACTGGGCCCCAAACATTATGACATACACTACATTGTAACCTATTGCTGAAAGCATTCTTTTGGTTTCCACCAAACCCAAAACAGGTGTAACCAAATTGTTGAACAACTTTAGATTTTCTAAAAGTATTTCTGCCATTAATAAGTTTTGTATTATACTTTAATAACACATTTTGGCTTTTTTTCTGTGAAATCATGTGCTTGTTTATTCTTGATTTTGTTTCTGTATTGAGACGTTTACAGTGATTCTCACTGTAGTATGGGTGTATGGCCTATATATAATGCAGAAAATCTTAGAGGAGGTTACTGAAAAAACTGTTATATCTCAGGCACTATAATACCTAGAAAAGTTCTTTGTGTGTCATATGAAAGATGAGATTCTCAACTAGATCATGATCCTAGCCATAACATGGAGGAATCACCAGTTGAGAACACAGTTGGGTGAGCACAGCACAAAACCCCCCCACAAAAAAGTTGTATTTTTTTTAGATTAGCACAGGCTGTAAGACTGTATACTGAGTGAAGAACAAAAAAATGCTTAAATAGCAGAGATTTTTTTCAGATTAGCATAGGCGGAATCAGCCTTTTGCTGTTTAGAAGTTTCTATGCATTTAATGAAAAAAATAAACTCTTTCCCAAAAAAAAAAAAAAAAAAACTCTTAACAAAAGATTCTTCACTAACAGGACTGACAGTCAGTAAAAACTATGTTTAAACACTCTGTATACAGATGAAACTGCTCTATTGCCCAATAGACCAAAAAAAGATTATTGACAATGAAAAGGTTAACTGTCCTTTGTTTGTATTAGTGCAGAATGCTGCTGTCAGGCTCACAACTACAGCACAAATATTTTTCCTCATTCCTATGATTTCTATCACTATCTGCCTGTAATTGATTAAATCTGACTAAACTATTCCTAAGTTTATTTAGCTCTATTACTTGTAATTTGTAAGCTTCTCAGAACTCAGTGTTTTTATCTCCACAGTGAGATGAATCACAGATCCATCAGTACATCCACAATCCCTGCAATACCTCGTGATCATACTTACAGCATCTTTATATAGTGTATATAACATCAGCACTACAAGTTGACTATTGGCAGCTGGTAAGACTGTCAGCTGATGTCAGGTGGCACCAGAATGTCACAGTGACTTGCAAACAGCCATTTGAGGGGGCACACTGCTGCGTTAGATGTAAGTATATTGCACATTTGGAAGCCCAAATCCTGGATCTAAATGAGCATATTGCAAGACCAGACAGGTTAGTCCTGAACTGGCACACCTAATAGGTTTGCTAAGTTGGCAAATGAGTGGAATGTTATTACAGAGGTAACATTGCCACAGCAAGACACTTCCTCTGACAGCCAGGAGAATGTCTGCTCCAGTAAGAAGGGGAATAGGAGTGCAGGACAGCCCACGTGCTGGTAGAGGAGTACTCAATTATTATGGGTAATTACAGGGTAATCTATCACAAAGACAAGTATTGTTGAACAGTGTACTTTCCTCGTGCTCAAGTTCGACACTTTGCAGATCGGTTAATAGATTTCTGGTAGGGATTGGTGAGGATCCAGCAGTCATGGTGCACATTGACCAAAATTAAAAAGCTAGTGGCAGGTGGAAGATCCTTAAAAATTATTTCAGGTACCTAGGTTGCAAGCTGAAGGCAAGGACCTCAAATGTGGTATTTTCTGAAAATACTACCTATACCACCGTCACAACAAGAGAGGCAGTGAGAGATTAAGGAGGTGTTATGTTTGGCCCCGAACCAAATGAAACATAAACAAGCATACATAATAAACTGGTTTATTAAAGAAACACAAAACAAATAAAGGGCAGACAAAATAACTGAGAAAGTAAAACAGGGTAGGCAGGAGAAAATAATAATAGAAATCGCCCTGCGATCCGCCCTGACTAATCCTGCCTGACGCCAGAGTTTTCCTCTGAAAAGAGGACACCTCACAGGAACCTTACTAGAATCCCTGTGAGCTGGCCCTGAAATTAAACACACTATAAACCAGCAGTCCCCTGCACTGACCACCCAACAGCTAAATCCAGGAATCCACATAAACAGTGAATTGCATACCAAACCAGAGAACCAGGCCTCACAGCACAGGTATGGCTGGACACACAAGTATAACCAGCAGTGTGAAATAGTGAAGCCCTAGTTTATATAGCACCACAGAGGGTGTGGCAGAGGCATCGGGAAAAACCCCTCCCCAAGGCAGAAAGTACAGACAGACAAGATTTAACCCCTGCCCGTCTGGACCAACTACCTAACAGGAGGTAAACAAGTGGCCTAAGAATTGGTGCAGGAAGAAGTTATTTTGGTTGTTCTAGAACTGGGCCAATTTTGCGGTGGGCTCCAGGTTCTATTGTGCAGATGTGCTGCACCTCAATGGGGAGGATGCAGCAGTGCTGGGGAGAATATGATATGGTGGGGAAAAGTAAGAAATGGCTGGACTCTAGCTATGACTAGGTTGGAAATATGCAGGGGTAGAGTCTGTTTAGAAAAGAGCATACCAATAGGAAAAAGGGGAGGGGTTTGTTGTGCATAAAATCCTGCCTTAGGCTGGGTCCCCATGTTGCAAAAACACAGCTGCGTTGGAAACGCCACAGCAAAAACCACTGCATTTTACATTACTTGCAAAGTAGTGTGATTCTGGCTAATCCTATCCACACATTGCAGAAAAAGATCTGCAGTGGAAATGCAATTTCAAAAACGTTATTTAACGATATTAAGCATGTTAATTATAACTATGGAAACGCTTGCATTTTCCATATAGATATAATAGAGACAGAAAGTCTGCAGAGGAAAACTTTATTCTGTGAAAAATGCTGCGGAAAAAAACACAATGCTTTTTTGGCTGCAACTCGCTACGTGGGGGCTTAGCCCTAAGCTGGTCCTATGTGATGACATTTACAGTAAGAGGAAAATGAATATGTGGAGTCCTCATGGGTGAAATAAGGGGAGGAATAAAGATTAATAATGGGGACTTTAAAAGAGAAAATCTACTAACAAGATAAGCAGATGAGACTGCAAAGCATAATAAAGTCATTATTATGGGGGATTTCAACTACCTAGACATCAACTGGTAGGTAGAAACCTGCAGGTCCGTCAATGGTTAGGCAGGGTTCACACTACCGTTGGAGTCCATTATGAAGGTGTCCGTTAAAAAAAAATAAACGGACACCTATCATAACGGACCCTAACTGATGAGCATCAGGTAGTGTCCGTTTTTTAATGTCACATACCGCTAGAAAGCCGACAGCGCGCTGAATTCAGCTCACTGCTGGCTTTCCCGGTATGTGCCCCGGGGCTGGAGATATCGGCATGTTTTACTTTGCTTACTGTTTGAAGGGCGCTGTGAGGAACTCTCTCCCTGACACTTCTCGTTCGTCCATAGCGCTGTACTGAGGGGGCGTTCCTCACAGCTCAGCGTCATCGCCGGGCAGTAAGGAATGCCCCCTCTGACAGTACAGGGCTATAGACCAGTACAGAGAGAGGGGGCATTCCTTACAGGCCAGTGATGACGCTCAGCTGTGAGGAACGCCCCTTCATACAGCGCTATGAAGGAACAGAAGTGTCAGGGAGGGAGTTCTTCTGACAGTACCCGGCTATAGACGAGAACAGAGAGAGGGGGCGTTCCTCACAGCCCAGCGATGACGCTCAAGCTGTGAGGAACGCCCCCTCAGTACAAGTCTCTGAACAAAGAGAAGTGTCAGGGAGTTCCTCGCAGCGCCCTTCTAACAGTAAAACATTACACCGCCGATATCTCCAGCCCCGGGGCACATACCAGGAAAGCCGGCAGTGCGCTGAATTCAGCGCGCTGTCGGCTTTCTAGCGGTATGTAAAACCGCATGTTCCTGAGGACACGAAATGTCCTCTAACACTGCTAGTTTTTTTTTGTTTGTTTGTTTGTTTCTCCTTTCTGAGCATGCGCAGGGAAAGTAAACGGACATAAAATAACGGACAGTAACTGATGGCTATCAGTTATTGTCCGTTATAAGTCCGTTACCCATAGACTTCAATGTTAAAAAAATAACGGACACTTGCTGTCCGTCAAGAATCCGTTTTTTTCAAACGGACAAAAAGTCCTGCATGTAGGATTTTTTGTCCGTGAAAAAATAACGGACTTCTGACGGATTTGGTGTAAACGGACACTAACGGATACTAACGGACACAATATAAAAACCCATTGAAATGAATGGAAATTTTAACGGATTTCTGACGGTTCAACTAGTGTCCGTAGCTAAAATCTTGTAACGGACAATAGCCACGGACACTACTGACGGACACCAACGGTAGTGTGAACGCTCCCTAACAGTTTTTTATTTTGTCAGTAATAAAATACAATTACCTTTCACAACTAGTGCAGGACCTCACAAGTGGTGAGGCACTTTTAGGTTAAGGCCCCACGTTGCAGAAATGCAGCTTTTTTTTTCTTGCACATTTTATTGCAGTTTTTTGAGCCAAAGCCAGGAGTGGATTGAGCAGAAGGTAGAAGTATTAAAACTTAATTTATATTTCCCATTCCTTTTGCAGCCATTGTTGACTCAAAAAACCGCAACAAAATCTGCAACAAAAAAAACTGTGTTTCTGCAAACCAATTTTCACCAGCTGAGGGAGGAGTATAGCAGCATAAACTAGGACAATATCTTCAAAGTGAAGGCAACACAAGGTAAGTGGGACATTTTCAAAAACATTCTAAATCGGGCCAGTGAAAAACATATACCTTATGGGAATAAGCGGACTAGAAATCATAGTAAACTAATGTAGCTAGCAGTAAGGAGTGCAGCTTTTTTTGTTGCAGATTTTGCTGTGGTTTTTTGAGCCAAAGCCAGGAGTGGATTTAGCAGCAGGTAGAAGAATAAGAACTTTCTATAGATTTCCCATTCCTTTTGTAGCCATTCTTGGCTTTGGCTCAAAAAACCGCAGCAAAATCTGCAACAAAAAAAGCTACATTTCTGCAACGTGGGGCCGTAGCCTTAAAGTACTAAAACAAGACACACCATTAAAAAAATTATAAAGGGAAAAAATTGCGTAAAAGAAACAAAGGAGGCAAAGATCAAGGCAGAGAGAGTAATTGCAAAGGAAAGTAAAAATAATCCAAAATTATTCTTCAATTACATAAATAATAAGAAAGTATAAACTGACAATGTGGGCCTTCACAAAAATAATTAGGGTGTAATGGTGGAGGAGGATGAGGAAAAGGCAAATCTATGAAATGCCTTCTTCTCTACTATACACACGTGGACAATATTGTTGGTACCCCTCGTTTAATGAAAGAAAAACCCACAATGGTCACATAAATAAATTAAATCTGACAAAAGTAATTTGCCAAACTACATGTTGACAAGCCACAAAGCTTCTGGGAGAATGTCCTATGGACAGATGAGACAAAAATCAAAATTTTTGGCAAGGCACATCAGTTCTATGTTCACAGATGAAAAAATTCAGCATATCTTGAAAAGAACACTGTCCCTACTGTGAAACATGGAGGAGGCTCTGTTATGTTCTGGGGCTGTTTGCTGCATCTGGCACAGGATGTCTTGAATCTGTGCAGGGTACAATGAAATCTCAAGACTATCAAGGGATTCTAGAGAGAAATGTGCTGCCCAGTGTCAGAAAGCTTGGTCTCAGTCGCAAGTCATGGGTCTTGCAACAGGATAATGACCCAAAGCACACAGCTAAAAACACCCAAGAATGGCTAAGACGAAAACATTGGACTATTCTAAAGTGGCCTTCTATGAGCCCTGACCTAAATCCTATTGAGCATCTTTGGAAGGAGCTGAAACATGCCGTCTGGAAAAGGCACCCTTCAAACCCGAGACAACTGGAGCAGTTTGCTCATGAGGAGTGGGCCAAAATACCTGTTGAGAGATGCAGAAGTCTCATTGACAGTTACAGGAATCGTTTGACTGCAGTGATTGCCTCAAAAGGTTGTGCAAAAATATTAAGTTAAGGGTACCATCATTTCTGTCCAGCCCTGTTTCATGAGTTTTCTTTTTTTAAAAATTCTGTTGAAGCATGGTTGAAAAGCAATGTCTGACTTTCATTTGTTCATTTTCATAGAATTTTTATATATTATTACTTTTGTCATATTCAAGTTATTTCTGTGACCATTGTGGGTTTTTCTTTCATTAAACAAGGGGTACCAACAATTTTGTCCACGTGTGTATTTACACCAGAAAATCCAATGACCAAAAACATGATTAGGGTTAATGTAAATTCCCCATTAAATGTTACCTGTTTAAACCAGGAGAAAGTGCGACGGCGCCTTCAAATTACTAAAATAGACAAATTGCTGGGTCCAGATGGTATACACACCTGAGTTCTGAAGGAATTATGTACAGTGATGGACAGACCCTTATATCTAATATATAAGGATTCAGTATTGGCAGTCTGTTCTACAAATGAGTCTGGAAGCTATAAGCCAGATAAGATATTTGAAGGTTTTCTAGGAGTATGTTATCCTGGAGTATCTCAATGTAAATAATCTTATAACACCCAATCAGCCTGGGTTTATGAGGGATTGCTCCTGTCAGACTAATCTGATCAGCTTCTATGAAGAGGTCAGTCCTAGACTGGACATGGGTAATGTGGTAGATGTAGTATATCTGGACTTTTCAAAGGCTTTTGATACTGTACCACATAAAAGTTTGGCATACAAAAACTGAATGTTGGGACTGGGGGAAAATCTATGCACAACTCACAGTTAACAACTGATAGGAAACAGAGGGTGCTTGTTAATGGTAAATACTCGGACTGTATCACAGTCACCAGTGGAGTGCCACAGGGGTCCGTATTGGATTCTCTCATGTTTAATATGTTTATTAATGACCTGGTAGAGGGTTTACAGAGCAGGGTGTCCATATTTGCAGATGATACTAAACTCTGTGAGGTAATCAAAAATTAGGAGGATAGTAGAATATTACAGGGGGATCTAAGGAGGGTAGTGCAGCAGAGAAAATAAGAGAGGTTATACCACTATGTTTCCCAACTTAACCTTGATCAAAGTATGGTATCTTTCTCACTTTATGTATTCATAAAGAACTCTATGTCTGCTACACAATTTTTTCCAAGTCAACTGTATACCGCAATCATGGATGGACGCAATCAGTGTTCTAGGTATTCTGTGTAAAATCGCTGCAGTAAGTTGACCAGCTGCATGGACTCGGAATACACAATATATGTTCCCAGTCTGTGAATAGTAATGTGTATGCACTCTATTGAGCTAGAAGGCATTGGTATTAAAGGAGTATGTTTGCTTAGTAGCTCCCTTAATAAATACCAGGATCTGCTGTGATACTCCTGAGTGCCTAATCACTGCTGTCTGCTCAATACTAAGATGTAGCAATCATGGAGGTGTTACCCTTTCCATATATAAGCTAGCCCCATTTCCTATGCATTTCAACAATTAAATGTCTCATCCGGAGAGATTGGGATAGAAAATAAGGACGAGGAGCCGCTCCTGCATCTCTGTTCTCATTCGGCCATATGCCGCAGGCATACAGCTGGGATTTAAATAGGCTGTAACCCCTCCCCTTCCCTTTGAGTAGCGTGTAGGACATCCAATAGAAGTACAAGACCATCCTAGTAATGTGGCCGTCACACAGCAGCATTAAATTCACTCTCAGTGAATGGGGGCTATTCTTATGATCTACATTTGACAGTCTGTGGTCAAAATAATGGTCATTTCCTATTTTCTTCCACCCACAACGCTCTCATCATTATTTTCTTCCCTGAGGAAGCTTTTCTCTTCCTATGTCTGGCAAGGCACCCACCCATGTCTAGACTATCGTATGTTAACGCTTCCCAAAAAAATCAGGTGGTGTAGGGCAAGCAGACCCAGAGATTTACTACCATGCTAACCAATTTTCCAGAACTTTAGATTGGTTCAATAAGTTCTCTACTAAAATGTATGTATCAGTGGAGTAGTCTACTGTGGATATACCTTTGACCTCGGTCCTATGACTCCCCCAGAATATTGTTACACTGACATTAGCCAAGAACCCTGTTACTAGAGCAGTGTACAGCACATGGCAATGGACTAAACAGCTCCTTCCACTCTCTCCGGGCTTCTGTCCCCTAATGTGGGTTTGCCACTATACATTCCCTGACCTATCAGTCTCTTAGAGGTGCCTACCGGGAGCGCTGAAGTTGGAATCTCCTGACTGTCCTACCTCTTGGCTGGAAAAACTCCTCCTACAACGTCTTCCCCCTAAAAAAAAAAAACAACAAAAAAAAAAAAACCTTATCCCTAATCTATTACTAGAACATATGAAATCCCTTCCAAATTTCTTTAACACGTGGAAATCGGAGCTACAGATTTTTTTATCTCCTGAGGAAATTAAAGATGCTCTCAGCCGATATTTTGACCCTCTAGATGTGTCCGCCTACAAGAGTGTAGCTACAAATTGGCCATTACAGTAGGTGGTACAAGACTCCATCACTACTTTATAAATATTCCCCTGACAGCTCCCCTCTCTGCTGGCACTGTCATAAGCTTCCTGGCACTTACCTCCATATTTGGAGGATATGTGAAGGAACTCTGGATTACTGGATTACACTCCTGTGTTCGGGTTTCCGTTCGGGGGGGGAACCTAATCCGCTTAAAAAAGCAGTTACCCGCGGAAACCTGCAGACCCCTGGGGTCCGCCAGGTTTCCGCCCGAAAAGGGTGAAAAATGCAGAGAGAAAAGCGGTTCTTGCTGCGCTTTTCTCTCCTCATTTTTCAAGCGGAATGGGGGATGGAATCCCCCAACGGAGTTCAGACGCAGGTGTGAACCTAGCCTGAGTGATCTTACAGTGAAAAGTCAAGTAATAACAAAAGTAAAACAAAAATCCCCTTAGAAAATTTTTTATTATTTAAAAAAATAATAAAAAAATGACATATAATTGGTTCATATAAAAATAAAACATGTCCTGCACAATAAAAGGTGTCATAAACCTACACTGATGAACCAATAAAAAAAGTTAACTGCTGTTGGCTCTAAAAGCTAAAATTAGGTATGTCATTAAGGGTTTAAAATGCACTTAAGGCACCTGAGTTAAGTGCCAAGTATAGTTGATGCAATAATTAAATATCTACAATAAAAAAAAAAAAAAGACATTTTCAGGAGGGTTTTTACTATTTAATGTGACTATATGCACACTATTTTTAATGGAAATAGCACCCAGCTGTTAATTTATCTATACATTTCAAGATACATAATATTCTATGAGGAAGATTACATAAGTGAAAAATTCTGACGAACACTCACCAAAAAGTATATCACATTTTAACAACTGTGGCAGTGAGTTCCATATCCTCGCTGCTCTTACAGTAAAGAATCTCTGTCTATGTTGCTGGTGAAATGCTCTTTCATCTAGGCATTGAAAATGTCCCTTGTTGTCACTGTCACCGGCCTAGGAGTAAAAAGATCATTAGAAAGTTCTTTGCACTGTCTCTTCATGTATTTGTACATTGTTAGTAGGTCTCACCGTAGACGCCTTTTTTCTAAACGAAATAACCCCAAGTTTGTTAATATGTCATTGTACTCCCAGTCCCCTAATTATCTTTTCTGCCCTTCTCTACATTTTCTCTAGTTCAGTTATATCCTTCTTGTACACTGGGGCCCAAAATTGCATACAATGTTCTACAGTGGGGAAAAAAAGTATTTAGTCAGCCACCAATTGTGCAAGTTCTCCCACTTAAAAAGATGAGAGAGGCCTGTAATTAACATCATAGGTAGACCTCAACTATGAGAGACAAAATGAGAAAACATATCTAGCAAATCACATTGTCTGAGTTTTAAAGAATTTATTTGCAAATTATGGTGGAAAATAAGTATTTGGTCAATAACAAAAGTTCATCTCAATACTTTGTTATATATCCTTTGTTGGCAATGACAGAGGTCAAACGTTTTCTGTAAGTCTTCACAAGGTTGGCACACACTGTTTCTGGTATGTTGGCCCATTCCTCCATGCAGATCTCCTCTAGAGCAGTGATGTTTTGAGGCTGTCGCTGGGCAACACGGACTTTCAACTCCCTCCAAAGGTTTTCTATGGGGTTGAGATCTGGAGACTGGCTAGGCCATTCCAGCACCTTGAAATGCTTCTTACGAAGCCACTCCTTTGTTGCTCTGGCGGTGTGCTTGGGATCATTGTCATGCTGAAAGACCCAGCCACGTTTCATCTTCAATGTCCTTGCTGATGGAAGGAGGTTTGCACTCAAAATCTCACGATACAAGGCCCCATTCATTCTTTCATGTACACGGATCAGTCGTCCTGGTCCCTTTGCAGAGAAACAGCCCCAAAGCATGATGTTGCCACCCCCATGCTTCACAGTAGGTATGGTGTTCTTTGGATGCAACTCAGCATTCACTCTCCTCCAAACACGACGAGTTGTGTTTCTACCAAACAGTTCTACTTTGGTTTCATCTGACCATATGACATTCTCCCAATGCTCTTCTGGAACATCCAAATGCTCTCTAGCAAACTTCAGATGGGCCTGGCATATGTTCTGGCTTAAGCAGGGGGACATGTCTGGCACTGCAGGATCTGAGTCCCTGGCGGCGTAGTGTGTTACTGACGGTAGCCTTTGTTACGTTAGTCCCAGCTTTCTGCAGGTCACTCACTAGGTCCCCCCGTGTGGTTCTGGGATTTTTGCTCACCGTTCTTGTGATCATTTTGACCCCACGGGGTGAGATTTTGCGTGGAGCTCCTGATCGAGGGAGATTATCAGTGGTCTTGTATGTCTTCCATTTTCTAATTATTGCTCCCACAGTTGATTTCTTCAAACCAAGCTGCTTGCCTATTGCAGATTCAGTCTTCCCAGCCTGGTGCACGTCTACAATTTTTTTTCTGGTGTCCTTCCACAGCTCTTTGGTCTTCACCATAGTGGAGTTTGGAGTGTGACTGTTTGAGGTTGTGGACAGGTGTCTTTTATACTGATAACAATGTCAAACAGGTGCCATTACTACAGGTAATGATTGGAGGACAGAGGAGCCTCTTAAAGAAGAAGTTACAGGTCTGTGAGAGCCAGAAATCTTGCTTATTTGTAGGTGACCAAATACTTATTTTCCACCATAATTTGAAAATAAATTCTTAAAAAATCAGACAATGTGATTTTCTGGATTTGTTTTCTCATTTTGTCTCTCATAGTTGAGGTCTACCTAAGATGTCAATTACAGGCCTCTCTCATCTTTTTAAGTGGGAGAATTTGCACAATTGGTGGCTGACTAAATACTTTTTTTCCCCACTGTATATGTAGCTGTACCAGTTATTTGTGTAGAGGAATAACTATGTTCTTGTCATCATCATCTATGACTCTATTGATGCATTCCATAATTTTATTTGCCTTGGCGGCAGCTGCCTGGCACTGGTCACTACAGTAAAGATAAGCTTGCTGTCCACCAAAATCCCCAGGTTTTATTTTTCAGTGGCAGTCTTACCCAGTAATTTATTATAAATAATATAATCATACATATTATTTGTTTTATCAGAATGCATAACTTTACATTTGTCTACATCAAACTTCATTTGCCAAGTCTCCGCCGATGCTTCTAGCTTCCTCTAATAGAAAGTTGTTCATATCAGAACAATTTTAGATACTTAGCTGATATCCTATACCCTGCTTTTTATCTAGTGCAATAAAAGCTAAGTTTTAATAGTTTTTTGTTTGTTTTTTTTCTCATTATTTCAGCCAATGAAATACAGAATGTTGATTGTTGCGTTTTCATATGCATCCCTCCACACACGGGCGCCACATCTCCTTTTATTATACAGTATGTATAGATATGTGCACAAGAAAATATTGACATGCTAAAAGATGACAATCAGTCACTACATGCCATTACACCTCATGGATTCACTTGCATCAGTGATTTTTAAAGCGAACATCGTTCTATCTAATGGGACCTAAAGTGCTATGTGCTTGGAAGAGATTATAATAAGTTTTAAAAAAAAAGTCTTGAGGGGCAGTGCCTTATTTGATCGGTATATGTTGATGTATATATTATTCTTGGACAACTGTATTATATGGAAAAGGAAGTTTTTCTTTTGTATATTTTGCTTTTCTTGCTTGGTCTAAATATTAAACAGGATTAGTAAATCCACCCCATTATCCTTCATATAGCAAAATGATTTGATATACTGTATGAATATGACTGTAGAGAGAGATATGAACTGTCTGTAAAATGTGGGGGAAAAGCCCTTGAAATAGAATCATAAATGGATGTTAGTTAAAGGTTACATGATCTGACAAAGATGTTAGCATGGTATCTGAAGAAAAAGATGTTTTTCGATCCCAGGAAGTTACTAATTGGAAGAGATGAAAGAAAAATTGATTTTCTCATATTTAAATTATACAGTAACCTCACTTTTATGTTGATTAAAGAGTCTGAGATGTGATGCTCAGTAGTAGATTGTTTTTGTTTCCATGGATGTGTTTATCTGTTTCAGAGCTTTAGGCACTTTTTTTTTTTTTTAATAAATCGTATAGCTATGCACAATAACTTAACACTAATGACCCTATTTGCTATACTAAAATAATGCTACTAGTATATCATACAGTAAGTACTTTACCAAAGATTCTAGACAGTGTTTGAATTCTTTAACCTTCTTATATTTGAAAGTTAGTAGGTCTTTTGCATGTTATTTTGAAATGAATTGATAAAACATCTGTCACCCAAACTACATAAATCAGTATTAAACATATACAGTACAGATCTCTACAAGCACCATCTTCACTTATAGCTAAGGATTTTTACACTTCTCCCATATATATAAAACAAACTTCAAAAAAAAGATTATAGGTTAGTATCTTCTTCCTTCCTATGGTCTGCTAAGTGAGTTATCTAACACTGCTATCTCTGGCTACGCCTAGGAGTTACTTCTACTTACCTTGCAAACACCTAGATTCCAAGCCAATCGCAGGCGTTTTCCAACATATTACTACTTTTATGAGAATTGTAAGAGTTTACTACTGTGATATTTGGAAATATTCCTAGATGACAATATTACTAGTATAGCTAATATGGAAAAATTTATGGTCTACCTTGAAAACAGTGCTACCAGGACATTTGTGGTAAATACCGGGGTAGCAGCGGTAGCGGCTGCCACAGGGCCTAGGATATTAGGGGGCCTGGTGGGCCCCCGATGCTTTTTTTTTTTTTTAATAGGCCGTTACCTGCTGGAATAACACCAGCAGGTAACGGGCCCTATTTACTTACCATTCCCCGCTCCTGCTCACGGCCGTCCACACTTCCCCTTCTGCAGAAGTGGAATCGGCTGTGAGCAAGAGTGGGGATCGATAAGTAAGGCCACGGGCCGCAAACATTGCTATCATTATACATTGGGGTCTTTTCAGAAACATAAAAAAACAATGTTACTTACCTCTCCTATGCTCTGGCAGGATTTGGGCCTGTTTGGTGACGTCCCAGACGTCAGCTGACGTCATTATGTGTCGCAATGCCGGCCTGCCTCATGTGACGTCTGGTTCAACATTGAAAGTAGCGGGGAGTGCGGCGGAGCCAGGGAGAGGTAAGTAACATTGGTTTTTATGTTGATATCCTCCCCTGGGTCTCTGATCAATATACTCTGGGGTCTGAAATGACCCTAGAGTATAATAATTGTTCATGGGTGGTCCACTATGGGGCATAATATTGTGTGCAGGGGCCACTATGGGGCATAATACTGTGTGAAGGGGCCACTATGGGGCATAATACTGTGTGCAGGGGTCACTATGGAGAATAATAGTGTGTGCAGGGGCCACTATGGGGCATAATACTGTGTGAAGGGGCCACGATGGGGCATAATACTGTGTGCCGGGGCCACTATGGGGCATAATACTGTGTGCAGGGGCCACTATGGGGCATAATACTGTGTGCAGGGGCCACTATGGAGAATAATAGTGTGTGCAGGGGCCACTATGGGGAATAATAGTGTGTGCAGGGGCCACTATGGGGCATAATAGTGTGCGCAGGAATGCGGTTTGTGTGGGGGGGTTGAAGGAGGCAGTATGGGGGGAGGTTGGGGTGGCGATTCGGGGGGGTCCCATGTCAAATGCTCACCTTGGGGCCCAGCCATTCCTAGTTACGCCACTGCAGCTACCATATCAAGGTAATCATAATGAACTTCTAAATTATACCTCTGCTAATAAAATCTCTATAAGTAGAGGTTAAGTCTGCATTAGATGTCTTCTCTACAGTTAGACTTCATAAAATAGACTTAAAAAATAAATATTTTCCTTGCGATAACAAATCTGGACAGCTATTGGTGTCAATGACTAATCCATTTAGGAAGGCCATTTAAATAGGGAAAAAACACTCATCAGCCGGGAAGATGCTCACAGATTTCAACTCAATTAAGGAGGAATTCCATGTGTTTTATATATAAGAATTTATTTATGGTGACCTTGGATAACTTAAATGGGAATCTTCCTATGCTGTGATAAGAAAATCCCCCTATACTGAATAAGGAACATATAATTATTTTAGACTCTCCAATAACTACGGAGGAAATTATCTGTGCCATAATTTACCATGTCCAAATCCTAGGGTCTTCCCATGAATATGACAAACTCTTATCTCCACAGCTGGTTCTCCACTTAGACAGTTTACGTTCACTTCCAAAATTAACCAGGATAGATTTTACAATGCCTGCATCTCTTTGCTTTTTTAAAAAAGGGAAAGACCCTGAACTACGGACTATATAAACCAATCTTGCTTTTAAACTCTGATTTTAAATTGTTTACCAAAATTATAATTGCATTTGCAATTATTTCTTCCTAAATTATTAGCAACTTCTCAGATTGGATTTGTTCTTGGAAAGTCAATCACCTATAGTGCAATGTTAGAACCTCAATGAGTAGCATCTATGGGATTATCATATTCTGTATCAATTGGTCCCAAACACAGACAGGACCTATCTGGTGGTCTTCACAGCTCATACATTACAGTACAAAATATATATTGAGGCCACTCTCCAATTAAATAAACCTTATATTAATAGCCTATATTAGGATATGGCCCTCATGATCTTCCATAGAGCATGCATTACTTCTCTATTACAGCCAGAAATGTCCTCTTCAGAGGGATACTCTTGTACAAAATCCCACTGACCAAATTCCAATATTTAACATAACTTCTAGCGATGTGTGCTGATGTGAATACTATGGTCCTCTGCTAAGAATTATCTTTCTCAGACATTTCAAAAACACTTTGGGAGGGAAGGGATATAGAATTTGATATCATATTTTTATATGCTCTCAGATTTTTCTGTTAATTAAGGGAGAATGATGATTTCTCTCTGGCTTCATGTTTTGCTGTTTCTATGATAATTATAAAAAATAAGGAGTGTTTAAAGGGGTTTCCAAGATTTAATATTGATGGCCTGTCCTTATTAGCATAGATTATCAATATCAGATCAGGTGCTGTGGCCGCTGGATCTTTACAATGTATGGAGACCGAAGAATCCATACATTCTGTTGTGGCCATGCTAGGGTACTGATGCTCAGATCCCATTCAAGCAAATGGCAGCTGATTGCTGGGAGTGCCAGGTGTTGGACCAATCTTATCTTGTTGACCTGTCCTACTGCTAGACCATTAATATGGAGTCTTGACAGTAAATTAAAAATAAAGGGGTTTCTCCACAAAAATGATGACATATCCACAATATATACAGAAATATCTGATAGATGTTCCCACTGACAGTCAAATCCAGACTGCATTTTGCATACAATGTTGCTGTTTATATAAAACCTGACCACCACTGACAGTCTGGAATTTACAGTGGGGATAGGGTGATGGAGAGCTGATTGACATAGCCTGGGGGAGGGGGGAAAGGTTAATTTAATTTAAGAAAAGTTAATTTCAGAGATAAGTGCAGATCCAATATGTGGGACCTGCAGCTATCAAACATTTCTGACATATCCTGTAGATATGATATAAATAGCTTTGTGGGTAAACCCTATTAAACCTATGAAAAAAAAAAATCCCTCCCGTTCAAATAAAAATGCATAAACACAGCTAAACATAAACAAATTTGGTATCTCCAAAAATGTCCAAGATACAAATCATATTTTCGCCATTTCGCATTTAAAAATTTAAATGTTTTAAATGCAATGTGAATTATCACTAATATATGATCTGTAGCTGAAATGACTCTGTCAGTCAGTCTTACATGCAGTCACATGACCATGTTCCTGGTATTTCTCCACCCCTGAAATATGAGATGTCACACACACCACCTTTCTTCTCTGTCTGCTATCTACACCAGTGTTTCTCAGCCTTCTCAAGCAAAATACCCCCTAGTGAAAAAAATGTCCCAATTAAGTAATATAATGGCCCAGGCAAAGCCCCCCACGTGTAGAATAATGGTCCTCACACTCAGTGAAATGGCTCCGCAGTGCCCCCACAGGTAATATAATGGACACTCAGTGCCACCCCCCTCTCTGCTGCAGGGGAAATGGGAAGCAGAGTGGTAATGAATGCAGATCATCACTTGCTTCCCAGGGTGTCTTTAAGTCCTGTGAGTGCCTCCATCAGTACTTATTGTCCTTCTTAAAGGGGTTGTCGAGGATAACCTATTTTTTGTAAGGAGGCTGGGGAAGGTGAAAAAGAACAAACAAGCCATACTCCCCTGTCAGTGGTGCTCCAGTGTCTCCAACCATGGTCCGGTCCTGGCGCTCCGGGTTCTTGTTTTGGCGTGACCGCAGAGGCTGCTGATTGGCCTAAGCACAGGAACTGGGACATCACAGGTGATGTATGTGAGTGACGTCCTGGTTCCTTTACTTAGGCCGCTGAGACCGTTGATTGGTCACAGCAGTCACATGCGGTGGCAGAGGGTGACTTGATGGCAGAGGGTGTGTCATCTATGAAGACAGAGAGTATGCAGTATAGCACTACCTGACACCTTGTAATAGAGGAAAAAGGAGACAATAATTCTGTAAGGGAGAATCGGGGAATCATGGAAACTATAGTCCTTTACATTGGTAAGTTAGGCCACAGCAAACCTGGAAGAAAAAAGACAACCATGTTGCACAGAGCTGGGCAGCACATTGAAAATGTAAAAAAATAAAATGATGTTGACATTATCTGGTAATCATTCAAACATATTAAGGTACATTTGTAAACATTTTTTGGTCTCACTGGTTTGTATGCATATTGTTTTATGCGGTGTACATACGAGGGAAAGAGTAAAAGTAGCAAATAAGAATGACGACAATGTGGGTAATTAACTCATCTCAGACAGTTTTCTGGCATAAATTGGTGCTAATATGATGTGTTTGGCACACAGTCCTTTCTTGCTCCAAAGATGTGCCATATCGCCCAATTGACGCCTTATTATTTACTTTCTGCAAATGTTGATAGAGCAGGATAGAAAGCATGCCAAACTGGGGCAGGGATTTATTATACACACGTGGACAAAATTGTTGGTACCCCTCGTTTAATGAAAGAAAAACCCACAATGGTCACAGAAATAACTTGAATCTGACAAAATTAATTTGGCAAACTACATGTTGACAAGCCACGAAGCTTCTGGGAGAATGTCCTATGGACAGATGAGACAAAAATCAAAATTTTTGGCAAGGCACATCAGCTCTATGTTCACAGATGGAAAAATGAAGCATATCTTGAAAAGAACACTGTCCCAACTGTGAAACATGGAGGAGGCTCTGTTATGTTCTGGGGCTGCTTTGCTGCATCTGGCACAGGGTGTCTTGAATTTGTGCAGGGTACAATGAAATCTCAAGACTATCAAGGGATTCTAGAGAGAAATGTGCTGCCCAGTGTCAGAAAGCTTGGTCTCAGTCGTAGGTCATGGGTCTTGCAACAGGATAATGACCCAGAACACACAGCTAAAACACCCAAGAATGGCTAAGAGGAAAACATTAGACTATTCTGAAGAGGCCTTCTATGAGCCCTGACCTAAAAAAAAAAATTGTTATCTAAGAAATCTATGACAGTTCTGACTGGTATAAATTTCCATTCTGGTGCATGGGCATGTGCTTGATTTATTAAGAGGACTTGCTCCAGTCGGAGCCTTTGTTAAGACTGGTGCAGGAAACACCAGTCTTAGGCCGATTGCAGACGACCGTGCTGCAACCCACCTGCCATGAATTAAAAGCACGGGTGGCACACATGCTTCCGCGGCTCCATTCATTAAATGAATAGGAGCCAGGGAAGCAAGAGCCGCAAAATAGGACAGGAATAGGACTTGTTCTATATTTTGCGACCCGGACTGTCGGCCTGCACACGGGACCGTGAAATTCATGGTCGTGTTTATGGGCCCATAGAAAAGAATGGGTCAGTGTGCTATCCGTGAAATACCAGAAGCATAGATCCATAACATATCAAAAAAGATATGAGAGACTAAGTCTCTCCACTGAGGGACTGCGGTAAGCTCCCCCATACAAAGGGTTGTAGCGCAACCTTCACTTTGAACCACTGTGTTCTTCCTCCACATTCCCCTGAGGAGCACCCATTACAGGGTGGTGAAACGAGTCGAGAGGAGGTGCATATTGGGTTTTTTACTTAGGGCAAGTTTCGGGACTGCCCTTGTCAGGGCGGGAGCTTTATACCTTCGGTATTAGGGAAACAGCTAGATGTTCCTCCTATGACTCTATCAGTTCCCTATATCCATCCCTTGGTACAATTCCTGCCATATTTGGACCTACTACAATCCACTGTTGATATGTTATGGATCTATGCTTCTGGTAATTAATTAACTGATCCGTGTGGAGCTAGTTATTTTGTTCTCTTCTTTTTTTGTGTTTATATCCGTGAAATACACAGATAGCACACTGAACACGGCCACAGTCGTCTGCAACCGGCCTTAAAGGGGTTCTCCAGGGACTATTATAAATAAATATTAAATGCATGCTGTTTACCTGCATGTGCTGCAATGCTGTGTTTTCTAGTTTTCACTCTATGTTTGCAATTCTTGATGTTTTCATGTCCCTGTTGTGCTGGCTGCACTGCCAATGGACTTCTTGGTATGGATGAGGGACTTTTTTTCCTGTCAAGTACCAGTATTCTTCATTTACCTAGGTTCCTTTGCTTTGTCCACCCACTTCCTCTTTACCATCTGGCCCACATCATCTCTTGATTACTGCTCAAAGTGTCTTGTATTCTGCCCCCCCTGCTTCTCTAGCCCCCTTCCCAAATCTTAGGTCACACCCACTGTGTCTGATGTTCTGCTCCATGTTGCCTCCTTTGTTCTGTCCTCTTTCTCTTCTGTTTCACCCCCAGTGTTTTTAGCATACCTCCTCCTCTGTCAGTTGTGACATCCACCACCCCCTTTGTATCCACCCATCTTCTGCTCTTGCATTTTTCAGACATAGGGTACTAATGGATCCCTGTGTGTAACTCACTACTGCATCTTTTTCCAAGGCTGGACCAGCAAACTGGTCCTATTTACAGGAAGCAAGAAGATGTCATTAATAACACAGTTTTTATCCAAAGTTGCTCCTTCCCCCCCCTTTTTTTTTTTTTTTTTTTAAATAAATCATCCGCTTGTTTATTTTTCCTGTGGTGTGGGTGTTTATTATATGGGTCCAGCTTTCCAGCAGTGATGGCCTATATACATAAGACATTAGTTTTTAATCAATAGGGGTCCGACAGCTTTAACTTGTGTACTTGAGCTATTTACCCATGATGGTTCAAATGCTCACTTAGGGTATGTTCACACAGAGTTTGTTGGTGGTTTTTCAGGTGGAATCCAACTCACAATCTGCCTCAATAAACACCTCCCAACTCTCCCATTTATTTAATTGGAAAGTCAGTAGCAGATTTTTCCTCTAGCTTATTTTTCAGCTACAGGAAAAAAAGAATCATCATGACCTATCTTCAGATACATTCTACCTTGCAAACCCCATTGAAAAGAATGAGAGGCAGAAAAAACCTAGCATTTTTGCAGTGTTTTTTGGAGCATTTTTTTTTGTAAAAAACTGCTAGTGTTTTTTTCTGCCTCCCATTTATTTCAACAGGCAAGGGAGAATCTGCTTGAAGATAGATCCTGATGATTCTTTTTTCCTGTAGCTAAAAAATCATAGGAAAAAAATCTGCTGACTCTCATTGAAGTGAATGGGAAAGTCGTGTGGATTTTTTGAGATAGAATTTGAGGCAGATTCTGCCAGAAAAGTCTGCCAGAAAAAAAAAAACTCTGTGTGAACTTGCCCTTAGTTGGTGCAAGGGGCTGGCTGCATTGGCGGGCACTTTGCAAAACTGAACCACCAGATCACGTTATACAGCATTAGGCTGCTGGCTCTTCTATGATTGGACTAACTGAACGTAGTTTTGGTGCTAAATTCAAATGGACAAATCACAGGAGAGCAGCTCCCACTATTGAATTCAATGATAATGAAACCACCGCTAGTAATAGCAAAGGTAGTCCCACTATGCTCTATCTCTGTGTTGTAACACTATGATATCACAGTACAGGGATAGTAAATAACATTGGTGGCAGTGGTTTAAAAAAAAAAAAAAATTGCAGAGTTGACCCTGCTATTGCCAGCACCAGCCCCTGCTCTAAAAAGACGCTTTGGCTATTTAAATTTAGCACCAAAACAAGTGCTTTGATGCTAAATTCAGATGGCTCAATTACAGTACAGCTGCTGCCGCTTTTGAATTCAATAGGGGCAGTGGATCTCCTGTGACAACGGCACTGGTAATAGTGGTGGTTGTCCGGCTATGATCTATCTTTGTGCTGTGACACTATGATGTTACAACACAGGGTGTTAAATATTATTGGGTAACAGTATTCATTTAATTCAGACCTGTAAAGATGTTAATTCTATACTCTGCTGACAACATACTTCTATCTTAGTACACATGGGCATGTCAGGAGTTAGTTATATTGGTGTTATCCATATAGAATGGGAAAGAGTTAGCAAGTTTCTAGGACACTCCCTCCTATGAGTATAAATGATGACAGACACACGTGACGGTCTTACTCTTGTTCTAACACCACACGAGATGCTGGTGGGTGGGACATGTCCTGTGAAGAAGGACAGATGGATACACAAAAGCTAAATGAAGTGCCAGACCTCTCAACGCTATATACTAATATGATGAATAGCTAACTATGGGCATCCTTGATTATGTAAGCCTGATAAAAGTGACTGATATCTCTATCATTCTGTACGTTTTTCCTGTATCTGCTTTCATTGAAGACTTCAATAAATTTCTAGTTGTTTATAAGAAGCTGTAAGTTCCTCTAGTAATGTGCAAGGGAATAGCTAGAGGAGCGATTCCCCAGTGGCTACTGGAGAACTCTGGGGTGAGGGGCACAACAAAACAGTGGACACTAAGCTGAACCCCCCAACTGTCCCTGGCTAATTGCCCAAACTGTCTTAGGCGACAGCCAACAACTGGTCGACAGTCCCTGCTTACAATAAGTGATACACAGAACGCAGACCGGACGAACAACAACAAAGGGAGGTCAGCTAGCCAAGGGGTTGGTAACAATCGAGCAATGCAGTACAAAATCACAATCCAAGAGAAAAGTCAAAGGTAAGTCAGTGATCAAGAAAAAGAAGAACAAGTAACAAAGAGCAAGGAGTATAGCCAGTAAGAGCAAGGCAATAGCAGGCGCCATGATAGGAGGATAGGCTGTCAATCACACAGGTAAGACCAAAGTTAACTCTTAGTGGAGCAGAGGGAAAGCAAGGTGAAGGAGACGGGTATGGCGGAAAATCAATTAAGGAGGTGAGGGAATAGGACAGTGTTCAGACAATACAAGAAAAACCCAAAGAAAGGAATCACAACCGGACACGCCTCCTGCGCCGCAGCGTGCGCCCAGAGGATGGTGTCAAAGCCGGGACAGGCAAGGATGTTACATAATGCTTATGTGGGTATTAATTACGTAATCAACCCAAGAATACCATATTTCACATTTGGCAAGTGCAGCCATACCATCATCTTTCAACTTGAAAAGGGTGATTGTAGCAGTGCAGATACATAAATCTGTGAGGATGTTATTAGTCATACTACAGCATGTGAGAATGTATGGTATGTCTAAATTTGAGAGGACATATGAAGCTGTTATTGAAAATGTGAACTCTCCATCTATGATGTAATCATTTGTAAATAAATTCAGTTTTCTGGATCCTGTCACTCTTGCTATTGCATCAGATACAAAGTCACAATTTAAAGCTGCTAACTTATTAGATAGAGCTAGAAAACATCAGAAGTCATCAGAGACAGAAGTGGTCACACATACAAATAGCTAGTGTAAAACAAATGGGGGCAAATCAGATAATAAAGTCACTTCCCAACAAGCCCAATCAGACTACAGTGTCAGCTTTTCCCATGAAAAAAAGTGATGAAATTTATGAGAAGCGTAGAAAACTGCATGTCGTACACAAACCATATAGTATGATTATCAAATCAAATCCACAAATTAAAACACCATGACCAGTGGAAAGTGTACAAAAAATACATTGTCACATTTTGTCATACAATCTATAGATGACTTTTTTGCGTCAGTCATGAAGAAAAGAATGTACAGAGGGCACAAAATAGCACTTCTGATGTATCAACAGCTGTTCAATCCAAGATTCTAGATGTTCACAACAATCCATCTTTGAAATCTGATTTCCTCTTGCTTATTAGAGAAAAGTTACAGAAAATTCAGTCACAGGAATTTGTAAATGAAGCAAAAGACTTGTTTCCTAATAAAGCCACATTACACAAACTATTTGTAGGAATTATAGATAGAATTTATCAGGAGAGGATTTGGTATTGATTAAAAATATATATCTTTATTGCTGACTGTCCTATTGGTTTACTGGCTATTTGGCTTGTATAAAGATAAATCCTTTTGAAATGAGGAATAATTGAATTATCAGTAATAACTCAAATATTTATGTGACGATATTAATAAAAATAGAACTGATTATGATATTATGATATGATATGATATGTATGTATGAGTGTCATGTAAAAGTAACTTGAACTTACTCTGTTAATTGGTGACATTTTTGTTTACATTCCATCATACTCTTTAAGCAGAGAAAGGCAAAATATGAACATATAGTATTAGAAGTCAATAAAGTTAGTAAACTTTTCCATGGGTTAAATTATTATTGTATCAACTTGATTTTAAAATATTATCTCTGTTTCTCTGTAGATATTTTGATATGAGAAAGAGAGACAGTTTATTCATTTAATCAATCATCATTTCTTTATTATACTTAAGCATAGTCAAATGTCTGCATGAAATGTCTAACTTTTAAATGGATAACAGATTAATATGGTATAACTAACTTCAATAATTGTTAAAGGGGTTGGCCACTTTCTGACCAATATTGAGAGACAAATGTTACTGTTTGTATAATAAAAAGTTGAACAATTTCCCAATATACTTTCTGTATCAATTCCTCTCAGTTTTCTAGATCTCTGCTTGCTGTCATTCATTCTGCTTAACTTTAGTAGATGAAATTCTGACCATGGTCATGTGATGAACACACAGGTGCACTTTATAGTCACAACATAGTAATTAGACATTTGCCTGGTAAAGAGCTCTGCACCTGTGTGCCCATCACATGATCAATCAGTGGCACCACCTATATATTTGTTGTCATTTGATGTTTCCTGAAGAGGACCGATCATATCAATTCTGACTAAGCTCCATACTTTTCCAGTCATTGGTATACTGTTGAGTGTTGGAGCTTCCTTGCTGATTTTAGGATTTATGACAAAACATTTTTGACAGGCTTGGTGAACGTCGTTCTTCATTCCCTTCCAATACTAACGGTCAGAGATTTTATCTCTGCCAAAATGACCACCAGAAATTGGATTGCCATGACAGGCCTTCAGGATATTTGGCAGTCGACTTAGTGAGAACCTCCTTTTCCCCATGGTAAAGAATCCCTCCGTCTGCTCGATATGACTAGAGAGGGGCGAAACTCTCAAGATTTGTTTTGGGTCCAGGTTCAGTGGCTTGAATCTCTGGTTCATTTTGGGATGGACAAGTTTGGTACTTGAATTGGCTTAAAGCATATTGTAAAATATGCTTACGGCTTCTAGGAACCTATCAATCAAATTTCTAGCTCTCTAAGGCAAACACAGCGGAAGTTATATTAAAGGGAATGTGACATGTATGTCTATGGAAAAATGAATGGTAAGCAGAGGATACAAACTCAGAGTTTAACCATACGCTGCGCTTTTATGCATTTAACTTTTAAAATACTCCAAAAATGACCCATATATTATGGAAATGTGCTTGTCTGTCAGTTTTTTTTTAAACACACATGATGGTTATATTGTAAAATGCTAAATTTTTTTGTAGAAAAATTAGCCCACTTTGATGGCTTGTAAGTGCATAATATGATGGACCAGACTGCAGGACATGTCTACTTGAGTGGTGGCAGTGGTGGTAGGCACTAGGCAGCTGTGGCAGCTTGTGTGGCAGTGCAGCAGGGCATAATGCCACAAGCCAGGTGGAGGGAACGGGAGGATTGGAGTAGTAGTGGCTGTAGCGATGTCAGTGAGTCGGCTGAGTGCCTTCATCTGAACTCCTCCAGCACAGCTCCTAGGGGGGCCTGCATGCTACCAGGTGGTGGTGGTAGTAGTTCCCTGGGGCACTTCCAGTTGGAGAGGGGTCCTTTCTTACCCTGAGTGTAATGGTGTTCGGAAGGGCCCTGATGGTAATCGCAGGAACAACTCAAGAGGCAGTAATGCATTAAAACATAATAAACTTAATAACTTTACTGTGGCAAGCTGTAAAACTGTGAACAGGTGCAGCTTCCCGATGGGGGTAATCTCCTGACTGTTAGGTTCACCCAGACTTGGGGATGAAGGATGCCCAGACTGAATGGTAGGTAAGTGACTTGTTCTCCACTCCAACATCTCTATATCAAGCCCAGCCTCAGCCAGTAGATGGGCTTAAAGGCTGGCAGCAAGGAAGTCCCTTGGGCCCAGATACCTTATGAGGTGGGTCCAGGAATGCAGTTCCTGGCAGATGGGACTCCTTCTCTCCTCCTGGTCCAAAGTTTGTACAGCAGACAAGCTGATAATCCCTCAGGGCTATATCTGCCATAATTTGGGCTTTATAACTCTACCTCAGGGGCTGTTAAAATCCGCAGGGCACAGTATCATAGTGCCAACACTCACTGCTACAACACTGTCTACTAACGGTTCTCTACAGAGACTTTTGTCTCCCAAACTCCTTCAATGGCCTGTGATTGGCCAGGGGTGTGCCAAGTGAAGGGGTGACCAACTGTGGGGTAAACACATAAGGGAAGCTGCAAATACATACAAAACACATATTACATACACATAACATAACCAGAGACACATAAAATAAAAAACTAGAAGCATAGACACTCTGGGATGCTGCAATAATATCATAGACCAGATCGCAGGACACGTCTAAGTAAGTGGTGGTAGCTATTTAGGAGTAGCAGCAGCCAGCATCAGCAACATTACAGTAAATGGAAGGTGATAATAAAGGGAGATGGTGACACTACTATTCGGAGGCATCAGCCGGAGGTGTTTGAAAATCCTCTCGGATCCATGCCTGATTCATTTTATAAAAGTAATATTTTCCATGTTACCTGTTGACAATTTTGTCCTTTTAGGTGTTACAACGCCACCTGCAGCACTGAACACCCTCTCAGCCATAACACTTGAGGCCGAACAAGATAAAACTCCCATGGCAAACAGGGCCAGCTCCTTCCACTGCTCTAACCTATTGGCCCAGAATTCCATGGGGTCAGAGTTATCTGCTGGACTAAAGGTGCACTCTAGATATGACTGTACCTGCTGTTGCAGCCGGTGGGTGTCACGTGCCTGTTGTGGCTCCGGTTGGCACTGTGATACTATACTACCCTGTTTCCCCGAAAATAAGACAGCGTCTTATATTAATTTTTGCTCCCAAAGATGTGCTGTGTCTTATTTTCAGGGGATGTCTTATTTTTTTTTTCAATGAAGAAGAATTCACATTTATTGCTGAACAAAAAAATGAACATTTATTGTATACGGTACTGTACAGTATTTGTCATCACAAACCAGCATAACCAGACAAACTGTGAATCCTATCAAGAATGTCTTACTACCGTACCATTATTTCCATGTACAACAATTAACAGTATGGTACATTTACCAATATTTACGGTACGAATAGAAAGTAAAATTTATTCAATGACAGTTATGTCATCATCTTCTAGGACATCATCATAACAATCCAAACCATTAATTTCCCTGCACACAGTATCATGCCCCATAGTGGCCCCTGCACACAGTATCATATCCCATAGTGGCCCCTGTACACAGTATCATGCCCCATAGTGGCCCCTGCACACAGTATCATTCGCCATAGTGGCCCCTGCACACAGTATCATCTCCCATAGTGGCCCCTGCACACAGTATCATGCCCCATAGTGGCCCCTGCACACAGTATCATGCCCCATAGTGGCCCCTGCACACAGTATCATTCCCCATAGTGGCCCCTGCACACAGTATCATTCCCCATAGTGGCCCCTGCACACAGTAGTTTGCCCCATAGTGGACCACCCATGAACAATTATTATACTGTGGGGTCTTTTCAGACCCCAGAGTATAATGATCGGAGACCCAGGGGAGGATAGAAACATAAAAAAACAACGTTGCTTACCCGTTCCTCGCTCCGGTGCATGCCCGTGCGCTACTCCGGCCTTCTTCACTGTTAGACCAGGCCGCGTCACATGATCCGGCCGGCGTCGCGACGCAAAATGACGTCCGCTGACGTCTGCGACGTCACCAAACAGGCCCGAAGCCTGGAGAAGCGTAGGACAGGTAAGCACATAGTTTTTTATGTTCGCTCACCTCCCCTGGGCCGCCGATTATTATACTCCGGGGTCTGAAAAGACCCCGGAGTATAATGATAGCAGAGATTGTGGGGTTCTCCCGCGGCCTCACATATCGTATATACCGTATGTTCTGTTCGGGAACATACGCCTTACTTTCGGGGGATGCCTTATATTAGGCAATTCTCCGAAACCTCTACTATGCCTTACTTTCGGGGGTGTCTTATTTTCGGGGAAACACGGTATACTAGGCCTGACTGCTGCTGCTGCTGTTACTGCTCCTGATACTTGAGGCACTGGCAGAAGAGGTGGAGCGCTGGCTGAGGTGGACTGGGAGAGGCCACCTGGGTACATGTGTGACTGGCAGTTGCAGTGCTCTCCCTAAATGCTGCAGCAAGCTGGATATATAGCCTATCCTGATAATGTTCTAATTTTTCTTCCCTTTGGGAAGCAGGAAGAATTTCCCCATTTTATCTTTATAGCAAGATTCTAAGAACATTGCCATCCAGTACTCATCTCTTTGTTTGATGCTAATAATACGGCTTGTGTAAGCAGCAGAGTATACAGCCTTCCATGCTTGCCAGTGTATTCGTGGACTACCATGGTTGGTAGGATGATGACGCTGACTAAGAGGTGGAAACTGTTCTTCATCTTCCATCCCATATTGCATGAATGTAAGGGTTTCGTATTAGATATACAATAGAGGGATCATATCGCTAGTGCTGGAGTTGTACCTGCTGACAAATTTGGTGGCTTCTTCAAAGGGCTTGAGAAGCCAGCACACTTCCCACATGAGCCTCCAATGATGTATCTCAAAGTAACACATTGTCCCTGTGGTCTGCTGCATGCAATATATTGTTCACCGCCTTCTGCTGCTCACACAGATGCTCCAGCATGTTTAAGGTGGAGTTCCACCGAGTTGGAACGTTGCAGATAAAGTGGTGCAAAGGCAGACTGTTTTGTCGCTGCAAATTGAGCAGGGTGTTTTTTTGCCACGTTTGAATGGCTGAAATTCACAGAGCTTTTTCTGGCCATGAAGAGCATCTGTTTTAAGCCACTTTACATGTTAAAGCTGAACCACCAAATTAACGACATGCACCATACAAGGGCAATGTGTTATTTGTCCCAACTGCAGCACAGCAACAATATTGGTGCCGTTGTTGCTGGAAATACATCCTAGTTGGAGTTGGCAAGGAGCCATCCAGCAGAATACTTGCTGCAGGATACAGTGAAGCAGCTCCTCCGCTGTGTGGAGGCTCATTAATTGCAAAACCGAATGGCAGCGCTTCATCTTACACTCATGAAATGAGTGTGGAGGAGAAGGAAGAGAAGTGGAAACCACTGCTTTCCCTGGTGAAAATGGTGGTGGGAAACAGTATAGATAGGAGGATCCAGAGGAGATGGATGGGCCCTGCATGGTGTTGGAACCGGACCAGCACAATCGGGGTGAAACTAGCACCTGGCCTTGCTGTGTTCTGGGATTGTGGCCGCTGCCTCTCAAAGCATTGACCCAGTGGGCTCATGTGAAAGCCATGTATTGTCCTACTCCATAATTGCTGCTCCATGTGTCGACAGTGGTGTGCACCTTTCCCCAGACTGACATATCCATGGAAAGGCCCACGTTCTTCGACACATGGTGATATAAACCAGGGACAGCTTTCCTAGAGAAATAATGGCAGCTTGGTATTCTCCATCAAGGATGTGCACATGCAGCTTGGCCAGGTGTGAGTTAAGTTGCACAACTGCCGGATTTATGGGCGCATATTGCTGTCTCATGGCCACACATTCCCTTATGGATGACTGATGTTGGAAGAGGAAGAGATGTTGAAGAAACATTTGGTGATAATATTGATAACAACGACCTTGTGCTAGTGCTACAAGTAGATGTACCTGCCTACCAGTTAGAGCACGGGGAGGAGTAGCAGAACAGTCTTGCTCACTTTCCCTGCCAGTGCCACTGTGAAGTCTATTTTTCCAAATAAGAAAGTGATGCCTTTTCATGTGTGTACTGTGGGGATTAGCATCAGTAATGGTAGGGAAAGCGGATTCACCACAGATAGAGACAGTCACACAGGTGGTAGGGTGCAAACAGGGTGCCTGTGTTTATTTTTATAGTCCAAAACCAACAGAAAAGAACAGCCTTCTTTGGCAATAAAGAAAACAGAACCTACTTGGCTGAGCTCTAACTAACATAGACGTTCCTGTCTATACCAAGTGCCGTTCTACCAGCAGTGATAAGTAAATTGTCACTCACAGACAGAGTACAGAGACCCAAACTTTAGAGCTCCAGCGCACATCCCAGACTGGACTCCTCCACAATCCTGTTCAACTCTGAATTTTCCTCAACCCCTGTGAAGGCACCTTTTTATGAAAATGCTGCAGGTGCGGCGATTAACTAGCACCCTGGTCCTAATAACAGAAATGGACTAGAAATTGGAGTTTTCCACTATTGATACCATATTCCTAGTAGACATATGACAGAAACCTGGGGGAAATATATCTCTCTCCCTGATTTTCCCCATCACTATCTTACAGTACATAGATATGTCGTTCCTACATTTGTTCCTGCATGGCCACGACTAAGTGTCTGCTTGCAGATCTTGCACATTGCCGTGGATTTATTATTTGGCAATGTACAAAAAAATGTTCCTATCTGCAAAAGAATCATCGGCAATATCTTCATCTTCCCTGTTTTTCTAACACATTATCATGGCCATGCACACACCCAGAAATTCTACCTCCGGATATCCCCCTAATTTCCCCAAATGACTACAAGTAATAGTAGTACAACACCCCCTGCCACTACTACCTCCACCACCACCAACATTTATCACGTCTTCCTCCTCTGCTTGCACAATGCTGACCGTCATCCAGCTCATCAAAAAGAGAAGGAAGCCTCTTTTGATTAGGATAAATAGATTACTGACACAGATACCTGGTAGTGATGTGGCACCTTCTGAGTAAAGAATGTGAAGGAGACACAGTTGACAGCTCAGAAAGCCCCTGTGGTAAATTCTGTGATATAGAGGAGGAGGAGCACAAAGAAGCCTGACTCAAGATCACATCACTCACAAATGCAATATCTTCTCGTGACTGAGATGAGCCAACTAAGTAATAAAAAACTTCATCAATTTTAACAGAAAGTATAACAATCCTGCTGCTACTGATGGGCCACAAAAACCAGAATCCTGCTGCTACTGATGGGCCGCAAAAACCAGAAGCAGTGTTGCTCTTGCCACACGCATTCTTATTGTTAGTTGTAGTAGTATTTGCACAAGTGTTTTCTCCTCCCCCTCCTTTTGTCTGTTGCCTGTCCTGGTTTATTCCATTTATTTTTTAATGCACGCAATGCTTAATTATTAATTAAAAAAAACACTGTGGGCGTGTCCTTGCAGCAGAGCGAGCCAGACGCACTTCACATGTGCTCCCATCTGAACTTTTTGGACCCAATCCCCATCGTCCGTCCCATGTGGCCAACTATCAGGACCGACACCTCGGCCTCCCGGGACTCCTCGTGCCATGCCCGCAACCCTATCTGCCATCAAAGTCTATCAGTGCTTTGAGTCTCTACGGCACCACTATGCCTTGATCGAACAAGCTCTCAGGGAACCCTCCTATAGGCCTGGCAAGGCCGCAATACTGCTCAATCTGCAGTAGAGATTAAGGCGCTGGCATCCACCTGCCCGCCGATCCATCTACCTATGCCTTACCTGGCACCTGGAGTCTGTCCCACAGCTCAAGTACACTAGACCAGAGAGTCCTGCCATTTGCTGTACAAAATATCTACGGCTTCCAGAACATTCAGGTGCATTGCTCTTACACCTCCACTCTTTCACCCAGGACCTATCTTCAGCTGCACTGCTGCACAGCAGCGTCCATCTTGGTACCCCCGGCCGGCCTTCTTCCAAACTGACAGTGACCATCTTGGTACTCCTCATTGACCTCCTGCTTAACCATCAACTTGATACTCTCAACTCACCTCTTGTCGAACTAGCGGTGGCCATCTTGTTACTCCAGCTCCTCTGACCCAGTGCTCATTGGCAGCCATCTTGGCATACCCTCCTCATCTTCATCCTTAGAAGACTCTGGACGCTGGTTCTCTCTTCCGATTGGTCAGGGACAGACTTTGACCACTCCAACTCCGCTGCCAACCTCTCACCTTAGCAGCATCTGACAATCCCAGACCTCAAGATTGTTTTGTCCATCTCCTTCTAGATCACCTCATGCAATTTTCTACCCACTGGTCTTCTCTGATCTCTCAACCACTCATTTACAGGGACCAACACATAAACACCTGTCCCTAATGGCACCACCCTATCTTAACTCCTCAGACATTTTCCTACAACTGCTACTCTGGGACTGTACCTAGCCTCTCCCTGACCGCAAGCACCCACCCACCAGGTTGGCGTGTCTAGGTGCCAGCTGAATTGACAGGGTACCCCTGTTGCAGAGTGTGATTGCTGGATGTGGCAGAGTCAAAACCAGATAGACATTTGTATATAACAGGAACATACTTTAGTGAAACATGAATGCAGTAAGAGAAAGTCCACCTCACATGGTGAATAATAGATCTAGTTCAGCACACACTAACAATACAGGAAGTGTATATCAACAGTATCAAAAACAACAAAGTACAGAGTGTCTACAGCTACATCTAGTGTCATAAATGTGAACTGCAGTCAATCCAGCAAATATAGAGACGAAGCTGGCTGTTGCATATCTCTAACACCCCTTCTCAACAGCTAAGGATTAGTCTGTTAGGCCCATCTTCTTTGTAAGCCTCGAGTGTCTGCTGTCATATCCTCAGTCGGGCAATAAAGTAACTCAAGAAGTCCCTGCTCTTGAAGATCCCTCAGAAAGTGGAACTTCACATCAATATGCTTGGTTCGAGCTAACTCTTTCCATCTGCGCAAGTGCAAGACATCCTTGATTATCCTCAAAGATTCTCATTGCTTTCATCTGTGGTTGACCCAAGTTTTTTAATAGTTGTCTCAACCATATGACTTCTTGACTTGCCTGCGCTGCTACAACATACTCTGCTTCAGTAGATGATAGTGTAACAGAAAGTTGCTTTCTACTAGTCCAACAGATAGCGCCTCTGTGGCATCCCAGAGCTGGCTATGGCTGGGCTGAGGGTGATCTCTGTGCATTGTATTATTTCCTGTTGCTTCATAGCCTGTGTGACATAGCAGGGGGTCCTGAGTCTCACACAACACAGCGCCACCTAGTGAGCCTCACACATGCATTACACCTCCCATAGGATTGAATAGTAACCAAATGTCCAATGGGAGGACATCGCCTGGGAAAAGGGGAGGAGTCAGCTGATCACTGGGTCCCCATGGCAACACCCCTGCAGGAAGGTCCTGCGTGTGAGGAGTTAGAAGTGTGGAGTGTTAGGAGGAGGAGGTGAGGAGATAAGTGTGATGTCCTGTGAAGAAAGCAGTGAGTTTAGTGCAGGAATCTCAAGTCCTAGACAGGCCCAGGAAGGTTGGAGAGCTGACATACTCCAGCTATTCAGAAGATCCTGTCCCCTGTCTGCCTAGCCATCGCCCTGAAGGAAGTCAAGCATCATTATCTTGTCAGCATGAGACTGTGGAGAGAACATTCTGGAACACGTGCTCCATAGCAAGTATCACAGGATCCAGGGGCCAAGGCCAGACCTGTGGAATATCCTGCCACCCTGACTATTGCACCCCGAAACTCTGAGCTATCAGGACCACATAACGTGAGTGGGGAATATTATGTACTAGTATCATGGTGGGCATCCTCCTATGAGCCAAATAGGAACCCAGATGCACCTTAGGGCTGTAACACTGAAGTATAAGGGGCTAGGAACACCTTTCATCAAGTCTACCCTGCACCCCAGGACTTTGCTGTGTCACCAGGCGTACCCCGTTGTTTTGTATTGAAGAAACTGTTTAAGCATTTGTGCCTCCACACCCATGGAAGTAAAAGTTCAACTTTACAACCGTTTCTGTGTCTGACTCTGCACCGACAACATCAGGGCGCCCCAAACACCACCAGTCGGCACAGTATAGGGGAAGCGCCCCGGGGGAACAATCACCACCAACATTTGTGCAGCCCCCTCATCACCGGTACCAGTGGTGGTAACGTGGGACAGCACCAGCGCTGCGCCCTCGTGCCCAGAGACCGTGACAAGTCTGCGCTGTTTGCACCCCGCAATCCCAACTGCAGCGTTACCTTCCATCTGGTCACCGCAAGAAAAACTGGCGTCACGAACAGGATACGGGTGTGTGCCATTTTGAGAAAGTCGCCACGAAAAGTGCGCCAAATTGTCTCCAGAGCATCGGTCTTTATTGTGGACTTTGCTAAGATCAAGTTTATTCCCTGAGAGTGCTTGCCACAAAGAGGGGGAGCCCTATACCCCTGAAGTAAGCCCTAAAGACTTTCCTCTCAGTGTGTTACAGCCCTGGAAGAGTTAAAACGCCCAGGACTTGTTTGCTGCGCCACATCGCTGTGTAAGAACGCCCACAAAGGGTTAACTGTACCTTGCAAAAGTGCGGGAGATTTTTAGCACTGCCCATGAGGCCAGGAGACCCATCTGCCGCCATCTTAGGAGAGCCCAGAATGCTGAGCGCAATGCTCCAGCGCACCCATACAAGAAAGTGAAAGGCGAACATGCCAGCGCCATTTCTGACTCTCCGGTGCCGCATCACCGTCCCTGCTGTGCACCGCTGATCTCTGGTCCACGCTGCAGTTGCTGTCAGTGAGTACTGTGCCTCCCTGTCCTCGTCTTCAGTCCTCCCACGGCCCCAGCGAGTGTTTTCCGTGTACAGTGTCCGTGGGGAGTGCCACCATCAAAGAGGGGGAGCACACCGTCAGCCTGCATCACAGTGACTCTGTTAATAGCTACAGCATTCCAAGTTGTAGTCTCCATTCCCTGCCAGCAAGCAGTTGAGTTTCTTAAAGAGACGGCGACCTAATTCCAGTCATACCTGCAAACAACATGACTGAGCAAAGTGACATTGTGCCATCTGTTTCTAGTGATCCAGCAGTGCCCATGGCGAGCAGCCTACCATTCTCAATGCCATTTTACCCTGGCGCACCATGGCTGCCGCACTACAAAGGGGAGGCGCATACCCTCAGGGACTTTCGTGAGAAGATGCTGTCTCTCTTCCAGTTCTATCCTCTGAATACAGAACAGCAGATACAGATCCTGCTGGGCCAGCTTGAGGGTGCTGCAGCTAGGGAGGTCAAATCCTGGCCTGCCTCTGACAAAAGAACCCCTGGGCAAATTCTGGACAAACTCCAGGTGAACTTTGATGTGCGATCTGTCTCCGAGGTAAAGATGCGCTTCTTTTCCAGACGACAACTACCTGGTGAGACCCTGCGGGACTATGCTTTATCCCTCCAAGAGGCGTTCAGAGCTGTGGTGCAAGTGGATCCTTGTGAAAATGTGGACTCTGATAAAATCTTGCTTGACCGCTTCATAGAAGGGGCGGGTACCACATTGCTCCAGAGTCAGTTGCAAATGCTTGCTGCACAACATCCCAGCATCACGTTTGCTGACTTCAAGGCCCTTGCCATCCAGGTCTTGGGACAGGAGCAGCCCCAGCCGAGCCCAGTCATCTGTGCTCCCTCACCTGGACCCTCAACAAGCATTGCTCCAGTTGTCCTGCCACTACCTCTGGGTACCTCACCTGCTGCCCAAACTGCGCAGACTACACCAGCAGACTCCAGAGATGACCTTCTGGCCCGAGTGGATCATCTGACCCGTGCCATGGAACAGATCACCGTCCGTCTAGATCGTCTGACCCAGCCGTCTTCATCATCCAATGATCCTTTGCGAAGTCTCAACGTCTCACCTGAGTCTCCACCCAGACATCCGTCTTCAGTGAAACCTCCACAGAGTGAGAGGCCATACTGTACCTATTGCCATAGATATGGACACACCAGGCCTCAGTGTTTCCAGTTAAACGGACCACCCCCGAGGCAGCGGGCCGCCCCTCGGGAGGAAAGAAGAAGGGCCCAGGTGAATCTTCAGTGTCATTGTCACGCTTCGTCTCAGCCTGCCCACACATCACAATCCGGGTGAACGGCGTCCCTCTGACAGCGTTGGTGGACACTGGATCTCAGGTAACAACCCTGCGCAAGCAGGTGTTCCTTGAACATTGGGACTTAGGTGTGTTGAATAGAACACCTGACACATGGATAAATCTGTGTGCCAGCAATGGACAGCCCATACCACAGCAGGGTTATTGGGAACCCACTATCCAGATTGGGGACTTGAAACTGCCTAGACAGGGTGTAATTGTCACTGATGTAGAGGATGATAGGTTTGCAGTTGTAATATTAGGCATGAATGTTTTACGCCATTGCTTTGCAGAAGTGTTGGATGCCTTGCATGCCTCTCTCCTTACAGCTTCTCCCAGTGACCAGCAGACCATTCAGCGGGCCATTCGTGTACTCAATGCCCAGCACAAGTTCGCCAACAAACAAGGTGAAATTGGTCGAGTCCGGATCCACGATACCCGTCCAGTAACCCTACAGCCTGGAACAGAAACTATGGTGTGGTGCCGTGCCCGTCCGGGCATAGAAAATCAGGACTACGAGGCTTTGCTACAACCCATACAGGTAGATGGCCAACCACTTGTCATGGCTGCCCGCAGCCTTGTCACAGTTTCCAATGGACGTGTTCCTGTCCGCTTAGTCAACTTGGGCGATGCTCCCGTGAACCTCCACAAGTTCCACTCTGTGGCCCTGCTACACCGGTTAGCACCAGAAGACATTCTCTCTGGTGATTCTACTGCCACACAGCGTTCCACCCAAGCTGCTGAGAACATTCAAAATGGAGCCACGAAGTCCTGGTGGGATGAATTGAACGTGGGAGACGCCAATACCCCTATAGAGCACATCAATGGGGTTCGCAATGTGGCCAAGCGTTACCAAAAGGCATTCAGCAAACACCCATTGGACTTTGGTAAGACCACGACCGTACAACATCGCATTCTGACTGGCGACCACCATCCAATCAAGGAGCGTCACCGTCCAATACCACCCGCGATGTACCAACCGGTGAAAAAGTTGATCCGAGAGATGCGAGGTGCTGATGTCATCCGGGAGAGTAACAGCCCCCTGGGCAGCCCCGCTAGTCCTTGTCAAGAAGAAAGACGGAACCCTACGATTTTGTGTGGACTATCGTAAACTCAACAACGTCACGCACAAGGACGCATACCCATTGCCGCGGATTGAGGAATCTCTAACGGCTTTGGGATCAGCTACCTGTTTCTCGACCCTGGACTTAACCAGTGGATACTGGCAAGTCCCTATGGCGCCTGAAGATCGTGAAAAGACTGCGTTTACGACCCCAATGGGACTCTTTGAATTTAATAGTATGCCATTTGGGCTATGTAATGCCCCAGCCACATTCCAACGGCTTATGGAGAGGTGCCTCGGCCATGAGAATTTCCAGAGTGTGCTACTGTACCTGGACGATGTTATTGTATTCTCCCGGACAACCAAGAACACCCGCACCTGTCCGAGGTATCAAGGACAACAGCACGGCCAAAGTGAAGCCCTCCAAGGCACCGGAAACCCCAAGTCACACCGGGCAGCGGGCGACAAGGCGCCAACCGATCCGAAAAGATCACGCAGCCAGAACGGCGAAGACCAACACCGCAAAGAAGTCCGAAGCCCGGAGAGGACACCGGGCAACCACACCGCCCAAGTAGCCGAGCCCGAAGAGTGTGCGCGGTGTCCCAGAGAAAACACAACGAAAGCCCGGAGACGGACAGCGCGCAAGAGGAAGCCCAAGCGCAAAGCACCGACGCAACCACCAAAGCCTATCCCGACACAGTCAGCCACCGCGACACAGAGAAGCACCAAGGTGGGGCAGTGTGTCCCAGGTCAGGACAACAAAGAGGAGCACGCCACGCCAGCAGGAGCGAGAGGCGCGGAGAAGAACGACCAGAACATAGTTCTCAAACCGAACCGGCGCGTCTGGGCCGGACGAGAAGAAGACACCGGCACCACACCCACCGTGACACAGAAACAACCGGGCGCACGGACACGCGACGGGAGCCCGAACAACGGGGGCCCAAGACGCGAAACAAGCTCGTCAAGTACGAGGGCAAGTCCAAGACGCGAGACTCTCAAGGTGCCGTGGGAGAAGAACCACCCCGAGAAGACACTGGGAAGAGGGGAGAGCCACCACACAACAAGTTGCCCAACAGGTGCATTGGTGTCCCTGTAGAAGGAGAATCTCGGGAAAACAGCGCGAACCCCCAGGAGCCATCTCGTGGAAAACGCCAAGAAGAGAGCAGAGTTTTAGGAGAAGTCAGATTCCGCACAGGAAGAATACCAACCCGGAAAGAGAGGTCTCATGCCGTGGAATAAACGCCTGGCGACAGAGGAAGCGCCGTTTGTCCAACGAGGCCCACATAGAAACACCGACCTGTCACAGGTGAAAGGCCATCAGATCCCGTACCAAGAAGAGACGCACAGATGATACTGAGGCGACATGACAGATCCGGCACGGGGTACAAAGACCGAAGCTACCATCCGTCATCGCTTCTATTGGGTTGGGATGAGGAGTGACATTGAGAGTTGGTGCCGGAGTGTCCGCCGTAGTATCACCAAGGAAGGCGAAGAGATCAGAAGGCCCCTCTACATCCAATTAAGACTCAAAAGCCGGTGAAATTGTTGCTCTGGACCATGTGAAGTTGGGTCCCACACGTCCGGCTACAGCTACGCTCTGACAATGGTGGATCATTACTCCAAGTTCCTTGTCATGTGCCTGTCAGAGATCTTACAGCAAGAACTACGGCTGAGACCTCTACGAGAGTTTGTCCGCCATTACGGTTGTCCGAGCATATCCCACCACCGTGGATCGGCGTTTGAATCCCAATTGTTCCGTGAGCTGTGTCAGTTCCAAGACTGCAGAAGTTGGAACCACAGCGTATCACCCCAAGGGAATGGTAGTGCGAGAAGGCAAATCAAGTGATCATCGGCATGCTAAGAACAGCCGCAGTTACACCTGGTGTTGAGTGGCCTGAGCGTATCAAGGACTTGGCCTATATTTACAACAACACACCCCAAACATCTACGGGATACGCACCATTTTATCTAATGTTTGGAAGACAAGGTCAACTTCCTCAGACTTAACCCTTGGTGTGAAGGTCCCTGACACCATCAATCCACTACCCATAACAGACTGGGTTATTGAACACCGCCGACGTATGGAGGAAGCTAAAGAGATAGTTGAAAGCGCATGGATGAGGTTCGTAGGAGACAACAGGAGGATTACAACCATCGCGCCCATGCAGCGCCCCTGAAAGTTGGCGACCGTGTATGGTTAAGGAATAACCATCGGAATGGGAAATTGGATCCATTCTGGGAGAAAGAACCATACAGTGTCATCTCCATACCATATCCTGAATCCGACGTGTATGAGATCTCTAAACCTGGGAGACAGCCCCAAGTAGTACACCGAAACCGTCTGAAGCTGTGCCTTAAAGAAGGACTACCCACAGAGGTGCCCCCAGCTGAGACAACGAGTACAGAGATCTTGTCACCTTCTGAAGCGAAAGAGAGACCCCCAACGTAACTGAGCTTATGTGGGCGCCTAAACTACTACCATTTAGCTGCTATCCACCAATTGCTCTAGTGCAAGAGAACCCTTCGACAGATGATTTAATTGATTTCAGTGACTCTGTCCTGATCCAAACTCGCCACTTAGGCGTTCTGAGCGACCACAAAAGGCATACCTCCAACACGCATAGTGATGCCATGGCTGTCCTTGGGTAAAAGAGGTTAACTGTCTCTGCCCTGATATATGTTATCCTGCTCTGATTACATTAATGTTTTTCCTGTGTGTATATACAGTATATATATAATATCTTGCCATGTAATATAGTATTACATTTATATGCAACAATCCAAGCCATAGTGCCTGGCTCACCGAGCCAAGGAAGTTCTGTTACCCCATTGCGGATGGACATTCGTGCTAGAGTGCCTACTCTTCCTACAGAAAGGACTGTTTATTGTTTCTCAGAGAGACTCTCCTGATAATGGACACTCACAAAATTTGTGCCAGAGAGCCTCTGGACCCATTTGCACTACTGTCGTTTCTATATGGACTGTCTGATGGTACCGCCAAAAGGTTCCATAAGTCTGAGTTAATATCTCTCCGCTACCCTTCAGACTTCTCATGGACATTCCAGGACTATGCCGGGAGGTCTTACCTCAAGTTTCTAAGTATTATATTTTTCTAAACTGTTAGTGACATTTGCACTTTATTCGTATTTATTAACGTTGTGTTACATTTCTCACCTTCACCCCAGCCCGCGCCGAGGTCGGCTCAGTGAAAGAGGGGAGTATGTGGCATCCCAGAGCTGGCTATGGCTGGGCTGAGGGTGATCTCTGTGCATTGTATTATTCCTGTTGCTCATAGCCTGTGTGACATAGCAGGGGGTCCTGAGTCTCACACAACACAGCGCCACCTAGTGAGCCTCACACATGCATTACACCTCCCATAGGATTGAATAGTAACCAAATGTCCAATGGGAGGACATCGCCTGGGAAAAGGGGAGGAGTCAGCTGATCACTGGGTCCCCATGGCAACACCCCTGCAGGAAGGTCCTGCGTGTGAGGAGTTAGAAGTGTGGAGTGTTAGGAGGAGGAGGTGAGGAGATAAGTGTGATGTCCTGTGAAGAAAGCAGTGAGTTAGTGCAGGAATCTCAAGTCCTAGACAGGCCCAGGAAGGTTGGAGAGCTGACATACTCCAGCTATTCAGAAGATCCTGTCCCCTGTCTGCCTAGCCATCGCCCTGAAGGAAGTCAAGCATCATTATCTTGTCAGCATGAGACTGTGGAGAGAACATCTGGAACACGTGCTCCATAGCAAGTATCACAGGATCCAGGGGCCAAGGCCAGACCTGTGGAATATCCTGCCACCCTGACTATTGCACCCCGAAACCTGAGCTATCAGGACCACATAACGTGAGTGGGGAATATTATGTACTAGTATCATGGTGGGCATCCTCCTATGAGCCAAATAGGAACCCAGACGCACCTAGGGCTGTAACACTGAAGTATAAGGGGCTAGGAACACCTCATCAAGTCTACCCTGCACCCCAGGACTTTGCTGTGTCACCAGGCGTACCCCGTTGTTTTGTATTGAAGAAACTGTTTAAGCATTTGTGCCTCCACACCCATGGAAGTAAAGTTCAACTACAACCGTTCTGTGTCTGACTCTGCACCGACAACACAGGGCGCCCCAAACACCACCAGTCGGCACAGATAGGGGAAGCGCCCCGGGGGAACAACACCACCAACAGTGCAGCCCCCCACACCGGTACCAGTGGTGGAACGTGGGACAGCACCAGCGCTGCGCCCCGTGCCCAGAGACCGGACAAGTCTGCCTGTTGCACCCCGCAATCCCAACTGCAGCGACCTTCCATCTGGTCACCGCACCCCAAAAGAAACAGCCGCGCCAGAGAAAAGGGGGACCCCCCCCGCGCGCAGCGCGGGCGCCCACGACCACCACGGACCGGGATGAGGGGGCCACAAAGTGGTGGTGAGCCCCGGGGCGCCCCCATACTGGCCGACGGGGGGGGGCGCCCTGATGTGTCGGTGCAGAGCAGACACAGAAACGGGAAAGTTGAACACTCCATGGGTGTGGAGGCACAAATGCTTAAACAGTTCCAATACAAAACAACGGGGACGCCGGTGACACAGCAAAGTCTGGGGTGCAGTATAGACGATGAAAGGTGTTCCAGCCCCAACTTCAGTGTACAGGCCAAGTGCGTCTGGGCTCCTATTTGGCACATAGGAGGATGCCCACCATGATACTAGTACATAATATCCCCACTCACGTTATGTGGTCCTGATAGCTCAGAGTCGGGGTGCAAAGTCAGGGTGGCAGGATATCCACAGGTCTGGCCGGCCCCTGGATCCTGTGATACTGCTATGGAGCGCGTGTTCCAGAATGTTCTCTCCACAGTCTCATGCTGACAAGATAATGATCTGACCCTTCAGGGCGAGCTAGGCAGACAGGGGACAGGATCTTCTGAATAGCTGGAGTATGTCAGCTCTCCAACCTTCCTGGCCTGTCTAGGACTTGAGATTCCTGCACTAAACTCACTCTTTCTTCACAGGACATCACACTTATCTCCTCACCTCCTCCTCCTAACACTCCACACTTCTAACTCCTCACATGCAGGACCTTCCTGCAGGGGTGTTACCATGGGGACCCAGTGATCAGCTGGACCCCTCCCCTTTTCCCAGGCGATGTCCTCCCATTGGACATTTGGTTACTATTCAATCCTATGGGAGGTGTAATGCATGTGTGAGGCTCACTAGGTGGCGCTGTGTTGTGTGAGACTCAGGACCCCCTGCTATGTCACACAGGCTATGAAGCAACAGGAAATAATACAATGCACAGAGATCACCCTCAGCCCAGCCATAGCCAGCTCTGGGATGCCACATACTCCCCCTCGTTCACTGAGCTGACCTCGGCGACGGGCTGGGGTGAAGGTGAGAAATGTAACATAATGTTAATAAATACGAATAAAGTGCAAATGTCACTAACAGTTTAGAAAAATATAATACTTAGAAACTTGAGGTAAGACCTCCCGGCATAGTCCCGGAATGTCCATGAGAAGTCTGAAGGGTAACGGAGAGATAATTAAACTCAGACTTATGGAACCTTTTGGCGGTACCATTAGACAGTCCATATAGAAACAACAGTAGTGCAAATGGGTCCAGAGGCTCTCTGGCACAAATTTCGTGAGTGTCCATTATCAGGAGAGTCTCTCTGAGAAACAATAAACAGTCCTTTCTGTAAGGAAGAGTAGGCACTCTAGCACCAATGTCCATACCGCAATGGGGTAACAGAACTTCCTTGGCTCGGTGAGCCAGGCACTATGGCTTGGATTGTTGCATATAAATGTAAATACTATATTACATGGCAAGATATTATATATATACTGTATATACACACAGGAAAAACATTAATGTAATCAGAGCAGGAATAACATATATACAGAAGCAGAGACAGTTAACCTCTTTTACCCAAGGACAGCCATGGCATCACTATAGCGTGTTGGAGGTATGCCTTTTGTGGTACGCTCAGAACGCCTAAGTGGAACGAGATTTGAATCAGGAACAGAGTCACTGAAATCAATTAAATTATCTGTCGAAGGGTTCTCTTGCACTAGAGCAATTGGTGGATAACAGCTAAATGGTAGTAGTTTAGGCGCCCACATAAGCTCAGTTAACGTTGGGGGTCTCTCTTTCTCTTCAGAAGGTGACAAGATCTCTGTACTCGTCTCAGCTGGGGGCACCTCTGTGGGTAGTCCTTCTTTAAGGCACAGCTTCAGACGGTTTCGGTGTACTACTTGGGGCTGTCTCCCAGGTTTAGAGATCTCATACACGTCGGATTCAGGATATGGTATGGAGATGACACTGTATGGTTCTTTCTCCCAGAATGGATCCAATTTCCCATTCCGATGGTTATTCCTTAACCATACACGGTCGCCAACTTTCAGGGGCACTGCATGGGCGCGATGGTTGTAATCCTCCTGTTGTCTCCTACGAACCTCATCCATGCGCGTTTCAACTATCTCTTTAGCTTCCTCCATACGTCGGCGGTGTTCAACAACCCAGTCTGTTATGGGTAGTGGATTGATGGTGTCAGGGACCTTCACACCAAGGGTTAAGTCTGAAGGAAGTTGACCTTGTCTTCCAAACATTAGATAAAATGGTGCGTATCCCGTAGATGTTTGGGGTGTGTTGTTGTAAATATAGGCCAAATCCTTGATACGCTCAGGCCACTCAACACCAGGTGTAACTGCGGCTGTTCTTAGCATGCCGATGATCACTTGATTTGCCTTCTCGCACATACCATTCCCTTGAGGGTGATACGCTGTGGTTCGCAACTTCTTGCAGTCTTGGAACTGACACAGCTCACGGAACAATTGGGATTCAAACGCCGATCCACGGTCGGTGAGGATATGCTCAGGACAACCGTAATGGCGGACAAACTCTGCGTAGAAGGTCTCAGCCGTAGTTCTTGCTGTAAGATCTCTGACAGGCACGATGACAAGGAACTTGGAGTAATGATCCACCATTGTCAGAGCGTAGCTGTAGCCGGAACGTGTGGGACCCAACTTCACATGGTCCAGAGCAACAATTTCACACGGCTTTTGAGTCTTAATTGGATGTAGAGGGGCCTTCTGATCTCTTCGACCTTCCTTGGTGATACTACAGGCGGGACACTCTCGGCACCAACTCTCAATGTCACTCCTCATCCCAACCCAATAGAAGCGACGACGGATGGTAGCTTCGGTCTTTTGTACCCCGAAGTGACCGGATCTGTCATGATACGCCTCAAGTATCATCTGTGCATCTCTTCTTGGTACGAGGATCTGATGAAGCCTTTCACCTGTGACAGGATCAAGAGTGTTTCTATGTAGAAGGCCTCGTTGGACAAACAGGCGCTTCTCTGTCGCCAAAGGCGTTTTAATTCCACGTCATGAAGACCTCTCTTTACACGGGTTGGTATTCTTCCTGTAAGCAGGAAATCTGACAATTCTCCAAAAACTCTGCTCTCTTCTTGGAACGTTTTCCACAGAGATGGCTCCTGGAGGGATTCGGCAGCTGTTTTCGCCAGAGATTCTCCTTCTACAGGGACACCAATAGCAACCTGTTGGGCAAACTTGTTGTAGAATGGTGGCATCTCCACCTCTTCCCAGATGTCTTCTCGGGGTGGTTCTTCTCCCACAGGCAACCTTGAGAGTGCATCAGCGTTAGCGTTGGACTTGCCACTGCGATACTTGACAGAGAACTTGTAATTCGCGAGTCTTGAGGCCCACCGTTGTTCAAGGGCTCCCAGTCGAGCAGTGTCCAGATGCGCCAACGGATTGTTATCTGTGTACACGGTAAAGGGTGTGGCAGCCAGGTAGTCTTTAAACTTCTCTGTCACGGCCCAGACAAGCGCCAGAAGTTCGAGTTTGAAAGAACTATAGTTCTGGTCGTTCTTCTCCGCGCCTCTCAGACTCCTGCTGGCGTAGGCGATGACTCGCTCTTTGTTGTCCTGAACCTGGGACAACACTGCACCCAAACCTTGGTGACTTGCATCTGTGTACAAGCGGAATGGCTGACTGTAGTCGGGATAGGCTAGAATTGGTGGTTGCGTCAGAAGTGCTTTAAGCGCTTGAAAGTCTTCCTCTTGACGCGCTGTCCAGTCTACCAGAAGCTTTCGGTTGTAGTTTTCTCTTGGACAACCGCGCAACAACTCGTTCAGAGGCTCGGCTACTTGGGCGAAGTGTGGTATGAAATGCCGGTAGTAACCTGCGAATCCAAGGAAGCTTCGGACTTCTTTGACGGTAGTTGGTCTTCGCCAGTTCTGGACTGCAGTGATCTTTTCAGGATCAGGTTGGACGCCTTGTGCGCTCACGACATGCCCAAGGTAGTGAACTTGGGGTTTCAACAGGTAGCACTTGGAGGGCTTCACCTTTAGGCCGTGCTGTATAAGTACCTTGAATACCTCGGACAGGTGACGAAGGTGTTCTTGGTATGTCCGGGAGAATACAATAACATCGTCCAGGTACAGTAGCACACTCTGGAAATTCTCATGGCCGAGGCACCTCTCCATAAGCCGTTGGAATGTGGCTGGGGCATTACATAGCCCAAATGGCATACTATTGAATTCAAAGAGTCCCATTGGGGTCGTAAACGCAGTCTTTTCACGATCTTCAGGCGCCATAGGGACTTGCCAGTATCCACTGGTTAAGTCCAGGGTCGAGAAACAGGTAGCTGATCCCAAAGCCGTTAGAGATTCCTCAATTCGCGGCAATGGGTATGCGTCTTTGTGCGTGACGTTGTTGAGTTTACGATAGTCCACACAAAATCGTAGGGTTCCGTCTTTCTTCTTGACAAGGACTAGCGGGGCTGCCCAGGGGCTGTTACTCTCCCGGATGACATCAGCATCTCGCATCTCTTGGATCAACTTTTTCACCAGTTGGTACATCGTGGGTGGTATTGGACGGTGACGCTCCTTGATTGGATGGTGGTCGCCAGTCAGAATGCGATGTTGTATGGTCGTGGTCTTACCAAAGTCCAATGGGTGTTTGCTGAATGCCTGTTGGTAACGCTTGGCCACATTGCGAACCCCATTGATGTGCTCTATAGGGATATTGGCGTCTCCCACGTTCAATTCATCCCACCAGGACTTCGTGGCTCCATTCTGAATGTTCTCAGCAGCTTGGGTGGAACGCTGTGTGGTGGTAGAATCACCAGAGAGAATGTCTTCTGGTGCTAACCGGTGTAGCAGGGCCACAGAGTGGAACTTGTGGAGGTTCACGGGAGCATCGCCCAAGTTGACTAAGCGGACAGGAACACGTCCATTGGAAACTGTGACAAGGCTGCGGGCAGCCATGACAAGTGGTTGGCCATCTACCTGTATGGGTTGTAGCAAGGCCTCGTAGTCCTGATTTTCTATGCCCAGACGGGCACGGCACCACACCATAGTTTCTGTTCCAGGCTGTAGGGTTACTGGACGGGTATCTTGGATCCGGACTCGACCAATTTCACCTTGTTTGTTGGCGAACTTGTGCTGGGCATTGAGTACACGAATGGCCCGCTGAATGGTCTGCTGGTCACTGGGAGAAGCTGTAAGGAGAGAGGCATGCAAGGCATCCAACACTTCTGCAAAGCAATGGCGTAAAACATTCATGCCTAATATTACAACTGCAAACCTATCATCCTCTACATCAGTGACAATTACACCCTGTCTAGGCAGTTTCAAGTCCCCAATCTGGATAGTGGGTTCCCAATAACCCTGCTGTGGTATGGGCTGTCCATTGCTGGCACACAGATTTATCCATGTGTCAGGTGTTCTATTCAATACACCTAAGTCCCAATGTTCAAGGAACACCTGCTTGCGCAGGGTTGTTACCTGAGATCCAGTGTCCACCAACGCTGTCAGAGGGACGCCGCTCACCCGGATTGTGATGTGTGGGCAGGCTGAGACGAAGCGTGACAATGGCACTGAAGATTCACCTGGGCCCTTCTTCTTTCCTCCCGAGGGGCGGCCCGCTGCCTCGGGGGTGGCCCGTTTAACTGAAAACACTGAGGCCTGGTGTGTCCATATCTATGGCAATAGGTACAGTATGGCCTCTCACTCTGCGGAGGTTTCACTGCAGACGGACGTCTGGGTGGCGACTCAGGTGAGATGTTGAGACTTCGCAAAGGATCACTGGACGATGAAGACAGCTGGGTCAGACGATCTAGACGGACGGTGATCTGTTCCATGGCACGGGTCAGATGATCCACTCGGGCCAGAAGGTCATCTCTGGAGTCTGCTGGTGTAGTCTGCGCAGTTTGGGCAGCAGGTGAGGTACCCAGAGGTAGTGGCAGGACAACTGGAGCAATGTTTGTTGAGGGTCCAGGTGAGGGAGCACAGATGACTGGACTCGGCTTGGGCTGCTCCTGTCCCAAGACCTGGATGGCAAGGGCCTTGAAGTCAGCAAACGTGATGCCGGGATGTTGTGCAGCAAGCATTCGCAACTGACTCTGGAGCAATGTGGTACCCGCCCCTTCTATGAAGCGGTCAAGCAAGATTTTATCAGAGTCCACATTTTCACGTGGATCCACTTGCACCACAGCTCTGAACGCCTCTTGGAGGGATAAAGCATAGTCCCGCAGGGTCTCACCAGGTAGTTGTCGTCTGGAAAAGAAGCGCATCTTTACCTCGGAGACAGATCGCACGTCAAAGTTCACCCGGAGTTTGTCCAGAATTTGCCCAGGGGTTCTTTTGTCAGAGGCAGGCCAGGATTTGACCTCCCTAGCTGCAGCACCCTCAAGCTGGCCCAGCAGGATCTGTATCTGCTGTTCTGTATTCAGAGGATAGAACTGGAAGAGAGACAGCATCTTCTCACGAAAGTCCCTGAGGGTATGCGCCTCCCCTTTGTAGCGCGGCAGCCATGGTGCGCCAGGGTAAAATGGCATGGAGAATGGTATGCTGCTCGCCATGGGCACTGCTGGATCACTAGAAACAGATGGCACAATGTCACTTTGCTCAGTCATGTTGTTTGCAGGTATGACTGAAATTAGGTCGCCGTCTCTTTAAGAAACTCAACTGCTTGCTGGCAGGGAATGGAGACTACAACTTGGAATGCTTTCCCTTTAAGAATGCTGTAGCTATTAACAGAGTCACTGTGATGCAGGCTGACGGTGTGCTCCCCCTCTTTAATGGTGGCACTCCCCACGGACACTGTACACGGAAAACACTCGCTGGGGCCGTGGGAGGACTGAAGACAAGGACAGGGAGGCACAGTACTCACTGACAGCAACTGCAGTGTGGACCAGAGATCAGCGGTGCACAGCAGGGACGGTGATGCGGCACCGGAGAGTCAGAAATGGCGCTGACACATTCGCCTTTCACTTTCTTGTATGGGTGCGCTGGAGCATTGCGCTCAGCATTCTGGGCTCTCCTAAGATGGCGGCAGATGGGTCTCCTGGCCTCATGGGCAGTGCTAAAAATCTCCCGCACTTTTGCAAGGTACAGTTAACCCTTTGTGGGCGTTCTTACACAGTGATGTGGCGCAGCAAACAAGTCCTGGGAGTTTTAACTCTTCCAGGGATGTAACACACTGAGAGGACAGTCTTTAGGGCTTACTTCAGGGGTATAGGGCTCCCCCCTCTTTGTGGCAAGCACTCTCAGGGAATAAACTTGATCTTAGCAAAGTCCACAATAAAGACCGATGCTCTGGAGACAATTTGGCGCACTTTTCGTGGCGACTTTCTCAAAATGGCACACACCCGTATCCTGTTCGTGACGCCAGTTTTTCTTGCGGTGACCAGATGGAAGGTAACGCTGCAGTTGGGATTGCGGGGTGCAAACAGCGCAGACTTGTCACGGTCTCTGGGCACGAGGGTGCAGCGCTGGTGCTGTCCCACGTTACCACCACTGGTACCGGTGATGAGGGGGCTGCACAAATGTTGGTGGTGATTGTTCCCCGGGGCGCTTCCCCTATACTGTGCCGACTGGTGGTGTTTGGGGCGCCCTGATGTTGTCGGTGCAGAGTCAGACACAGAAACGGCTGTAAAGTTGAACTTTTACTTCCATGGGTGTGGAGGCACAAATGCTTAAACAGTTTCTTCAATACAAAACAACGGGGTACGCCTGGTGACACAGCAAAGTCCTGGGGTGCAGGGTAGACTTGATGAAAGGTGTTCCTAGCCCCTTATACTTCAGTGTTACAGCCCTAAGGTGCATCTGGGCTCCTATTTGGCACATAGGAGGATGCCCACCATGATACTAGTACATAATATTCCCCACTCACGTTATGTGGTCCTGATAGCTCAGAGTTTCGGGGTGCAATAGTCAGGGTGGCAGGATATTCCACAGGTCTGGCCTTGGCCCCTGGATCCTGTGATACTTGCTATGGAGCGCGTGTTCCAGAATGTTCTCTCCACAGTCTCATGCTGACAAGATAATGATGCTTGACTTCCTTCAGGGCGATGGCTAGGCAGACAGGGGACAGGATCTTCTGAATAGCTGGAGTATGTCAGCTCTCCAACCTTCCTGGGCCTGTCTAGGACTTGAGATTCCTGCACTAAACTCACTGCTTTCTTCACAGGACATCACACTTATCTCCTCACCTCCTCCTCCTAACACTCCACACTTCTAACTCCTCACATGCAGGACCTTCCTGCAGGGGTGTTACCATGGGGACCCAGTGATCAGCTGACCCCTCCCCTTTTCCCAGGCGATGTCCTCCCATTGGACATTTGGTTACTATTCAATCCTATGGGAGGTGTAATGCATGTGTGAGGCTCACTAGGTGGCGCTGTGTTGTGTGAGACTCAGGACCCCCTGCTATGTCACACAGGCTATGAAGCAACAGGAAATAATACAATGCACAGAGATCACCCTCAGCCCAGCCATAGCCAGCTTGGGGATGCCACATACCCACTTATAGATTTTCTGTCACTGGTATCTCCGGCCCAATTGGCATCCATATATCTTGTCAGGGTGCTTTTGTCACTTGCTGGTAACTTTAGCTTGTAGTGTAAAGTCCCTTTAAGATAGCGAATGACTCGCTTCACAGCATTCCAGTCCATCTGACTTGGTGTTGATGTCTTTCTACATAGGATTCCAACTGCTGCTGCAATGTCAGGCCTTGTAGCGGTGCTAATGTACAACAATTTCCCTATTGCTTTCCTGTACTGAGTGTTAGTTGGTAGTGGCGAATCTTGGCTGTCTATCTTCTTCAGGTAGTTGGTTTCCATGGGAGATTTTACTGGTTTTGCATCTTCCATTCCAAATGTCTCAATTATCTCTTGTATTTTGTGCTTTTGGTTCAGAAAGAAGCTGCCATCCTCCCCTGTATCAATTTGAATGCCAAGATAATTATTTACGTTGCCAAGATCTTTGGTCTCAAAGTGCTCATTTAGGGTTTGGAGTATTTCTCCTTCATCCCCTTCTTGCTTGAAACAAATCAGAATATCGTCCACATAAATGAGTACATAGATCCACCTGTCTGCCAATTTCTTTGTGTATAAACAGGGATCTGCTTTACTTCTCTGAAAGTCCCCATGTGTAAGCATTTAATTTATTCTCATATTCCATGCTCTGTCAGCTTGCTTTAGACCATGTATACTCCTCTGTATGTTGCATACTAAGTCTGGCCTTTGCTCAATTTTGAATCCTGGTGGTTGTTCCATGTTGATATTGTCTGCTAACTAGCCATGTAGAAACACTGTTTTTACATCAAAGTGTCTTACTTGCATTTTCCTTATTGCGGCTACTGTCAGCAAAGTTCTTATTGTAGCATGTTTGACTACTGGCGCAAATGTCTCATCATAGTCCTCTCCATATTTTTGAGAATATCCCTTGGCTACGAGTCTTACTTTGTATCGCTCCACTGTACCATCTGTATTGTATTTTACTTTGAAAGTCCATTTACAACCTATGGATTTCCTTCCAGGTGGTAGTTCTGTAAGTGTCCATGTTTTAGTGTCATGCATGGATTTTATCTCCTCCTTTGCAGCCTTTATCCATTTACTGGCTTCCCCTTCTGAAAGCTGAGATATGTCTTCCCAAGTTGCAGGTTCATTAGCACTGGCAGTGCTTGCCTTGTATGAGAGACGTACAGGTGGTTTACCTTTATTCTCTCTCATTGAGCATCTTGGTTCCGTGTGTGAGCTTGGTTGTGTCTGTTTTTCATTACTGATGGATTCTGCGCTCACTTCAACAGTTTGTTCGGAAGTTACAGATGTTGGCTGATCAATGTCAGTTACATTGTCTCTCAGATCTTCAACAAAAGTTATGCTGTTGCTAATGGTAACCTTGTCAGTTTTGGGATTTAGGATTCTGTAACCTTTAACATTGTCACTGTATCCAACAAAGACGTCTTCAAATGCTCTGTTTTGAAGTTTGGTGCGTTTTTCTTCTGGAATGTAGATGAACGCCTTGCATCCAAAAACTCTTAGATGTTTTACACTCAGTTCTCATTGTGCCACAGTTCATATGGAGTTTTCTCCATTGTTCTGGAAAAGAGTCTGTTTTGCAAATAAGTGGCTGTCATTAGTGCTTCACCCCAATATTTTTGTGGTAATCCAGAGTCTGTCAGCATGCATCTGATCATTTCAGTCAGAGTTCTGTTCTTTCTTTCAGCTACCCCGTTTTGCTCTGGTGTGTAGGGGACTGTCTTTTCCATTCTGCTTTAAGTATTCTTGTATTTTATGTCCTGTGAATTCACCTCCATTGTCACTCCGAAGTATGAGAGGTTTTCTCTGAAACTTGTTACTTATCCTTATTATATAGTCCTGTAATTTGTCAAAAACTTCACTCTTGTGTTGCATTAGGTAAGTGACTGTGTATCTTGAATAGTCATCTATGAAAGTCACTATGTACCTGTTGCCTCCAGGTGTAGGTGGGTTTAGGGGACCACATACATCACTGTGAACTAGGTCAAGAGGTCTTGAAGCTCTATTGTGACTTACTTTAGGAAGTGTTGCTCTTGTAGCTTTGGATTTGATGCAACATTCACATTTAACAAATAACGGAACAAGGGGATACTGTTAAATCCTTTGTCAAATTCCTCTTTTGTAGTTCCTGTATGCATTCTGGGTGTCTGTGACCTAAATGCCTGTGCCACACGTATATACAGTCATTATGCTTATGTGTGCATAGTCTCGCCTGCTCCTTTACTGTGTTGAGGTGATATCCCTCTAGGATATAACACTTGTCACCTAGCAATTTTACAGTGAGTCCTTTGCTTGTCAGACACTTCACAGATAAGAGTCCTCCTTCTAGATCAGGAACATAAAGTACATCTTTTACTGGTATTGCTAAATTGTGTCCCGCATCATTGGGGCATACAAGGGTTCCATGCCCATATCCTTCTGCACATATTTTACTCCCATCTGCGAGGTAAATTGTCTCTTTGTTATTCAGATCAAATTATGTGAAAAAACTTCTATCACTTGTCATGTGACTGGTTGCTCCAGAGTCAATGCACCAGCCTTGCAATTTATGATTGTCTGTCACTTTAAATGTGGCATTCCACTTCCCTTAATTTGAATCAGAAATTGTGGCTTTTACTTTCTGCTTAGTATAAGAGGGATGCTGCCTCATCTGCTCTGCTTTCCATATAGTGCAGTCTTTCTTTATGTGTCCTTGTCTGTGGCATCTAAAGCACACTCTGGTTTCCTTCCTGTGTGACCTTGTTTCTGTAGCTTTAAGAACAGTCTTGGAGTGTGTTTCTGTATAATCATGTGTAAACTCCTTTCTTTGCTGATACTCATCTATGAGCCTGGTCTTTACGAATGTTAGTGTCAGATCTGTCTCAGGCCGTGTCTCCAGCGCATTGATCAGTGCAGTGTACAGTGGGGAAAAAAAAATATTTAGTCAGCCACCAATTGTGCAAGTTCTCCCACTTAAAAAGATGAGAGGCCTGTAATCGACATCATAGGTAGACCTCAACTATGAGAGACAAATTGAGAAAACAAATCCAGAAAATCACATTGTCTGATTTTTAAAGAATTTATTTGCAAATGAAGGTGGAAAATAAGTATTTGGTCAATAACAAAAGTTCATCTCAATACTTTGTTATATATCCTTTGTTGGTAATGACAGAGGTCAAACGTTTTCTGTAAGTCTTCACAAGGTTGTCACACACTGTTGCTGGTATGATGGCCCATTCCTCCATGCCGATCTCCTCTAGAGCAGTGATGTTTTGGGGCTGTAGCTGGGCAACAAGGACCTTCAACTCCCTCCAAAGGTTTTCTATGGGGTTGAGATCTGGAGACTTGCTAGGCCACTCCAGGACCTTGAAATGCTTCTTACCCAGCCACATTTCATCCTCAATGCCCTTGCTTATGGAAGGAGGTTTACACTCAAAATCTCACGGTACATGGCTCCATTCATTCTTTCATGTACACGGATCAGTCGTCCTGGTCCCTTTGCAGAGAAACAGCCCCAAAGCCTGATGTTGCCACCCCCATGCTTCACAGTAGGTATGGTGTTCTTTGGATGCAACTCAGCATTCACTCTCCTCCAAACATGACGAGTTGTGTTTCTGCCAAACAGTTCTACTTTGGTTTCATCTGACCATATGACATTCTCCCAGTACTCTTCTGGAACACCCAAATGCTCTCTAGCAAACTTCAGACTGGCCCGGATGTGTACTGGCTTAAGCAGGGGACACGCCTGGCGGCGTAGTGTGTTACTGATGGTAGCCTTTCTTACTTTAGTCCCAGTTTTCTGCAGGTCATTCACTAGGTACCCCGTGTGGTTCTGGGATTTTTGCTCACTGTTCTTGTGATCATTTTGACCCCACGGGGTGAGATCTTGCATGGAGCCCCTGATCAAGGGAGATTATCAGTGGTCTTGTATGTCTTCCATTTTCTAATTATTGCTCCCACAGTTGATTTCTTCACACTAAACTGCTTGCCTATTGCAGATTCAGTCTTCCCAGCCTGGTGCAGGTCTACAATTTTGTTTCTGGTGTCCTTCCACAGCTCTTTGGTCTTCACCATAGTGGAGTTTGTAGTGTAACTGTTTGAGGTTGTGGACAGGTGTCTTTTATACTGATAACAATTTCAAACAGGTGCCATTACTACAGGTAATGATTGGAGGACAGAGGAGCCTCTTAAAGAAGAAGTTACAGGTCTGTGAGAGCCAGAAATCTTGCTTGTTTGTAGGTGACCAAATACTTATTTTCCACTATAATTTGCAAATAAATTCTTAAAAAATCAGACAATGTGATTTTCTAGATGTTTTCTCATTTTGTCTCTCATAGTTGAGGTCAACCTATGATGTCAATTACAGGCCTCTCTCATCTTTTTAAGTGGGAGAACTTGCACAATTGGAGGCTGACTAAATACTTTTTTTCCCCACTGTATATATCAGATTCCCAGCTCTGGACTACACCCCCTACATTCACTCTGTACAGAACATCATTTGCTGCTTAGTACGAAATCTGTTAGCGACATCTCCTTGCAACCTCTCCCCCCTTCCCTTGCTTCTTACCTTCAGCCCAGTAGCAGTTCAGCATTGTTTTTGCATTCACCTATGCTGAACTTATAACATTCAACATTGCTTCGGTCAAATATACATTCGGCAACATCTACGCTCCAAACAAAGGATAGATTTTGTGGATTATTAAATCACTGAGGCTCTTGAAGACCTTGGCGGAAGGTCACATCATCCTGGGTGGTGACCTTAATGTTGCCTTAAATCCATTTGTTGACTCCACTTCCACTGTTACTCCCCATTCTCAGAAACTCCTTGGTAGACTCACGGCTGTGCTTCAAGATGTCAAATTGGTCGATACTTGGAGCATGCTCCATCTGACCACTAAAGATTTCTCTTTCTACTCTCCCACAGTAAAGACACATCACAGATTGGGTAATATTGTCTGCTTAGCTGATCTCTTAGATTGCTTATCTGCTTCTGACAATGGCCTATTGGCTTCTGATCATGTTCACGCCATGTACCAGTTTCAACTATGATTATTTTGCAACTACCTGCCAGAGAATGGGACTGGAGACTGAATGGGTCTTAGACAACGAGAATAACATACGGTCACTACAAACCCATCTCCCGAACTCCTTCGAGCTCAATACTTCCCCTGGAATGTGCCCAAACCGTCATATGGGAATCTCATAAATCCTATATTAGAGGCATATTTATTTCACTAGCTTCTAGAGCCAAGAAGTAAAAACAGAAGACAATTGATGATACCCTTAATTGCATAGCGACTTTGGAACACATTCATAAGAGATCATTGACTACCCAAGCACAAGAGGAACTAAGCTGCCTAAGAGAACAGTTCTCGTCAATCCTTAATGCCAAAGAAGCCAAACTCCATCTACGCTACCAACAAATGTTATATGTCAATGGGGACAAAGGTGGTCGCCTCATGACGAACTTAATACGCAGAGCTAAGGCAAAATCATTTATTTCCTCCATAAAATCTCCAGTCGGTAAACTCCACACTTCCACTCTTGATATTGCAGTGGAATTTGCCTCATTCTGTACAAACCTGTTCAACCTGAACTCAGATACTTCGGCAACTCCAAAAGAAGAGAAGGCCGACTTGATCAGTACATTTCTAGATGACCTATCTATCCCTTCTCTGTCAGCCGATTCAGCAAAGAAACTGGTGTCCCCTAGAACACTAAACGAGATAAAGGAGACTAAGTAGCTTTCCAACGCCGAAGAGTCCGTGCCCTGACGGTCTTCCACTTCTTTATTATAGGATCAAGAGGTTCATATTACCCCTTATAGAAAAAGAAAGCAAGGATCCTTCCTTATGTGGAAGCTACAGACCAATCTCACTGCTGAACCTTAACGTCAAACTCTGGGCAAAAATTTTGGCTCTTTGATTGAAACTGCCTTTACCATACTTAATTAATGCAAAATAATCTGGATTTGTACATGGCACAGAGGGAAGATAAAACACTGCCAAGTTACTGCCCTTGATTACTTTGGCTCAACGTACCAAAATTTGATAGAGTAGATTGAAGATTCTTGAGAGCGACCTTTGGTTTTAAAATTTGGTTTACCTTTACCCTTTATCAAAGCCATCTTCTCACTCTACGCTCAGCCATATGGTCGTCTCAAAGTTAACGGCACCTTTTCCTCCTCATTTGATATAAACAATGGCACACGCCAAGGCTACGTCTCTGTTCATCTTGCCACTAGAGACTCTTCTGTCAGCACACACACATGAAAGGGATGCCTGTAAATAACGACACACTTCATGCTACTGCCTTCACAGACGACATACTCTTCATAGTGAATAATCCCTTGGACGGCCTCCTAGCTCTTCAAGAACTCCTAGACAACCTCGCGGCCACAGTGAAAACATGTATACAACAATCCACCACATTTTTATGGACCAGTTCCTCAATCAAATATCTTGGGTTACATCTGATGACCTCTATCAAACAAATTTCGATTCTCTACTAGCTCAAGTCTCTCATCTCTACCTATGATAAATTACCTCTGTCCTGGTTTCGTCGAAAGAACTTACTGCAAACATATATAGTCCTTAAAATACTGTATCACCTGAACATGCTGCCAATTCATCTCCCATCTGCATTATTTCAAAATTTACATAGCATCTTCACAAGATTTATCTGGAGAAACAGGACTCGACAACTGGCATGGTCGCAACTAGTAAAGAAACGCACTGCTGGCAGGATTGGTATTCCAGATGTCTTCAAATATTATCAAGCTGTACAACTAGGCTGGTGGTCGAACCTAGTGTTCCCGATGTCTTTCCTCCTCCCAACCAGCCTGCTACGCGCATTAATGTCTACATCACTGCAAGCCACCCTTTGGCTACTTGAATTACCCCCTACAAAACCTTGACTCTGGACCCTATTATCAGAGGATGCACCTGAGTTTGGAAGGAAATGTCTGAAGAATTGGTACCCTTCCCCTCACCACTCTTTCGTGCCAGCCTGATACCCCACTTAATAGACTTGAAGAATACTCCCTACCACTCACTGTGGGGGGCTAGCCTAGGAAATCTACTACTATGTGATCTCTGTCCTGGGCCACACTTCTGTCTCTAGAAGATACGCTGTAACTCCTTCCCACTTACAAACCAAACTTCCTCCACCTACAACACTTGAGGTATTGCTTATCCTCATTCTGGGAAAGAACTGTTTGTTCTAAACTAACTCCAAGACCAAACTATTAAGGAAGACATCTCACCATCTTCACCAGTGTCTTGACAAACCAACGATCATGAACCCCACGTTTCTGACCTCTTGGGAGAAGTAGCTAGATATTTCTCTGTCCCCAGCAGATTACAAAATCATCCTTCAACACTCAACATGGCTTCTCCCCATGCATCCACTTGCAAGAGAACCATTATAAATTCTTGTCCAGATGGTACAGGACTGATTGGCTGTTCCATAAGAAGCTTACATCAGAGAACAATCCGGCATGCTGGCGCTGCCACGCTCATCCAGGAACTTATTTACATCTCTTTTGGACTTGCCCAGTTCTATCGGCCTTTTGATCCCACGTCCAAGAACGTATCAGACAAGTCTCCTAACTCGACTTTGTGCTAACACCTGAAATGACCTTCTTGACTATGCCATCCCTCCACTATCCACCCCATTGAGAGTCATTAACTACACATATGCTTGAAGCTGCAAAGTCGGTCCTACCTCTACACTGGTTCCAAACTTCTCCCCAATCACATCAAGAATAGAAAGTCAAGGTGAACCAAATAGTATGCTTTGAAGAACTGATGAATTGGACAAGGAGAACACATCCACGTTATATAAAAATTTGGTCCAGGTAGCTGTAACTCACCTCTGGCTGATCACCTGACTGCAACAAATACCCTCCCTCCCACCCTTTTTTAACACAACTAACACCTCCATTTCCCAGGAAGTTAAGAAAGTAGGTTTGGATAATAGGCAAGGGGCGATGAATTTGGAGAGAACATAGGAGGTCTTGGTGAGGAGTTTATTTTTTGCTAGGAGAGAGGGTTCAAACGGACTCAGCGTTGTCCTAAGAGTAAATTTCTTAGACAAGTTAGTCAGCAGTCCAGATAGATGTGTTTTGTGCAAGAAAGAGAGGGGAAGACGAAGGAGTCAGTATCGTCTCTAGTTTGGACATGTCGATGCTAGAAGTGGAGTTGCGGAGGTCAAAGAGCCTATGTGGTATTATCCAGTTCCAGAGTAAGCAGTACATGGACTGCCAAGGAGATAAGGAATGAGACCAGCAGGCAACAATGGTGATGGTGTCGGGGCCAGAATGTCTTTGAGGTCTCGCCAAGTTTCATTCCCTTTGAGGAGTTGATCTAGAGGAGGTTCTGGGATTTTTGCTCACCCTTCTTTTGATCATTTTGACCCCACGGGGTGAGATCTTGCGTGGAGCCCCTGATCAAGGGAGATTATCAGTGGTCTTGTATGTCTTCCATTTTCTAATTATTGCTCCCACAGTTGATTTCTTCACACCAAGCTGCTTGCCTAGTGCAGATTCAGTCTTCCCAGCCTGGTGTAGGTCTTCAATTTTGTTTCTGGTGTCCTTCCACAGCTCTTTGGTCTTCACCATAGTGGAGTTTGGAGTGTGACTGTTTGAGGTTGTGGACAGGTGTCTTTTACTCAGAGGTAATGAGTGGAGGCCAGAGGAACCTCTTAAAGAAGAAGTTACAGGTCTGTGAGAGGCAGAAATCTTGCTTGTTTGTAGGTGACCAAATACTTATTTTCCACCATAATTTGCAAATAAATTCTTTAAAAATCAGACAATGTGATTTTCTGGATTTGTTTTCTCATTTTGTCTCTCATAGTTGAGGTCTACCTATGATGACAATTACAGGCCTCTCTCATCTTTTTAAGTGGGAGAACTTGCACAATTGGTGGCTGACTAAATACTTTTTTTCCCCACTGTATATGATTGGAGAGAAGAGGAGGAAGTGTTCAGATTGTACAAGTCTGAGTAGATGAGAGGAATGTAGAGGTGATGCCTGCAGTGGACTGGTGGGTATGGCCTGAATTGTCCTTGCTGGCAGTGATAAAGCATTTAGATTTGGCAAAATAGGCAATATAAATTTAACACCCTGGTCGCTGTGGGCATAGATACGGTGCTGGATGTGGAGAAAATGCTTGGTAGTGCAGGCATTGATATGGCTTTTCAGTTCCTTTCAGAGAAAGTTGAGGTTGTGAGGAGAGAATTGCATGAGGTGGTGCAGGCAGGAGATGTGGGGATCTGAGTGGCATCCTCAGTTGCATGAGACTTCAAAGTTGTTTCTTGTCAAATCTACAAATGGTATGTTGATTATCACTGTAATGTTTTTTGTAACAAGGTGGCGACAGTTGAATTTGCTTAGGGGAGATGGTAGACACCTTTTAATGCAGCGCTATTGTTAATTGGTAATTGGAATATTGACCTCTCTAACCACAACTTACAATCAAAGTCCTTCCTAAGTCTCTATAACAACAATATCATCTTCACATATGCTATCCTCAGTGGAGCTTGTGGCTAATACAGCCCCAATCACTGACAGGTACCTTCTTCAGTCTTTTGCTGAAAACTAAAACCTGTTTCTCTGATGTTGAAACTTGAAGCTGTACTCAGGTTCTAGGTGCTGTGGCCTACTTGGTTCTCAGGGAGCTCTGCAGGTCTGTCTCTCCCCCCTTGTTTTGCTGGTGCCAGAATTACTTCTTTGCCCTTCTCTGGCAGTAATTTCAGGGCCTCCTAGAAATAGTGGGACAGCTATCTCTAGTTGTTTGTTGGCGAGGCTTCCATAGTACATACTTCCCTGTGTTTATGAGAGTTGTTAGTGGGTGATCAGGTTTCCTACCACACGCAAAAAACTTAAAGGGAGTCTACCACTTCCCCCAAGCATATTCAACTGTCACCACCGTGTTAAAGAACACACTACAGTGATAAACAACATACCTTTGTTATTTGTGTCACTCATATATTTGGAGAAAAACAGCTTGGAGCAGTCTCATGCAAATGAGGCAGTTGGTGAACTGGGGATGGACTTTCAGTTCCCTGGAGCACTGCTTTTGCCAATCAGACCCTTACGATATCCTGCCTGTGACACTGAGAGTTGAACCTTCTGCTATGACATCACCCATCCTGCTTGACAAGCAGGAGCTGTGCTCCCATGGCTGAAGGCCCACCCCCAGTGCACCAACTGCCTCAGTTGCATTACACTTCAAATTTTTTTTTCTCAAAATCTACAAAAGTGACATAACAAAGATATGATGTTTATCACAGTGGTGGCAGTTTAATATGCTTGTGGGATTTGGTAGACTCCCTTTAATTGGCTTCTGACGGATTGGCCTTAAGGTATGTCTGGAATAAGAGAATTGGCTTTTTAGCAGCATTAGGAACTGGTACTTGTGACAAATTCTGCACAGCAGTATATAGATAGATAGATAGATAGATAGATAGATAGGCACTATACAAGCAAGGGAAATAACTAAAAACATTTAATCATAACAACATAGACATTTCATAGTAAAAGTTAACACTGCAGTTATCTGTAGTCTTCTTGGCATGTTTATTAAGCATAGAGCACCCAAAGTTAAAATATGAATCTAGGAACCTATAATTAATCTCTTTTCTAATCTATGAGATTGATGCATGTCTTGTCTTGATGACAAATGGAAAATCAATAACAAAACAGAAAGTGACTTTTATATTCAAAACACTGTAAAACCTGGTTCTCTGTGCAATGAAGAGAGTGAACTTTTTAGATGTAAATGTCACTCAGAATTGTATGTATCAGCATATATTCCAATTTAATTACATGAGATGATATTCGTTGAACTAGATTTATGTATATATCTCATTTGTTAATGTTATGTGCTTTCCTTTTTATGGTTTTATGAAAGTTATTACTATTTCATCATTAGCACAGAAATATTCTATTTTACAATAAAAAGAAGATTGTTATTATTCATGCATTTTTCAAAAACAGTCGACTGATGAGACTTAATGAGACATAAATAAGAAGAGGAATGGAGGCAAGAAATGGAAAATAAATGATGCAAATAATAGTTTATCCAAACAACCCAAGGGTTTTCTCCATATGAACTAACTTCAGTTCACATACAAAAACCATAATACTATTCAAAAGTCTAATAAAACATGCTATTATTGTTTCCATCTATCTGTGATTAGTGTCATATTTAATTAGTAGCATTTCTCTAGTAGGGCCTATATAATTCATTAGATGGTTATAGGCAATATAGATAATATTTGAGGGGAGTATATTAAAATTTCTGAAAAATTATCATTTAAATATCTAATCTGTCTACATAGTGTATTTTAACTACTTTGTGTGGCTATATTGAATGGAAAGGTGACAATGGGTGATAAGGGAAAATATTTGACACCATTAGGCTTCATAAATATGGTTATCTATGCATCAGCACATAGAGTCCCTACAACTTTTTACTGTGGAGCCATAGGAAATACATGAGGGACTGCATGTTTTCATTGTTTGGCACTATATTAAAGAGATATTTTCACCTAGGAGCTAGCTAGCTATTTTCACCTAGGATATTTTCATCTGTAGAGAATACTGATATAATTTGGACATCTGTTGGAATATGGTACAAATTTTCTTTTGTTGAAAGCATACAGTATATAATAAACATGATGGGGGGGGCAGGGGCGTAACTACCGGGGTAGCAGCGGTAGCAGCTGCCACAGGGCCCGGGACATTACGGGGCCCTGCGGGCCCCTGATGCTTTTTTTTTTTTTTTTTAATAGGCCATTACCTGCTGGAGTAACCCCAGCAGGTAACGGGCCCTATATACTTACCGTTCCCCGGGGTCCCACTAACGGCTGCCTGCGCTTGCGATTCTGCGGAGACAGCTGTGAGCAGGAGCGGGGATCAGTATGTGAGGCCACAGGCCGAACCCCACAATCACTGCTATCATTATACTCTGGGGTCTTTGAAAAGACCCCGGAATATAATAATCGGAGGCTCAGAGTTGGTGAGGGAACATAAAAAACAATGCACTTACTTCTCCTACGCTTCTCCAGGCTTCGGACCTGTTTGATGACGTCCCAGACGTCAGAGGACAAAATTTTGCATCGCGACGCTGGCCCGCATCACATGACGCCAGCCTGGTCCAACATTGAAGAAGGCCGAAGTAGCAGGGAGTGGACCAGAGCGAGGAACAGGTAAGCAACGTTTTTTTTTTATGTTTCTATCCTTTCCTGGGTCTCCGATCATTATACTCTGGGGTCTGAAAAGACCCCAGAGTATAATAATTGTTCATGGGTGGTCCACAATGAGACATATAATAGTGTGTGCAGGGGCCACTATGGGGCAAAATACTCAGTGCAGGGGCCACTATAGGCAATAATAGTGTGTGCAGGGGCCACTATGGGGCAAAATACTCAGTGCAGGGGCCACTATAGGGAATAATAGTGTGTGCAGGGGCCACTATGGGCTATAATACTGTGTGCAGGGGCCACTATGGGGCAAATACTGTGTGCAGGGGCCACTACGGGGCATAATACTGTGTGCAGGGGCCACTATGGGATATAATAATGTGTGCAGGGGCCACTATGGGGAATGATACTGTGTGCAAGGGCCACTATGGGGCATGTTACTGTGTGCAGGGGCCACTATGGGACATGATACTGTGTGCAGGGGCCACTATGGGACATGATACTGTGTGCAGGGGCCACTATGGGGCATGATACTGTGTGCAGGGGCCACTATTGGGCATAATACTGCGTGCAGGGGCCGCTATGGGGCATAATACTGTGTGCAGCAGCCACTATGGCACATAATAGTGTGCGCAGGATTGCATTTTTTTTTGCGGGGGGGGGGTTGGAGGGGGCGGTCCGGGGGGGAGCGATTGGGGGCAGCGGTTCGGGGGGGGGGGACCCCATGTCAAATGTTCACCTTGGGGCCCAGCCATTTCTAGCTACGCCACTGGGGGGGGGGGATTTATCAATCCCTCAGAAAGCCAGTTTTGTGGTATAGAGGGAAGATTTTGTGGCACATACATCAAGACATGTGTACCACAACCCCCCATTTTGTGCCTCGCTTTCCACTAGAGATGAGCGAATCGATTCTGCAGAAGTGGAATTCGATCCGAATTTCAGGAAATCTTTGATTCGCCACGATTCCGGGTTTCCTCACACTTCAATACATCGAATTGCATTTTTTTATAAAATGGCCGCCGCACATGTTCGGACAAGGGGTAAGGGACTCTGGGAGCGCGGGATCACCCACAATGCCAAGCGTGCAGCTAATCAGCAGCCAGCAGGACCCGTGATGTCACAGCCCTATAAAAACCCTCGGCCATTTTAGGTACAGTCATTCCACATCACTCTTACTGTAGGGACAGACGTCGGCAGGAGCTAGGGAAAGACTTCGAAAACAGAAGTTCAGGGAAACAGGCTGAGCCGTAGAACTGTAGGGAAAGCATAGGGAGGAATTGAGAGAAGAATTTGGGGTGGTTGCAGGGTCATTTACAGCAAGAATTTGCAGCATAATTCACATTGCAGCACTCACTGCCATTATACTGCTACTCATTACTCATATCTGTGTCTTCAAGGTGGAACACAACAAGCCTTTTGCAGTGCAGTAAAGCAAAAAACTGTGAATTATCATAAAACTAATATCTGCACGTATCTGTAAAAGAAGCCTTTTTAAAGGCTTTTATTATAAGGGGCTTATTCACTGTTCTTCCAAGGCATAACATTAGTCAGTACTATTGTCCCTTGTTCATTGAGGTCTATAGTAGAAATTTCTAGATATGCTCTGTGACCTCTGCATGGAAGTAATTACACAGTTAAGGGGAATGGATAAGCTGTAACATTCACCTATTGTGAATGGTGGTTCCAATGCTATCTATATATAAAAATACCAGTCAGATATAAAAATACAAGTCATTGTAAACATTCTTGTGATAAAAATGAGGTGAGTGTTGCTAAGAAATATCCTACAGAATAGCAATTGGCAGCCTATTAATAGGCTTAGAGGCCAGAGTAAAAACTGTAGGACTTTAGGATTTTTTTTTTTTACTATACAGAAGTAGTAGAGGCAGAGGCGTAGCTAGCGGGGGGGGGCAGAGGGGGCGGCTGCCCCGGGCCCACTGACATTGTAGGGCCCACCCTGGGCCACCATTAATACATCTTTTACTTTTAACTAGATCGGTGTCTGCAGACACCGATCTAGTTAAAACGCTTCCTACCACTTGCTGTCTTGTAAGCCGCAAGCCACTTCAGGCCTGCGGTTTACATGACAACGAGAACACAGTCATCAGCACAGGCGGCGCGATTACGTCACAACATCGCGCCTCCTACGCTGAGATGCTGACTTCCTGTGCGTGGACCCTGCGCACAGATCGCGGGTCAAGAAGAGAAAGCTGCAGCTCCGTTCGTCATGGTCGCAGGTAGGTGAGTATATTTGTTTTGTTTTAGCTTAGTTGTGGGTATTTTAATAGTATAAACGGTTGTTAGGAGGGGGAATTATTACTATAAGGGAGGGGGCATTATGAACATAAGGGGGCGTCATTTATATAAGGGTTATTACGTGGGTACAAGGGGGGGAGGTTATTTATATTAGAAGGTATTATGAACATAAGGGGGTGGTCATCGATATAAGGGGTCATTAGGGATGCAGTATTTATGTCAGGGGGAATAATATGAGGGGGCAATTAATTTAATAAAAGTGACACTTGGGCTTTATTAAGACTAAAGCCCCACGTAGCGGGCTGCAGCAAAAAAGCGCTGCAGGAAAAACCGCGGCAGTAACGTGGTTTTTCCCGCAGCGCTTTTCAGAGAAGGGCCACAGATTTTTCCCCTGCAGACTTTCTGCTTCCATTATAACTATAGGAAAACCGCCAGTGTTTCCGTAGGTATAATTGGCATGCTGCGATTTCCAAAACCGCAACGGTTTTGGAAATCACAGATTGTCCGTTGCACGCATTTTTCCACAATGTGTGGATGGGATTTGCTAGAATCCCATCCACTTTGCAGGAACTGTAAAATGCCGCATATTTTTTCCCGTGGCGTTTTTGCCACGTGGGGCCCCATCCCCACTTTGTGGTAAAATATGCACAGTGGACATGCTGCGATTTCCAAAACAGTCGTGGTTTTGGAAATCACAGCATTCCTATGGAAACGCTCCCGGTTTCCCTGTAGATATAATTGAAGCACAAAGTCCGCAGAGGAAACCTCTGCGAACTTTCTGTGCAAAGCGCAGCAGGAAGAACAGCGCTTTTTTGCTGCGGGATGCCGCACAGGGCCTTAGGCTTAAAGAGTTTTCCAGCTCATTTTTAATTGATGATCTATTCTCAGAATAGATCATCAATAAGAGATAAGTGATTCCCCACTGATCAGCTGTAAGAAGGGGCTATGGCGCCTGTTTATATCACACGCTGTCTGTTTATAGTGACCATGTGATGTAATTCTAGCCTTGTCACACAGACGTGTATAGGACGAGGCTGTAGTTACATGACATGGCCGCTATGAGATGAATGACACTATGTAAACAGAGAAGGGGTCACGGCGCTTACACAGGTACCACAGTTCATTCAAACAGCTGATCCTGGGGGTCCCGATTATTGGAACCCCATTAATTATTTTTACCTTTTGTTTACTTTTTAATTAGGAAACACCTGGGACATTATTAATAAGGGCCACTATTTGCAGGGGGTACACAGGGAAGTTATTAATTTAAAGATGCACTTGTGGGTATTATTATGGGGGGTTATATCATATATTTTATAATTGGGGTAACAGCAGGATGGGTGTGCAGGTGAGGACAATGTGGGTCAGGTGCCTGGAAAAGTGAGGAGCCAAAAATGTCTGTGCTGCAAACTTTACAGAGACTGGAAGAAATGGTCATGGCAGTTCAGATGAAAGAGATGGAGAATGTGAACGATTAGTCAGAGACGTCACCGGTAAGTCACTAAATGTCACTGCACTGTATTTGCCTAAATCGTCTGCAGCGCCCTGTGTAGATCTGATATATACCACTATACGCTCACCGTATAGTGATAATATCGGTATGCCTAAGTTGGGAGCCCACATGGACATGTTTGCCCCCCCTGTGCTGAACCCCTAGCTACGCCTCTGAGTAGAGGTAATCCAAACTTGGTTAAACTGCTACAATATATCTTATCACAAAAGACAACAAAAATCAAAGATATCACGTGGCAGCCGTTTAACCAGAAGTTAGGTTAGCTCTGCTACATCTGTAGGTATTAATATAGAACATTTAAGCAACATTACTAACAACTATTAAGAATTGTGTTTACCTTAAAAAATAAAAATAATTTTATGATGACACATTCCATTTAAATATTTTCATTTGTCCTGTTTCTCTGATCATACTGTATGTTTAGAATACAGGGTGAATAAGTATGTTGTATGCCACCTAGACTAATTCCAATCCAGTTCTACTCTGTGTCTACTTACTTCTAAAGTTATATTGCATGTTCTTGTCCCAGTACAGTAAAATTGCATGGATACTAATTGTAGATAAGCATATGTGTATTAATATACATAAATAAAACTGAACATTGTTACAACTGCATATTAACATCTCTATCATTATGAGATAACTTGGAAGCATTGTTAATATCTGAAAAACTGTAAAATATTAAAAGATTAAATTAAACTTAAATAGAACAGATTAAAAAAAAAACCCTGCTGAGGGAAATTCTATTTTAGAAGTCCATAGATAAACAGGGAGCATCTGTGGCTTTGAAGAAAGCAATTATATGTGTATGTAGATAAATACAACATAGCATTATAATCACATAATTATATAAATATGTTTTTAAGCTGTAACAACCACAGAATTGCTCTTGGTAATTAGTCTCAAATAATAACTCCTTTGATAAATGAATCATCATTTTGCTTATTGTAGAATTTACACAATAGTGAGTAATATATAAAAAGTCTGTAAAATGGGGACAGAAATTCTTCAGTACATCACATATACTTCAGGATTATGTTTCTTTACTAAACGAAAACTGACCATACACAGTTTTGGTGAGACTAGGAGACCATCTACAGTGTTCCTAATCTCAGCAGATGTCATGGAAGAGAAAGAATGGGCTACTGGATTTGTGAGATGCCTGTTCTTTTTGATTTCAAGGAAAAAAAAACAGCAAAGTCTGAGAGATGTCTTCTCCTCTCCCCATTTGGAACACAAGCACTCTTGGCCATAATTCTATATGAGCTGCTTAGACCAGTGTGTTTCAGTTTCAGTTGTAATCTCATGACTCATTTAGTTCTTTTGATTTCATTGAATGCATACTTAATATTTAAATTAAAGGTGAGAGACCCTGGAGGTAAAGATGGTCCAAATATCCCAATGCGAGGATGGGGATCTCAGAGGATATAACCTCTTATGGGTCATAGTCTCCATAGTGTAAGCCAAGATGATATTGCCCACCAATTTTCTAGCTGGTAATTGAATAAATTCCAAACCTATAAAACATAGGGCTAAGGAGGCTGTTAATAGAAATGGGATCTGAAAAACATCAGAATAAAATTGAGACACCGCCATCCAAAAGTTATGCACAAAAGGGCATTCCCAGCACATGTGAAATTAAGAGCCAGGTTTACCACATTCCCTCCAACATAGGGTGAAATAATCTTAGATAATTGTAAAGGGGTTCTATACCATCGAGGAGAAGCTTCTGTGCCGCTTTCCAGTATGTAGCACTTTTGACTATCTTAGACACCCAGTGAAGTCCTGCATTCCATTCAGATAATGAAAATTGGGACAGTAAATCCGCTTCCCACCTAAGAATATATCCCAGTTTAACGTCAGAGGCTCCACATATCAATTCAGAAAAAAAAATAGGTAACCCCTTTAGATTTCCCTGCCTCAGCCATAAAATGGGAATAGGCCAAGTAAGGATAAAAATGGTCCTAGAGAAGAGAAAGCCTAAGAATATATCTCATTAGTAAATCTTTATGCTGTAAATAATACATGCTAGAAAGATCCTGGAAGGTCTGCAGCCTACCATCATACAGTGGGTATGGAAAGTATTCAGACCCCTTTAAATTTTTCACTCTTTGTTTCATTGCAGCCATTTGCTAAAAGCAAAAAAGTTCATTTTATTTCTCATTAATGTAAACTCAGCACCCCATCTTGACAGAAAAAAAACAGAAATGTAGATATTTTTGCAAATGTATTAAAAAAGAAAAACTGAAATATCACATGGTCATAAGTATTCAGACCTTTGCTCAGTATTGAGTAGAAGCACCCTTTTGAGCTAGTACAGCCATGAGTCTTCTTGGGAATGATGCAACAAGTTTATCACATCTGGATTTGGGGATCCTCTGCCATTCTTCCTTGCAGATCCTCTCCAGGTCTATCAGGTTGGATGGTGAACAGCCATTTTCAGGTCTCTCCAGAGATGCTCAATTGGGTTGAGGTCAGGTCTCTGGCTGGGCCAGTCAAGAATGGTCACAGAGTTGTTCCGAAGCCACTCCTTTGTTATTTTAGCTGTGTGCATAGGGTCATTGTCTTGTTGGAAGGTGAACCTTTGGCCCAGTCTGAGGTCCAGAGCACTCTGGAAGAGGTTTTCTTCCAGGATATCTCTGTACTTGGCCGCATTCATCTTTCCTTCAATTGCAACCAGTCGTCCTGTCCCTGCAGCTGAAAAACACCCCCATAGCGTGATGCTATGTAGATGGCTTTCACCAATGGTTCCATTGCCAAAGCAAATATTATAGGTGACAAAGGACATCCCTGGCAGGTGCCATTTGTAATATAAAGCCTATCAGAAAGATATCCCATTTTTGGATTTGATATTGTCAGGTAATATCAGTACTGGCTAAATTAAAACATAATATTACCGTAAACGGAGTGCGGGTAATACTGTTTTATATGCAGAGTCATGTCACTCCATGCACACCATACCAGTAGAATTAACATGTATAAGTACAGAAACACAGTTATCCTGAGTGGACCCGTAAGACAGTGAATCACATTGTGAGAAACCCTATTCATAATTAATTCTTTTCAGGGCAACACCTAGATAGCAGGAGAGGGATAATTAAAAAACAATATTTGTGACCGCTTATAGCAATGACTACCATAAAATTACAGGCATCATCAAAAACATCTACAGATATTACAACTGGATATTGTCCAGTGTAACATACTGAGGGTTTCAATTTTTCCACATGTAAACCATCAACTCTGGGGAATATTTTATCAACCAGTTTGGTCAGGTCTGAACATGCACCTAATACATTGTGTCTGTGAAGGGCTTTATTAAAAATAAATAGCACTCATATTATGCAAACTGCTGATAAAAAAAAAAAACTTAAAATAAGAATGCAGGAACACATTAGAGACTCGGGTAATCCAAAGGCTGCTAATCCATCCAATTTGTTCCAGTACCTCTCCTCTGTACATGGAGGCGATTTCATTGGATTTATGTTCAGTGGAATTGAGAAGGTTAATCGGTCCTTGTGGAGAGGAGATAAGAGGCGTGCGGTCCTTAATAGAGAAGCATTTTGGATCTACATGTTGGATACTGGCCTTCCACAGGGCCTAAATCATCATACAGACATTATTGTGCATTATAACGCATGAGTGAGTTTTTTCTCTTGTGTTTTTAATTGCACTATGTATTTTTATATGTATTTTCTTAACATTTTGCACAGTGCACAGTTACAGTGGGGAAAAAAAGTATTTAGTCAGCCACCAATTGTGCAAGTTCTCCCACTTAAAAATATGAGAGAGGCCTGTAATTGACATCATAGGTAGACCTCAACTAAGAGAGACAAAAAGAGAAAACATATCTACAAAATCACATGGTCTGATTTTTAAAGAATTTATTTGCAAATTATGGTGGAAAATAAGTATTTGGTCACCTAAAAACAAGCAAGATTTCTGCCTCTCACAGACCTGTAACTTCTTCTTTAAGAGGCTCCTCTGTCCTCCACTCATTACCTCTAGTAATGGCACCTGTTTGAAATTGTTATCAGTATAAAAGACAAAGACCATTGTCAGTAACACACTACGCCGCCAGGGACTCAGATCCTGCAGTGCCAGACGTGTCCCCCTGCTTAAGCCAGTACATATCCGGGCCCGTCTGAAATTTGCTAGAGAGCATTTGGATGTTCCAGAAGAGTATTGGGAGAATGTCATATGGTCAGATGAAACCAAAGTAGAACTGTTTGGTAGAAACACAACTCGTCGTGTTTGGAGGAGAGTGAATGCTGAGTTGCATCCAAAGAACACCATACCTACTGTGAAGCATGGGGTGGCAATATCATGCTTTGGGACTGTTTCTCTGCAAAGGGACCAGGACGACTGATCCGTGTACATGAAAAAATGAATGGGGCCATGTATCGTGAGAATTTGAGTGCAAACCTCCTTCCATCAGCAAGAGCATTGAAGATGAAACGTGGCTGGGTCTTTCAGCATGACAATGATCCCAAGCACACCGCCAGGGCAACAAAGGAGTGACTTCGTAAGAAGCATTTCAAGGTCCTGGAGTGGCCTAGCTAGTCTCCAGATCTCAACCCCATAGAAAACCTTTGGAGGGCGTTGAAAGTCCGTGTTGCCCAGCGACAGCTCCAAAACATCACTGCTCTAGAGGAGATCTGCATGGAGGAATGGGCCAACATACCAGCAACAGTGTGTGCCAACCTTGTGAAGACTTACAGAAAACGTTTGACCTCTGTCATTGCCAACAAAGGATATATAACAAAGTATTGAGATGAACTTTTGTTATTGACCAAATACTTATTTTCCACCATAATTTGCAAATAAATTCTTTAAAAATCAGACAATGTGATTTTCTAGATATGTTTTCTCATTTTGTCTCTCATAGTTGAGGTCTAGGTACAGGTGCAGGGGGTATGGTTTATACTTACCCTGATATTTCTCCTTCCTGCCCTGGTAATAACACATTATTATGACTAAAGACCGATAGGTCTGAAAGATGTAAATTGGTGCTCCTCTGGGGTGCACTGCATGGATTCTATGGGGGTTATTTATCATCTGCCCCTTTTTTGACCATACTTTTTGCAGGTGAGCCTTTTTTTAGACTAGATTTATTGTGGTGGTTATTTATGATGTAGGTGCACCTGTTTGTTAATTGTTGTGCACATGTTAGTTAGTGTAGATGCGCTTTTTTAAGCCATGTGCACTTTGCCCCTTTTTTTTCAAAAAGTCGGTCTCTTTTACGCTACCCATGTACTGAAGTGCATTTGCACCTTTTTTGTCCCTTTTTAAAAAAAAAGGCGCAAGTCATAAATACAGCGTGAAAAGGATCTCCATTTAGGCCATGCCCCCTTTTCTCGCCAAAAAGTAAAAGTGACGAGAGCAGCATAACCGTGTGAAAAAAAGGCGCAAATGTTTCATAAATCAAGCATAGGGCAGAAAAAGACCTCAAAAAGTGCAATTTACGCCAAAAAAAGGCACAAGTAGCTTAATAAATGTGCCCCTATACGTTTGTGCTAGTCTGCTTGTATACATGGAATATAATGGTTTGCTAATGAAATGATGGACTTTTAACGAGGTGCTGAATCGCTGATGTGTTTGCACTGTGCAATAGAGGTTGGATAAAGTGTATTCTTTCAGGTGAGCAGAGTACTTTGCTTCTACTTCTCCTGACATGTCTGCTTTAGAACGCACGTATATTGCTTATTAAATAGTTCTGGAGCATCTTTTCTTACTAATTTATATGCTGTTCGTCCATTATTTCTCAAAAAAAAAAATTATAAATGAACAGAAAACTGGGTGTTACCATTCCTCTTTTAATAAGAATGTGTATCATTCAGTTAAAGTGTGCAGGGATACTCCCCAATAGAGATGGGCAAACCTCTCAAGATTCAATTCTTTTCGGGTTCGGATCCATTATTTGTTTTGGGTAGAACAATTTCTGTACGAATCACAAAATAAAATGGCTGTAAACACAGAACTCTCTCAGGGCTCCTAGGAACCTATTTATCCAATTTCTTCCTCTCTAAGGCAAACACAGCCGAAGTTATATCAAAGTGAAAATGACAGTATGTCTATGGAAAAACGGATGAAAAGCAATGTGCTGCCATTCACTTTTGCGCATTTTAACATTTAAAATGCTCAAAAAATAACGCTTTTAGGCTAAGGCCCCATGTGGCGTCTTGCATCAAAAAAGCGCTGTGGGAAAAACGACTGCAGCAACGCATCGTGGTTCTTCTCGCAGCGCTTTTGACAGAAAGTTGGCAGAGTTTTCCTCTGTGGACTTTCTACTTCAATTGCACCTATAGGGAAACCGCCAGCATTTCCATAGGTAAAATTGACATGCTGTCACGTGTCCGCAGTGCGTATTTTAACGCAAAGTGGGGATGGGATTCGCTACAAGTAGACATTGTACTTCATGTTAGTGGTAAACACTAATGAATATTTTTGTATTTATGTATAAAAAAAAATAGGAAATTTGATGGAAAGTTTTGAAAAAAAAAATCGCAATTTTCAAAATGTGAAATGCTCTGCTTTTCAGACAGATAGTCATACCACCCAAATACATTAATAAATATTATCTACCATATGTCTGCTTTATATTGACATAATCTTTTAATCGTCCTGTATTTTGGATGTTAGACGGCTTACAAGTGTAACAGCGATTTTGCAGATTTACAAGAAAATTTCCCAAACTAATTTTTTAGGGACCACTTCAGTTCTGAAAGGGATTATAAAGCCCTATATATTAGAAACCCCATAAATCACCCCGTTTTCAAAACTGCACCCCTCAAATAATTCAAAATAGCATTTGGGAAGTTTGTTAACCCTTTAAGCATTTCACAAGAATTAAAACAATATGGAGGTGAAATTTAGACATTTCATTTTTTTCAACTAATCCCTAATTTAGCCCTAAAATTAACACATTCACAAAGGGTTAAAGGAGAAAATGCATTCACAGTTTGTTATGCAATTTCTCCTGAGCACAGAAATACCCCACATGTGGGTGTAAACTGATGTTTGGGCGAATGGCAGCACACGGAAAGGAAGGAATGACACTGGGCGTCTGAAAAGCAGATTTAGCTGGAATAGTTTTCAGGTACCATGCCTCATTTGCAAACACCCTAGAGTACCAATACAAAGGAAACCCCCCAAAAGTGACCCCATTTTGGAAACTACACCCCTCACAGAATTCATCAAGGGGTATAGTGAGCATTTTGACCCCACAGATTCACAGATTTTATTAACATTGGCATGTGTAAATGAAAAATTACTGAAACGTCACTTTATCCCCAAAGTTTTCATTTTCACAAGGGGTTAAAGGAGAAAAACCACCCCACAGTTTGTTAAACAATTGCTCCTGAATATGGCAATATCTACCCCATATGTGGTCATAATCTGCTGTATGGGTACATGGCAAGGCTTGGAATGGAAAGAGCGCTAATTTACTTTTGGAGGGCAGATTTTGCTGGAATAGTTTTCAAGTGCCATGTCGCATTTGCAGAGCCCCCAAAGTACCAATACAGTGGAAACCTCTGAAAAGTGACCCCATTTTGGAAACTACACCCCTCACAGAACATATCAAGGGGTATAGTGAGCATTTTGACACTACAGCTGTTTCACAGATTTTATTAACATTGGGACATTAAAATGAAAAATTACTTTTTTTTCCAATAAACAGTCAATTTAGCCCTAAATTTTTCATTTTCACAAGAGGACAAAGGAGAAAAAGCACCCCAAAGTTCATTACACATATGTGGTTGTAATCTGCTGTTTTGGTACATGGCAGGGCTCAGAAGGGAAAGAGCGCCATTTAGCTTTTGGAGGGCAGATTTTGCTGGAATAGTTTTTGGTTGCCATGTCGCATTTGCAGAGCCCCTACAGTACCAATACAATGGAAACCCCCTAAAAGTGACCCCATTTTGGAAACTACACCCCTCATAGAATTTATCTAGGTGTATAGTGAGTATTTTGACCTCACAGCTGTTTCACAGATTTTATTGACTTTGGGACGTAAAAATGAAAAATAATTTTTTTTTCCAATAAACCGTCCATTTAGCAACATATTTTTAATTTTTGCAAGTGGTTAAAGAAGAAAAAACACATCACTGTTTGTTACTGTGGTAATGGAGCAGGGTGTTAGCCTCGGGCGTAGTATTACGCCATGGTGCACGAAGCACCTAGCACCCAGGACGTAATAGTACGTCCAAGGTCATTAAGGGGTTTAAAAAAAAAAAAAAAGCCACCAAAAAGTATTCCTTTATTCTTTTATCCCATATTTGAAATCAAAATGGTTTTGTTTCTTTTTTTATGCCAATTGCCAACACTGCGGTACCAACAGTATGCTATTGTGAAATTTGATTGGCCAGGTCGCAGGACATGTCTGGCTGAGTGGTGGTAGATGTGATTTGAATATTTTTTTCAGATTAGCAACACTCCATCACCCTTTGTATTTGGTGAGTAGAGTTGAAAAAAAAAAAAACATTAACACCTTAGCAACATATGACATACCGGGGAGCCTGGTACAAATGGACATAAAAGTCTGTCACTGACAGCTAATGCATAGGCTGACTTCCTCTATATGCTGCAATACACGTGTATACACGTGTGTTGCAGTGTATAGTACTGAACCATTAATCAGAGCATCATTGGTTCAGGCAGTAGTGAACCTAGCCTCTTTGCTGCCTGAGGTGGAATATAAAAAGACGCCCTCAGCCCCCCCCCAAAAAAAAAAAAAAAAAATAATGGAGTTTACATGCTACTAGCTTCACACGCTGCTCTTGTCACACAATATACACAAAGTTATAAAACAGTTTATAAAATAATTCTTCTTCCTGTATTACTTCAGTATCAGAGATCAACATCACGGCATTAACAATGAAAATAACTGCTTGGTGGATGGATGAGCCCGAATGGCCCCCATACTCTATAATAGGAGCACCGCATATAGCTGAGTACTGGACTTCGGCTATCTTTGGCACTTGAAGTGAATGAGAGCCACGCGGGTTCGTCCATTCACCAAGAGACACCTATATACTGTACAGTGCCTTGCGAAAATATTCGGCCCCCTTGAACTTTTCAACCTTTTGCCACATTTCAGGCTTCAAACATAAAGATATAAAATTTAAATTTTTTGGTGAAGAATCAACAACAAGTGGGACACAATTGTGAAGTGGAACGAAATTTATTGGTTATTTTAAACTTGAAGCTCATTAAGAGAATGTCAAGAGTGTGCAAAGCAGTAATCAAAGCAAAAGGTGGCTACTTTGAAGAACCTAGAATATAAGACATATTTTCAGTTGTTTCACACTTTTTTGTTAAGTATATAATTCCACATGTGTTAATTCATAATTTTGATGCCTTCAGTGTGAATCTACAATTTTTATAGTCATGAAAATACAGAAAACTCTTGGAATGAGAAGGTGTGTCCAAACTTTTGGTCTGTACTGTATATATAAAATGCTCCCTAATGGCCCCTTATATAAATAACCCTCCTTGTATTAATAATGCCTTTATATAAATAACAGCTCTTAAGTTCATAAAGCCCCCCTATATAATATGCCCCTTCCTAACAACCCATTATCAGTTGGCGTAACTAGCAAAGACTGGGCCCCCCAGCAAACTTTTGACATGGGGCACCCCCTTTCCTGGCCCACACACATTATAACATCCCATTTACACACCCTATAATGTCCCTCAGCCGCCCCTGCACGCGGTATTATGCCCCACAGCCGACCCTGCACACGGTATGCGGCCCCACAGCCGACCCTGCACACGGTATGCGGCCCCACAGCCGACCCTGCACGCGGTATGCGGCCCCACAGCCGACCCTGCACGCGGTATGCGGCCCCACAGCCGACCCTGCACGCGGTATGCGGCCCCACAGCCGACCCTGCACGCAGTGTGCAGCCCCACAGCCGACCCTGCACGCAGTATGTGGCCCCACACCCGACCCTGCACGTGGTATGCGGCCCCACAGCTGACCCTGCATCAGGGAGGTGACAAAAATAAAATCCACTACTACTTACCTATCTGGACTCCGGTGCACACCCTGCAGCTTTAGGCCTTCTTCAGTGTTGGCACATACATCACTTGGGCCAGGCCAGCGCTGCATAATGACGTCAGCCTGGCCCACGTGACGTCAGGGACGTCACCATAAAGGCCCAAAGTCTGCTGGGAGTAACACCGGATACAGGAAAGGTGAGTAACATTGTTTTTTATGTTCCCTCACCTCCGCAGGGTCTCCGATTATGACACTCTGTGGTCTGAAAAGACCCCAGAGTAAATAATAGTAGTATTTGGAGGTTCGCGGCCTGTAGCCTCACTTACCAATCTCCTGCTCACATCCGCTTCTGGGGTGAAGCGAGGGCGGCCATGAGCAGGAGCAGAGATCGGTATGTAAATAGACCGTAACCTGCTGGAGTAACCCCAGCAGGTAACGGCCTATTAACCTTTTCAGGACCACCCACTGTATATAAATGTCGGCGCTTGCTGGGCTTTGTGCAGAGCCGATGTTTATAAACTGACTCTGCTAAATTGGGGATCGGGTCTCCTCAAGGGTCAGAAACTCTGTGAACACAGCGCTAATAGCTGCTGGTGTTCACGGAGACATGATCAGGACCTGATAGGTTCAACCAAAATAGCGCTCCTTCCCTTCTGTGCCCAAACATCAATTTATACCCACATATGACATTAAGTACGTTATCCTGGGTACACCAGTGTCATACATGTGGGCATAAACTGCCGCTTGGGCACACAGGAGGGTGCAGATAAGAAGAAGTGCTATGTGCTTTTGGACCGCTGATTTAGTTTGTTGATTTTTGGACGCCATGTCACATTTATAGAGACTCTAAAATTGCCCCTACAAAATGGGGTTACTTCTTGGGGAATTCCAATTTACTGGCACCACCAGGGCTCTGCAAAAACAACATGGCATCCAGAAAATCCCTCCAAATCTGTACACCAAAAGCTAAAAAGCGCACTGCTCCATCCCTTCTGAGCCCTGCTGTGTAACCAAGCAGCAGTTTAAACCTACATATACAACTTCTTTCTACTTGGGATAGCCCAGTTAATAGTTTTAGGAGTGCGTGTCTCTGATGACACAAAGTGGGTGCAACGTATTGGGCACTGACATGGCATATTTCTTTAAAAATCAAAATTTTCACTTTGTACATTAATTTTCAGGAAGCACTCTTAGGGTCGAAATTATAATACCCCTTGACAAATTCCTTGAGGGGTGTAGTTTCCAAAATGGGGTCACTTTTGAAGGTTTCCATTGTATTAGTACTTTAGGGGCTCTGCTAATGCGACATGGCACCCGAAATCTAATCCAGCAAAATCTTCCCTCCAAAAACCAAATAGCGCTCTTTCCAGTCCGAGCCCCACCATGTACCCATACAGCACATTATAACCACATATGGGGTATTCCCATGTTCAGGAGAAATTGTGTAACAAACCTTGGGGAGCTTTTTTCTCCTTTATCCTCTTGTAAAAATAAGACTAAATTGACAGTTTATTAGAAAAAAAGTAATTTTTAATTTTCACATCCCAATGTTAATAAAATCTGTGAAACAGTTATAGGGTCAAACTGCTCATTATATCCCTTTATATGTTCTGTGAGGGGTATAGTTTCCAAAACGGGGTTACTTTTTAAGGTTTCCATTGTATTGGTACTTTAGGGGCTCTGCAAATGCGACATGGCACCTGAAAACTATTCCAGCAAAATCTGCCCTCCAAAAGCCAAATAGCTCTTTCCATTCCAAGCCCCACCATGTACCCATACAGCAGATTATGACCACATATGGGGTATTGCCACGTTCATGAACAATTGTTTAACAAACTGTGGTGCTTTTTCTTCTTTAACCCCTTGTGAAAATGAAAAATTTGGGGAAAAAGTGACATTCTAGTAATTTTTCATTTACACATTCTCAACTTATACTCAACTTAACCTCACCTATGCTGGGAACCCGGCTGTCAGACCAACCTCCTTGCTCCTCTTCTTCCTTCTGAATGAAGTCCTGCTCCCCGGACGTCACTGCTGGGGCCTGTGAGTGGGCCTCAGCAGTCACGTGGGGGCGTAATGATGTCATTATGCTGGCGCCAATGTCATTACGCCCCATCACAGGCCCCAGCAGTAAGGCCTGGGAAGGAAGAGCTCCAGAGTTACTGCTGAGCCATGTGAGTATCAGCATTTTTTTTATTTTTAGTCACCACGGGGGGTGCCAATCGGAAATGTGCGATTCGATACATCGAAGCGTGAGGAAATCCGGAATGGATGCAAATCGAAGATTTCCTGAAATTCGGATCAAATTCCACTTCGTCAACTTTGATTCGCTAATCTCTAGCTACAGCAATGCCTCCGGTCTTTGCCAGTCACTACATTGGCTGCCTATTCAATACAGAATACAGTATAAACTTATTACCCTCATCCACAAGGCTCTCCATAATGCTGCACCTCCCTATATTTCCTCCCTCATCTCTGTCTATCGCCCAACCTGTGTTCTCCGTTCACTCAATGACATAAGACTAACATCCTCTATTATCAGAACCTCCCACTCCTGTATCCAAGAGTTCTCCCGAGTCGCACCACTTCTCTGGAATGCTCTACCCCAGACAATCAGATTAGCACTCAATTTCTACAGCTTCAAGCGCAAGCTAAAGACATATCTCTTCAGACAGGCCTATCACAATTCCTAATGTAAACCCTTCTGCAGTTAGTTTTCCCTAAAACGAACACTTCTCTGTTCACACACCTGCATAAACCTACAAGTTATGATGCCATATCAGACTAACTTTATATGTTCAGGCACCATCTGCATGTTAAAGAACACAGCTGGTGACAGCTCATAGAGCTTTATTTATGCGTAAGGAAAGTAACTGCTATCACAAAAATGTCTGCACCACTGTATAAGCAATGCCATCTCCGATGTCGTCCCTGCTACCTCTTGTGTCACCCCCTCTACCTCATAGCTTGTAAGCTCTTGCGAGCAGGGCCTTCAGTCCCATTGTGTGAATTGACTATTTCCATGTAGTGTATCTTTTTTGTCTGTACTTGAACCCTACAATTTGTAAAGTGCTGCGGAATATGTTGGCGCTATATAAATAAAATTTATTATTATTATTATTGTTCTGCAATATTAGTAACGCATAAAAAAAACAATATAAATTTAGTATCACTGTATTCGTAGCGACCTGCAGAATAAAGGTAACATCTTACTTATGCCCTACTATGCCAGAATTGATGTTTTTTATTTTTAATCCACCAAGAAAGAGTTAATAAAATTTAGTCAATAAGTTATAGGCACCCAAAAAATATATAGCTTGTACAATGTGTAGACAAAAACCCAAAAAATCGCCAAATCATTAGAACACAACTGGCTGCCGCAGGAAAGAGGAATTAGCTGTGCAAGCGTATATTTAAAGGGACACCCCAGATTTAGAGCCTACAAGGGAAAAGAAGTGACCCCCAGAGTGACTCTCCCCCCCTCCAATCATAGGAGCTACTGGGGAAATAGTAGTGAATTTAGTGTTCCCAATGTACTCCGCACATATTACATATTCATTTTTCACCATCCGCTGTGCATTCACATCTGGGATACTAATGGGGTGCAGTTAAAAATGGGGTCACTCCCTAGGGGATTCCACTTTTCTTGTACCTTAGAGGCTCTGCAAACATGACACGGCATCCAGATACCAAACATCTAAATCTGCACTCCAAAAACCACATAGTGCTCCTTCACATCTGCACCCTGCTGTGTGCCCAAACTGCAGTTTATGCCCACATGTATGACACTGATGTACTTAATGTCATATGTGGGAATAAACTGCTGTTTGGGCACAGCCGGGCACAGATGGTTTTTGGAGCACAAATTTAGACAGTTTGGTTTTTGGACATCATGACACTTTTGCAGAGCCCTAAAATGCCAGTAAAGTGGAATCCCCTGACATGTGACATCATTTTGAAAACTACACCCCTGAAGCAATTTATCCAGGAGTACAGTGAGCATTTTTAACCCTTTGTGTTGCATTAATTAATTTTCCAGAAATGAATATGCAGCTGATGGTGAAAGGTGAAAATGACAATTTTTCTGGGAATACATCATTTCAGTGTGCAATATGCTGTGCCCAGCTTGTATCAGAGATAAACTCTCCAAAAGCCTGGGATACCCCGCTTAACACTTTTTGAAGTGTGTGTCTATGCTGAAATAAGCTGGGCACTGAAATGGTGTGTCTCTGGAAAAATTGCAATTTTCTCTTTTCATTATCAGCTGCGCATTCATTTCTGGAAATGAAATTAATGCAACACTCAAGGGTTAAAAATGCTCGCTGTGCCACTTGATAAATCCCTTGAGGGATGTAGGTAATTGCGGATTCCACTTTACTGGCAATTCAGGGGCTCTTCAAACGTGGCATGACATCCAAAAACCAAACCGTGCTCCAAAAACCAAAATACCGCTCCTTCCCTTCTCTGTCCGGCTGTGCTCAAACAGCAGTTTATACCCACATATGGCATTGTAAAGTACGTTATCCTGTGTACAACAGTGTTATACATGTAGGCATAACCTGCCATTTGGGCAGGGTGCAAATGTGAAGGAGCGCTATGTGCTTTTGGAGCGCATATTTAGATTTTGGTTTTTGACACCATGTCACATTTGCAGAGACCCTAAAATTGCCCCTACAAAATGGGTTCACTTCTTGGGGAATTCCAGTTTACTGGCACCTCCAGGGCTCTGCAAATAGAACATGGTGTCCAGAAGGTCCCTCTAAATCTATATTCCAAAAGCTAAGAAGCACAGTGCTCCTTCCCTTCTGAGCCCTGCTGTATGCCCAAGCAGCAGTTTACACCCACATATATAACTTTTTGTACCCAGGATAGCCCACTTAATAGTTTTAGGAGTGCATGTCTCCAATGACACAAAGTATGGCGCAACGTATTGGGCACTGAAATGGCATATTTCTTTAAAAATGCTAATTTTCAATTTGTATATTAATTTTTGGGAAGCACTCTAAGGCTCAAAATGATAATACCCCTTGAGAAATTCCTTGAGGGGTATAGTTTCCAAAATGGGGTCACTTTTGGGGGTTTCCATAGTATTGGTACTTTAGGGGATCTGCAAATGAGACATAGCACCTGAAAACTATTCCAGCAAAATCTTCTTTTCAAATGCCAAGTGTCGCTCCTCTTCCGTGCGCTGTTGTGTGCCCAAACACCAGTTTACACCCACATGTGGGGTATTTCTGTGCTCGGGAGAAATTTCATAACAAACTGAGATGCATTTTCTCTTTTAACCCATTGTGAATGTGTTAATTTTAGGCCTAAATTTACTATTGAAAAAAAAAATTCAATTTAATAAATTTCATCTCCATATTGTTTTAATTACTGTGAAATGCTTAAAAGGTTAACAAACTTCCCAATACTGTTTTGAATTATTTGAGGGGTGCAGTTTTGAAAATGGAGTGATTTATGGGGGTATCTAATATATAGGTCTTTATAATCCTCTTCAGAACTGAAGTGGTCCATAAAAAATTAGTTTGGGAAATTTTGAATCTGGAAAATCGCTTTTACACTTGTAAGCCTTCTAACATCCAAAAAACATTAAAGGATGATTAAAAGATGATGCAAATATAAAGCAGAGATATGGTAGATAATATTTATTAATGTGTTTGAACGGTATGACTATCTGTCTGAAAAGGAGAGCATTTCAAATTTTGCAATTTTTTCTTCAAAATTTCCATCCATTTTTTTTATAAATAAATACAAAAATATTGATCAATGTTTACCACTAACATGAAGTACAATGTGTCACGAAAAAATCTCAAAATCACTTGTGTAAGTTAAAGCATCTCAAAGTTATTGCCATATAAAGTGAAACATGTCAGTTTTGAAAAATGAGGCCGTGTCCATAAGGCTCTTTTAGGCTGTGTCCTTAAGGGGTTAAAGAACAAGAGGTTTTCTTATTTCAGATTAAAACAGGCTAGACTGTATATTGGTGAACAACATAAAAACGCTTAAGGCCGGGGTCCCACGGGGCGTAAATGACACGCAGACTTTCTGTCAAAAGCTCTGTAGGAAAAACTGCAATGCGTTTCCGCCGTGGTTTTTCCTGCAGCGTTTTTTCACTGCCGCTCGCTATATGGACCCTTAGCCTAAAGGGGTTTTCTGATACATATATATATATATATATATACTGTATATTTTAACATATGGAGTAAAACTATGGTGAAATAAATTTTTCTTATTGAAACCAAATGAAACTTTCCTACCGTTTTAGAGAAATGTGTGACCAACACAATCTCTGTTGCAACCACTTCCTTACTGGTACTAATCAGGTGCCGTTCATTGTGCACATGACTTTAGGTTTTAGCCAAATTCACCATGACCATGATGTCATCACTGATGAAAGCAGCATTTGTCTAAACTTTATTGACTGCCAGAGCAGCCAGGTAAAGGTGGGGGCTGGTCCTGATCACCAGACAAGTCAGCACCTGGTTTACAGCAGTGAATAGAGACAGCAGCAAGGTAGACAAGCATATTTTTTATTTTCATTTATTTTTAACAATTATAGCCTTTTCCCTGTCTCCATCAGACAGACATTCTTCCGTGAGGGGTAAGAGGGTTTTATGGATACTGACAGGGTAGCACCATGGTAGATGCATAGGGAGAGTGAAAGAAAGAACATATGCGAAAGATGTGAATTCTTTATCATTAGTATCATGCAGGGAAAACTGCATGCTTTAGATCTGTGGGTTTCAAAAAACCCACATGTAATTTTTTACAACTTATTTGGTTTTCTGATAAAAACAGGCAGGTTTTTTTTTTAGCAAAACTGCCCCATGTGAACAAAGCCTTACTAGGAAGTGCTGTATCATGTGTAATTGTGCTTTACAGACATTCTCAGTCAATATAAATACAGTGCCTTGCGAAAGTATTCGGCCCCCTTTAACTTTTCAACCTTTTGCCACATTTCAGGCTTCAAACATAAGGATATAAAATTTTAATTTTTTGGTGAAGAATCAACAAAAAGTGGGACACAATTGTGAAGTGGAACGAAATTTATTGGTTATTTTAAACTTTTGTAAAAAATTAAAAACTGAAAAGTGGGGCGTGCAATATTATTCGGCTCCTTTACTTTCAGTGCAGCAAACTCACTCCAGAAGTTCAGTGAGGATCTTTGAATGATCCAATGTTGTCCTAAATGACTGATGATGATAAATATAATCCACCTGTGTGTAATCAAGTCTCCGTATAAATGCACCTGCTTTGTGATAGTCTCAGGGTTCTGTTTAAAGCGCAGAGAGCACCATGAAGACCAAGGAACACACCAGGCAGGTCCATGATACTGTTGTGGAGAAGTTTAAAGCCTGATTAGGATACAAAAAAATTTCCCAAACTTTAAACATCCCAAGGAGCACTGTGTAAGCGATCATATTGAAATGGAAGGAGGACTGCAAATCTACCAAGACCCGGCCGTCCCTCTAAACTTTCATCTCAAACAAGGAGAAGACTGATCAGAGATGCAGCCAAGAGGCCCATGATAACTCTGGATGAACTGCAGAGATCTATAGCTGAGGTGGGAGAGTCTGTCCATAGGACAACAATCAGTCGTACACTGCACAAATCTGGCCTTTATGGAAGAGTGGCAAGAAGAAAGCCATTTCTCAAAGATATCCATAAAAAGTCTTGTTTAAAGTTTTCCACAAGCCACACACCAAACATGTGGAAGAAGGTGCTCTGGTCAGATGAAACCAAAATTGAACTTTTTGGCCACAATGCAAAATGATATGTTTGGCGTAAAAGCAACACAGCTCATCACCCTGAACACACCATCCCCACTGTCAAACATGGTGGTGGCAGCATCACGGTTTGGGCCTGCTTTTCTTCAGCAGGGACAGGGAAGATGGTTAAAATTGATGGGAAGATGGATGGAGCCAAATACAGGACCATTCTGGAAGAAAACCTGTTGAAGTCTGCAAAAGGCCTGAGACTGGGACGGAGATTTATCTTCCAACAAGACAATGATCCCAAACATAAAGCAAAATCTACAATGGAATGGTTCACAAATAAACGTATCCAGGTGTTAGAATGGCCAAGTCAAAGTCCAGACCTGAATCCAATCGAGAATCTGTGGAAAGAGCTGAAAACTGCTGTTCACAAACGCTCTCCATCCAACCTCACTGAGCTCGATCTGTTTTCCAAGGAAGAATGGGCAAGAATTTCAGTCTCTCGATGTGCAAAACTGATAGAGACATACCCCAAGCGACTTGCAGCTGTAATCGCAGCAAAAGTGGCGCTACAAAGTATTAACTTAAGGGGGCCAAATAATTTGGCACGCCCCACTTTTCAGTTTTTTATTTTTTACAAAAGTTTAAAATATCCAATAAATTTCATTCCACTTCACGATTGTGTCCCACTTGTTGTTCATTCTTCACCAAAAAAATTTTAATTTTAATTTTATATCCTTATGTTTGAAGCCTGAAATGTGGCAAAAGGTTGAAAAGTTCAAGGGGACCGAATACTTTCGCAAGGCACTGTATATATATATATATATATATATATATATATATATATATACATACACATACTGTAATTAGATGCATGCATATATATATATATATATATATATATATATATATATATATATAGTGTATGTAACTATATAATGTGTGTGTTTATAAATACATATATATAATTTTGTGTAAATATGTACACATACTGTACATAATTAAGTATACTGGGCATGAATGCAAAACTGCTAGGAGGTCTTCCTGGAAAAGCTCTGGCACTCCCCTAACCAGGTACTGGAAACGGGAAAGTATTGCAGTAATGTTAAAAATGGTCCAAACGGACATATAGGTCCTCAGGTATGTTTATTCATTCATATGACAAGCATTTCCTGCTTTTAGGCCAAGGCCCCATGTGGCGTAAATGCTGCGGTTTGACATCCCATCCACACATTGCAAAAAAATACACGCAGCGAACACACTGTAATTTCCAAAACTGTTGCGGTTTTGGAAATCGCAGCAGGTCAGTTATACCTACTGAAACGCCAGCGGTTTCCCTATAGGTATAAAGGAAGCAGAAAATCCACACAGCATACCTCTGCCAACTTTCTATGAAAAGTGCTGCAGGAAAAACCGAGATGCATTGCCGCCATGGTTTTTTTGCTGCAGCCTGCTATGTGGGGCCTTAACTTTAACTTTAATCACATTTTCATAGTCCCGGAAAACCCTTTAAAATAACAGAACTATTATCAGAATCAGAACTGTGCTGTTAGAACACCTCGCTTGTTCAAGAAGAGAATAAAGATAGCACACAGAGCATGCGCTATACGCTCGGCACGAACCAAAAGTGGACGAGTTACAGTTCATGCGTGAGATTTGGATTGTGCCAACGTCACTAGCTGCTCTTGATGCAGCTAAGAGGAGGAGAAGGAGGGCTTATTTTTGAAGAAGGGGGGTGTTGCTGAACGGAGGCGTTGAACTCCTGATGGCGCAGCTGTGCTCGGAGCACAGGGATAACGCTCCCTGTGCTCAGTGAAGAGGATTTGCATATGAAGAAAACCGGATTTGTGGATAAATGTCTGAAAGAAAAAAAAAATAAGGAGGTATGCCTGGAATAGCCTTTATAAAGTCTATTTGAAGATTTGCTTAGTTAAAAAGTGATTTTAGCAATGATACTCCCTTTAACATATTGAAACCAAAATTGGAGATTTTGCGACCTCTTATAACAAGGTCATCGACACCCACAACGACTTATGAGGACTTTGAGAAGCTGAAAAAAATTATGGACATGGAGGATTGTTCTCACAGAAACAACATCAACCAACAATTCTGTCGCATTCCAGAGCATATTGTACCCGCTGACCTCCTCTCCAAGACTTTGCAAAATTTCTGCTCCAAGATTGATTACCAATAGACATCACCAACAGAGCCCACAGAATACCATGACCACGTCATCTCAGTGATAATGTACCACGCCAGATTCCACCATGTTAAAGAACAAATTATGATCCTGACCCGCAAACAGAAATTCAGACCTGCAAGATTTTGCGATGTCCAACTCTACACTGATCTTTAAGCAACCACCCTGCGCCTCCAGTGCGAATTGACACCTGTCACAGCTTCACTCTGGAAGCAAAAAAAAAAATCATGTATAAATGGGGATTTCCTGTCAGGGTCGGACTGGCCCACCTGGGGACCTGTGAATTCCCTGGTGGGCCCCGTGCCTTTAGTAAGCCCTACCGGACTCCCACTGGAGGTCTGGTAACGATCGTGGTCGCAAGGGGTGCAATCGTGAGCCGAGTGCTACGGGGCCCGCTGGAGATGGCCGGGGCCCAGCAGCACCCTGATAGTGATCGGGGAAAGCCTGGTTCCCCGATCACTATAAATATTGTTAATGGAAAGGGGCAGCGTTAAGTTGGACCCTTTCCAATATTGCTATTATTATACACTAGAGTCACCTCAGACGGCCCAGGGGAGGTGATTAAATTTAACGAATACTGATACTTACCTCTCCTGGGACTCTGACTCCCATCATCTTCTTCAGGGCTCTTCCAGGCTGTGAATGAGGTCACGCGCCCCAGACGTCACTGCTGGGGCCTATGATTGGTCCCCAGCAGTCACGTGGGGTGCGCTGGCGTAATGACGGCAGCACGTCCCAAGTGACCACTGAGGCCCAATCACAGGCCCCAGCAGTGATGTCAAAGGGGGCCTGACTTCAGTCACGCACAGAAGAAGACTGAAGAGGATGCAGGAGACAGCTGGAAGAAGCGAGGATGCCCAGGAGAGATGAGGTAAAGTGAGTATAAGTGTTTGTTATTTTCTATCACCTCCCCTGGGCCTCCAATTATTATACTCTGGAGTCTAAGGCGACCCTATTGTATAATAATAGAACTAAAACTAATCTGAGTGCCGAACCTCATGAATATTCGTCGAATTTCGTGGGGTTCGCCTGAAGAGGTTTATGGCGGGACTCCTGGAAGTATTTTATATTATCTTGGGCCACTGTAGAGCACATTATACTGTGTTGGGGCCACTATAAAGCACATATTATAGAGCATTTTGTTCTATGTGGGGGCCACTGTGCATTATATTGTACTGTGTGGAGGCAACTGTGTACTACATTATACTGTGTGGGGGCCACTGTGGAGCGTATTATACTGTGTGTGAGGTCACTGTGGAGCATATTATACTGTGTGGGGGCCACTGTGGAGCATATTACACTGTGTGGGGGCCACTGTGGTGCATATTACACTGTGTGGGGCCCCTTCATTATTTACATCACACCCCATCTATTTTATAGCAGACATCTGATATCACAGAATATAATTACATTGCCCGGTCACTATAAAACAGATCTATGTGCGATGTAAATAGCGAAGGGGTGAGGGTACTCGCAAAAGCACCATAGTCCCTTCAAACAGTTGATATACAGGGGCCCTGGGTGTTAGACCCCAACTGATCTCTTAGACTGTTAGGACTCTGCAGATCAGATGTTTACCAGAACACGCAGCTCCCAGTATTGTTTCCATGATGAACGCTGCTCACTTACCATATTCTTGATAACCACAGTTGTGGATACTATAGTTGTATGGGCTATGTTAATGTTAACAATTCCAGGAGCCTTGCTGCTCACTTGCCATACATAGTGTAGAGGTGGGTTTAGGTAGTGCAGTGGTGCACATCGTATGGTGGGTGAGCAGCATGGCATTGTTATTACCTGTAGCCGCATTATATCAGTACAGCTGATCTGCAGGGGTCCTGTGGTGGGCCCCTAGAAACAATTCCACTGATGGGCCCTAGGCATCCCAGTTCGACACTGTTTCCTGTTAAACATCTCATCACTAAAGATAGCACTGTTAACACCAATAACAATCTGGAAAAAGGTAAAGAATTACTGCTCTCCTGGAACATCCCATTGCCATTCACAGAAGACGCAGACGACCCTCCTCCACATATCCCCAACAAATGCTGTCCTCAGTCTGACCGTGACTGATTCTCCTATGGGGCACTCATCTTTTCAACTTCTGTGCAAGGTTATGCTTTAATCATCCTTTCTCTGGATAACCTTGAACTGATACACCAACCTTAACACATTATTACTGTATCTGTCTACTGAACTGTAAGTTAGTTCATCCATAGTTTACCCTTGTTGTTATCTTTTATTTTGTTACTCTGAAGCTGTTTTTTGCTTGGTACTCCATCCTAGTACTGGTCATTAAATGACTGCAGACTGAGTCTGTTGTGATATGATGGTGATAAACTTTGCCTCTCTTAACGCCTGGGGTTTAAATAGCCCCCAGAAGAGGTCATTCCTCTGGAAGGAGACTCTCTCTTTTCAAGCAGATGTCTTCCTGTGCTCAAGAGACCCATCTTTTACAGAAAGACACTGCCAGAGTCCGGCATCCTTCTGTTATGGAACTAGATGCAGTTCTAGGTACAGTGGGGAAAAAAAGTATTTAGTCAGCCACCAATTGTACAAGTTCTCCCACTTAAAAAGATGAGACAGGCCTGTAATTGACATCATAGGTAGACCTCAACTATGAGAGACAAAATGAGAAAACATATCTAGAAAATCACATTGTCTGATTTTTTTAAGAATCTATTTGCAAATTATGGTGGAAAATAAATATTTGGTCACCTACAAACAAGCAAGATTTCTGGCTCTCACAGACCTGTAACTTCTTCTTTAAGAGGCTCCTCTGTCCTCCACTCATTACCTGTAGTAATGGCACCTGTTTGAAATTGTTATCAGTATAAAAGACACCTGTACACAACTTCAGTCACACTCCAAACTCCACTATGGTGAAGACAAAAGAGCTGTGGAAGGACACCAGAAACAAAATTGTAGACCTGCACCAGGCTGGGAAGACTGAATCTGCAATAGGCAAGCATCTTGATGTGAAGAAACCAACTGTGGGAGCAATAATTAGAAAATGGAAGACATACAAGACCACTGATAATAATCTCCCTCGATCAGGGGCTCCACGCAAGATCTTACCCCATGGGGTCAAAATGATCACAAGAATGGTGAGCAAAAATCCCAGAACCACACAAGGGGACCTAGTGAATGACCTGCAGAAAGCTGGGACTAACGTAACAAAGGCTACCATCAGTAACACACTACTCTGCCAGGGACTCAGATCCTGCAGTGCCAGACGTGTCCCCCTGCTTAAGCCAGTACATATCCGGGCCCATCTGAAGTTTGCTAGAGAGCATTTGGATGTTCCAGAAGAGTATTGGAAGAATGTCATATGGTCAGATGAAACCAAAATAAAACTGTTTGGTAGAAACACAACTCGTAGTGTTTGGAGGAGAGTGAATGCTTGGTTGCATCCAAAGAACACCATACCTACTGTGAAGCATGGGGGTGGCAACATCATGCTTTGGGGCTGTTTCTCTGCAAAGGGACCAGGAAGACTGATCAGTGTACATGAAAGAATGAATGGGGCCATGTATTGTGAGATTTTGAGTGCAAACCTCCTTCCATCAGCAAGGGCATTGAAGATGAAACGTGGGTGGGTCTTTCAGCATGACAATGATCCCAAGCACACTGCCAGGGTAACGAAGGAGTGGCTTCGTAAGAAGCATTTCAAGGTCCTGGAGTGGCCTAGCCAGTCTCCAGATCTCAACCCCATAGAAAACGTTTGGAGGGAGTTGAAAGTCCGTGTTGCCCAGCGACAGCCCCAAAACATCACTGCTCTAGAGGAGATCTGCATGGAGGAATGGGTCAACATACCAGCAACAGTGTGTGCCAACCTTGTAAAGACTTACAGAAAACGTTTGACCTCTGTCATTGCCAACAAAGGATATATAACAAAGTATTGAGATGAACTTTTGTTATTGACCAAATATTTATTTTCCACCATAATTTGCAAATAAATTCTTTAAAAATCAGACAATGTGATTTTCTAGATATGTTTTCTCATTTTGTCTCTCATAGTTGAGGTCTACCTATGATGTGAATTAAAGGCCTCTCTCATCTTTTTAAGTGGGAGAACTTGCACAATTGGTGGCTGACTACATACTTTTTTTTCCCCACTGTATACAGTGAATACCAGTACCAGACAGACTGAATTAAATGGTTAAAACAGCGTCGAGCGTCTGGCGCCCTCCCACTGCACCACTCCCAACCCACAGAGGTTTTCACCAGAGCCCCTGAAGGTGGTGATGGACTTGATACTACTGCTGGCCAAGGCGGTTGTCAGCCGGAGGGCACAGAATGCACGACGCACCACAAGTCCCAATACACCCGACACTGAAATCACTTACCATAAATTGTCCAAGGATCAGGCAGTGATGCTGAAGATATAGGTGACTGTTGTAGGCAAGAGCCAGAAGATGGCAGCAGAGTGATAAGCGTAGTCTTCCAAGCCAATTCGTTACCGTGAGGTCAGAGTAGTTCCAAGGGATATCCAAAAGACAGGTCAGACAGGCCAGGTCGTTACCATGAGGTCAGTGAAGTACCAGAGGTTTAATCCAAAAGACAGGTCAGGCAAGACAGGTCGTTACCGTGAGGTCAGTGAAGTACCGAGGGTTAATCCAGGAGAGTAGTCTAGGGAGCCAGGTCATCAAAAGGAGAGCAGAGTAAAGCCAAAACGGAGATCAGGGAGCCGAAGTCTGGAAACAAGCCGAGGTCACAACAGGAGAGCCACAGATACAAGGTCAGGCAGAGCCAGGGAAAAGTAAGGAGAGGTCAAACAGGGCACACGAGGAGACAGGAGAGAGCTAACATCCAGTGGTAACCGAATAGCCAGTGCTGAATGTGAGCAGAAGTAACCTTTAAATAGGTCCGGACCAGCCACTCAATTAACCCCTACCAGGAAGAGACTTCCGTTCCCCGGCTCATATCAGGAGCGGACCGGCAACCCCCGCACAGCCACCTCGGAGGCTTCGGCACCGCTCCTGACACCTTCCTTCCCAAATGTTCTCCATGCCACCCCCATAGAAAAGAAAAGAGGTGTCCTCAGAGCCCTCATAGCATTTTCTTTGATATCTCAAAAGGCCGACCCACAAGGTAGATTCCTTACAATTGTGTGACTCATCAACATTATTCACTATACTATATGCTAATATTTATGCACCCCACCATAGATCTCTTGCCTTTCTTAATAAAGTCCACAGACACATACATGGCGTTCAACAGGGGGCTCTGATCCTCTGCAGAGATTTCAATGGACTCCTCTATGGACATCACAAACCCTACAAGACAAGCAACTCCATGTATCTCCAAACTCTCTCTCAAAGAAAATTTATATAATATATGGCACACACAACACACTTCTGAAAAAGATTATACCCATTTCTCCTCTGTTCATCATACCTATTCCTGTATTGACATGTTCCTAGTGGATATGTCTACTGTATATTCATGCGTACCAAAGCTTCCACCATAGAACTGATCACATGTTTGGAACATGCAGCCATTACACTTGAGATGTAAGAAATGCCTCTGGTCCCACCTACAAGGATATGGAGAAATAATACCTTCATTCTAAGTCATTCCGTTTATAAACCTGAAATTGAAGAGGATTTGCAGGATTTTTTTTCTAATCAACTCTCTCTTCATCCCAACCCTTATACCAGAGAGATAAGAAAAATCGTCAAAGACATCACAGATACCTTGACTACATTGGCCACCCTGGAACACATCAACAAAGCACAGTTGAAGACCAACTGTTCCATACTAGACACTATTTCCACCTCCTCCTCGTTCAACACTATGAAAAAGCGCTCAAGAAATCTAAAGCTAAATATTTTTCTCAAAGCAACAAAGCTGGCAAACTGTTAGCTCAATGACTTAAAACTAGAGAAGTGACATCCAAAATTCCTTATCTTAAGCACTCTGCCACCAATGCCAAATTGATGGATCCCACATCTAATTCCTTCAAGGATTATTATGCTCAGTTATACAACCTACAAGACCAAGCATGCCTACCCACGGATTATGAGACCCTTGTATCTGATTTTTTTGAAACATCTGAAACTACCAAACCTTTTTCAAGAACACCTATCTACTCTAAATACAACGATTACTCTCCTAGAACTCCTCTTGATTCTCAAAACACTGCCCAAAGGCAAATTCCCAGTTCCAGATGGCTTCTACAATGAGTACCTCCAGCCCCTCATCACCTGGACTTCTGTAATCATGCCATGTCGAGATCACCTCTGCCAAAAGAATCTTTGTCAGCATTGTCATTACTCTACCCAAACCGGGCAAAACTCCGGATTCTCTCCAGAACTTCCGACCAATCAAAGCTGAATTCAGACATCAAGTTTTATGATGGCTTCTCGACTAGTTCCTATTCTACCACACCTCATCGGAGTTGACCAGGTGGAATTTGTCAAGGGCTGCCAAGCCCTGGACAATACTAGATGCATCCTTCATTTGGTTATCATACTGGAACTCTACTAGTCGCTCTGGATGTGACAAAGCATTCAACCACATAAACTGTTCGCTTGCATTCTCAGTTTTACACAAAATGGGGTTCTCTGGAACTATATTAAATGCCATGTTAAACCTCTACTCATCCCCTTCAGCAAGAGTCTACACCAATGGTGTACTATCTGATAGTTTTGACATTCACAACAGTGCAAGACAAGGATGTCTGATGTCACCCTTGTTTTTCATACCGAACCTCTGGCACAGGCACTCCGACAACATGATTTGGTTCATTGAGTAGAAGTGGCAAACTCCTCCCACTTAATATCCCTCTATGCTGATGACATTACACCTCCTTGATACAACCAGATACGTCTCTCGCCCACGCTATAGAGATAATCAAACATTACGGCATGTCATCTTTCTACAAGATTAACGAGAATAAAACCTAAATCCTCCCTTTACATTTCACCCCTGTTGCTTTAACAAAATTAAAAGCAGTTTTTCCCTTTGACTGGAGATCTGACAAACTAGACTGAGAATTAAAATCACCTCTTCACTCACACAGACCTCCAGACCCAACTTCCTACCATGTCTCTCAGATATTGAAAAAGACTTTCAGAACATCCGGATTCCAAATGCTGCTTGTCCCAAAGCTGCTGTTTCTGTCCAAGACGATACCTCTGGCTCTGCCACCCCTCTTTCTAGAGAAGGTTAATGCTCTGATTAACAAGTTCATATGGAACTGCAAAAAACCTCGACTTCAATCTTCCATTCTCAACAAGAGAAGAGGTGTGGGGGGGATTTGGGAATCCCTACTATATACAACTACTATATTGCCTCTCACCTCTTCACACTTCGGAATTGGTGGCACCACACTGGCAACAAGACTTGTCCCACATTGAGTCTCACCTGGTCCCTAGACGTAACCTCAAAGCCTATCTCTACTCCTCTCTCTGGACTAATTCTTCGCCATTTCCTTCATTCCCAATTCTTCAGCATCTTACCAACATCTGAAGACACGCTCATCAACTCACGGGCAGGAAACACTCTGAACCTATTGTTTGCTCCTCTGGAACTCTTTGAACTATGTTTCTCTGACCTTTGCCTAGGTGCCTGGAAGTCAGCAGGTATTTCCTCTGTCTCATAGTTATGGCATGAGAATTCTATTGCTCCATTTCATTCTCTACAAGCTTAATATCACCTACTATTGAAGTGCGTATTTACATACTGTGGCAATTTGGAGGGATTTAGTCTCAAAGGCGGCAGCCTCCTGGACTCAACAGCGGTGTAGGTGGTACTTGGTGCCGGAGAAGCAGCATTCAGACGGTGCTAATCCAAAGTAAAATGGCTTTTATTCAGCTTACAAATGGAACAACCTGGCTCAGTTAGTCCTTTCAGGACCCCAGTCCTCTTGGGACAGACTGCCTGTCTGTCTCCGACTGGTTCCCCGTCTCCCTGCTTCCTGCAGGTCTCCACAGCACTCTCTCCTGCTGCAGACACTCCGTCTGGAGTTGGTGCCCCCACCTATGGGTGTGGCTGAGGAGCTTTTCAATCCTGGTTTTGGGTCGCCCTTTGGGTTCACACTCTCACAATACCTGCGAGTGAAACATTGTTTATCGCTTCACCACAACTCTTAAATCACCTTAAAATCCTGAGCTCTATCTATAATGTGTTAGGATCCAAGGATTGCTTTGCCAAAACAGCCCCTATTCACTGTTGGGAAATCTTTCTCCAACACTCCTATCCTCCTATGCACTGGAAGAGAGCAATATACTTTACAAAAGAAAAAAAAACTTTCAAATGTGTAACACACTATGAGACCACTACTAAAGTCCGTCTCCAATGATACTACACCCTGGAAAAACTATGCCGCATATTCCCTCACTCCTTGAAAGAATGTTGGAGGGGATGCAATGAAACCCGATCTCTCTTCCACATATTGGCGATATGTCTTCCACTGGTTATTGTCCATTGTAGGTCTCACAATTACTCCCTCCCCAGATCTGGCTCTACTGTTCTTAACCATTCATACTTATCCACGGCCACATCAGGCTCTCACCTTCCTTATCCCTTTTCCGACAATGGACATCTTCAAATATCCCAACGATCAAAGATCTGTCTGATATGACTGATCAAACATTTCACTATGAGAAGACACTATCCCACGGTGTATTTGGAGATACACACTTCAACAAGAACTGTTTGCCATGGGTGTCTTATAGACATACTCTTGTGTTACCCTCATGACCCGGATAATATACTAATCCTTCCTAGACCTGGACTTACCTTCTGAACAGACTCTTGCTATGTCAGTCGATACTCTCCCATGGATTAACTCCACTGTTTCTTAAACCATTTATAGTCGCTTCATATCTCCTATGATTACATATTGTTGTTGTGAATACTTTTTCTTTTATCCACAGTACCTCAGTGGCTGGTGATGTACTCTAGTAGACCATGTTCATCAGCCGTGGACGTCATCTACTTCCAACTCATGTTCAACCTAACATTGCTTTGAATTTGCTACTTTTACTGCAATGAATTATTTTTGTCTTTACTGTATAATAACTATAATGAAAACTAATAAAAAATTATTGAAATGAAAAAGTGATCAAAAGTCACATGTACCACAAAAAGGGACCAAAGAATACTATAACTTGTTCCTCAAAAAAACAAAAACATGCTATTACACAGCTCTTTTTAAAGCTTTCTTTCTTTTTTATTTTTGAAGGAAAAATTAAATCACGTAATATAATTGGTATTGTGGTTCAAGCCATCACATAGGTGTATCATCAAGAAATGTTATGGTGACACAAAAACAAATTACTTTTTCACAATATTTTTAACATGCAAAAGTAGTAAAAATAGATTTTCTATCACCATAATTGTGTTGACCAATAGAATGTTGGTGTTGTTATTTATAAAGCTTGGTAAATGACATTAAACTTAAAGAGCACCTGTTACCATGTAGAAAATGTTAAATAACATACATCATTTGATTTTTGCTGTTCCCCTGAACGATCTGGTATTTTTCTTTTTAAAATCCATCCACGCATTCAAAAAATATGGTGGAAGATTATATGTAAACTAGTTCTGATTCTCCATGTGGGTGGGAAACTTTTATTTTCACATAGAAAAACATAAGGTTACTGCCCACTTGGAGAATCAGAGCCATAACTTTCCAGGGCCATATTCTTTGAATGGGTGGATGGATTTTAAAAAGAAAAACATCAAATTGGTCAGGAGTACAACCAAATGAGGCACGTCATGTATGTGTTTGATGACAAATCCTCTTTAAAATGTAAACAAAACAATAGTTGTTTTTTTTTTTTTTACCCCCCTCCCTATACACAAAAAGTTTTATTGATGTTTATTATGTTCCACAATGTTTTACACTGTTTTATAATGTTCTGTTTTAAAACATATAATACTGGCTTTTGCACTTTTCTATCTTTATGCTGGTCAGTCAGGAGTTAACAAGCCATTTCTATGCAGCTGTGTAAACGAGAGTTGCTTTCTCTCTGATGTTTCTAGAAGGTGGGAGGAATTTAAGATTGCTAGATTACCCCAGTTTTAGCCAGTGAGTTTGGGACTGTTCTGGTTAGTCTGGAGTTAGTCTTGGTCGAGGGCACTAGTTTGTGGACATAGTATTCCAGGTTAGTTATTGGTAGTTAGGGGTGCATCAGATAGTCCTATATCACTAGACCTTCCGCTCACAGATGAAGCCTTCTTGTAACTATCCCTCATATGGATCTTAGACCTAGGAATCGAACGAATCCACCACCATGTGACACTCGGTGTATTGACATCTTTGATAAAATGGTGGTTGACAGACTATCTAGTCTAGAAGGTAGATCCGAGGGTAACAAAAGAAATTTGTCTGCCCCCCAACTAAGAGCTCTGAGTGATCTTGAGAGAGATACTATAATTATTAAATCTGCGGATAAGGGGGACAATTTAGTGGTAATGGATCGGGAACATTATATCTCGATCTGTGATGACATTTTATCGGACACCACGAATTATGAGACTCTATCCTCGGACCCCACAGCCATGTACTATACCCAGCTCATGACCATCTTGGACCGGGCTAAATCAGATGGACTCATTTCTCATAAGGAATGGCAATTTATGTGTCCTAGATTCCCACGGGTCCTGACTGTTTATTGTTTACCTAATATCCATAAGGGATATTGTCCCCTCAAGGGCCGCCCCATTGTCTCGGGCATCAACGGATTAACACAGGGGGTCAGCACTTATATTGATAAGGTTCTACGCCCATTTGTGCTGGCCCTTCCGTCGTATGTTCGGGACACGATGGATGTCCTCAGACATTTGGAGGACATCCGTCTTCCATCAGGGACGGTCCTTGTAACTTTGGATGTAGAGGCGCTCTACAGATCCATCCCTCATGATTTGGGGTGTGGAGCTGTGGAGCACTTCCTTGGGACCCGTGGGACTCAATTCTCGGCCCATAATGAACTGATTTTGGAACTGTTGAGGTTCATTTTGACACACAACTCCTTCTTATTCTATGGACGTTTTTACCATCAGCGGCGGGGTACCGCAGTGGGGAGCCCCGCCGCACCCACGTATGCAAATATCTATTTAGGGTGGTGGGAGGAACGCCAGGTTTTTAGCGAGCTGTGTGAACAATGGACACCTTTCATCTTGATTGTATTAGATACATAGATGACATACTTATTGTATGTATCACAAGGCATTATGGGAAAAGGAGCTGGGAAGCTCATGCGCCCTCTGTTGGATGTAACAGATCCTCAATTTGCTTTTGACTCACTGAGTCTTGAGACAGCAAATGGGATTTTAGCCCAATTTCACTCATCTGCATCACTTATTTTATGGTCAAGCTCCTCTGATGCCCTTAATGAGTTTGTATCTTTTCTTAATGACAATAGTTTGAACCTTCGCTTTACATCAGCTATGCATGAGAGACACATCCCATTTCTTGATATCATGATTTCCATCACTGAAGATAATTCATTGTCTACTACTCTATATAGAAAGAATACAGCCACCAATTCCCTTTTAAGGTGGGAGAGCCATCACCCTAAACCATTGAAAAGGGGTATTCCCAAGGGACAATTCCTCCGTGTTCAGAGGAATTGTTCGTCCTTACAGGAATTTGATACACAAAGCCAATTGTTACTGGATAGATTTGTGGATAAGGGATACCCTAGACCCCTTTTGGAAACATCACGTAAGTTGGCTAAGGACACCTCCATGGAGTCCTTGTTGATATCCAGACGTTGTACCTCTGCATCAAATATCATAAGGATGATTCATAACTACGACAATAGGTCCCCAATATTTTGGAGGTGATTACCCCTAAGCCATCCATTACGTTCCGACGTGGAAGAAATTTGGGAGACAGGATCACGCATAGTCATCTTAGCCTACTACTGGTTTCCTCCACTTGGTTGGGGGCGATGCGACCGCCCGGGACATTTAAGCGTCGGTCCTGTCGTGCCTGTGCTTATATTGGTAGGGGTTCTATAGTAACAGCACATGCCACTGGTCAACAGTATACTATTAGAGAATTCATTAATTGTCTTACAGAAGGAGTGGTCTATGTTGCGTCTTGTTCTTGCCCACTTAACTATGTGGACAAGACAAAGACAACTGCGCAGAATCATTTTAGATCACATTGGTGACATCACCCGTCGGGCGGATACCCCAATTGCAAATCACATCTGGAATGCCATCAAGGGGATGTCTTCTCCATCGAATTCCAGATTATGAAACGGATACATAAATCTCCTCGGGGTGGAGATTGGGACCGTCTGATTCTTTGTAAAGAGGCCCAGTAGATATTTAGATTTAAGTCTGTTAAACCATTGGGAGTCAATGACCCCACAGTATAATAATAGCTAGTGAGTGGCACAAATTGGAATAGTATAAAAGTTAGAATATTATACCATGTGCAGGGGCCACTATGGAACATAATACTATGTGCAGGGGCCGCTATGGGACATAATACTGTGTGCAGGGACCGCTATGGGACATAATACCATGTGCAGAGGCCGCTATGGGACATATACCATGTGCAGGGGCCGCTATGGGACATAATACCGTGTGCAGGCGCCGCTATGGGACATAATACCATGTGCAAGGGACGCTATGGGACATAATACCGTGTGCAGGGGCCGCTATGAAACATAATACCGTGTGCAGGGGCCACTATGGGATATAATGAGGTGTGCAGGGGCCGCTATGGGACATAATACTGTGTGCAGGGACTGCTATGGCTGTGGGACATAATACCATGTGCAGGAATCACTATGGGACATTATTCTGTATAACAGTGTGTTTTCTGTATTAACGATGTGTTTTTGCACAGAAAACTCAGGCTTTGTTTTTTTTTTTTTGCATCGAAGTAAAAGTTCCAGTGGCCTAAGAGTATAGCTGCATCCAGATACATAGTGTGTTTTAACCGTAAAGATGCTGCCATACGGTGCTCCTGGACACATTCATTTACCACTAATTGCGGGATGCACATGTACTTTCCGATTAGAAGCAATGAAAGTCCCAGGAAATAGCAGTAAACGCATGTGTCCTAAAGCATCTGGTGGCAGCACTTCTGTGTTATGGTTTGTGGTACATGACTTTAGTTTAGGGGTCATCAGACTTACAATTATTGACCGGAACTCTGAGTACCTCATCTTTCATTTTTTAATTAAAATCGGCACGCCGAACAAAAAAGGTTGCCTACACCTGGTCTATTTGATAGTGGTATCTGGAACGATGAGTTCTCTCATGAATCTTTAGTAAACCCATTTAGCAGAGATCTGTTTGTCTATAGGGGATATAGATATGAGAACAGTCCTATTACTAAAACCCTGCTGTGGGGCTGAAAGGAATTGAGCCCGCTAGTGAGCAGTTCTTTGGTTGAGAACAACTTTATATTTACATTGTAGAGTCTCACTCTAATAAACCACACTGTTGGGGAATATAGGCAGCTATTATCAGACAGCTATCCTTACAGAAGTATTGGAGGATTAGTCTCTATTTGGTTTTTTATCTTATGTGTCAACGTCATTCCTAGATGTAGGGTATATTTTAATAGTTCAGAATAAAAGTTATATTTTATTTTATTCATTGATTTTGGGACCTTTGTCTGTGATACTTTAACTTTAAGTGGTTTCCGCTCATAATCTGTGATTTCCTTCTTGTAACTACTTTCAAGTGAAAATATAAATAAAGGATTTCCACTGTTGCTTCAAAGAAGTGTTGAATTTTATTGTTTATACGAAATGAGTAGAGTACTTAGTAGTAACGTTTCGGCCCATCGACCTTCATCAGACTCAGCTTCAAAAGGTGAATTTATACGTAATGGATGGTGTCTCAAAGTATGAGGTAATTTAATGGACAAACCGTGCCATATGGCTTGACTCATAAGTTAAGTGAAGTAAGTAGACATACAAGGTCATATGGGTTCGCCCTCTGGTTATGGCGCTGCGTATGTTTTTTTGTAGGCACGGTTTTTTTAATGGCACGGTTTATCCATTAAATTACCTCATACTTTGAGACACCATTACGTATAAATTCACCTTTTGAAGCTGAGTCTGATGAAGGCCGATGGGCTGAAACATTACTACTAAGTACTCTACTCATTTCGTATAAACAATAAAATTCAACACTTCTTTGAAGCAACAGTGGAAATCCTTTATTTATATTTGATGGAGTAGGATCCTACTTCCACTTGGCAATCTGAGAGTGCAATCTACACCTGAATAGAACACTTTCAAGTGAACATCTCCACTGTTGTACCAGTGAAGAAATTTGTTGTCCATGGCCCAAACATGCCCTGTGGTTAAAAAGAGAGGACTAGCTCTCAGAGATCACTCCAGATCACCATGGTGGAAAGGATCAGAAGACAAAGTTAAGAGCAAATACCACTCTTGTCCAGGTTTGTAAAGCATCCACCTGTGTAAGTACTGCATGCTGTAAGTAAATGTGCCATCAGGTTGCATAGTGACTGGAAGAAAACCTGCTAAGTAAACTGTGCCATGTGCATTGCCTGTTTAACTGCTACCGTGTCTCCTGTACTTTATTTGCACCCACCATCAAACAGGAAACACACAGCATAGGATGCTTCAGGGGACCCTGCAGCATCACCCAAGTGCAACTTCCTCATTACTATGACATCTCAGGAAGTGTAGGAGGATTAAAGAAGTTGCCCAGGCTAAACAATATTTTATCATTAGGCCAGGGGAGGTTATATAAAAAAAAAAAAAAACCTCACCTGTCACCGATGCTCCAGTGTCCTCCCAAGGTGGGCTGGTTGACTGCCTTCTTGCTCATGAATTTCTCGCCGGCTGTGACGTCCCAGTCACGTGACTGCTGAGGCCAATCAGTGGCCTGAGGAAGAGAACCGGGGATGTCACAGGTAGTGACGTCCCTAGTTCCCTTCTTGAGGCTGCTGATTGGCCTCAGCAGTCATGTGCAACGGGTCATTCTGCTGGAAGACAACAATGAAGCTACAGGACTGGACTGAGTGGGTAAGCGCTGGAGCACCGGGGGCAGGTGACTATGGTTTTCTTTTATTTTTTTCACCTCCCCCAGCCTAATTAATAGATACAATTTTAGGCCGGACAACCCCTTTAATGTCAAAGCCACCGTGAACCAGAGAAGGAGCGAGCTTTTGCCATCTCGGGCCTCCTACATCTATCTCCACACTGCTAGCCCCCTAGTGTTGCAAACAAAAATATATGTTCACCAAAAGGGTGGAATTGAAAAAAAAAAATGCAACTCATCCTTTCAACAGAAAAAAATTAAAATGTTTTGACTCTTGGAATATGTTAATACAAAACTAAATATTTGCCATATCATAATGGCCAAAACTGACTGTGGCACCACTTGGGCTTGGACTATTTTTTTGTCAATAGCCTGATTTATTTTTCAGCACTCAACAGCTTATTAAATCTGGACATCCATGCAAAAAGAGTTATTTTTTGTTTGTTTTTTACATGCCATCATCATAAAGTGAAAGACAATTTGTGATTGTTTGTCATTTTTCAGTATGGGTAATACAAATAATAACAGTCCACTCTGCTAATAATAGCAATTTAATGTAAAAGTTTGAGTTTATATATTGGAAAAGTTGTTACTGTTTGTCAGAAGCAATGTGTTTTAGACAGCAAAATATTTAGGACACAGAGTCTGGGTAATCAAATTCTACTTGTTGTTTGGGTTTTATTATGAATTCACCATTTCCTTTTGAATTTTTGCAAAGTGGATGGAAGGTGAAGTACAAGTAATTACCATAGATTTCAAAAATAAGCATAACTCATAACAAAGCCACTAAGTAAAGTAACATCATAACTGTGATTCTAAAAGTTAAGTTTATGTCTCTAGGTATATCCAGAAAATAAAACTCCAAGGAATGGAGATGACATGCAGTGGCCCATCATGTTACAATATAAGTTTATTTTGGAATGACCATAAGGTAAAACCATTGTAAAATGAGACCATAATGCTATGGAAACTAGTAATTGGCTCAGAAAACAACAAAAAAGCAGATAAGTAAATATCAGCCTTTACCTGCTGGAATAGAGGCAGCATGATGGCTTGGTGGTTAACATTGGGGTTCTAGGTTCAAATACAGCCAAGGGCAACATCTGCATGGAGTTTTCATGTTCTTCCTGTGGCTGCATGGGTTTCTTCTGGATACTCTGGTTTCCTCCCACACTAACAGCACTAACTCCCCTACTCCACAATGCTCCCTGCACTTTGAGTCTACATAAGAAAAGTGCATTACTAATATTTGTCATTGAATAATCCAGTATGTAGAAACCTAATGTCATTATACCATTTGGGATGCAGTAAAAGAGGCAATATACTGTGTGGGGGACAATACAGAAAGCAATATACTGTATAGGGGCCAATATACTGTAAAATAGCAATATGCTGTATAAGGCCCGTGTACTGTAAAGGACAGTGTGATGGGGCCATTAAAGGGGGCAGTATACCATGTGGAGGCTAGTAAATGGGGGGGAGGGTCATTATAATGTGTGGAGTCAGTAAAGGGGGTGAGAGGAACCCCAGTGAAAAGTTTACTATGGGGCTTGGTATTTCCTAGTTATGCCAGTGTATTGGAAAATAATATGGAGCTGTCTTCACTCCCACAAAAAAAAGCACCTCATTCATGTATAAGTATAGTAGAGTACTGAATTGTATAGAGTGGTGCTATTAGCCAGTCAACCAGTACTTCAGTAATACTGGTATTTTACCAGTAAAATGGCCATGCTGCTTGGCTGGAATTTCAACTAACTGCATACACCACAAATCAGCTACAAAATATTGTAACTAGACTCCATCATAGTAATGTATTTAACTTCCTGACCATCCATGAAGAGTAAGCTCATCATGAGCAGCAAGCTTTGCCACATCATGATGAGCATACTTGTCATGCAGATTATTTAAAGCACAAGCACAGACAGCAGCAGTGCCTTTGGGAATAAGGCAACAGATGTAATACATTGCCATAGCCCTGCTGTATGAATAGAAATGAGAAAGAAATATCTGATTTCCACTGTTTGAACATTGAAATGCTACAATCTATGCTGATCATTCCATTTAGAGGAGGAGCTGAGGGACAGACCTCCTCATGTCATATTGAGTTCTTGGTATGCAATTGGGACCCTTATGGTTAGATGAAGCAGTGTCCATTGGAGGACCCTGAAATGCAAGTGGTGCTGCCTGCATGCTGCTCCACCTTGTGTGCTTCTCTTGCCTTCGGCGTTTACTTCTTCAATGATCGGAAACCAGGAAATAAAAAGAATAAATAATTTTCCATACGACACCTCCCATCATCTCTGGATTTTTTTTGCCCTTATTTTCTCTTATATCATTATTGCAAAGCATGAAAAATAATTTAGAAAAGCAATATATTCTCTATGTCAGCAGCCATGTTTCCCCTTCCCCCTCTAATGCTAATGCACTTGACGCTAGGTTCACACTAGCGTTCGGCTTTCCGTTCTTCGGGTCCGCTTGAGGACCTAAAGAATGGAAACCTAATCCGCTTAAAAAATGGTTACTCGTGGAAACCCATGGACCTCATAGACTATAATGGGCTCCGCCTGAAAAATGCAGCATTTTTTAAGCGGATTCAGGGATGGAAACCCGAACGTACAGCATGTGCACGTGTGAACCTAGCCTGAGCCAGGAATATTAGGAGGAAAGGGCAGGGCTTAAGCTGCACATTGTTTGTCTATGCAGTGAGTGTTGCCATTTTGTTGGAAGGAGCCCCCCAAGTAACTGACAATATGAAATACTGTAGATACTAACAGTAGTACCATTAGTAAAACAGTAGTGTGACACCAGCAGGCTGTATTGCAGTAACTCATAGTGAAAACAATACAACCGACTGCAGCTCCACAGGCAAAGTCACTCAAATTTCCCAAACTACCCAAACTGTTAAATGGCAAATACATGTAGTTATAATTTGATAATGTCCCTTTATACCTTCAATAGTATGCCTGTTTACCTTTCAGGATCTTTGGAGAGCTGAGTAACAACCCACGGATAGGTATTCTGAATACCAGACCTCACTACTGACTTGATTACTATATGTAGTATAGTATATGCTAGCTAGTTTTGTCTTTCAAGAATCTGGGTGACTTGCGCAATGTAGATGAAAACCTCACACATGCAATCCTCATCTCTCCCTGGTGTAATTCATGCTCTGGAGCTGCACTATATCCCATTGTGGAGCTAGAATCACGGAGTCAAGACCAATTTTGGGTGAAGTTGGGAAAAAAGTTACCGACTAAAGCCTAAAAATATTAATTACATTTAATTATACTATACAATTATTATTATTGTATAATGAATGCTAATGAATTTCTCAATATATTTTTATATCAGCTGTTTTAGGTTGCCATGGCATCAGGCACCCCATCATCCTTATGGCCTCTTTAAATATTGACTCCTGTCAAAGGTACATTTCTCAATAAGGCAAATAGTTAGGGACATGCAAGTGAGGCATGTGTCCAATGCAGGGGCACCTCTTCCATGAGGCAACATGAGGCGATAGCCTAAGGTGGCGCCTCATGGAATAAACTAGGGGGGAGGCATTTTTTATATCGGCAGCTACTAATTGTGTTATTGCAATAAGCAGCTGCTGATACTTTTTACTCACCTGTCCACGCTCCTGTCCTGGCTGCCCTCTGCTGCTGCATCAAGGCAGCACTACACTTACGTCACAACGCTGAAGAACGCTGGGACGTCACATTATTCAGCATCAGCTACAGAACACCCTGGATGTGGCAGGAGGGTGGCCAGGACAGGAACGTGGACAGGTGAGTAAAATTTATCGACCACTACTCTGTCTGAGCTTTAAATAAGGGGTCATAGTGTGTGGAGGTATAAAAGGGGTCATAAACTGTGTGGGGCCCATACAAAAGGAGTCAGATACTGTGTGGGGTCAAAAAATGGGTCATATATTGTTGGGAGCTATAAGAAAGGGGTCATATACTATGGGGGTGGAATAAGAAAGGGGTTGTATACTGTTGGGGTGGCATAAGAAAGGGTTTATATATCATGGGGGCAAAAAAAAGGGGGTCATATACCATGTGGGGGGGTCATAAAAAGGCATTATATACTGTGTGGGGGGCCAGAAAAAGGGGGTCATATACTTTGTGTGTAACGATGCTAGTTATCAGATCTGGAGTCAAATTGGTGAGGTTAACAGCCCAGTAGTTAAATAGTGGGAGAAATAGTACCTCAGGAGTAGAAGTAACCGTAGTCAGATGTTTGCAGAGTTCAGTACACAGGAGAAGTAGATCAACCGTAGTCAGATGTATGCAGAGTTTGGTACACAGGAGCAGTAGAGTAATGGTGGGGATCAGGGCAAACAAGAAACAGATAGCCAGAATAATCAGGCACAGGATGGAGTAAGCTGTGGGTTTATATAGGGATAGCTACCCTGTGATTGGCCACAGAGCAGGTGAGATCTGTAAGCTTATCACTTCAATAGAAAGGACCAGACTCAGCAAAGCAAAGACCAAACAGGTTTCTACAATGGCATAATGGTCAAGCCTGCAGAACATGGCCGGGATGTCACAGATTCAAGACCCAGTGAGCTCAGTTCCTGACATTACTCCCCCTTCTCCAGGAGTGTCCTCTGGACGTTACTTGCCTGGGTAACACTGATGAAATTCGCTTACCAGTTGTGGAGCATGAATGTTGTGTACTGGTTCCCATGAGTTATCTTCAGGACCATATCCTTGCCACTTTATCAAGTACTGTAACTGATTTTGAGAAATTCTAGAATCCAAAATATTTTCCACTACAAGCAGTAAAGGAAATAAATATTTGATCCCTCGCAGATTTTGTAAGTTTGCCCACTGACAAAGACATGAACAGTCTATAATTTTAAGGGTAGGTTAATTTTAACAGTGAGAGATAGAATATCAAAAATAAAATCCAGAAAATCACATTGTATAAACTTTATAAATTTATTTGCATTTTGCAGAGAAATAAGTATTTGATCCCCTACCAACCATTAAGAGTTCTGGCTCCTACAGACCAGTTAGATGCTCCTAATCAACTCTCTTATATTGTCACCTGTATAAAAAGACTCCTGTCCACAGACTCAATGAATCAGTCAGACTCTAACCTCTACAACATGGGCAAGATCAAAGAGCTTTCTAAGCATGTCAAAGACAAGATCATAGACCTGCACAAGGCTGGAATGGGCTTCAAAACCATAAGTAAGACGCTGGGTGGGAAGGAGACAACTGTTGATGCAATAGTAAGAAAATGGAAGAAATACAAAATGACTGTCCTTCGACAGCGATCTGGGGCTCCATGCAAAATCTCACCTCGTGGGGTATCCTTGATCATGAGGAAGGTGAGAAATCAGCCTAAAACTACACGGGGGGAACTTGTTAATGATCTCAAGGCAGCTGGGACCATAGTCACCAAGAAAACCATTGGTAACATATTACGCCGTAATGGATTAAAATCCTGCAGTGCCCGCAAGGTCCCCCTGCTCAAGAAGGCCCATGCGCAGGTCCGTCTGAAGATTGCCAATGAACACCTGGATGATTCTGCGAGTGAATGGGAGAAGGTGCTGTGGTCAGATGAGACAAAAATTGAGCTCTTTGGCATTAACTCAACTCGCCGTGTTTGGAGGAAGAGAAATGCTGCCTATGACCCATGGAGGTGGAAACATTATCTTTTGGGGGTGTTTCTCTGCTAAGGGCACAGGATTACTTCACCACATCAATGGGACAATGGATGGAGCCATGTACCGTAAAATCCTAAGTGACAACCTCTTTCCCTCCGCCAGGACATTAAAAATGGGTCATGGCTGGGTCTTCCAGCAGGACAATGACCCAAAACATACAGCCAAGGCAACAAAGGAGTGGCTCAAAAAGAAGCACATTAAGGTCATGGAGTGGCCTAGCCAGTCTCCAGACCTTAATCCCATAGAAAACTTATGGAAGGAGCTGAGGCTCCGAGTTGCCAAGCGACAGCCTCAAAATCTTAATGATTTAGAGATGATCTGCAAAGAGGAGTGGACCAAAATTCCTCCTGACGTGCGCAAACCTCATCATCTACTACAAAAAACATCTGACTGCTGTCCTTGCCAACAAGGGTTTTGCCAAGTATAAAGTCTTGTTTGCCAGAGAGATCAAATACTTATTTCTCTCTGCAAAATGCAAATAAATGTATAAAATTTGTACAATGTGATTTTCTGGATTCTATTTTTTATATTCTATCTCTGACTGTTAAAATTAACCTACCCTTAAAATTATAGACTGTTCATGTCTTTGTCAGTGGGCAAACTTACAAAATCAGCAAGGGATCAAATACTTATTTCCTTCACTGTATTCCTCTTCTCCTTCAACAATAACTGGGTCAGGTGGAGGCAAGTTAAGTCCCGGGAATGGATTTTCCACAAAAGGCTTGAGAAGGCAGGAATGAAAAACAGAATGAATCCGTATTGAATCTGGAAGTTTTAAACAAAATGCTACAGGATTAATTTGAGCCACAATTTCAAATGGTTCAATAAATTTTTAACCTAGCTTGGTTGAAGGTATCTTGAGCTTCATATTTATTGTAGAGAGCCATACCTTTTCTCCTATACCAAAGGAAGGAAAAGACTTGCGATGTCTATCAGCAGTTTTCTTATAGTGATCCTGAGCTTCATGCAGAGTGTTTGTCAATTTTTCTTGAACTTGCTTCAAGGTAGACAGTCTGTCGGTGACAGCAGGAACTGAAGAAGAAATTGGGAGATTAGGAATGAATGCAGGATGGAAACCCATTGTAAGGGAATTGCTAGAGGAGCGATTCCCCAGTAGCTGCTGGTGAACTGTGGGGGGAGGGGCACAACAAGACAGTGAACCCTAAGCTGAACCCCCCACTGTCCCTGGCTACTTGCCTGATTTGTGCTAGGCGACAGCCAGCAACTGGTTGACGGTCCTTCTTAATATAAGTGACAACACAGAACGCAGACAGGACAAACAACAACAAAAGGGAGGTCAGTTAGCCAAGGGGTCGGTAACAGTCGAGCAATACAGTACAGAATCAAAATCCAATACAAAAGTCAAAGCCAGAGGTCAGGAATAAGAATACAGTTAATTAAACAGCAATAAGTAATAGCCAGTACGCACGAGGCAAAAGTGCCAATGTGTATGTGAGAAAACAATAAATAGGAAGGAAGAACCCACCCCAGACTTGATAGGACAATAGGCTGTCAATCACACAGGTAAGGCTAAGATTAACTATTTGAGGAGCAGAAAGAAACAAGGTGCAGGAGACGGGTGTGACTGAAATTCAATTACATAGTAGTACTAGGACAGTGTTCAGACTGAGCAACAAAAACCTTCAGCAAAGAATCAAACTGAACACGCCTCCTGAGCCGTAGCGTGTGAGCAGAGGGTGGCGCAAAGACCTGAACAGGCAGAGACGTTACACCCATATTGGCAAAAAATGGACTCTGAGACGTAGATGAATGGTGGGAGTTGTTTATAAGCAAATTCCGCTGTAGGAAGAAAATTAACCCAATCATCTTGGAGATAACTTGTATAACACCGCAAATACTGTTCAAGGGTTTGGTTAGTACCTAATGAATTTGCTGTAGAAATATGCAAAACCAACAAATCTTTGGACCGCCTTGACATTTTTGGGAGAAGGCCAGTCTAAAATAGCTTGGATCTTACTGGGGTCCATGCGCAATTCTTCTGTAGAAATGATGTACCCCAAAAACTGAATCTCTGTCTTTTCAAATTCACTTTTTTCCAGTTTAATATATAGTTGGTTTTCTCTTAAACAGCTCAAAACCATGGTAACCTGCTTACAATGTTCTTCAAGATTTTCAGAGTATATTAGTATGTCATCCAAATACGCCACCACAAATTGATCCAGCAGATCTCGGAAAACATCATTGATAAAATGTTGAAATCCATTTGGACTTTGCAATGCCCCAGCGACTTTTCAACATTTTATCAATGATGTTTTCCAAGATCTGGCACTTTTCTCTATAGTCAATACAAGGACGTAATGTGCCATCTTTCTTTGGTACAAAGAATATAGGTGCTCCTGCTGGAGAAGTGGAATACTGTATAAATCCTTTGGCCAGATTTTCCTTGACGTACTCTTCTAGGACCTTCAGTTACATCTCTGCAAGTGGATAGATGCATCCATAAGGTATGGATGCACCCAGTGGCATTACTAGGAATGGCTGGGCTCCAAGGTGAACATTTGACATGGCCCCCCCACCTCCACCCCCAACCTTCCCCCCCAGACCGCCCCCTCCAACACCCCCCCCCGCACAAACCGCATTCCTGCGCACACAGTATTATGCCCCATAGTGGCCCCTGCACACAGTATTATGCCCCATAGTGGCCCCTGCACACAGTATTATGCCCCATAGTGGCCCCTCCACAAAGTATTATGGAGCATAGTGGCCCCTCCACAAAGTATTATGCCCCATAGTGGTCTCTGCACACAGTATTATGCCCCATAGTGGAGCACCCATGAACAATTATTATACTCTGGGGTCTTGTCAGACCCCAAAGTATAATTATTGGAGACCTAGGGGAGGATACAAACATAAAAAACATTAAAGTCCATAGAAACAGAACTCTAAGGACGAGATGGAATAGGAAGAGGCTGAAGTAAACCCACTTGTGAGGAACGAGGGGCCTTATTCCTAACACAGGTTTGACAGGAAGAAACATACTTCTTGACATCCATCTGGTATTTAGGCCACCAAAATGAGCGGGACAAAAGTTCTTTGGTCTTTTTGACTCCCATGTGACCTGCGGGTCTACAGTCATGAACAAGGTGCAGAATTTCTAATTGAGTAGTCTCAGGAACATAAACACACTAATCAAGAGACCAAACCCCATCTTTGAACACTAAATGCTACCTACCTCTTCCTGGTTACGGTGCACTCCGGTGCGCTACTTCGACCATCTTCAATGTTGGACCAGATCTCGCGTGAGCCAGACCGGTGTAGCGATGCATAATGACGTTGGCTGACGTCTGGGACATCACCAAACAGGCCCGAAGCCTGCGGAGCACAGGAAAGGTAAGTAATGTTGTTTTTTTATGTTCCATCACCTCCCCTGGGCCCCCGATCATTATACTCAGGGGTCATTAGGGGGCCCACAGCCCTGTGGCAGCCGCCACTGTGAATCCCACAAACCAGTGGCTTAACAATCGCAGTCGCAGGGGGTGCGACCGCGAACGGACCAGGCAGGGTATGGTGCCCATGGCCAGCTGGAGATGGCCAGGACCCGGACCACTATGATAGCTATACATACTGTTTTTGGAAAGGGGCCCTGGCATATTGCAGGCCCCTTTCCAATAGATGGCAGCCCAGGGGAGGTGACTGAAAACAATAAATACATATTCTCACCTCTCCTGGGCACAGTGTTCTCCGGCGCTCTTCTGTCATGTGACTGAGGCCTGTGATTAGGCCCTAGTGGTCACATGGGGTGCGGCCACATAATGACGTCATTGCGCCCCCACGTGACTGCTGAGGCCCAATCACAGGCCTCAGCAGCGATGTCAGAAAAGGGCCCGAAGACATTAGGATGGAGAGTGGATGCCAAGGAGAGGTAAGGCAAGGTGAGTATGAATGTTTGTTATTTTTAATCACCTTCCCTGGGCCTCCGATTATTATACTCTGGGGTCTGAGGAGACCCCAAAGTATAATAAGAGCACCGAAATGGAGGGGGGCTTTTGGAAACTTATAATACTGAGTGGGGGCCACTGTAGAGTGGGGCGCACTGTTGGGAGCATATAATACTGAGTGGGGGCCACTGAGGGGAGCATATACTACTGAGTGGGGCCCACTGTGGAGCATATAATACTGGGTGGGGGTCACTGTAGAGCATATAATACTGAGTGGGGGCCACTGTAGAGCATATAATACTGAGTGGGGGCCACTGTGGGGGGCATATAATACTGGGTGGGGCCCACTGTGGGAAGCATATAATACTGGGTGGGGCCCACTGTGTGGAGCATATAATACTGGGTGGGGCCCACTGTGTGGAGCATATTACGCCACTGCGCCCCTGGATGCACCTGGTAAAAGTTCAATAGGACAATCATAAGTGCGATGAGGAGGTAGCTGATCAGCATTACTTTTGTCACACACATCTTTAAATTCCTCAGGTAATTCTACAGCGTTAGCGATAGGTCTTTCAGTAGTTCCCACTTGGGAGGGAAATTTACGTTTCCTGACTTCCAGTCTACTGAAGGATTATGAACGCTGAGCCATGGTATGCCCAAAATTACTGGAAATTTTGGAGAAGAAATTAACTGGAAACAAATCCTCTTCTGATGACCAGGATCAATCAATACTTCCAGTTCGGTAGTTACATGAGTAACAGGACCAGAATTTAAAGGTGACCCATCAACAGTCACTAATTCAACTGGTGAAGATCTTGGACTGTGCTCAATATGATTATCAAATGTAAACTTAATGTCCATAAAATTTCCAGCTGCACCAGAATCCAACATTGCTGTAGTGGACAACTTGTACCATACGAAAGCTGAACTGGTAAGGTGAAATGAGGTTGGTTCGAAGTCATATTATCAGGACATGGTGTAGTGGAAAACAGAGGCTATGTCACCAGACTAAGCGAAGCCCGTTGAGGTTTACTAGGGCAGTCAAGAATGTCTAGGTTGTCCACAATAAAGGCATAGTTTTTCAGCAGTCAAAATTGGTCCCCGGATAGCATCCACTTGCATAGGTTCTGTGGCAGAACTTGTTTGAGAAAGTATCTGCACCTTTGGGAGAAAACGACCCTCTGGTAAATGGGAGAAGGTCCCTGGATCGTAATAACCCCGTCTTTCTCGCTTCCTTTCCAGGAGTCTTTGGTCAATATGGACGCATAACCATATATACTCCTCAAAGTCATCTGGAAGTTCTATTTTAACAAGTTCATCTTTAACTGATTCAGAAATTCCTCCATAGAACTGCTCTTTTAGTGCAGAGGTGTTCCTGGAAACATCAGAAGCCCAGCACCGAAACTTTGCAGTGTACTTCCCTGGAGAAGATCACGCAAAGCCCCCTCAGCAGTGGCACAACGGTTGGGATCATCAAATACTAGGTTCATTGCTGTAAGAAAGTCCTTCAAATTATCCAAAATGGCATGATCCTGTTTTAAATACGGTGATGCCCAGGCTTGTGCATCGTCTATTGGCAGGGCAATGATGAAAACAACCTTGGACCTATCAGTAGCGAACTGAGAGGAATGCGTAGAAAAAAAAATCATCCGGCAATGATTAAGAAACATGTCTCTATCCACCAAATTTTTACCGTAGTGGAATCCGGTAAACTTCAGAAGTGGCACTGACAACAGCAGAATTTGCACACAATTCGTGTACTTGTCCTTCTAATTCAGTGACTTGACTTTTCACTGTATTTAATTGTCCTTGAAGGTTGTACACAAGGTTATGTAATTCTGAGATCTGGAATGCATGTTGTGACAGGGCAGACTCCGCCCCTCCGGCCTCCATGTTGGGCCTGATTATTATGTAATGATGCTAGTTATCAGATCTCGAATACAATTGGTGAGGCTAACAGTACAGTACTTAAATAGTAGGAGATGCAGAAATAGTACCTCAGGAGTAGAAGTAACCGTGGTCAGACGTTTGCAGAGTTTTGTACATAGGAGCAGTAGATCAACCGTAGTCAAACGTTTACAGAGTTCGGTACACAGGAGAAGTAGATCAACCATAGTCAGACCTTTGCAGAGTTCGGTACACAGGAGCAGTAGAGTAATGGCGAGGATCAGGGCAAACAGGAAGCAGATAGCCAGAATAATCAGGCACAGGATGGAGTAAGCTGTGGGTTTCTATAGGGACAGCTAGCCTGTGATTGACCACAGAGCAGGTGAGATCCATAAGATAATCACTTCAATAGAAAGGACCAGGCTCAGCAAAGCAAAGCCCAAACAAGCTTCTACAATGGCGTAATGGTCAAGGCCACAGAACATGGCTGGAAAGTCAAAGGTTCAAAACCCAGTGAACTCAATTCCTGACATTGTGATGGGCCAAAAAGGGGGGCATGTATCGTCTTGTGGGCTTAAAAAAGTGAAGGTCATGTATCATGTGGTGGTCCAAAAAAAGGGGATTGTATATTGTGTGGGGGCCAAAAAAAGGGTATGTTATACTATGTGGGGGACAAATATGTTTTTTTTTTTTGATCTGCCAATGGGGGGCATGTCCTAATTAGGGAGGCCCCATCACCAGGTGAGTTTCCTTTTTATTGGGAGGGGGCGCCTTTCTATAGTTCGCCTCAGTCAGCAGAGAGGCTAGGTTCACCCCTGGTCCACACCGTGATTGACTACCCTGTTGTTTTAATATATCAGATCATACTGCAAATGCCTTGAACATGTTAGTAAGCTTACAAACAGTCATTTGTAAGTGTGCCAAGTGACTGCAGCAGACCTGATAAAACTAACAGAAGAACCCTGAAAACATAAAGATGTCATAATCATTTCCCAGCCTAAACCCTGATGCCTAAAACATACAGTCCCAGTCAAAAGTTGGAAACACATCAACTAAAAAGTGTTAGACAAACCAGAATATGTTTTATATTTTAGATCATTTAACCCTTTAAGGACACAGCCTAAAAGTGCCTAAAGTACCAGTACAATGGAAACCCCCCCCAAAATGACCCCATTTTAGGAACTACACCCCTCAAGGAATTTATCAAGGGGTATGGTGAGCATTTTGACCTCACAGCTGTTGCACAGATTTTATTAGCATTAGGACTTAAAAATTAAAAATGACTTTTTTTTTCCAATAAACTGTCCACTTAGCACCAAATTTCACATTTTTATAAGGGGATAAAGAAGAAAGAAACATACCACAGTTTGTTACACAATTTCTCCTGAACACGGGAATGCCACATATGTGGTCGTAAACTGCTGTATGGGTACATGGCGGGGCTCAGAATGGATTTTGGAGGGCAGATTTTGCTGGAATAGTTTTCAGGTGCCATGTCGCATTTGCAGAGCCCCTAAAGTACCAGTACAATGGAAACCCCCCAAAAGTGACCCCATTTTAGAAACTACGTCCCTCAAAGAATTTATCAAGTGGTATTATTATTTTGAGCCCAAAAGTGCTTCCCAAAAATTAATGTACAAAGTAAAAATTGAAATTTTTAAAGAAATATGCAATTTCAGTGACTAATACTTTGCGCCCACTTAGTGTCATCAGAGACATACACTCCTAAAACTATTAAGTGGCACACAGCAGGGCTCAGAAGGGAAGGAGCTTTAAGAGTACATATTTAGAGGGCTTTTATGGATGCCATATTGTTTTTGCAGAGCCCTGGAGGTGCCAGTAAATTGGAATTCCCCAAGAAGGGACCCAATTTTGTTAAGGGCAATTTTAGAGTCTCTGCAAATGTGACATGGTGTCCAAAAACTAACATCACCAACTTCACATCTGCACCCTGCTGTGCAACCAAATTGCAGTTTATGCCCACATGTATGACACTGTTGTACCTAGGATAATGTATTTAACAATGCCATATGTGGGTATAAACTGGTTTTTGGGCACACAGCCGGGCACAGAAGGGAAGGAGAGCTACTTTGGTTTTTGGAGCACAGTTTGGTTTGTGGATGTTATGCCACTGTTGCAGGGTCCCTGAATGGCCAGTAAAGTGGAATCCGCAAACATGTGACCCCATTTTAGAAACACCACCTCTAAAGGGATTTATCAAGTGTCAAAGCAATAATTTTTAACCCTTGGGCGTTGCATTAATTTATTTTCTAGAAATGAATATGCAGCTAATAATGAAAAGTGAAAATTGCAAATTTTCCAGAGATACGCCATTTCAGTGCCCGATATGTTGTGCCCAGCTTGTGTCAGCAGAGACACACACTCGAAAAACTGTTAAGTGGTTATCCCGGGCACAACAGCTTTTGGAGCGCTCATCTCTGATACAAGCTGGGCACAACGTATTGTGCGCTGAAATTGCGTATTGCTGAAAAAAATTGCCATTTTCGCCTTTCACATTAGCTGCGTATTCATTTTTGGAAAATAAATTAATGTAACACTTAGGGGTTTAAAAATGCTCACTGTACCCCTGGATAAATTCCTTCAGGGGTGAAGTTTCCAAAATGGGGTCACATGTCAGGGGATTCCATTTTACTGGCATTATAGGGCTCTGCAAAAGTATCATGACTAGAGATGAGCGATTCTCTCAAAAATTCGATTCGGCAGCTTCGCCGAATTTCCTAAAACAATTTGCTTCGATCCGAATTACTTTGCGGCAAATCACGTTAAAAACAGCTATTTTCCTGGCTGCAGAGAGCCTAGGGATATGCATTTTAAACTAAGGACACGTCAGAATAGCCTTTAGAAAAGTTATTCTACTCCTACCTTTGCCGTTGCATTGCGCCCCCTGCAATGTCCTGGTCCACCAGGCATGCTCAGAGCCGCTCGGAAGAGAATAAAGATGGCCGCTGGACATGCGCAGAAACAGTCTTGCATGGGATATAATCAAGATGACCGCCGGACATGCGCAGAGCTGCTCAGAATAGAATCAAGATGGCCGCCAGACATGCGCAGAGCTGCTCATGTAGGAATAGGATAAAGATGGCTGCTACAAGCGGCGCATGTCCAGCGGCCATCTTGAGTCTATACCGTGTGGCTCTACGTATGTCCGGCAGCCATTTTGATTATTTTACTACACAAGCTAGGAGGACCAGAATCATCAGAGGGGGCGTCATGCAACAGCAAAGGTAGGAGTAGAATAGACTTTCTAAAGGCTATTCCAACGTGTCGTTAGTTTAAAATGCGATTCGATACCACGAAGTATGAGGAAATCTGGATTCGATGCGAATCGAAGATTTCCTGAGATTCGGATCGAATTCCACTTTGTCAGCTTCGATTCGCTCATCTCTAATCATGACGTCCAAAAACCAAGCTGTCTAAATCTGTGCTCTAAAAACCTCATGGCGCTCATTCCCCTCTGTGCCCAAACAGCAGTTTATATCCACATATGGCATTGTTAAGTACATTATCCTGGGTACACCAGTGTCATACTTGTGGGCATAAACTGCAGTTTGGGCACACAGCAGGGCGTAGATGTGAAGAAGTGCTATGTGGCTTTTGGAGCACAGATTTAGATGTTTGGTATTTAGACACCATGTCATGTTTGCAGAGCCTCTAAGTTACCAGTAAAGTGGAATCCACTAGGGAGTGACCCCATTTTGAAAACTTCACCCTCAAAGAATTTATCAAGGGGTGAAGTGAGCATTAGTTTCTCAGATTCGAATGCACAGTAGAGGGTGAAAAGTGAATATGTATGTGTGCCAAGTACATTGGGTATACCAAATTCCCTACTATTTCCTCAGTAGCTCCTATAATTGGGGGGGGGGGGTCATTTCTGGTTTCTTTTCCCTTGTAAGCTCTAAATCTAGGGTGTACCCTGATATGTAATTGCACAACTTATATGTTCTCTTCCTGCCACAGCCAGTTGTGTTCTAATGATTTGTCGATTTTTGGGGGGTTTTGTCTTTACATTGTACAAGCTATAATTTTTTTTATTTTTTTGGTGATGTAGCCACATGACGGCTGTTTTTTTGCAGGGATAAAAGCATTTTGGTGTGCCTGTAACTTATTGAATACATTTTATTAACTCTTTTTTGTCGGATTAGAACATAATGATAATTAATAAGTTCTGGCATTGCGTTTTACCCTTCAATTTTTTTTTCTGTGCACCGTACAGCATAAGGATTATGTTACCTTTATTTTGTGGGTCAGTACGATTAGCAATAACTAATTAATATATATATATATATATACAGTATATATATATTTTATGGGTTACTAATTTTGCAGAACAAAAACCCATTTGGGGACATAAAACAATTATTTCTGCATAGCATTTTTTATTTTTTGGTTGACAGAGTTGGTTGAGGGCTTATTTTTTGCGACACGACCTGTGCTTTTTTTGGTACTGCTTTGAGGAACATATGAATTTTGATCACTTATTATAGCATTTTTTGTAAGGCAAAATGGTGAAAAATTATTCGTTTTTTTTTCTGATGTTCACTGTGCAGGTTAAATAGTGTTCCAGTTTTATTGCACAGGTTGCTACGGACACGTCGTTATTAATTTTTAGGTTTTTATTTATATAGTTCATGGGGCTTTTTTGGGTCTTTATTCATTTATTAATTTTTTTTTAACACACTTCACTTTTTTTTTTCACACTTTTTTTTTTACTTTTTAGTGATGTCCTACTAGGGGACCAGAACCAGCGATGCTCTGATTGCTGGTTAAGCAGTATACACTGCAATGTATAATACACGTGTATTGCAGTATACAGTATAGAGGAAGTCAGCCTATGCAGCATAGGCTGACTTCCTCCCTTCTTGGCAGGATCAACCAGGTATGTGGGCGGGCGACACAGGACATAATAGTACGTCAATGGTCATTAAGACACTGGAGGCCAGGGAATACTATCATGTCATTGGTTACTAAGGGGTAAAAGTAGCCCCATTTTGCTTTGAGCACAGCTTTGCCCACTCTTGGCATTCTCTAAGTCAGCTTCATGATGTAGTCACCTGGAAAGCATAAACAGTTATGCTTTGTAAAGAGTTAATTTCTGGAATCTCTTGTCTTTATAATGTGTTTGAGAACATCAGTTGTGTTGTGCAGAGGTAGGATCAGTACACAGTTCCTTATATTGTCTAGCGTTATTCAACAACTGTTCTAATCCACATGTAAGATGGTGAAACAGCCCTCATGTTATGAATGTACCTGTTTCTGTAAATAAGTTTATTTTTTTTATAAACTGACATTTGGTTGTTTGACCAGAAGAGGCCACTGCTACCTCAGAAATGGGAAGGACTGTAATTCTGTAATTCCCTGGAGTAGTGACGTGGAGACCCTGTTCTGCAGAGGTGGTACAAGAAGGAGCAGAGTGTGTGTGGCAGCCATTTTAGAAGTGTGCTTTGAGCTTTTAGAAGAAAAAGGACTGAAGTGAGAGAAGAAGGATTCCTAAGGGATCAGAGATATAGCAAGGTGGTGCTGAAGCAGAAACTGTTCCAGGATTTGTTCAGACAGCATCCTAAGTTGAAGATTGCTATTAAGGACCTGGCTGAGAAGTGACCCTATCAGTGAGATTGCATGTTTTCTGGATGAGCCTGCTTCCAGCTGTTCCAGACAAAGGCTAAAGGTACACAACAAACCTAGATCAGTAAGAGAAGTAATCGTGCACGCACCGCATTACATTTTTAGCACAAATTGCTTGGGACTGAGTAAGGGCCTGCAGTTAGACTAGTTAGGCATCCTCATCTTCATAGGCCACACTACTGGTGAATTATCTACCTATATGGTAGTAAGGACTAAGATTCAGAGAATTCTATTGAGTTGTAACTCCCAGAGAGGAGCTTCTGAGGAAGTCTAGAAGCGACATTTTATACATTGTCACATTTCTTTGTTTGCAAGCTGACCTATTATATTTACTCGGTTGTACTTTGTTTGTGGGGAATAGGGGTATTTTGATAAGTTTGTAAGCTCTTGTGTTATACCGCCAGTGCCCCTATCACACTCACTGAATTGTTCCTGTGACTAGGGTGATAAAAAGGTAACAAGTGGCTGGTTAGTTACAGCCTGCAGATATGTAAAAGCTTGGAGTAGATTGGAGCCGCACATTGGAGGGCACCGTGCTGCACAACACCAGGGCCTCAGCTTCCTGGCTGAGTGTATGTAAATAGTTGGGAGTGTTTTTTTGGTAAAGAGGTGTTACTACACAAAGTAAAATCTTGTTTTTTACTAAATTGATTTGGAGTCGCTTCCTTTGTTCGTGACTTCGCTGTATCCTGGGGAGCCCACCCCGTTACACGGCTTACACACATTATGGCAAGAACCATTCAACTAAGGAAGAAAAAGAAAGATAAATGACAGTCCTTCATTACTTTAGGACATATAGGTCAGTCAATACAGAAAATTTCAAAAACTTTAAAGGTATCCTCAAGTGCAGTCTTAAAAACCATCCAGTGCTTTGTTGAAACTGGCTCTCATGAGGACTGCCCAAGAAAGGAAGACCAAACGTTACCTACCTGCAGACGATAACTTTGTTAAAGTAAGCAGCCTTAGAAACCACAAATTAGCAGCACCTCAGATCAGAGCCCATACAGTATATCTCAACATCAACTCTTCAGAGGAGACTGCAAGAATCAGGCCTTTATGACTGAATTGCTGCAAAGAAGCCACTCCTAAGGAACAAGAATAATAATAAGAGAATTGCTTGGGCCAAGAAGCACAAGAAGTGGAAATCTGTACTTTGGTCTGATGAGTCAAAATTTGAGATTTGTGGTTTTAACCAACATCTCTTTGTGAGATACAGAAAAAGTGAGCGGATGGTCTCTACATGTATAGTTCCCAATGTGAAGTATGGAGGAGGAGGTGTGATGGTCTGGTTTCGCTTTACTGGTGACACTGTTGGTGATTTATTCAAAATTCAAGGCACACTTACCCAGCATGGCTATCACAACATTTTGCATTCCATCTGGTTTGCACTTAATAGAACCATTATTTGTTTTTTAACAGGGCAATGACTTCAATCACACCTTAACCCTGCTGTTCTGTTCGGTCAAAAATGACCGAATTTGAAATTTGATAGTTTTTAAAATATTCATTATGCGATTCTGAAACTTGTGGTTCATTGACTTTTCCTCATTTGAGGGGTTCTTACTAATAGCAGTTTTTATTTATTTATTTTTTGTTTACTTTTTGCACCACGTCTTTTTTTTTCACTTGTACTGTTCGGTCAAAAATGACCGATAGCCTTTTATACTAATCTCCAGCCATTTTAAAAAAAAAATAAAGGCGTTATAATCTCATTTTGGTCTATATAGTTCATCTACTACTATTTATCAATTTATCTAGGTCCTTTTGGTCCATGCAGAGTTACACATACATACATACTCATAGGCACTTACACCTGTAAACGCAAAACTAATCGGTGGCCAATGGTTGTTTTTTACAACATTCTTGATGTGTCGGCGTACAATGCATTTGTGTTATGGCGTGGAATAGACCCAAATTGGAACAAAAATAAATTATATAAAAGAAGAATTTTTTTAGAGGAGTTGGGAAAATCACTGGTTAGCACATATATTGAACAAAGAAAAGTAACACCCAGAGATGATGGAGCTGCAGCCATTGTCCACAGGAGCCAACAGCATGCTGAAGAAAGTGAACCAAGGGCTTCCGCTAGCACTGCGACGATACCCACGGCCTCCACCAGCAGTGCAACCAGCCTAAAACGGAAACGATGCGCCTTCTGTCCAACATCAAGTAATCACAAATCAAATGTGATATGTTGCAAATGTGCAAAGTACTTATGCAAAAGACATGTAAATTATACTTGTGACCAATGCAAACAGTAAATTTAGCACCTTGAACCTTATTTCACATTTTATATAGAAAAAACTAGACTTTTTATTTATTTATTTATTTTTTTTGAAAAAAATATATTTACATACAGTTTGATGTTGTTATAGTTTACAGTTTTATAAAGATTTTTTTTTTGTGCAAATGTGCAATATGCATGAATAATGCAATAAGGCCATGTAGCATTTTTTGACACTAAAAAAATAAAAATTAGGTTTTTGATTTCATTTTTTTATTTGTTTATGCACAACCATGTTCACATACAGTAAAATAATGCAAAAGAAATTCAAATAAAACACTTAAATTAGTTAAAAATCCAGACTTTAATAGGCCCGGTCAAAAATGACCGGAACATTATATGTGTATAGTAGAACCGAACAGAACAGCAGTGTTAAGGCTGGTTGCAGACGACCGTACTGCAACCGGCCTGCTGTGAATTAAAAGTACGGGCTGCACACGGGGGACACAGGGATATCCCCGGGACGCAAAATAGCACATGAATAGGACCGTGAAAATCACGATCGTGTGTACGGGCCCATAGAAAAGAATGGGTCAGCAATGGATAGCACACTGACCCATACCACGGTCGTCTGCAAGGAGCGTTATACAATTAAAGGGCTATTTGACCCAGGAGGAGAGTGATGGAGTGCTTTGTCAGATGACATGTTCTCCATAATCATCCGACCTAAACCCAATTGAGATGAGGTATAATTATTTATCTGATATGGCCCATATTGGCCTATTATTGAGGTATAACATATTCACATATTATCATTGCGATTTTAGATATATAATCTTAGGAGTAATAACAGTGTAGTAAATCAATAACCATATGTCCCTGTAGTTTAGTCTCCCATGTATTTGGGCTTATATATATATATATATATATATGCCTCTCTTGGTTGGTATATATCAGAGATGGCGAACCTATGACACGCGTGTCACAGGTGACACGCCAAGACATTTTGGGTGACACGCATCCGCAGCTACTTATTGTGTTGCAATAAGCAGCTGCCGATAGTTTTACTCACCTGTCCACGTTCTTGTCATGGCCACCCTCCGCTGCCTCCTCTAGGCGGCGCTACACTGACGTCACAACACTGAAAAAGGCCGGGAAGCTACGTACAGCGTCCCAGCTTTCTTCAACGTCAGCAATAGCGCACCCTGGAGGCTTCAAGCGGAGGGTGGCCAGGACTGGAGCATGGACAGGTGAGTAAAAAGTATCGGCCAGTACTCTGTGTGGGGGTGGGGGGATAACAGGGGGTCATATACTGCAGGTGGGCTTTAAAAAAGGGGGTTATATACTGTGTGGGGGGTATAAAAGGTGTCAAACGGTGTGGAGGCCATAAATAAGGGGATCATATGCCATGTGGAGGGTAAAAAAAAAAGGAATTCATATACTGTGGGGGGAAAAAAGGGGATCATACACCGTTTGGGGAAAAAAAGGGGGGGGTCATACACCGTGTGGGGGCTAAAAAAAAGGGGTTATATACCGTGTGATTGGCCAGAAAAAGTGAGTCATATACCGTGTGATGCGCCAGGAAAAGGGAGTCCAGACACCAAAACTAACAGCATTGATTGGAATGGTGAGGGCTAGAGAAAAAATTACAACTGTGCCAGAATCAACAGAACAGCAGCTATTAAATGATGCAAAGAACTGGACTTGTTGGAGGTGGTGAAAGGTCCTCTTTAAAGTACTGAAATCTTGATACAGTACTGGTTTAAAGGGAGTCTGTCAGCAGGAAAATCAAAATCAAACAAATGAATGTACCTTGTAGACCAGCTTCTACACTTTCCAAAAATGTATTTTTTATTCTAGATTACAGCTCCCTTTTCATGAAATTGGTTTGATTTGTATGCATATTAGCTGAAAAGAGCTTTAGGGGTGTGTCTTCTCCTGCAAGGGCTTCGCTCTCTGTTCTAGATAATTGCCCTAACTGCAGACAAAGTGTGACAAAGTGTAAGACATTGCTCAAGCAGTGGGGGACTGAGCTGGGTGGCAGTTAGGGGTGGTTATCTAGAGCAGAGAGTGAAGCCCTAGCAGAAGAAGACACACCCCTAAAGTCCTTATCAACTAATTTGCATAAAAATACAACACTGATTTTCAAGAAAATGGAGCTGCAATGCAGAATAAAAAATACATTGTTGCTAAGTGTAGAATGCAATAAAATGTACTGTCACTAGTTTGAGACTGATTTTCCTGATGACAGACTCCCTTTAAGCACTGATTTTCAGTGGATGTCGGGAAGGTGTTAAATCCCCATGTACAGTCATGGCCAAAAGTTTTGAGAATGACACAAATATTATATTTTCACATGATCTGCTGCCCTCTGGTTTTTATGTGTGTTTGTCAGATGTTTTTATCACATACAGAAATATAATTGCATTCATATTATGAGTAACAGAAGCTTATATTGACAGTTAGAATGAGTTAATGCAGCAAGTCAATATTTGCAGTGTTGACCCTTCTTCTTCAGGACCTCTGCAATTCTCCCTGGCATGCTCTCAATCAACTTCTGGACCAAATCCTGACTGATAGCAGTCCATTCTTGCAGAATCAATGCTTTAATTTTGTCTGAATTTGTTGGTTTTTGTTTGTCCACCCGTCTCTTGATGATTGATCACAAGTTCTCAATGGGATTAAGATCTGGGGAGTTTCCAGGCCATGGACCCAAAATCTCTATGTTTTGTTCCCTGAGCCATTTCGTTATCACCTTTGCTTTATGGCAAGGTGCTCCATCATGCTGGAAAAGGCATTGTTGAGCGCCAAACTGCTCTTGGACGGTTGGGAGAAGTTGCTCTTGGAGGACATTCTGGTACCATTCTTTATTCATGGCTGTGTTTTTAGGCAAGACTGTGAGAGAGCCGATTCCCTTGGCTGAGAAGCAACCCCACACATGAATGGTTTCAGGATGCTTTACAGTTGGCATGAGACAAGACTAGTGGTAGCGCTCACCTCTTCTTCTCCGAATAAGCTGTTTTCCAGATGTTCCAAACAATCGAAAAGGGGATTCATCAGAGAAAATGACTTTACCCCAGTCCTCAGCAGTCCACTCCCTGTACCTTTTGCAGAATATCAGTCTGTCCCTGATGTTTTTTCTGGAGAGAAGTGGCTTCTTTGCTGCCCTCCTTGAGACCAGGCCTTGCTCCAAGAGTCTCCGCCTCACAGTGCGTGCAGATGCACTCACACCTGCCTGCTGCCATTCCTCAGCAAGCTCTGCACTGCTGGTAGCCCGATCCCGCAGCTGAAACACTTTTAAGAGATGGTCCTGCCGCTTGCTGGTCTTTCTTGGGCGCCCTGGAGCCTTTTTGGCACCAATGGAACCTCTCTCCTTGAAGTTCTTGACGATGCGATAGATTGTTGACTGAGGTGCAATCTTTCTAGCTGCAATACTCTTCCCAGTTAGGCCATTTTTGTGCAGTGCAATGATGACTGCACGTGTTTCTTTAGAGATAACCATGGTTAACAGAAGAGAAACAATGATGGCAAGCACCAGCCTCCTTTTAAAGTGTCCAGTGGTGTCATTCTTACTTAATCATGACAGATTGATCTCCAGCCCTGTCCTCATCAACACCCACACCTGTGTTAATGGGGCAATCACTGAAACGATGTTAGGTGGTCCTTTTAAGGCAGGGCTGCAATGATGTTGAAATGTGTTTTGGGTGATAAAGTTCATTTTCTAGGCAAATATTGACTTTGCAAGTAATTGCTGTTAAGCTGATCACTCTTTATAACATTCTGGAGTATATGCAAATTGCCATTAGAAAAACTGAAGCAGTAGACTTTGTAAAAATTAATATTTGTATAATTCTCAAAACTTTTGGCCATGACTGTATGCATACATACATAGATAGATAAAGATAAATGGATAGATTTCTACCCCTCCTCCCCTCTCTCTCTCTCTGTCTATATATATATTTAGTATGTCCACATATTGTACATTTCCTCATGAAAGTGTGTTTTTATATACCGCTAGAAAGCGGACATATGCTGAATTCAACATATACACATTAGGTATCCCTGTGTCTGAAAACATCATAATCATAATATAAACTTATAAAAAATATTTTTCCCATACGGTGAATGCCATAGCAAGAAAAAAATCTAAATCCCTGAACTGCAGTTTTCTTGCAGTTTTGCTTCCCATAAAAATGTGGCTAATAAGCAATCAAACCAATAGGCATTCCCCAAAATGGTTTAATTAAAAAGTATATCTGGCCACACAAAAAAGGTATCCCTGTACACTGTATCCCTGTGGAAATATAAAAAAGTTACTGGTGTCAGAACATGGCAACAACATAAAAATAAAACATAAAAAACTATATAAGAAGGGTATTCATGGAATCGTACAGACCCATAGAAAACAAGTGATATGTCATTTTGGCTGCATAGTGAACACTATAAAAACAAAGCCCATAAGAAATTTGTGCAGATGCAGTTTTTCTCCACTTCCATCCAGGGGCGTAACTACCGGGGTAACAGCGGTAGCGGCTGCCACAGGGCCTGGGACATTCTAGATCGGTAAATGAGGCCGCAGGCCGCGAATCCCACAAACACTGCTATCATTATACTCGGGGGTCTTTTCAGACCCCCGAGATAATGATCGGAGGGCCAGGGAGGTGAGGGAACATAAAAAACACTGTAACTTGCCTCTCCTGAGCTCCGACAGGCTTCGGGCCTGTTTGGTGACATCACGTGGGCCGGGCCTGCATCATTATGCGTCGCAACGCCGGCCTGGCTCACGCGAGATCTGGTCCAACATTGAAGATGGCCGAAGGAGTGCGCTGGAGCCAGGGAGAGGTAGGTAACATTGTTTTTTTTTTTGTTTGTATCCTCCCCTGGGTCTCCGATCATTATACTCTGGGATCTGAAAAGACTCCAGAGTATAATAATTGTTCATGAGTGGTCCACAATGGGGCATAATAGTGTGTGCAGGGGCCATTATGGGGCATAATACTATGCGGAGGGGCCACTATGAGACATAATACTGTGTGCAGGGGCCACTATGGGGCATAATACTGTGTGCAGGGGCCACTATGGGGCATAATACTGTGTGCAGGGGTCACTATAGAGCATAATAGTGTGTGTAGGGGCCACTATGGCGCATAATAGTGTGCGCAGGAACGCAGTTTGTGCGGGGGGGGGGGGGGTTGGAGGGGGCGGTCCCCATGTCAAATATTCGCCTGGGGGCCCAGCCATTCCTAGTTACGCCACTGCTTCCATCCCATTCTGATTTTTTTCCAGCTTAAATGGTACCATTACAAAGTACAACTTTTTCCGCAAACATTAAGCCCTCATACGGCTCTGTGAATGGAAGAATAGGAAAGTTATGTGGTTTGGAAGAGGAGAGTCAAAAACAAAAATTGAAAAATGCCTGCAGGAAGGGTTTAAAGACTAGGTATGAACACTATAAATACATTATCTTGTGATACCTTAGGTTTCTGCAATGCTCTGCTGTTTCGAGCAATTTGACAATGATATCTTCAGGGATTCTCTTTACCAATATATTTTACTCTGCCTTAACAATAATCTCATTTACTTGAAGGATTTAATAAGTCATGGACTGCATGTTCCTTCAGTGTTGCTATGGCTTCATCAAAATTCTATTCTAATTCAATGCTAAACTGGAGAATTTTCTGTTTAAAAACTTGCTAGTTTTGGCTATATAATATCTATACTGAGTCTTTGTATGGATTCCTTAGCTTTTCAAATTACTACTGACATTCATTTGGAATTTCTCCCAGGTAGTTGTCTCTCACTGCTCTGGGGACCACACACTTGTATTCTGACTAGGAAAGTCTATACTTCCTTATTAAGGCTAAGGAATAACGATATTCCTTAGACTCTCCTTCTAGTGTACAATGTTTTCTTCAAATGCTGTTAGCTCTTTATTTCACAGCTTTTCTTTATATTCACATCTTATCAATGTCATTTGTAAGCCAGGGTAATATCTTTCTCATGTAAACATACTGTAGATCTTCCATTGGGTTAAATATTTGTACAACACAAGTCTACAAATTTTCAAAAGTTGTTTGGTTCAGAAATTTCTGAATGATTTTCATGTGCTGAATTCAAATATCACAAGGAAAACTGTCAATTGGATCTAGTTTCTATGATATCGAAGAATTCTCGTTTTATTGTTATGTAAATTGTATAAATTATAATATATAATTGTGACTTCTGCAATCATATAGTTGGAAGTTTATTGTTCATAAAATTTTGAAATATTTTCTGAGGAAACTTAGCTGTATTTAAAATCAACTATAATTTACAGACATGTCTAAGCACTTTTACGAATTATAATTATATTTAGGCTAATATGTTATTGAACTGTTCAACGTTGGTCCTCATTCATTGGCTACTTGGCTCTTTTTCACATGTCTCTTGTAGTCAGGCATTGGACTGTCTCTGGTAACTGTCCAGCAGTAGTCTGCAAGCATTGAGAGGTTTCATTTACCCTGATATCTTTTTTCCATAGTCTCAATTTCCTAGTGAAATCGCTCACCATGTTCATCGCTCACCTTTCCACAGTTTTGTGCAAAGAAGTCTAGATGAGAGTGCAAGAAATTAATCTTTAAAGACATGTTACATCCTAGGTTTTTATATGCCTTGAGGAGATTTTCCACCAACTCTTCATAGTTATCTGCCTTGGTGTTTCCCAGGAAATTTGTTACTACTGAACGGAATGCTTCCCATGCAGCCTTTTCCTTGCCACGCAGGAAACGGTGAAACTCATCATCTTGAAGAACCGCAGAAATCTGAGTACCAATAAAAACTCCTTCCTTTTTCTTTGCTTCACTCAACCTTAGAAACTTACATAGGAGATTCTTGAATGCATCTTCATTTTTATCCATTGCCTTTACGAAGTTATTCATAAGACCCAGCTTGATATGCAATGGAGGTAGCAGAATCTTTGTTAGTTCAACGAGCGCTGGATGCATAACATTTTTAGTCCCTGGCTGTAGTGATTGTCGGGGTGGCCAGTCTCTTTTCTTGTAGTGGTCTGATCTTGCACGACTGTCCCATTCACATAGGAAGCAGCAGTACTTTGTGTATCCACCCTGGAGACCAAGCACTAGTGCAACCACCTTCAAGTCACCACAGAGGCACCACAGATGTTGATCATAGTTTATGCATCTCAAAAGCTGTTTCATGTTGGTATATGTTTCCTTCATGTGAACTGCATAACCGATTAGAACTGATGGTAGTGCATTGCCATTGTGCAGTAAGACAGCTTTAAGACTCAGCTTGGATGAATCGATAAATAGCCTCCATTCATCTGGGATATAGCTGTTGTTGAAAGCTTCCATTAAACTGCAGAGGTTATTGCATGCAACAAGATCACCCTCCTTGAAGAAGAATTGGACAAGATGTTTTTGACGGTCCTGGAACAAGGAAATCTGAACGGCATCTGCTAGCAGATTCCACTGTTGAAGCACCTCTGTATCATGTAAATTAGAGCCAATTTCAAAATTTGAGCACCATTTTTGATCTCAGCACCACAAAATTAGTTAAGATCAACTGTTTTCATGTCTGAACCAATTTGGCTGTAGACCAATGTTTAGCATTTTCCATTTTAAAAAACATTTTCTGCAAATAGTGAATTGTGAATTCCATTCAAGAACATAGTCCAATAAAAAATAACACTTAAAATATGTGAATCAAATTGTAGTTTAAGCAACCAGATGTGGGACAACAAACAAATCCCATCCCTATTTAGAATATGTTATATTAAATTGTGCTCTTTTTTTTCCTAAATTATTTAGACCCTAGACCAGACCCCTACAATGGTCAGAACTTCTAAATTAATTCATATCCGAGGCCAGACCCCTAATTTAATCAGACTCCATACAAGACCCCTTAATTAGTTGATACCATTGACCAGACCAAAGTTATTTCAAACCAGATTTATAAACTTAGTCAATTGGATTTCAGACTAAATCCAAAATAATCAGATTCTAGACCAGACCTTTAAATTAATTCAGATCCCAGATTAGACACCAACATTTACTATTGTAACTTGGATCAAACTTGCTAAATTAAAGTGAACCTGCACATGTTTTTTCCATCATAAACTAGCACCATCAATTGCAGGTTCAAGTAATTGTCTTTCCATTGGTGCCCCTCTGTAATCTTTCTGTTGTAGCAGAGTGAAGTCATAAATATTTAAATGCATAAAAAGTCATATGCAAATAATTAGTCACGGTGGGCAGAGAGTCGCTTGAGCCTAGTCATGCTGTCCCCTTGCTAATTACACCTCCTGGACATGATTGACATCTCCTTCACAGTCGCCTCACTCCCTGACATCATGAAGTAGATGTTAATTCTGCCCAGAAGGCTGAAGCTGCTCTCTGCCCACCATGACTACTTAGATTAATTTGCATAGGACTTTTATTGTTTTCAAACATTTATAATTCAATTTGTTGCAACAGGAAAAATTATAGAGGGACACCAATGGAAAGGTCATTACTTGATCCTGCACATGATAGAGCAGGGGTAGGCAATCTTTTTTGTTTGGAGTGCCGATTTTAATTAAAAAATCAAAGATGAGGTACTCGGAGTGCCGGTCAATAATTTTAAGTCTAACGACCCCTAAACTAAAGTCATATACCACAAACCATAACACAGAAGTGCTGCCACCAGATGCTTTAGGACACATGCGTTTACTTCTATTTCCTCGGACGCACCTGCACTTTCCGATTAGAAGCAATGAAAGTTCATGTGCAGCCCCAAATTAGTGATAAATGTAAGTGTCCAGGAGCACCGTATGGAGGCATTCTTTTGGTGGAAACACACTATGTATCTGGATTCAGATATAGTCTCAGGCCACTGGAAATTTTATTTCAATGTAAAACTGCGTTCACATGGTGCTTTTTTGCCCAAAAAAAAAAATGCCTGTGTTTTCTGTGCAAAAACACATCCCTAATGCAGAAAACATACCGTTATACAGAATAATGTCCCATAGCGGCCCCTGCACACAGTATTATGTCCCATAGCGGCCCCTGCACACAGTATATGTCCCATAGCGGTCCCTGCACATGGTATTATGTCCCATAGCGGCCCCTGCACAAGGTATTATATCCCATAACAGCCTCTGCACACCGTATTATGTCACATAGTGGCCCCTTCACACGTTATTATGTCATATAGTGGCCCCAGCACACGGTATTAGGTCACATAGTGACCCCAGCACACGGTATTATGTCATATTATGCTATGTCACACGTGCTGGGGGTTGCCGACCACTGTGATAGAGCTAGTTAATGGTGGAAAAACCACCTGATTGTTTAAATAGATTTAATGAATTTTAGAGAGGCAGAAAGAGCATAGGAGTGTGGGGGGGGGGGGACTCTGGGCTGTACTGTAACTGCAGCATTCACTGGTCATCCTTTTATTGCCAAAAATTTAATTTTGTTAGGTCTTTTTTGCAATAGAGATATTTTTGTAATATAACAGTGTTTAATCTGCCATTAGTGTTGATTGTTGCACTGTGATCTAACTATTCAGTGCATTACATTGTTTTGCTTGACAAGTCAGTCCTTTCAGTGCAAAATCTCATTTTGTTAAGGGTTTTTCTTTGCAATAGCGCTTTTTGTTAAACAATGTAGAAAAAACTACCATTATCACTTCAAAAATCCATGCTAACTCACGCAGTGTTTAGTCTAATACTCACTGACTAGGTCACCTTTTTAGTGCTAAATCTCATCCTTTTGTTAAGTATTTTATAAAATTATGTTTTGTTAACAAATACAGAAACACTACCATTATCACTGCAAAAATCCAAACTGACTGTCACATAGTATTTTCTAGTCTAATATTCATTGGCCAGGAATAGGGTTTTTTTCATTAAAAAAAAACAACAACAAAAAACAAAATAAAGAAGTGCAAAGTCAGAATTGTTACCTATCACTATTACATAAGCAGTGCAGCAAAATGACTGGAAAAAAACAAGGCAGAGGACAGGCTAAAGGTGACAGAGGTCACAACATCCATAACTGCAAGTACTAACAATAAGAATGTGGGTGGAAACAGCAACATCACTACTGATCTTGGCAGCACTGCCAGTAGCACTAATCTAATCTCAGTCACAGGAGGATATTACATCCGAGAGTGATGCTGAAGACTTCTGCGAGTTCCTCCCCTTCCTCTAGTACTGTAACATGTAATTTCCCACAGGGCCTTTCTGGACAGTCAGTAATGCCTTCTTCATCTGCACAGATCCCTAGTAGTGATGTGGAACCTTCTTAGAAAGATATTTCTCCTCATCTGAATCCTTTTGATGAGCTGAATGAGAACAGTCATATTTTTTGGAAGTTGAGGAGGCAGAAGAAGAAGACATAACTGTTGGTGGTAGAGGTAGTAGTGGCAGGGGGTGGTACTGGTAGTTGTGCTGGTAGCGACACTAGGGGCACATTTTGAGATGAAAACTATGAGCGTGTGCAAAAATCCCATGGCCATGATGAGTCATAAAAAAGTGAGGAAAACGACATTGCTGAAGATGATTATTTTGCAGATAAGTAGTGTAGACGTGCAAGATCAGAGCTCCTGCTTTGGTCTTTAGTTTTACCAAAAATTCCTGGCTTGGCCTATCTTATCTCACCCCAGAGCTTACTCCTAGCCCAAGTATCCACCATTGGGGTGTTTAAAGTGTGTCTTTGTCTCTGTGACACCCTAGGACGAACTTATTATCTCCTACCTGGAGCCCAGACACTAGGAGGCGGCCATCTTGGGCCTAACATTACTGGTTCCCGATCTACAACTTTCTCCTCTGCATTAGCCAGCTTCACCTGTCACCAAATACCATGGCACTACACAGACCGAATCTCATCTCCTCTAGGTCTCGGATGACTCTCCCAGCTCCTGTACCGCGACCGTACTAAACTGCAAGCTTTGCCCCACTGCGGACCTCCCTGAGCCTCCTCTCCCGACGGGCTCTCTACTACAAGCACTCTGGTTACCACCTCACTCCTCACAGCCGAAGTCCCCTCACCTGCTGCCAGAGCCTCAAAGTCTCAGCATCAGACCGCGGCCAGCTGCTGCACCTCACAGCGTGCGTCCAGCTTTCTGATGAGTTCTTCACAATTGATCAGCAGCTTCCAGCATCGGAAGCCCCTGGAAGTCCCATGCTAAGCCGGGAGGACTTCGGATTTCAACCGGATACCGCCAGCTCCTCCACTCCTGCGGCCCACTGGAGCTCTGGTGCGTCACTCTTGCACTGAAGACATGCAGCTCCTGCGTTGCCGCCATCTTGGCCTGGCTGCCGTTCATCGTGACCCTGCAACCCCTGCAGGTCCCACTCAAAGTGACCCTCCTGCTCTGTCACAACTCACCTACAGTATTTTTCTACAATTGGGCCCCCTTTGAACTCCAAAACTCCATTCTATCTAGTTGCCTTCCTCTGGGTTCTGTGGTAGCCATTTTGGATCTGCTCCTCTACTAAACGCACACCATCAGTGCTATTCCCAGGGAATGCAGCCATCTTTGTTTCTCGGGACTCTGTTACCCCCTGGCAACACCTCCACAATTGTTCCCTCTCTTACCTGTAGGAGTTAACTGAGTACTATTCGTCTTGGAAACAGTGCTCACAGGCCAGGTCAGTGGCCTGGCTTCACCTGCCTTCCTGCCAACCCCTCTATCTCATCACTGATCAAGTCGCCTAGCTCACAGAACTAGTCTTATTCAAAAGGTACCTCCCCCACCCCCTGGAGCTGTTGAGACTCAGAGACCAGCCCAAAGGAACTACTGGAGCCCTGCTCCACCATTTACCATCTGGAGAGTATAACACAGCATAAGGGGAGAGTTCATTTCCAGTCCTCTACTTCTGATCGGTTGTCTGGTCGGACCCACGCTGGCCACTGATACATATCCACCAGGTTAGTGGTCCAGAAGTTTTGGCCCAAAACTCAGCAAAACCCAAACCATCTACAGACCCTGACAGATTTTCTGTCGCTTATACATGTTGTGGAATCAAAAGCTTATAACATGACTTTAAATTCATCCATTGGTTTTAGAAATGACTCATATGAAACCTGAAACCCTCCCAAATGATTTTTTGGTTAAGAAAATAAATTGGCTTCACTGCTGAAATATTCATCATTTAATGAACACAGAAAGGTCAGATTTTGGCAAGACAAAAGTTTTGTCGCCTTGTAATATAATGCACCCAATCCTAGTTTAAAGCCTCACCAGTGCTCACTAATTGATCGGTTAATTAGTGGGTGTGTATAAAAAGAACTCCAGCACCCCAGACCTTCACTTGAACTGCAACTTCACCTCTGACAACATGCCAAAAATCAACCCTGCGACCAAAGCCTTGATTATCAAGAGGCTGAAGACAAGATCCACTGCAGAAGGTGGCTGGCACCTTTAATGTGTCTCTGCGTCAAGTACAAAGAATTAAAAAAAGATTTGAACAGACTGGAGATGTTTTTGACAAGCCCAGGTCTGGCAGACCACACAAGTCAACTGCTCAGGAGGAACGTTTGTTGGTTAGAAAATCAAAAGCCAGCCCCTCTTCCACTGCAGCAGAGCTCCAACAGGCCTGGTCACCTCAAGTCCCTGTGTCAACTAGAACAGTTTGTAGGATTCTGTCTCGAAATGGCCTCCATGGTCGAATCAGTGCCCAGAAGCCAGCACTAAACAAAAGGCAATTAAAAAAAATGTGTGACATTTGCCAAGGCCCACAGCCACCGCAAATACTGCAGGAGACCTACTGGAGCCATATGGATCCAAGATACACCCAGAAAACAGTTAACAGTGGTGGAAAGATCATGGCCTGGGGTTACATTCAGTATGGGGGTGTGCGAAACATTTGCAAGGTCGAAGACAATATCAATAGCCTAAAATATCAAGAAGTATTAGCTTCCTCTTACATTCCCAATCATAAAAGGGGTCAAATTTTGCAGCAGGATGGTGCTCCATCTCATACATCCATCTCTACATTAAAGTTCCTCAAGGCAAAGAAGATAAAGGTGCTCCAGGACTGGCCAGCCCAGTCACCAGACATGAACATCATTGAGCATGTTTGGGGTAGGATGAAAGAGGAAGCTTGGCAGACAAAACCAAAGAATCTTGATGAACTCTGGGAGGAATATAAGACTGCATTCTTTGCTATTCCTGATGACTTCATCAATAAATTGTATGAATCATTGTTGAAACACATGGATGCAGTCCTTCAAGCTCATGGAAGTCACACAAAATATTAAATATGGCTCTAATAGCACCACAACTTCATTCACCAATGTTATGAAACATATCTTTGTTTTTCAACAGAATTATTGGTTTGATTTTCACATTACTTTATGTGTGCGACAAAACTTTTGTCTTGCCAAAATCTGACCTTTCTGTGTTCATTAAATGATGAATATTTCAGCAGTGAAGCCAATTTATTTTCTTAACCAAAAAATCATTTGGGAGGGTTTCAGCTTTCATATGAGTCATTTCTAAAACCAATGGATGAATTTAAAGTCAAAAGTCAAAATAAGCTTTTGATTCCACAACATGGATAAGCCACAGAACTTCTGTCAGGGACTGTAAACCACCTTGAGACGTTTGTCACCTTTTCTACTCTAGGATTCTTGATGCTATTCTCAAAAAGGCCAGAAAGAAAGACCCATACAACTTCCAGGACTTCCTGCTCCGATTCTTTCAGGACCTCTCCAATGTTACTCTTACCAAATGAAGCACGATAAAATCGCTTACTGATACCCTTCGAAATCAGAAGATCCCATATAGGGGGCTTTTTCCGTTTAGCATTATTTTTCAACTGGACTCTAAAACTTCCATCATCCGCCACCACTCTGATCTATCAGAAGCTCTAGTAGTTCTCAGACACCCTGATTTGTTTATTGCAGTTTGGTCATCCATTCAGGATCTTGTCACCCTGCCTTCAATCACTCCTCCCACATCCTGGGAGATTGCCGAAAAAAAGCAAAAGCACCAAGATCCGTAAAAAAAATTGGCTAAATTGACACTTAAAAGTATACTGATGGATACTGCCTGATTCACTGAGGACATCTCTCTGTATACAGGTTCTGTTGCTTACAGTTGTGCTTTATATTTTTCTATATGCCTGTTTGTTATAATGTTTACTTTTTCCATATTTGTTGGTACGGTTGTTTAGCTGTAATTTTTTTTTTCATGGCCCATGGAAGTTGCCCCTCCACATCAAGCTACGTTTAAATAGACGTAACTACCCTTCCCTTTTGTTTGTTGTATTTCTCAGTGGTTCCCTCCACCTACCCAGTCTCCATCTGCAGTCTCAAGTTAGCCCTTTCCCCCCCATTTTAAATATCACAGTGGTCTCTAACATCATTGCTCTTCCCTTTCCCACAGCAATGATGTTACCTCACCTAAATCCCGCTGTGTACTTGAAATCCTATACCACTGCAGCCATCACTAAAGAATTCCATGATTATTACCATTCCTTATATAATTAAAAAATTATTGTGCAACCCATTGGATGCTGCGGTCATGTTTGACTGCGGCATCCACGGGGTTAATACCCTCGATTGTAGTGACTCTCCGACCGGGGGTTTATGGAGCGGGTGTTAGTTGTCAGTTACAGCGAACACCCACTCCCAATGCCACCCACTCAAATAGTGAGCAGGTGGCCATTACAGGACGTACTATTACGTCCATTTGCGTTAAGGCCCAGGCGGCCAGGATGTAATAGTACGTCCTGTGTCACTAAAGTGTTAAACTCCAATTATCCAACGTACACATCCCATACATTTCCTAAATGGGTAGGAAAAATGTACTGAAAATGTACTTCCTTCCCAAATTAGTCTATGTAATGCAAACCATCCCATTACCCTTCCTACCTCCTTCTTTAAAAGTCTTCACAGCCTTTTTCTCTCATTGCTGTGGCAAGGCTCCCATCCATGACTGTTTTTTTCCTTACTCACACGTTGCAAGGAGCATAGAGGTTTTACACTCCCTGACCCTTACAATTACTATAAAGCTATCCACCATGCACACTGGCTAGGTTTGGCTACCAATGTCTCCACCACATCCATGTCACGGTTGAAAGAAACTTACTCCCTACCCCCCCAACCTTGGTTTCTCTGGTCCCCATATTTTAAACTAGATAATAGCAAGGTTTCTGAAAACCCTTAGTTTCCCAATAGAAAACTAAAATATAACTTTTATTGATTCTGCTAAAATGCTTGTGTCCAAGTAAAGAAAATAAAATCATCCACCTACAATGGATAGTGGTTTGTGGCCTATCCAAATATACAAGGAAGTACAACCTCTCCAGTCACTTGGCAAACCATGACTGGACTAGTAGGATAGCCCCTTGTTTGTACAGCCTTCTTTTTAAATTGCATTTACTGGGTTCAGTGTTAATCACTTGTCACTATAACCCAGTATAAGAGATGATTGAATAATCCTTCAAATTCCTCTACACTAGAAGTAAATAGCGACAATTCACCCCTCTAGCAACAAGAATTCCTATCTGGTATCATTGCCCAATAAATAAATAATTAAATATTTGCCCACACAATATTGCAGATATAATAATAAAGTTTTATTGATTCAAAAAAAAGGAAAACGCAAAACATTAAAATCATCTAAAATATACTTCATGAGAGTGGAGGTTGCAGGGCGATCCACAAAACCAGGTCATCAGGATCAACGGTATATATGTGAATATGACATCACAGATCTATATATATATATATATATATATATATATATATATATATATATATATAATATAAAAAGTAACCATATTAAGCTCCCATACACAAAATAGGAGAAATTTATAGCACAATATCACACAACAAATGCAATAAATTCACTGATGTTACATGTGATAAACATAGAGTATAAATTGCATCCAAATGTAGTTGAAACAATAAGTCTCCATTACCTCCTGGCAAATTATGTGGATACACACTGCGACCTCCACTCTGAGCCCCAACGTACGTTTCGCACCCCGCTTCGTCAGGGGGTTAAAAAGTGGAGGTCGGGTGGCCACATTTTATAGTATAACCATACTTGAATCTATTCAGTTGATCAATGGCGCCATTGATTCACCTACTGTCGCGTTCCCGTGTTACAATATCGCGAGATACGCGCGAGATGATGTATTCCCTATACCAGAGATACTGCGAGACCATTACAAGATATCGCACCTGCGCACTAACCAAAAGAAATTCACTCATAAACGCCCATTCAGTCCACAGTACAGCGCGCATGGGCAGAAGAATATACATGGCACCCAACAGCAAAGTATGATATAGTTATGAGCACATAGAAAAGGCAAATGGTCAGAAAGAGTGCGTTTAGGGATATATGTAAGAGAGCGAGATATATGTCACCTACATCCTAATAAATTTTCATGGAGACCGTATAAAAATACATACAGAGCATCCAAAAGACAGAATATGATGTATTACAAATGTACAGAAAAATATGGGAGAAGGAAGTATATATCCTGATGGATTTATATGGAAACCATATAATATGTATATATACAGTGGGGAAAAAAAAGTATTTAGTCAGCCACCAATTGTGCATGTTCTCCCACTTAAAAAGATGAGAGAGGCCTGTAATTGTCATCATAGGTAGACCTCAACTATGAGAGACAAAATGAGAATACATATCTAGAAAATCACATTGTCTGATTTTTTAAGAATTTATTTGCAAATTATGGTGGAAAATAAGTATTTGGTCACCAACAAACAAGCAAGATTTCAGGCTCTCACAGACCTGTAACTTCTTCTTTAAGAGGCTCCTCTGTCCTTCACTCATTACCTGTAGTAATGGCACCTGTTTGAAAGTGAACCCCCAGTCATGACACTTGGCTTGCCCATGTCACGCCGAGGCCCAATCACATTACTCAGTGGTAACACCAGGTGCATGATGTCAGGGAAGATACCAGTATTTTTTTTTGTCACCTCCTCCAGTTCAGTCCTGCTGGTGATGTTGTAACACCTAGATAAACGAAACTGTCCACAACAAGTTTTGAAAAAAAAAAATACTTTCATCAAAATGAATCAGGCACGAATCCGTGAGGATTGTCACACACCTCCTTCTGATGCCAATGGATAGATCTGCCACAGCCTCTATCTCCCTGTATTATGTTACATTTACTGTACTGCTGATGCTGCCTGCTACTCTTGAACAGCCAAACATCATCTCTTGCAGCCTGGTCCATCACATTATTTTATACTCTATTGCCACTCATGTTGCCAAAGCTACAACCACTTCCATCACTCAGCCAGACATCATGTTCTACTCTTCCACTCTGTTGTGGCCACAGTAGTATTAAAAATTCTATATTAAAAAAAGGCCCCCCATAAAAAAAAAAAAACACATTCCATAGCTTCACATCTACTCCCATAAGGGGATCGTTTTTGGTCGCTTTTGTTTTTTACAAAGTTAATTCCTTGACACACAGGCACAATGACAGTATGCCACACATTTTTCTTCAATTTCTGTAGTTGCCACTGCCACACTGTTGGCATAATAACAACAAAATAAAACAAAAAAAAAACAGCATTACATCTATCAATGCCATGTCGGTGTGGCATTCTTCTCCCCTTAAAGGGATCATTATTGGTGTTTAGTTTTTTTTTGTTTTTTTTTAGAAAGCCACTTCTCTCTTCATCACTTCACCCAGGCACACTGCCACAATTTTTTTTTTTTATCAGGAATCTCAACAGCCTTCACTTTAAGGTTACCATGACCACCAGACAAACTGTGCCAGAGTTTACTCAGACTATCAAAATCTTAAGAAACAGACCCAATCAGAACTCTACGTCAACTTCCAATGCTGACTTGAGGCAGAGTGTTTAAACTTATTGAGTATAGAGTATTTAAAGCTGTTGCATAGTAATTTTCCTGTGATTGTTTTCTGCATCTGGGCTCCTTACTTTTCTTGAGAATACTCCCTGTTACTCCTGATCTCCTGTGTTTATTTATGGCTTGCTCTTCTGGTTTACCCTTGTGCTTATGATTTGGATATTGTTGTGACCTTTTGGATTTGACTATAACCTGATTTTTCTCTGGTATCTTTTTTTAGCAACTCTGTAAACTCCAAGTTTGACTTCAGCTTGTTCATTACCTCCTCAGTTTGCCATTAGGTAACTGATTTTATTCACTCTTACTGCAAGTACAGTTATTTTCTTGCCTTGACTTGGCTTTGTGACCAAGTCAAGGCAAGTCCAAGGCCAAGTCCATCCTGTCTTGCAACGAGCTCTGGTGAAAATTGGGGGATTCTTAGAATCCACAATCCAAGACAGTATTGATCTATAAGTAGTGGTTTTACTTGCAGGTAGTGGACCTTATCTGTTCTGTTAGTCTGGCATATTAGGGAATAGCTCTAATGTGGAAATTGCATACTTAGCAACTCCATAATATTTTTCTTCAAAATAACAAGCCTGTGGCACTTAGAAGTACCCAAAACTGACTTATATTTAAATAAAAACATTGCTTTTTCCAATATAACCTTTGTATGTTTAAAAAAAACCATGGGCAAGCACATTCTCCCAAAACAGGCTATTTTTTTTAGAACATTTTAAATGTTAAAATGCAGAAAAGAATATGACAGAGTAGTGTATGGTTAAACTAGCAGTTTGTATCCAATGCTTACCATCCACTTTCCCATAGACATACATGTTACTGTTACTTTCATATAAGAACTAGTCTCGATAGAGTCCTAGGAACCATGAGCATGTCATGGAAATTTCTAGGGAATGATGGCTGAATGGCTGCCCTTCCACTGGGCTTAGAAGGATAATGCCAAAAATATATATTTTCTTTTTTAAAGTAAAATATGACAGGGTACTTAGTTAAAGAAAATATTAAGTAAGCAATTGGACAGTAAGACCAAGGTAAAGGGAAAAGGTCAGAAAATGTTTTTGCCTTTTCTTCTGATGAGAGAAAGAGACAGTGAGACAGGAAATTTCATCTCTTCTTAAAGCCCACCCTCCCCACTGTAACCACCATTCCCACAGACAGCCTACTTTTTCTAAAATGGTAACCACTTCATCCACTCCAAATCCATAAAGTTAAACATAGACAATTATTACACTAAGAGTTCTTGATCCCTTAAGTAAGTTCTTAGCTCCCTGGTCACATAGTACTTCAGGGGTTCATTCTCTTCCTAAGATGACTTTTTAGAAATTATCCATACATGTTTAAGGTCTCAACCATTTAAAAGATCCTGGCCTTCAAGGCAGACATAGTATGTGTTCAGGAGACACATCTCCTGACATAAACGGTTTACGTCTATATTTTACTATCAAAAAAAGGGCTGGAATCTGTATAGAAGTCAAAAATACAGTTGTTTTTGAGAAGCTGGATATGATATCTAACTCAAAGGGAAGTTATCTTGTTCATTATGTAAAATTAATAATTGTGTTTTTTAACATACTGTGGTAAAGGAAAAGGTCTGTAAAGTTCATCTTTTTATCCATGGAGACCTAATCATAATTGCTGATCTTATACTGGATATCTCTAGTAGGAACAGGTCCTGCCTCTCCTTTAATTCTAAAAATTTACATGATACTTGGTATTGTCTTCACGTAGGAAAGAAAGACTTCATTTGTTATTCAAACCCACACAGGGTTTATACAAGTTATAAATGGTCATTTCAATTAATCTCTAAGTCCTATCTAAGACAAATAATATGGTCAGACCATGTCTCTTTTATCACAACTATAATATAGCAAAGAATATATATGGCGTATTAACAATTTCCTTTTAGGAAGAACTGATTCAGAAGTTTCCCTCGCCAACATTCCATAACAATATTATGCTTGTTAAGTCTGAAACCTGCTCTTTGCTCCTGTCTTCGTTACACATGATGTATTATAGTCAGAACAGGAAAGCAACAGCACGCATGGCTAGCCTAGTTAAAGCAGCTAGACTCATGCCAAACACAGTATACCTATATAACTCAGGGAATGCAGATTAGGTCCTAAAGCCTCAGCAAATAGCTGATATGTTGAGTGAATGCTATGTTTCTTTATAGAAACTACAACATAATAATAGCATACCATGATGAACAGAACATATAAAGAATTTTAAATAAGTTACATCTGTCCTAACTTAACACACCAAAAAATTCTCAAAACTATACAAACCCAGAAATCCTCTGGCCAAGATGCACTTGCATAAACATTTTAAAATATTCAGAGACATTTTGGTTCCCCACCTCTGAGACTTTTTTTTTTCATTTGACTGCTCAAGAGGTCTCTTTCTAAGTAAATGTTGCAAGTAACCATAGTTACAATCCCTAAAGTAGGGAAAGGACCCCTCTCTAGTCACACATTACCTGCCAATTTCTCTTTTCAACACAGATATTAAGATGTGTGCAAAAAATACTTTTCATACAGATCACTGAATATTCTCCCTACTTTGATCAGCCCAAACCAAAAAGGACTTGTGAAGTTCAGACAGGTCCCAGATGGTACACATCACTTTCTGGACATAATTAAATGGGCAAAACTAAAACAAATAACTTTTTTGTTCCTTTCAGAGAAGGCATTTGAGTCTACTGATAACATGACTTCTTAGAACTTCAGAGGTTTGGAATTTCTGAATCCACAATAGTATCAGCAATAAAAGCACTGCATTAAAATCCCTCTGCCTGTGTTCACATACATGGAATACTTTCTAAACCTTTAGCAAGCACTAATGGAATTAGGCGAGGCTGCCCAGGTGCCCTTAATTTTTGTTCTGATACTTGAACCCTTAGCTAAGAACATCAGAGGTATTATATTAAAAGAATATACCCATAATATCAAGATGCTTGCAGATGATATAATAGCTATGGAGAACACATATAAAAGCAATTGACGTTTTAACGGAATTTAGTGCAATTTCCTACTACAATAAAATAAAATCCAAGATCAAAATATCCCATTGGCAATGTAACAAAACATACAGACTAAATTCCCATTCACTTGGCAAGAAAACAATATCCCTTACAAAGGAATAAAATTAGACTGCTCCTTCAATTTAAAGATAGATCTTAATTTAAACCTACTGATCTCGCAATTACTGAGAAAATTAAATAACCTGTCATGAAGTAGGAGGATAGCCCTTTAGAAAATGTTGGTGCTGCCCTAGATATTGTGCTGACTGAGATCCCTTCCCATCCCTACATCCAAACACATATTTCGACATCTATACATACAAATTAATTAATTAATTTGGGTAAATAAACGTTCAAGAATTGTAATTAATATTACATTATGCCATAAACAATACAGCAGCCTGGAACTCCCAAATCGACAGTACTACCGTATCTCTGCCATACTAGATCAGTTCTCATACTGGTGGTCTTTGACATCCAACAAACTGATGGTAGACAGTGAGAAACACTGTGGCTCAGTTACTAATATAAAATCCCTTCTAATAGCAATTCCATTAGGCTTAAATATCCCATCATATTCTTACCCACAGTCCAAGTAACACTGCAGGTATGGAGACAGTTACGAAAATCAAGATTCATACTCTCACAAAGAAAATGATGATACCTCTCTTAACAATTGAACTGGTACTCCATGAGCTATCAATTCCTACCCAAGATAGGAAGATTTATATACAAAGTAACCACAATATACAGAACTACTGGTATTAATATAGAATAATCCAAGGATCTGTCCAATTACCATTCCTCTGGATCAGCTTAAAACAGTCGACTTTGACAGACCTAGGTCTTTTATTAACCCACTACTAAGTACAGTGGCGTGTTTGGCCATAATGCAACCCATGCAATTGCATCGAGCCCCAGAGATCAGGAGAACCTGCAGCAATGGGTTATGGTGTGGCCGTTCTTTTTTTTTTTTTTTTTTAATCAGCAGCTACTTATTGGATTGGCTACCTACAGCGGTTAATTGAAATTTAAATCTACTTTGAGTAAGTGTATAGCAAAACTTATTCCTATAGGGATAAGTTTAAGCATCTTAAATTCAGCAACCCCCCCCCCCTCCGATGCCTTACAACTACAGCTAAAGGGTAATAAACAATAAAAACAGACATTTATAAAGAATAAATCTAAAAGAGCAACTGTAGAAAATCCCCATAAAATAAATAGCTCTTCCATGTAAAATCCCCTCAAAAACCAAGGGGCGCTCCATGCGTCTGGAGAAAAAAAAAGATTTAATCTTCAGAAACGACAAGACTTCTTCACTGTAAGGACTGTGAATCTGTGTAATAACCTACCTCAGGTGCTGGGCACAGTAGCAGAAGCTGACAGCTTAAAAAAAGGCTTAGATGCCTTCCAAGCATCAAAATAACATTGATGCTTGTGTAAATGTATAGAATGCTGATTTCCTTTATTCGTCCCTTCAGTCATGCCATTTCTTATTCCTTGGTTGATGTACATAAGTCTGTCTTCAATGATACTATGTAACTATGTAACTGGTCTGGTAAAGAAAGATGGTCAACATGTATGCCTGATGTATTATGCAGATACTTCAACCTACATTGCTCAGGCTCAGACTGGCTCACAGGTGAATCCCTCAGCCCCTAGCTCACCCTGGCATGGCACAATACACTCAATGTACTTCATACAAATAAACAATGTACAGCATCTCAACCAGTATAATATACTGGGTAGATTTTTTTAAGAAACTACCTAGTTTATTTTTATACATTGTAAACACACTGGGCAGCCGAGGTGTGTTTAAAACCTAAGTGCATAGTCAGGCCAACCAATCTTCCTTCTCTATGGGCCCCACGTTCTTAATCAGTCCACTGCCTGAGACCTGTTGCTGTGTGAAGGCATATCCCCAGGTCACAGAACTAAGAGGGCCTTTAGAACAAGACAAGAGCCAGTCAACATACTACTGACTGGACCCATGACAAAAACAATCATAGGTAAGGGCTAGGCAGCAGCTACTCCTGGAAAATACATTTATGTTAATGTTAAGATTTGACCAATTTATTAAGAGAAGTACACCTTTTAATAATTTTGGCACATCTTACTCTGGCATGACTGATTATTACAAATGACATACTACACACCAGTCTTAATAAATCTGCCCCACTCCAGATGAAATTTGGCATTTCACATAGTCATCACAGGCTTTTATGTGGATACTCATGACTTATTCACACATCAGTGTTTGTAAACCGAAACCAGGAACACGTCTAAAACACAGAGCAGGTGCAAGTTTTTTCCATTATGCCTTATTTATGCCTTATTTATCTCCACTACCGGTTTTGGCTTACAAAAACTGATGCAAAAAGTGCCCATTCAATAGATATTATATTAATGATGATTCCAAAGAAAGGATGACATTCAGAAGCAAGTTTGCATCAGATTTTCTTATATTCTGCCAACTTGAATACTCAACAGTTATGTTTTGCGGCTGAGATGATTCTAGTCCATGATATTTACAATATTTACAGTAACAGTCTACATAATAGGACATCTAAATCAGAGCAGATACCTAAAGGGAACTTGTCACATTAAGTATGCAGTCTGATTTGTGGGCCAAATGTTATAGGGTTGGAGAAGCTGAGCGGAGTGATACATACGTGGACAAAATTGTTGGTACCCCTCGTTTAATGAAAGAAAAACCCACAATGGTCACAGAAATAACTTGAATCTGACAAAACTGGAATTTGCCAAACTACATGTTGACAAGCCACAAAGCTTCTGGGAGAATGTCCTATGGACAGATGAGACAAAAATCAAAATTTTTGGCAAGGCACATCAGCTCTATGTTCACAGACGGAAAAATGAAGCATATCTTGAAAAGAACACTGTCCCTACTGTGAAACATGGAGGAGGCTCTGTTATGTTCTGGGGCTGCTTTGCTGCATCTGGCACAGGGTGTCTTGAATCTGTGCAGGGTACAATGAAATCTCAAGATTATCAAGGGATTCTAGAGAGAAATGTGCTGCCCAGTGTCAGAAAGCTTGGTCTCAGTCGCAGGTCATGGGTCTTGCAACAGCTAAAAACACCCAAGAATGGCTAAGAGGAAAACATTGGACTATTTTTAAGTGGCCTTCTATGAGCCCTGACCTAAATCCTATTGAGCATCTTTGGAATATGCTGAAACATGCCATCTGGAAAAGGCACCCTTCCACCCCAAGACAACTGGAGCAGTTTGCTCATGAGGAGTGGGCCAATATACCTGTTGAGAGGTGCAGAAGTCTCATTGACAATTACAGGAATCGTGTGATTGCAGTGATTGCCTCAAAAGGTTGTGCAACAAAATATTAAGTTAAGGGTACCATCATTTCTGTCCAGTCCTGTTTCATGAGTTTTCTTTTTTTTTAAATTCTGTTGAAGCATGGTTGAAAAGCAATGTCTGACGTTGATTTGTTCATTTTCATAGAATTTTTATATATTATTACTTTTGTCAGATTCAAGTTATTTCTGTGACCAATGTGGTTTTTTTTTTTCATTAAACGAGGGGTACCAACAATTTTGTCCACGTGTGTATATAGTAATCCAAAAAAATTTCGGCAATCTCCTATACTATAGAACATACAAACAAATAGAAATATAATTCTATACATATGTCCCACCAAAATCCCATAGAAAAAATAAATCAATAAATAAATAAAAACAATTCCGATAAACTCATGATATTTATAAGTAGAATACTAAAAACATTAAAAAAAACCCACACAAAATGTAAGGAGGATCATGGCTGCCAAACTGAAAACTGTGGGTAATTTCATTATCACAATACAATAAATATGTAAAATCCTTGCCCGTCTGAGCTTAGGCGCCATCCTCCGGCCGCATGCTGCGGTGCAGGAGGCGGGTCCAACTGTGATTCCTTCCTTTGGATTCTTCTGGTATTGTCTGAACACTGTCCTATTCCCTCACGTCCTTAATTGATTTTCCACCCCACCCATCTCTTTTACCTTGGTTTCTTTCTGCTCCTCTAATAGTTAATTTTAGCCTTACCTGTGTGATTGACAGCCTATCCTCCTATCAAGTCTGGGGTGGGTTCTTCCTTCCTATTTATAGTTTGCTCACATTCACATTGGTGCTTGCTATTGCCTTGTGCATACTAGCTACAGTGCTGGGCAAAAGTATTGGCACCCCTGCAATTCTGTCAGATAATACTCAATTTCTTCCAGAAAATGATTGCAATCACAAATGCTTTGGTAATAATATCTTCATTTAATTTGTTGTCAATGGAAAACCACAAAAAGAATTGTCAAAAAGCCAAATTGGATATAATTCCACACCAAACATAAAAAAGGGGGTGGACAAAAGTATTGGCACCCTTTGAAAAATCATGTAATGCTTCTCTAATTTGTGTAATTAACAGCACCTGTTACTTACCTGTGGCACATAACAGGTGGTGGCAATAACTAAATCACACTTGCAGCCAGTTGAAATGGATTAAAGTTGACTCAACCTCTGTCCTGTGTCCTTGTGTGTACCACATTGAGCATGGAGAAAAGAAAGAAGACCAAAGAACTGTCTGAGGACTTGAGAAGCAAAATTGTGAGGAAGCATGAGCAATCTCAAGGCTACAAGTCCATCTCCAAAGACCTGAATGTTCCTGTGTCTACCGTGCGCAGTGTCATCAAGAAGTTTAAAGCCCATGGCACTGTGGCTAACCTCCCTAGATGTGGACGGAAAAGAAAAATTGACGAGAGATTTCAACGAAAGATTGTGCGGATGGTGGCTAAAGAACCTCGACTAACATCCAAACAAGTTCTAGCTGCCCTGCAGTCCGAGGGTACAACAGTGTCAACCTGTACTATCCGTCGGCGTCTGAATGAAAAGGGACTCTATGGTAGGATACCCAGGAAGACCCCACTTCTGACCCAGAGACATAAAAAAGCCAGGCTGGAGTTTGCCAAAACTTACATGAGAAAGCCAAAAACTTTTTGGAAGAATGTTCTCTGGTCAGATGAGACAAAAGTAGAGCTTTTTGGGAAAAGGCATCGACATAGAGTTTACAGGAAAAAAAAAAAAGAGGCCTTCAAAGAAAAGAACACGGTCCCTACAGTCAAACATGGCGGAGGATCCCTGATGTTTTGGGGTTGCTTTGCTGCCTCTGGCACTGGACTGCTTGACCGTGTGCATGGCATTATGAAGTCTGAAGACTACCAACAAATTTTGCAGCATAATGTAGGGCCCAGTGTGAGAAAGCTGGGTCTCCCTCAGACGTCATGGGTCTTCCAGCAGGACAATGACCCAAAACACACTTCAAAAAGCACTAGAAAATGGTTTGAGAGAAAGCACTGGAGACTTCTAAAGTGGCCAGCAATGAGTCCAGACCTGAATCCCATAGAACACCTGTGGAGAGATCTCAAAATGGCAGTTTGGAGAAGGCACCCTTCAAATCTCAGGGACCTGGAGAAATTTGCCAAAGAAGAATGGTCTAAAATTCCAGCAGAGCATTGTAAGAAACTCATTGATGGTTACCGGAAGCGGTTGTTCGCAGTTATTTTGTCTAAAGGTTGTGCTACCAAGTATTAGGCTGAGGGTGCCAATACTTTTGTCCAGCCCATTTTTGGAGTTTTGTGTAAAATGATAAATGATTTGACTTTTTTTTTCATTCTCTTTTGTGTTTTTTCATTGCAAGCAAAATAAATGAAGATATTATTACCAAAGCATTTGTGACAGAATTGCAGTGGTGCCAATACTTTTGGCCAGCACTGTATATGCACAAATAAGGAAGATACATATATACAGAACTATAACATATAAAACAAACACACACACTAAAGAATTTTAATTAAAAACAAAAATGTGAAGTATGATGAAATGGGAGCAAATATGGTGAAAACTAATAAAATAGATGTGCGTGGATAGTGCACTCAATAGGCTCAAGTGAAAAATAACACATCAGTCAAAAAGAGAATAAAAATAAAATAGTGAAAAGACAGGTACAAAGTAATAAAAAACCTAGATGAATACTAATGTCTAATTTAATAATGAAGTTAGAAAATGGTAATGGCAAATGTGAACAAGTGTGAAAAATTGATCAGCAAGTGAAAAATGTAATTGAAGTTTTAAAAGAAAACAAATGAATGTGTGTAATATAGAAAATATATAATATAAAATATGTGAAAAAAAAATCTAAATAATAAAATAAAACAGGCTTAGGCTAATGCCCCACGTTGCAGAAACGCGGCTTTTTTGTTGTGGTTTTTTGAGCCAAAGCCAACAATGGCTACAAATGGAATAGGAAATATAAAGGAAGTTCTTATACTTCTTCCTTCTGCTCAATCCACTCCTGGCTTTGGCTCAAAAAACCACAACAAAATCTGCAACAAAAAAAGCTGCTTTTTCGCAACGTGGGTCTTTAGCTTTAGTGTGACTTTATGCAAATTTGAGCCATGTAAAATATGCACAAAATTATCTAATTATGATAATAAATACATTACTACACAAAAAATGAATATAAAAAATATTTTTTTTTCTAAGTTACTGTATATTTTATAAAATATTATCACAGAATAATATTCAAAAACAAACAAAAAACATTGAAAATTCTTTCCATTTTCCCTTCTTCCTTCTTCCTATACACATTCCTATATTTGAAATCTAATATCAAAAAATGTGCATTTTTTAAATGTTTTTAATAGATGAATTTCTGGTTTTTTAATACTCTACTAATAAATATGCATTTAGCACAATTGTGTTTATTTATTTATGGAGTGATATATAAGTTTGTGGAAAAATATGCAATAGAACTAATTATTTATTCATTCCCCTCAGCGTCAGCTTCCAAAGTACTATTGCACATGTGGAGTGACGAGAGCCCAGAGAGAATATGGTGATAATTTTGGTAGCAGAAATAGGTAATAAGCCCAAGACGGTCATCATCACCTCAGTGGTCATGGTAGCTGCATATTTCCTACCAAAACCTTCCACAAGCCCTACAGTGGCATAGTGATGAGCTGATTGCACTGTATATGATGATGGCTATAGTAATTCCCTCAACCTAACAAGCCTAGTGCCTGACTCCTGCCTAATGGAGGTTGAGGTGTCTCTGGTGTTAAGTGCAAGTAATGCTTAAACAAGAAAAAAACAAAGGCACCGAGTATGCATAGTGTAACTCTGTGATAACAGAGAGATGTTTTCTCACAAAAGGTGAGAGGTGAAGGTATATAAGTGGACTCTTACCTTGAGAGGTTGTGTTTCAGACACAACAACCTTACACATGTATGTATCCTTTAGAGATGAGCGAATTTCTCAAAAGTTCAATTCAGCAGTTCGATTTGAAGTTCCAAAAAAATTCACTTCAATCCAAATTACTTTGCGGCGAATAAACAGCTATTTCTGGGCTACAGATAGTCGGGGTGGGCGGCAAAATGGCAGAAGCCCTTTGATGCCGCGGTCATGTCTCTCTCTCTCTCTCCAGCACAAAAACTTTTATTCATGTGGAAGGATCTGCTCACAAGCAAAGACACGCCTACCCAATCACATCACTAGAGAATATTTTGTGACCATCTGATGTCACAAAGGTCCCTACTAAATATTCGTTACTGCAAAACATCAGGAAATCCGGAATCGTGGCGAATCGAAGATTTCCTGAAATTCAGATCGAATTCCACCTCTGCAGAATCGATTCGCTCATCTCTAGTATTCTTTTTTGGGTGTAGAGTAGCATCTGGCACCTATGCATCTTTGGAAGGAGGACGTCAGAAGGAAATAGTAGTAGACAAATCCCACTCCACCTCACAAAGTGGAGCAAAGGAGGAAGGCACTGCGCTCATCCAGAAGTTCAAATTCACTATCCTTTTATATTTCTCTCTACTGTGCTATCAATCCCACGATTTGCACAAAAACGTAGGCAGTTTTCCAATAAAAATGTATGGATCTTTGTGCAAAAATGCACCATGTGATCACAGCTTTACAGTCTATTGAAGTGAAAGTATCAGTTGCCTAGGAGTGGATAAAGGGTGCTGCCACACGGTGCTCCTGGACACATACATTTACTACTAATTGCGGGATGCACATGTACTTTCATTGCTTCTAATCGGAAAGTACAGGTGTGTCCCGGGATATAGCAGTAAATGCATGCATCCAGAAGCATCTTGGGTCGTCAGCCTTAAAATTATTTCACCATACTACAAGTATCTCAGCTTTCAATTTTTTTTTATTTAAATCGGCACACCGTACAAAAAAGGTTGCCTACCCCTGAATCTGATTAGCCTAACTGGCTAAGGGAGTGGCTAATTTATTCGCTAAGCTCCACCCACCCACTCGGGCAATTGCACTGCTCCATACAGGCTGTACTGTAGTGCAATGCTGTTTCCTTCTTAAAGAGGACCTTTCATGTCCTCTGGCACCAACGGTATTATATACCTCTAAAAAGCTGACAGTGCGCTGAATTCACTTTGGTACACGCTTGGGTGCCGAAGATATCATTGCCGGTAGTTTCGTCACCTTTATCCCATCACTGGGCAGTAAGGAAGGCCCCCACTGACAGTACAAGGCTATTGAAGAGTACTGAATTCAGCGCATTGTCAGCTTTTTAGCGGTATACAGTACTGCCGGTTTCAGTGGACATGAGATGTCCTCTTTAAAGACACGGTATTAAATGACAGCAAAGTGCAAAACCGTACAAAACACTATAAAGCACCATAAATATATGCCATATATACATCAACATCCACTTTCTCCACATTAGTGCTCCTGTGTGATTCTGCACATGTGCCTAATGTGTTCAATTCAGCAAGTGTATGAGAGTGTAAATCATAGCCAAGACATTGCCTCTGGAAGGGGGGAAGGCATAAGTAAGCAGAGGGGGCAGTGGTTGCATAGAGAGATGTTATGAAAAACTGAAAACTGGTGTAGGCATGGCAGAATAGAGTAGGTAAAATCAGGTGCTCCCTTGTATGTCATGGATCCATTAGGTGGCACTGCCTCCAGTGATTGTCAGTATGAGGCACCACCTGCTGTATCCAAGTCAAACCAAGTGGGTTAGGGTTGCATATAGTGGAGGCATAGTTAGCCTCTACTTCAACAATCCAACACTCAAAAAAGCCGAGTCTCTGAGTGAGTTAGGGCCGGTTCACATCTGGGTTCGAGTTTCCGTTTGGGGAGTACACTTGGGGACCCCCCCGAATGGAAACCTATACGCATAAAAAGTGGTTTACCTGGGAAACCACACGGACCCCATAGACTATAAGCAGCACTTTTCTCTCCGCATATTTCCGCATGTTTTGTGCGGAAACTGAGCGGAAACCACACGGACCCCATGTTAGTCTATGGGGTCTGTGTGGTTTTCCAGACCCTTTGCCTGGATGTTTATTCTCCTGTTTCAGATCTGCCCTGTAAGAGAATTGTGGGTTCTGATTTTTGGTTTTAGTCAGTGGAGTGTTTATTTCCCGTATAGTTTCTGGTGGTGATAACTTGGAACCCCAAATTCAGCTGTCGCTGTCGCTGTTGAAAGTGTTTGGGGATCTGGGTGTAACACCCTTTTGGGCCGACCTCTGTAGGCAGGGTGTGTTGTAGTTCTCACCTCACTATGGCGCAGTGCCTCCACACGAATCTTGCTAGGAACTCTATAGGAATTCAGGAGGGTCTTCCTGTTCTGCTAGGGGTCGACTCGGGAAACCTCCACCTAAGCTCAGTACACACTCACAAATGTTGAGGGTAAAATTACTTAACCGGTTTATTATAGGAAGGGTAAATAAGGGAAAAGTTAATAAAATGCGAACAGAGAAATGTTTCAGTAATTCACATGACAATGCACAGGTACATCCTATAGTATTGAACCCCCTAGTAGTGGGAATGGACTATGTGCCAGGCCTGGCTGTTACAATAAACTATAGGGAATAGCACAGGGTTAAGATAGTGACCCACAGATGATAGTCATCACATATATGCACTCATACTGCAGGTAACAGCTCACACTCCTAAATAACAGCACACAATCCAGAATTACTAATGGCTGCAGCAATAAACAGAACAGTCCATTCACTGGGGCCCAGTTGCGTGGACGATGGCACGCATTCAGGAAACGTTGGTGCACTATAGACACAGCAGATGCTTTATACCACAGTTCTCATAAACTTTCTAACAGCAGTACAGCAAATTCCAGCAAAGTCTACTCACTAACTCTTGTAGGGAATCTGGTGCCAGCCTGGAGTATCACTGGGTGCTGCAGCTTTCAGATGACAGAATACTAATGGAGTATGAGGTAGGAGTCTTCTTGGATGCAGCCTTGGGAACCTTTTTGGAGTCTGGTCAATCTGGACAGGTGGTACTGCTGCTGCAGGGATCCTGCTTCTTCCCTCAGAGTGAGCTGGTGGGCTGGCAGGACTGTCTCCATGTCCTGGGTTACCCTGTGCCAAGCTATTTGCCCCCTGGCAGTTGCTGGAAGAAACCTTTTCTGCAGCCCATGTGGCTGTCCTCTCTCTTTCCTGTGCAGACCTTTCCCATAATTCTCTGCTCAGCCAATCAGTCCCTATCTCTGATACTCCTCCCCTGGAGTAAGGGGTGTAGGGAAATGTAATCCACTGTCCCTCAGAATAAAATGTCTGATGTCTGCTGTAATGGGTCCTGGCTTGGCATTAATTGCAGTATCTGCTCTATGCAAAGTGCTCCTTGCAGGGGTTAGATGAGTCTATCTCGCAGCTATGTACTAGATTTATATAGTTTATTTGCTGCTCTCTTTTATCAGCCAGATTATACTTTTGCTAGAACTAAACCATAACATACTAGCTACACAACAATAACCAAGTGGAGCTCAGAGACTACAGAGACTGGTGAATACTATGTCCAGCTACATAAGTACTGTGATTGGCCAGTGAGTCCCTACTGTGCGAGAATACTGAGATAGCCAAGCCTATAAAATGACCTGATAGTAACGAACCAGCCTGCCACATTCAGATGCTGCAGAGACGGAGAAGGGTCAAGTACAATTACTGTGGGTGTGACAAATCACTCTGAGGGAATGACATATCACATATGATGATAGACTGGCTCTATGATGCCACATATAACCTTGTTGTTGAAAGAGAGAAAATAATACACTGATGATCTACAGGTGGGCTGAAAGAATTGACTGTTGGCTGTTGCTACCGTCGAGTGCTGAGTTAAGTTCTGTTTTTAGGATTTTGTTTGGGACCTTTAAGTTGTGCGCCTCTGCCATGATTTAAACCACTAAGGGCTTATCCTCTGTGTAGACATGTAATCACAAAGCTGGTGCCCTCATTAAGAAACTGTTTGCAGCTGCTTGCCAGATACCTCTTGTGATACTTTTGTAAGCATGTTACCTCCTGTAAGACTATTTGTAGCCATCTAATTCTTGAGGAAAATCACCTCTCCATCTCATGTTTGGTGTACACGCGAATTTATGTGTCATCCTCAAGTGAAACCCCAGACATGCCATACCTAGAGCCAAAGATCTTTTGTAAGAACTGACTGCTTTACAGGCATCCTATCATACAGTCATGTACAAACTCAAAAAACAGTTGCTTTACTTCATTATATTGCTATTTGTCTATAAAGATCACATGGTTTTATCATATTATATTATCACAGAAACTGAGAAAGGCCTTTTATATTTCAAGTGACATGTTCCCTTTATCATTCCAGTTAGTTGTCTATCGATAGTTCTATTGCAAATGGATGCTTTAGAGTTGCATACTAGGTGTACAATATTTTACTTTAGAGACATCTAGTGGTGTAACTGGTGTATACAGTGTTACTACTTTATGCTTTGATAATATTTGATCTTTATGACATTTTCAAGAACTGTCCATATTTACATTTAAGTGATTCTGTTGGCTGTCAGGGTAGAAGAAGTTGGCTGCCCCCTCTCATACACACACACATAATTCTGAAGATTGTAGAATTTCTACGTCAATGCAATTGTAGATATTGGAGCTGTAGACTTTTATTTCAAGTTATAAAGAGAAGTGATTAATACACCTAAGAAGAAGACCAGTAGTGCATTCCAGAATAATTGGGTCAACTGGGATGGACTCGGACTGTTCCAATGGGGTACTAGTTAACTGCACATTTAGTGGGCCCTACTGGCCACTGCTGTTTTTTTAATAGGCTGCATTAGTCCAGTCAGTAATGGCCACTATTGACTTTCGATCCCTGTTCCTGCCCACAACCTCCTCCCCTTCATCTTCAGCTTCCTCTTCTACTTTATCATTTCAGAACGTAATGTTCAGGGCACAGATCCTCCTGAAGGGTCAAGGGGAAGCGAAAGAGGCCGTAAGCAAGAACAGGGATTGGTAAGTGTATGTAAACAGTTCTCCCTGCTTCTGCAATCCAGTTGCATTTTTAACAACCAGATTGGCAGAACCAGGGAGAAGTGGTTACCCCAACTACTGGTTAAGCAAGAAGCCACAGGCTTCATGTTCTACCACTCTTCAACTTGTAGGCTGCAGGCCACATTAGGCCTGTGACCTACAAGCTGCGTGGCATAATAGGTAAGTATTGGTACTTACCTATCTGCTTCCTGGTCCTGCTGCAGGCACACTGTTATGATGTCATGTGCACCCAGAGCAGGAAGCAAGGAGACAGAAGGAGCAGACAGGTAAGTAATGAGCTAATTAGGTTGTATGGGGGGACCAGTGAAGGGCTCACTGTATGGACCATATTGTGGCCCCTTCAACGGTCCACTATACAAAGGTCCCTGCACTGGTACCCCCATACAGTTTCTTCTTCACTGGTCCCCCATACAGTTTTTTTTTCACTTGTCCCTCCCTCCTTTACTGGTTCACCCATATGTTGGCCCCTTCACTGGTCCCCCATACAGTGGTACCTTCACTTGTCCCGCACTGTATAGTGGTATGACGGACCGGTTATGGTGCCATTATATTTTGTGGGTTCAGTGATGGGTGCCAATATCCTGGAGGGAACATTAAAGTGTGTAGGGCATTACGGGGGGAAAATTAATTCTGTTATCCATCAATTGTAGTGACCCCTGTGGCATCTGTAAATATGTAAAATTAGAAAAAACAAAAAGCATACTCATCTGTCCCCAGCACTCCACTGTCTGCCTACAGTGTCCATTCAGTCTTATGCTGGCTCCTCATTGCTGGAAGTCCTGCGCCTCATGTGCCCACTGAGACAAAACAGTGGTCTCAGCAATTGCTGGAGAGGGACCAGTGACATCACTCACATACATCACCATCGGTGGGTTTAGGTACTGCAGCGGTGCACATCATATGACGGATGAGCAGAAAACCAGCATAAATGATAATAAATCTGATGGGGCCAAGAAAGTAGAATACATTTTTTATGGCGTGTATACCAGTAGCAGTAGGGTGGACCGCTAGAACAGGGGCGTAACTATCGGGGTAGCAGCAGTAGCGGCTGCCACAGGGCCCGGGACATTCGGGGGCCCCCGATGCTTTTTTTTTTTTTTTTAATAGGTCGTTACCCCAGCAGGTAATGGGCCCTATTCACTTGCCAATCCTGGCTCCTGCTCATGGCCACCTGCGCTTCCCATTCTGAGGAGGCAGAGGTGACTGAGCAGGATCCGGGATTGGTAGTGAGGCCACGGGCCGCGAACCCCACAAACAGTGCTATCATTATACTCTGGGGTCTCCGATCATTATCCGATCATTATACTCTGGGCAGAGGCGTAGCTAGGGGTTTAGCACAGGGGGGGGGCGAACATGTCCAAGTGGGCCCCCTACTTGGACATGTTCGTATACCGATACTATCAGTATACGGTGAGCGTATAGTGGTATATAGCAGCTCTACACAGGGCTCTGCAGACGATTTAGGTGAATACAGTGCAGTAACATTTAGTGACTTACCGGTGATGTCTCTGACTAATCGTTCACATTCCGCATCTCTTTCATCCGAACGGCCATGACCACTTCTTCCAGTCTCTGTAAAGTTCGCAACACAGACATCTTTGGCTCCTCACTTTTCCAGGCACCGACCCACATTGTCCTCACCTACACAAAGCCCCCATCCTGCTGCTACCCCCAATTATAAAGTATATAATATAACCCCCCATAATGAATAATACCCCCAAGTGCATCTTTAAACTAATAACTTCCCTTTGCACCCCTTTAAGAGGACCTTTCATGTCCTCATGTATATGCTGTTTTACATACCGCTAGAAAGCCGACAGCGCGCTGAATTCAACGCACTGCCGGCTTTCCCGTTATATGCCCCGGGGCTGGAGATATCGGGGGTCTAAATTTCACCGTTCACTGTCAGAAGGGCGTTCCTGACAGTCTAGTTGTGCTGTGAGGAACGCCCTCCCTTACAGTACCCGTCCATAGAATTGTACTGGGGTGTACTCAGCCCAGTGATGACGCTGAGCTATGAGGAACGTCCCCCCAGTACAAGTCTATGGACGAGCACAGTCAGGGAGGGCGTTCCTCACAGCGCAGCTAGACTGTCAAGAACGCCCTTCTGACAGTGAACTGTGAAATTTAGACCCCCGATATCTCCAGCCCCGGGGCATATAATGGGAAAGCCGGCAGTGTGCTGAATTCAGAGCGCTGTCGGCTTTCTAGCGGTATGTAAAGCCGCATATACATGAGGATGTGAAAGGTCCTCTTTAAATAATGTGCCCCTTATTAATAATGAGCCAGGTGTTTCCTAATTAAAAAGGAAAAAAAAAGGGAAAAAAAAATTTTTGGGGTTCCAATACCACGGACCCCCAAGGAACAACTGTTTGAATGAACCGTGGTAACTGTGTAAGAGCTGTGACCCCTTCTCTGTTTACATTGAGTCATTCATAGCAGCCATGTAATGTAACTACAGCCTTGTCCTATACACGTCTATGTGACAAGACTGTAATTACATCAAACGGTCACTATAAACAGACAGCGTGTGATATAAACAGGCGCCATAGCCCATTCATACAGCTGATCAGTGGGGAATCACTTATCTCTTATTGATGTTTTATTCTGAGGATAGATTATCAATAAAAATGAGCTGGAAAACGCCTAAAGGCTAAGGTCCCATGTGGCATCCCGCAGCAAAAAAGAGCTGCGGGAAAAACCGCGGCGGCAGTGACGCATTGCGGTTCTTCCAGCAGCACTTTGCACAGAAAGTTTGCAGAGGTTTCCTCTGCAGACTTTCTGCTTCAATCATATCTATAGGGAAACCGGCGGCATTTCCGTAGGTATAATTGACATTCTGCGATTTCCAAAACTGCGACTGTTTTGGAAATTGCAGATTATCCGCTGCACATATTATACTGCAGAGAAGGGATGAGGGACCCATGTGGCGAAAACCCACTGAAAAAAACCGCAACATTCTAGCAAATCCCATCCACACACTGTGGAAAAATACGTGCAGCAGACACATTGCGATTTCCAAAACCGTTGCTGTTTTGGAAATTGCAGCATGTCAATTATACCTATGGAAACACCGGCGGTTTCCATATATAGGTGTATTGAAAACAGAAAGTCCACAGGGGAGACCACTGCAGACCTTCTGTGAAAAGCGCTGCGGGAAAAAACACGTTACCGCCACAGTTTTTCCTGCAGCGCTTTTTTTGCTGCAGCCCGGTACATGGGGCCTTAGTCTTAATAAGGCAAAAGTGCAACTTTAATTAAATTAATTGACCCTCATATTATGCCCCTGATTCCCCCTGACATAAATACTGCACCCCTAATGACCCCTTATATCAATGCCCACCCCCTTATGTTCATAATGGCTCCTAATATAAATGATGCCCCCTAATGGCTCCATATATAAATAACCTCCCCCCTTGTATTCATAATACCCCCTAATAACCCTTATATAAATGACCCCCCATCGTCATAATGATAATGCCCCCTAATAAATCCTCCCTTTATAGTTATATTTCCCCCTCCTATCTACCCCTTATACTATTAATATACCCACAAAAAAAAAGTCATACTCACCTACCTGCGATGCTGATGAACGGAGCCGTTGCTTCCTCCCAGTCCACGCGCATGACGTCTGTGTCTGAGCGCCGCCTATGCCTATGTTGTGACGTCATCACGCCGCCTATGCTTGGAAGAAAGCGGTCTGTGGTCTCTGGGCTTGTAAACCGCAGGCCTGAAGTGGCTTGCGGTTTACACGACAGTTAAGCACCAGGAAGCATTGTAACTAGATCGGTGTCTGCAGACACCGATCTAGTTAGAAATAAAGGATTTATTAATGGCCGCCCCCTCTGCCCCCTCTGCCTCCCCGCTAGCTACGCCTCTGACTCTGGGGTCTAAAAAGATCCCAGAGTATAATAATTGTTCATGTGTGATCCACAATGGGGCATAATACTGTGTTCAGGGGCCACTATGGGGCATAATACTGTGTGCAGGGGCCACTATGGGACATAATACTGTGTGCAGAGGCCACTATGGGGCATAATACTGTGTGCAGGGGCCACTATGGGGCATAATAGTGTGCTCAGGAATGCCTTGGGGCTGAGCCATTCCTAGTTACACCACTGCCCTAGAATCAATTTCACTGGTGGGCTCTAGACTTCCCAGTCTGACACTAGTTAGGGAGAGGTGTCCTGTGTGCTCTGGAGGGAAGGTTTTAGGCTCTTCTGGTGCAGTGAAGAATGTATGTTAATACATACAGTGGGGAAAAAAGTATTTAGTCAGCCACCAATTCTGCAAGTTCTCCCACTTAAAAAGATGAGAGGCCTGTAATTGACATAATAGGTAGACCTCAACTATGAGACACAAAATGAGAAAACATATCTAGAAAATCACATTGTCTGATTTTTAAAGAATTTATTTACAAATTATGGTGAAAAATAAGTATTTGGTCAATAACAAAAGTTCATCTCAATACTTTGTTATATACTACTTTGTTGGCAATGACAGAGGTCAAACGTTTTCTGTAAGTCTTCACAAGGTTGGCACACACTGTTGCTGGTATGTTGGCCCATTCCTCCATGCAGATCTCCTCTAGAGCAGTGATGTTTTGGGGCTGTCGCTGGGCAACACGGACTTTCAACTCCCTCCAAAGGTTTTCTATGGGGTTGAGATCTAGAGACTGGCTAGGCCACTCCAGGACCTTGAAATGCTTCTTACGAAGCCACTCCTTCGTTGCCCTGGCGGTGTGCTTGGGATCATTGTCATGCTGAAAGGCCCAGCCACATTTCATATTCAAGGCCCTTGCTGATGGAAGGAGGTTTGCTCTCAAAATCTCACGATAGATGGTCCCATTCATTCTTTCATGTACACGTATCATTCGTCCTGGTCCCTTTGCAGAGAAACAGTCCCAAAGCATGATGTTGCCATCCCCATGCTTCACAGTAGGTATGGTGTTCTTTGGATGTAACTCAGCATTCACTCTCCTCCAAGCACGACGAGTTGTGTTTCTACCAAACAATTCTACTTTGGTCTCATCTGACCATATGACATTCTCCCAATACTCTTTTGGAACATCGAAATGCTTTCTAGCAAACTTCAGACGGGCCCGGATATGTACTGGCTTAAGCAGGGGGACCCGTCTGGCACTGCAGGATCTGAGTCCCTGGCGGCGTAGTGTGTTACTGACGGTAGCCTTTGTTACGTTAGTCCCAGCTTTCTGCAGGTCATTCACTATTTTCCCCCATGTGGTTCTGGGATTTTTGCTCACCATTCTTGTGATCATTTTGACCCCACGGGGTGAGATCTTCGTGGAGTATGTCTGCCATTTTCTAATTATTGCTCCCACAGTTGATTTCTTCACACCAAGCTGCTTGCCTATTGCAGATTCAGTCTTCCCAGCCTGGTGCAGGTCTACAATTTTGTTTCTGGTGTCCTTCCACAGCTCTTTGGTCTTCACCATAGTGGAGTTTGGAGTGTGACTGTTTGAGGTTGTGGACAGGTGTCTTTTATACTGATAACAATTTCAAACAGGTGCCATTACTACAGGTAATGAGTGGAGGACAGAGGAGCCTCTTAAAGAAGAAGTTACAGGTCTGTGAGAGCCAGAAATCTTGCTTGTTTGTAGGTGACCAAATACTTATTTTCCACCATAATTTACAAATAAATTCTTTAAAAATCAGACAATGTGATTTTCTGGATTTGTTTTCTCATTTTGTCTCTCATAGTTGAGGTCTACCTATGATGTCAATTACAGGCCTCTCTCATCTTTTTAAGTGGGAGAACTTGCACAATTGGTGGCTGACTAAATACTTTTTTTTTCCCCAATGTACATAGTCTGCTATGTCCTCTGCGTATAAAGCCTAGGTTAAAGGACATAGCTAGGAAATTAGGATTGAGACTCTGCTTTCTAGGAATCAGTTCCACTCTTGTCCATGGGCTGCGTTTCAGAAAATTCAAGTTTTTTTTTTTTTTTACATTATCCTTTTACTGTCTTTTCTTAACATAATAAACGCCTGTGCGTGCAATTTGAATAAATATGTAAGAAACATTTAAATATAGGTGTGAATATGGGTATTTGTTGCTTTCTAATATCTCTATTGTTTTTTGTGATTACGCTTAAAATGCTTTGACTAAGTGGAGTTTTATTGTTTTCACGATTCATCTGGTTGCTGGAACAAACAAACCCTTTTTTAGGATTTACTTTTGCCTTGTGCCGAGGAGGTTGTGTCCATGCATCGGGAGTCACAGGTGGACTTTGCCAGAATAATGGAAAGAATACTATTTACTAACATGAAAAATTCTGGTAACTATTGTGAACATTGGAGCGGTGTTTATTTACCCTTTCTCTAAGGTATGTGGTTATACGGCCTACATATTGGAGCCCACACGGGCATTCCAAAAGATAAATTACAAATGAGGAAGAGCAGTCAAGGCATGTTTTAATAGAAAAAGTTTCACCTGTTGACCGGTTGATATTAGTTGTATGATGTTTAATGCAGTAGTAACATTTGCATTTCTTGTGTCTGTTAGGAGTATAGTAGTAATCCCTTTTAGGTTTGCACCAGCTTGAGAGAGAGAGAGAGAGAGAGAGAGACCACAATGGAGTATGGTAGAACTGGATATTTTACTCAAGAACTTCTTCAACAAGTGGTTCAGTACACATATATGAAACAGCCTCTTTATTAACAGGAACACTGGTAGCTCAAACAGTTATTAACGGTGACAGCCTCTTTCTAGATTATTCCAATGTCCTTTATCCACCACCAAGGCACTCCTAGTTATCAGCCAGTGCACAATGTATATGTATTTGTAGTCCCCTTACATGCCAAGTAATACAACATTAACTTTATGGTTTCCCTCTGGTTCTTCCTGGGCAGAGAATGTATCCCCTGCAGTGATGATGATCCAGGTGTATCACATTGGGCCCATGTGCAGCCTACTCTCAGCAGAGCACCAGTAATGGTATTGGAATGCACAAGTCAATATTGTTTCAAAGGGGGTTTACTATTATCGAACTTGTACCCCTTACATTTCCACATCTATATCTTCCCTTCATTGGGTTCGAAGATGTTGGAATGAGTGAATTCTTTTTCTTTTTAAGTCTACTAGGGGCCAGGATATTCTTTAGAGTCCTAGCTCTTCTTAGGGTAATTCCTGGTAGCCTGGGTATAGAGGTTTTCAGATATTGGTTGTTTAAAAGGACTGGTCAATGTTTTGAAAGGATGGACCTTTCATTGTGGGCCCCATTATAGGTAGTTAAAAAGTTATATTTAAAATTCTTAGTTTTATTTCTAGATGTGGGTACCAAACAGTCAGATTGGGAAAGTTGGTTGGCTTTCACTCTGGCTGTTTCTATTATGTCCCGAGGATAATTATTTTCTTCAAATCTACCTTTTAAAATCTCACTCTGATGTTGATAGTCACTATCTTCTGTACAATTATGACAGATTATATTAAATTGCCCAAAAGACACTGTAAGGGAATTGCCAGTTGAGCAATTCTCCAGTGCTGCTGCAAAAACCTGAGAGGAAGGGAATACAGAGACAGTGAGCCCTAAAGTTGACCCAGACCCTGTCCCTACCTACTTGTCTCACTGTCCTAATGACAGGAACAACTTGGAGCCGGTCCCTACTCTGAATAAGTGACAACACAGAACGCAGATATGACGCACAAACAACAAAGGGAGGTCAGCTAGCCAAGGGGTCGGTAACAATCGAGCAATGCAGTACAGAATCGAAATCCAAGAGAATAGTCAAAGGAAAGCCAGTGGTCAGAAAATCAGAAGAGCAGGTAACAAGGAACAAGGAGTATAGCCAGTAAGCAAAATGCAATAGCAGGCGCCAATGGGAAAGTGAGCAAAAAATAAATGGGGAGAAAGAACCCGCCCCAGACTTGATAGGAGGACAGGCTGTCAATCACAAAGGCAGAACTAAAGTTAACTCTTAGTGGAGCAGGGGGAGAGCAAGGTGAAGGAGAAGGGCGTGGTGGAAAATCAATTAAGGAGGTGAGGGAATAGGACAGTGTTCAGACAATACAAGAAAAACCCAAGGAAAGAATTACAACTGGGCACACCTCCTGCGCTGCAGCGTGCGCCCGGAGGACGGTGCCAAAGCCCGGACAGGCAAGGACGTTACAGTACCCCCCCTTTTACGAGGGGCCTCTGGATCCTCACCAGATGGACCAGGTTTTGAAGGGTTCTGGTGATGAAAGAGATTAATTAAACGTGACGCATGTAGGTCCCTACCAGAAACCCACGTTCGCTCTTCCGGGCCATAACCCTTCCAGTGCACGAGGTACTGAACAGCATTCTGCACCCGATGGGAATCCAGAATTTTTTTCTACTTCATATTCTAGTTCCCCTTGGACCACCACCGGCGCAGGTGGACTGGAAGAAGTAAGGACAGGGGAGATATACTTCTTCAAAAGCGACTTGTGGAAGACGTTGTGGATACGAAAAGAACTTGGAAGTTGTAATTTAAAAGATACTGGGTTTATGAGTTCAGAAATGACATAGGGCCCAATGTAACGTGGTGCAAATTTCCCTGAAGGAACTCTAAGATGCAGATTCCTAGTGGACAGCCAGACTCGATCTCCCACTCTGTATTCAGGGCCAGGTAAGCGTCTTTTATTTGCCTGCCGTTTTTGATATTCTTGGGCTTTAACCAGGCTCAGACGAGCCTGGGCCCAGACTGTGCACAGTCGCTGATAAGTCTGTTCGGCAGTGGGATTAACAGACTCGGTGCTACGGAGAGAGGAGTACCTGGGGTTAAAACCATAGTTGCAATAAAACGGAGACATTTTAGTGGTGACGTTAACCCTGTTGTTTATTGCAAACTCTGCTAGAGGAAGAAAGGTTCTCCATTTTTCTTGAGCATCAGACACAAAACACCTTAAGTACTGTTCCAAAGTTTGGTTGAATCTCTCTGTCTGGCCATTGGTCTCAGGGTGGAACGCGGAAGAGAAAGACAGAGAGACCCCCAGACGACCACAAAATTCCTTCCAGAATCTAGAGACAAATTGTACACCCCGATCAGATACAATATTTTCCGGTACACCATGCAAGCGGAGTATGTGATTAATAAAGAACGAGGCTAGACGTGGAGCACTAGGAATTTTCTTTAGGGGTACAAAATGACACATTTTGGAGAATCTATCCACAACAACCCAAATCACAGTCTTCCCTTGGGAACAAGGCAAATCAGTAATGAAGTCCATTGACAAATGGGACCATGGTCTCTTAGGTATAGGAAGGAGATGAAGAAGACCCTCAGGTAATCTCCTAGGAGTCTTCATCTTAGCACATGTCTCACAGACAGCAACAAATTCATATACGTCTCGAGACCAGGACGGGAGAGAAGGTATTTAGCCCCAGCGAAGCCGGGATGTCCCGTTAAGGTAGAACAATGAATTTCCTCCAAAACACGAAGACGAAGATTTGGAGGTACAAATAGTTTCTCAGTGGGAGTATTACTGGGAGCAAGATCTTGTGAATTAACCACTAAAGTAGCAAAATCAGGAGTAATAATGGCGAGAACCACTCCGGGAGACAAGATTTTATCTGGGACATCCTTAGGGGCACCGCTGGGACCAAAACTGCGAGATAGGGCATCAGCCCGTACATTTTTAGAGCCTGGACGATAAGTCACCACAAAATTAAAATGTGTGAAGAATAGCGCCCAGCGGGCCTGCCTAGGAGACAGTCACTTAGCGCTATCCAGATATAGTAGGTTCTTATGATCGGTGAATACTGTGATCTGGTGTTTGGCCCCCTTGAGGAAATGTATCCACTCCGCGAATGCCCATTTAATGGCTAGGAGTTCTTGATTATCAACGTCATAGTTGCGCTGCGTAGGAGAGAATTTCCTCGAGAAGAAGGCTACAGGTTGCAAACATGTAAAATTTTCAGAGCCCTGAGACAACACGGCACCAACCCCCACTTCAGAGGCATCAACCTCAATAATAAATGGGCGCTCATAGTCTGGTGGTACTAATACAGGAGCCTCAACAAAACATTTCTTGAGATGTACAAAAGCCTCTTCCGCTTCCGGAGTCCATTTGGTCACATTGGCACCTTTCTTTGTGAGATCCGTCAATGGCTTCACTATAGAAGAGAAATTCTTAATAAATTTTCGATAATAGTTGGAGAACCCCAAGAAACGTTGCAGGGCTTTAAGGTTGGAGGGGCGTTCCCAGTTATTAATAGCCGTGACTTTTAGTGGATCCATACAAAAAAAATCGGGAGTAATAACGTAACCGAGGAAGGTGACCCTTTGGACTCTGAACAGGCATTTGGACAGTTTGGCAAAGAGAGAGTTTTGACGCAACAGTAGCAAAACACTCCTAACATGCTCAATATGTGTGGCCCAATCAGGAGAGAACACTAGAGTATCATCCAGGTAGACAACCACATAACGACTGAGCAAGTCTCTAAAGATATCGTTAACAAAGTGTTGAAATACTGCGGGTGCATTACATAACCCGAAAGGCATTACCAAATATTCAAAGTGACCTTCCGGGGTGTTGAACGCAGTTTTCCATTCATCTCCTTCTCTAATCCGGATCTGATTGTATGCCCCACGGAGGTCAATTTTAGAAAACCAGCGGGCACCCACAATCTGATTGAAAAGATCCGGGATCAGGGGAAGAGGGTACTGATTTTTAACCGTAATTTTATTTAATTCTATTCTATTCTATTATTTAACAAAAAAGAACCCAGCTCCCATGGGAGACTGAGACGGACGGATGTGACCTTTAAGAAGACTATCCTGAGTGTAATCCCGCATAGCCTCAAGTTCTGGAGCAGAAAGATTGAAGATCCTTCCCTTAGGGTTTTGGGGGTGGGGGGGGGGGCAATCGCACAATCGTAAGGTCTATGCAGCGGCAAAACTTCAGCAGCTTTAGGATCAAAAACATCATGAAAATCAGACAGAAATTCAGGAAGAAGCGTCTCCTCACTGAGACAATCGGAGACATGCAAAGCAATACAATGGGAGGAGCACTGATTCCCCCATTTCACTAACTCTTTTTTGGGCCAATCAAAGGTAGGGTTATGGAGGTCTAGTCAGGGAAGCCCTAAAATGATATCAGACGAGAGATCCTCCATAACAAAAAAACTCATGAGCTCCGTATGTATTGAGCCAACTTGCAAAGAGAGTAAGGGGGGTTTTAAAACGGATTTTACCCCTGGCCAGTGGATACAGAAAACTAATGGGCAAATAGCTAAGTTACAAAGTATGTGCGAGACAAGTAGCAATAAACCAAAAAAACAAATTCATGCTCACACATGAGTAAAAGTCCAATCATATAATTTATTAAGGAATTAATAAACACAACAACATATAAACACATGGGGGAATCCAAGAAGAGACCAAATGAAAAATAAACATATACAAAAGCAGGAAAGTCAGGAAATCACATAATGGAAGTACATGGGAGATCAAAAAAGCACAATATAAAATATATATATATATATATATATATATATATATATGTCTCTTAATAAATAGGGTGTTAAAGATCTTTGTGTAAAAAATACACCTAAGAACTATAAGGAAATGAACCATAAATCATGATATAATATATAAAATATGTGCTAAGGAAACAACGTATAGCATAAGTAAAATGTCCTGAAAAAACCCACCTAAGTAACAGACACCTCGACGCGCGTTTCGCCACAGGCTTTGTCCAGAGGAATGATTGTAAGGACATGTGCAATTGTATTTAAACCCCACCCTACCAATAAGGAGCCACAAAACACACCTGAATAAATAGCCCAGATAGCAAAAAAGGTACCTGTAGCACATATGATATAAAGCACCGCCGCCATCTTAGAAGATACTGAGCATGCGCGAGCAACTAAATAAAGACGCGCGATATCATAGAAATAGTATAATATGCATGCATGAGATAATAGGAAAATATTGCGGGTTCTGTGAAAACATTCACAGAACGTTATTAACAACCAACGATACACTAGTAATGCGCAGAAGAAAAAACACCACATCATAAAATAGTATAATCGCGCATGCTCAGAAAGATGTATTATTACCAGCGGAGCTGAAAAAATGACCATATGGAAATACACCAAGTATAAAAAATGTATAAACAAAGAGCATGATAGATACAGACCCAAAACAAAAAATGCACTCCTGAATCAAATAGAAGAAGCACTATAACATATAATTAGCATAATGACACATGCTCAAACAAAGGAAAAAAAAAAAAATAATAATAATAATAATAATAATAAAAAAATATATAAAAATTATTATTATATTTGTTAATTTATAGTGTAGACACACAAGTACAATGTATGTTCAAATATATAAGTAAATAAATAAATAGGTATAAGAGGGACCAACGTAACAACACACATAAAAAAAAAAAAAAAAAACACATAACAGAATATATATAAATAGGTCCCAAAAAAAAAAGTGCAAAAAAAGAAAAAGTGCCGATGCGCAAGTGAACTACAGGTAATAAATCTCACTGATAAATGTCTGACCAAGTCACAGTATGAGGTATTAAGCCTTGGCTTGAGTTTTTCTCCATCTTCTAGGTTTGATTTGTTTACGGCTATTAAGGACCTTCATCTTTTCGCAAGAAATTTATTGTTTAAGAAGATGTACCATCAAGGTGTTTCTACATGTCTTTTTCCAACTGAGAATGAACAGAATACCGTTTACCTGCTTAAAGAGCTGTTGGATGAACAGGATCCTGTGGTTCGGGGTAAGTTTCCTAGAAGCATTGTTACTTCCTCTAAGCGCTTTCCTGCATTATCTATGGACAATAATATTGAACTCTTTGTCAAAATGGTCAGTAAAGAAATGGAGAAAATTCCAGCTAGGATTTGCAATGATAATTGTACATTCCAACAACGTAAGGCCATTCAGGAATTGGCAGCAATGAAAGATGTTATCATCAAACAATCGGATAAGGGGGGCAATGTGGTGCTATGGCCATTAGAGATGTATGAACGTGAAGCTCAGCGACAATTGAGGAATACGCTTTGTTATAAAAAAAACTTACTTTCAATCCTTTACAGAAATATTCCACCGAGTTATCCTTTTTGATCCAAGAAGCAGTAGAAAAGGGCTTGTTACAACAACAACAAACATCATACCTTCTGGATTTTTCGACGGTTCCAACCTTTTACCTGTTACCTAAGGTACATAAAAATGCGACATGTCCTCCTAGTCGAACTATTGTATCGGGTACTAATAGTTTATGTGAACCTGTGAGTAAATTTATTGATTTTTATTTACAGCCCTTGGTTGAAACATTACCATCTTACATCAAGGATAGTACTGATATACTTCGCAAGATTGATGGCATCCAATTAGAGAGTGATATGTTGATTGTTACATGTGATGTTGAATCACTATATACTTCAATCAAACACTCTGATGGACTGGAAGCAGTACAAGACTTTTATCCGGATGTCAGACATTGATCAGGATCTAGGTGAGTTTCTTGTGAAACTCCTGGAGTTTGTACTTACACACAATTTTTTCATGTTCAGTGAGGGATTTTTCCTACAGCTCCAGGGAACCGCTATGGGGGCATCTTGTGCGCCCACATATGCTAATCTTTTCCTGGGGCTGTGGGAGAGGTCCATTTTTCTCACCGAACCGATCCCCTTAATTGAGAATGTCCATTTTTGGGGTCGTTACATAGATGATATTGTGTTTATTTGGCAGGGTACAGAGGTAGAGTTGGAAATTTTTCTTGGGTCCCTCAATAATAACAATAAGAACATCAAACTTACTTACCATTGGAGTAGAACCGAAATGGAATTTCTGGATATTAAATTACGGATTGATGCTGATGGCAGTATACAAACAGAATTATTCCGGAAAGAAACAGCTACAAATTCACTGTTACACTCCTCTTCTGCACATCCTGTAGGTCTTATCTAAAATATTCCAGTTGGCCAATTTTTACGGGCACGCCGTTTATGTTCATCTGATACATCTTTTGTAAATGCGGCTCGTGATTTGAGTAATCGTTTCAGACAAAGGGGTTATCTGGAAGGATGGATACAGAGGGGCTTTTATAGAGCTCAAAATTCTGATCGTAATGAATTGCTATGTCCTAAATATTCACAACGTTCAAAACAGGATTCCAACAAGGTAAGATTTATTACCACTTTTCATTCTAGATGGTTTGATCTACGTCGTATTCTTAAGAGATTTTGGGACATTTTGACGGTGGATCCCATTTTAAGACGTTATGTTGGTTCACAGCCAGCAATTACTTATCAAAGAACTTACGAGATTCACTGGTCCACAGCCATTTTTCAGGTATACCTCGTATCAGCTCCTTTGGTGATACAGGTCCCAAATCTGGATGCCGCCCATGCGGTAAGTGTATTGCTTGCAGTAATGTAGAGAGTGTTGACATGTTCTCCAGTTCTGACAATAAACAACAATATAGAATTTTCGGTAGTTATAATTGTCAGTCCATGGGGGTTGTTTACTATGCGACGTGCCCGTGTGGACTTATTTATGTGGGCCTTACCAGTCGGGAATTACGACGTCGGGTAAGGGAACACATTCTAGGAATCATTGCTTCTTCAGATATTGACGATGTCTCCATTTTAAAAACTATTCCTAAACACTTTAAATTATGTCATGGCTCAGATCCTTCTGGTTTTCTGGTACGTGTCATAGACCATGTAAAAATTGGACCTAGAGCAGGCAACTGGAAACAGTTGCTTGCACAAAAGGAGTGTAGGTGGATCTATAGACTTAAAACGGTCCATCCTTTAGGACTTAACGAGAGCATTAGTTTTGCTCCATTTTTATGATACAAAGGGAAAAGGATGGTTTACATTATGGTTTATGTGTGTTCTCTTTTCTTCTTTTTATATCATTTTTTCGTTGTCTCTAGTTTCTATATTTATTTGCATTTGTTGATTTTGATTTTAATTTGTCTTTTTTCTTTGTTTTTAGATAGTCATGTCATGTGTTTTTTTGTCCTCTATTTGTCATATCGTCCACAAATCACGATGGCCCGATTTGTTTCATCGATTTACATCTTTGGATTCCTGTTTACACACTTATGGACCCTTGCTGGATCATTGATGTTTCATCTTATGGAATATTTACATCATAAATAATTTCAAAAATGTTTTTTTTTTTTTTTATATTGTTATATATTTATATATTTTTATGTGTTGTCTTTTTGCACACATTATATTGTATTGTATTATAATTATTGCATTATAATTATTCCTATTTTCCACTTTTCACTTGCGGACCGGCACTTTTTCTATTTTGCACTTTTTTTTGGAACCTATTTATATATATTCTGTGATGTGTTTTGTTTTTTTTTATGTGTGTTGTTTGGTTGGTCCCTCTTATACCTATTTATTTATTTACTTATATATTTGAACATACAGTGTACTTGTGTGTCTACACTATAAATTAACAAATATAATAATAATTTTTATATATTTTTTTATTATTATTATTATTATTTTTTTTTTTTTTTCCTTTGTTTGAGCATGTGTCAGTATGCTAATTATATGTCATAGTGCTTCTTCTATTTGATTCAGGAGTGCATTTTTTGTTTTGGGTCTGTATCTATCATGCTCTTTGTTTATACATTTTTTATACTTGGTGTATTTCCATATGGTCATTTTTTCAGCTCCGATGGTAATAATACATCTTTCTGAGCATGCGTGATTATACTATTTTATGATGTGGTGTTTTTTCTTCTGCGCATTACTAGAGTATCGTTGGTTGTTAATAACGTTCTGTGAATGTTTTCACAGAACCCGCGATATTTTCCTATTATCTCATGCATGCGCAATTATATTATACTATTTCTATGATATCGCGCGTCTTTATTTAGTTGCTCGCGCATGCTCAGTATTTTCTAAGATGGCGGCGGTGCTTTATATCATATGTGCTACAGGTACCTTTTTTTGCTATCTGGGCTATTTATTCAGGTGTGTTTTGTGGCTCCTTATTGGTAGGGTGGGGTTTAAATACAATTGCACATGTCCTTACAATCATTCCTCTGGACAAAGCCTGTGGCAAAATGCGCGTCGAGGTGTCTGTTACTTAGGTGGGTTTTTTCAGGACATTTTACTTATGCTATACGTGGTTTCCTTAGCACATATTTTATATATTATATCATGATTTATGGTTCATTTCCTTATAGTTCTTAGGTGTATTTTTTACACAAAGATCTTTAACACCCTATTTATTAAGAGACATATATATATATATATATATATATATATTTATATATATATATATTTTATATTGTGCCTTTTTTAGGATCTTCCATGTACTTCTACTATGTGATTTCCTGATTCTCCTGCTTTTGTATATGCTTATTTTTCATTTGGTCTTTTCTTGGATTCCCCAGAGGTGTTTGTTACTTAGGTGGGGTTTTTTCAGGACAATTTATTCATGCTATATGTGGTTTCCTTAGCACATATTTTATATATTATATCATGATTTATGGTTTATTTCCTTATAGTTCTTAGGTGTATTTTTTACACAAAGATCTTTAACATCCTATTTATTAAGAGACATATATATATATATATTATATTGTGCTTTTTTTGATCTCCCATGTACTTCCATTATGTGATTTCCTGACTTTCCTGCTTTTGTATATGTTTATTTTTCATTTGGTCTCTTCTTGGATTCCCCCATGTGTTTATATGTTGTTGTGTTTATTAATTCCTTAATAAATTATATGATTGGACTTTTACTCATGTGTGAGCATGAATTTGTTTTTTGGTTGCCCTGGCCAGTGGAGTAAAATCCGCCCCAGTAACCAACAGAGGAGTATCTAATGATACAAGTTCAATACGTAAAGCAGAAACAAACGAAAATTTAACAAAGTTAGTGGCAGCCCCAGAATCTACTAGGGCCTGCCCAGAAACAGATCTGCCCCCAAAGGACAGAGACACAGGTAACATCAATTTGTGAGATTTTTCAGAAGATACCTGACTGCCTGAGTGGTTCTTCTGAATACCACTCAGGCCCTGAAGTTTTCCGCTGGTGTACGTGGTTTGATGGAACAGTCTCGGATGAGATGACCCGGTTTGCCGCAATACAGGCAGAGATGATTCCGGAGACGATATTCTCGTCTAGCCTTGGTATCCAGTGCTCCCAACTGCATAGGCTCATCTCCAGGGGTGACAGAAGGAGAAACAGATTTTTTAACAGAAAGAGAGGGATAGACAGAAGACTTAGTGGGACCAATCGCCACCCTCTCTTTTCGTCTGTCCTGGAGTCTCCTGTCAATACGGACAGCTAAGGTCATGGCCTTTTCTAAGGTAGGGGGATCAGGGTGACCTACCCAGACATCCTTCACTGAATCATTCAGGCCCTGTTTAAAAAGAGCTTTCAAAGCGGAGTCACACCAACCTGCTGTTATACTCAACTTCCGAAACTCAGAGCAGTAAGTTTCAGTGGATAGTTAACCTTGCCGGAGGGTAAGAAGTTGGGACTCGGCAAGTCCAATTTGATCAGGCTCAGCATAAATGGCCCCCAAAGACTTAAAAATTTTTTCCAGATCTGTCCACTCCTCTGCCTCAGGGGGGGAGTGTAAGGGCCCAAGTCTGTGGATCCCCCCTGTAAGAGGGAAATGACCACCCCCACCATCTGAGACTGCAACGCATGAGGGTTGACACGAAAATACAACAGACATGATTCCCTGAACGTCTCAAATTTACCTCGGTCCCCTGAAAACCTATCCGGGAGTAACATTTTAACCCTGGGAAGGGAAATGATAGCAGGTGGTGTAGCAGCGGCCTCAGCTTGATTCTGGGTGAGAGTGTGTACCTGATTGGCCAGCTCAGACACCAAACCTGCCAAACCCTCCATTCGAGTCACAAGGTCCTGAATAGAAGCCATGCCAGTAATGAGTAGAAGGGTTAAAGTTTTTTTTTGTTTTCTTTTTAGGCCTGCTATTCTGTAAGGGAATTGCCAGTTGAGCAATTATCCAGTGCTGCTGCAAAAACCTGAGAGGAAGGGAATACAGAGACAGTGAGCCCTAAAGTTGACCCAGACCCTGTCCCTACCTACTTGTCTCACTGTCCTAATGACAGGAACAACTTGGAGCCGGTCCCTACTCTGAATAAGTGACAACACAGAACGCAGACAGGACGCACAAACAACAAAGGGAGGTCAGCTAGCCAAGGGGTCGGTAACAATCGAGCAATGCAGTACAGAATCGAAATCCAAGAGAATAGTCAAAGGAAAGCCAGTGGTCAGAAAATCAGAAGAGCAGGTAACAAGGAACAAGGAGTATAGCCAGTAAGCAAAATGCAATAGCAGGCGCCAATGGGAAAGTGAGCAAACAATAAATAGGGGAGAAAGAACCCGCCCCAGACTTGATAGGAGAACAGGCTGTCAATCACAAAGGCAGAACTAAAGTTAACACTTAGTGGAGCAGGGGGAGAGCAAGGTGAAGGAGAAGGGCGTGGTGGAAAATCAATTAAGGAGGTGAAGGAATAGGGCAGTGTTCAGACAATACAAGAAAAACCCAAGGAAAGAATTACAACCGGGCACGCCTCCTGCGCCGCAGCGTGCGCCCGGAGGACGGTGCCAAAGCCCGGACAGGCAAGGACGTTACAGACACATTCTGCTTCTATTTTCTGTAATGCAGGCTATGGAAGTCCAGGAGACTATTACAGTCTACTTTCTTGAAGAAAGTTTTTGTGCAGATGCGTTGTTCTATCCTCATTAAGACTAAATCTAAATATTCAATTTATGGGTGATCTGAGAAAGTCAGGCCCCAATTGATGTTATTAAGACAGTGTGTAAAATCTTCTAAGGATTGGGGTGATCCATTCCAGATGAAGGGTAAATCGCCAATGAACCGCTTGTAGTAGATGATATTATTATTCCAATTATTTGGTTTATAAATTTAGTTTTCTTTAACGTGGACTAGGTATACGTTGGCATAATAAGGGGCGAATCTTGTCCACATAGCGGTGCCGTGAATTTGTGGGTTCCCAAGTTTTGGGTAGCATGCCCGTTAATAAGCTCACCGAGGTAAATAGGAGGGTAGTACAGTGTCAATTTTCTGTAGATGAAGATCAATACACAGGGAGAGATTCCTAGTTAGTGAATTCATGGGTAGGTCTCCCAGGTGGAATAATCAGGATTTTGTGTATCTTGTGAAGGTGGTAACATAGAGCAGGGGTGGGGTTATAAATGATGAGGAATTTCTTTTTCTTTTTTATTCAAAACCCCCGTAGCGTAGCCTTCTTGTATGAGAATATGATATTCTTGTGAATGATGAATAGTGCGGTCCACAGATAATACTGTTTAATATTTGTTATCAGATAATATGTTTTGGCTTCCTCTAGGTAGACTTTTCTGTTCTGGATGACTCGCCGTCTTTCAGATAACAATATTATCATTCTTTAAGGGGGTCTGTATTGCTCAGTTCTCTTCTTTAGTGAGATTTTTGTGTTTTGTAGAGGTTTTGTTGAGCCACAAGTCTGTGGCTACCCATGAATAGAAAGTTTCTAAATGATTACACACGGGCAAAATCGTTGGTACCACTCATTTAATGAAAGAAAAACCCACAATGGTCACAGAAATAACTTGAATCTGACAAAACTAATAATATATAAAAATTCTATGAAAATGAACAAATGAAAGCCAGACATTGCTTTTCAACCATGCTTCAACAGAATTTTTAAAAAAGAAAACTCATGAAACAGGCCTTGACAGAAATGATGGTGCCCTTAACTTAATATTTTGTTACACAACCTTTTTAGACAATCACTGCAATCAAACAATTCCTGGAACTGTCAATGAGACTTCTGCACCTCTCAACAGGTATTTTGGCCCACTCCTCATGAGCAAACTGCTCCAGTTATCACAGATTTGAAGGGTGCCTTTTCCAGACGGCATGTTTCAGCTCCTTCCAAAGTTGCTCAATAGGATTTAGGTCAGGGCTCATAGAAGGCCACTTCAGAATAATCCAATGTTTTCCTCTTATCCATTCTTGGGTGTTTTTAGCTGTGTGTTTTAGGTCATTATCCTATTGCAAGACCCATGACCTGCGACTGAGACCAAGTTTTCTGACACTGGGCAGCACATTTCTCTCAAGAATCCCTTGATAATCTTGAGATTTCATTGTACTCTGCACAGATTCAAGACACTCTGTGCCAGATGCAGCAAAGCAGCCCCAGAACATAACAGAGCCTCCTCCATGTTTCACAGTAGGGACAGTGTTCTTTTCAAGATATGCTTCATTTTTCCATATGTGAACATAGAGCTGATGTGCCTTGCCAAAAATTTTGATTTTTGTCTCATCTGTCCATAGGACATTCTCCCAGAAGCTTTGTGGCTTGTCAACATGTAGTTTGGCAAATTCCAGTTTTGTCAGATTCAAGTTATTTCTGTGACCATTGTAGGTTTTTCTTTCATTAAACGAGGGGTACCAACAATTTTGTCCACGTGTGTACCTCTATGGTGGGTGGGATAGAATTTGGATTTAGGTTTTAAATCCATATGTATTGGTTGACAGGTTTGTACATACTCACTGTTCAGTAGTATTAGAATGGTCGTTATTTTTCTCAGAGGTTTTAGAAGTTATACTGAAATGCCTTGCCAAAGTTAATTTACGAATGTATTCGTTTAAATCAATGAATAGTTGAAGATCATTTTGATCAGGGCAGAACGAGAGACCTTTAGACAGGAGATTCTCCTCTGCATTTGTTAAGGGATAGTCAGATAGATTGTAAACATTGCCATTTATATTCTGTTCCTTTTAGGGCTTGGACTAAGACTGTTTAAGGGATCTATTTCTATTTTTTCTATCTCCTCTACATTCCCTCTTGGATTGACAGTATTTGATTTGGTACCTCTCTTGATTTACTTTTCAGGTGCAGTGGGCTGTAAATGTCTGATATTTTTGTGTAGAGAGGGGCCTCCCTGGTATGAATTGTGTTGGTATGTGTTATAGTTATAGGGGTAAGCCTAAAAAAGAGACAGATTCATTGTGTTTGGATGGGGATTCCGGGGTTTTAATAACTCTTTCGATTTCTGTCATGGATAATGGTGTATTACATAATGAGTCATCAAAGTCAATCAGAGAGCTATCTGAATGAACTATGGATTCTTGGTTGCTTGGTCTATGATGGGTTTTATTGGCAGGAGTAATGAATTAGATATTTTGTTTAGTATTGTTACTTATGGGGATATTGATTATATAGGGATGTACAGTGTTGGGTGGTGCTATATTACTACTGTCTCCAATCTTGGAGGACAATTCATGCGCTCCTGGAAATAAAACTTCTAGGTTGGAGGTGTTTTTTTCTTCCAGAGGTATTGAGATGTTGTCATGATTGTCAAGTATGAGACCTAAAGTGGTGGTGATAAGTCTCTGCATCACCTGTTCATCACCTGTTCATCATCCTGTTTTAGTGTTGTTACTTGTTTCAGCCATTCTTTGGCTCTTTGCAATCCATATGCAGACGTCCTGGTGACAGTGATCCAGCAGCTGCCTGAAGGAATTATTCCTACAGATACGCAATTCTGGGTGTTGTGACTCCTTCTCAACCCAATAAGGTGAGCAGCCATTTTTATGGTTTTCTCTCTATTTTGCACTGTTTGAAATGGTATCACACGAGGTGCAGCTCGGTGCTGTTTTCTGTGTTCATCATTCCGGTATGTCAGTTTTGGTCATTTAAAGCATACTGTAAGTAAAGTTTGAATTTAACTTTTAATTTTCTGTCAGAATTTGTATCATTAATAAATTTTGTAATGTATGTGGGGAAGGTAGCTCGGTAGCAGCAATGATGCGGACCCAACCAGTCAGAGAGAGGGACACAATGTCTGGTGCAAACAGGTTTATTTGAAAAAATAGCAAAGTAAATAAACCTTACGTTAGGTACAAAAGGAGCAAAATAAAATACAACCTTAACTTAAGGCAAAACAGTGAAACAAAGCCCCGCTCGTCCGAGCACTAACTAAACAGTAAAAACTAACTACTGTATACATGTGGCTGACTATCAACAACACAAACAAAACAAAGTAGCACAGTACCAAACTCTCAGTGTTTCAGGACAGACCCAAGCGCTTCCTCTCACTCCCAGGATCTGCCCTGAAGTGCAGGCTCTGCAGCCTTTTATGGCCCAGTAACAAGCCTGGGACCTACACCTGGGGCTGAAGCTTATTCAAGACCCGCCCTGGACCACTCATAAGTCAGAAATCTGGGGGATATATACCGTGACTCCATCACTTTGCCTGTCACCTTCTCACATGTACTTTATTAACAAATTTTGGCTCCTTTCTGTGAAATCTTGCATTTGTTTATTTTTTTCCCTTGCTCCCTCCCTATTGAGAGCTTTACCTTGCTTCTCACTGTGTACAGTGTAGGGGCTTACTATGGAGCGAGCTGGAGGATGCATTAATTCTTTATAGACTTTTAGTAATGTATATAATACTAGGATCTCACTGAGTTTTAAGCATAGATCCGAGGTAGAATCCAGGTAGGTAGGTTTATATACTTGTGTGTCATTAAGTTGTGTAAGAATCTGTCTTGTAATCAGAGGTGTTTTGAATTACAATACTGGCACCCTTGTCAGCGGGTTTGATGATAATAGATGGATTGGTCTTTAGTGCCGTGGTCTCTTGTGCTGTTATTTTGTACTTGTGGTTATCGTTTAGGAGTACTAAATAAAGACTTTAGATCTTGTTCCAGAAACTTTATGGAAGTTTCCATGCAAGGCAACTTCTTAGGGAAAAGAAAGTTACTTACTGCCCTGAGGTGCGAAGTGCAGGAATGGAATGTGGACATCAGAGTTGATTGTAGAGCTTGTAGAGGTTTCTCAGCTTGGCTTGTCTTCCTTAATATGTGCTTTAAAACGTAATCTGCGGAAGAAGTGCTCCATATCCAGGTGCAATTCAAACTGATTTGTGCGATTAGTGGGACAAAATGATAGGTCTTTATTCAAAACTGCCATTTGTTGAGTAGCTGATTAGAGATGTTTATTACCAATGTGTTCCCTGTTGGGACTGGGCTCTGTTTCTGAGTGGTCTGTTGTATGTTTCGTCAGTGTCGTATGCCAGCTCTCCTCTTCTTCTGGGTTGTTGACCGCTATGTCTTGTGTGAAAACGTTTTCATGTTTGTAAAAAAATGATGTCCACAAGAATTACTACTGGAACCAGATGGTTGGGAGAAGTCTGGTCATGTTGGAGCGGATAAATGTCCTATTTATGATGTTTTCTACGTCTTCTGTGGACAACAACACCAGAGAACTTGAAAAGTTCTCCATTCGTCCTTCACTTGTGGTCTGTAAGTATTGGAACAATCATTTCTCCCTCACTCTTCCTTTATTCTAATTTTATCTGCTTCTCTAGTGTTTTCCCGCTACATTCTTACCTTATATACCAGTCTACTCTGCTCCATCTTCTCCATTGCCTGCTGTATGCTTCAATGCTTCACTTAAGTGTTCTTATCTCTCCTATTTATGAATATATGACTAATTTATTATTAAACCTTTCTACTCTGCTCCTTCTAGAGCTTCACATTACTATATAAGTCCTCTTATCCCCCTTCCTGCCACTATATATGATTAAGCTATTCCCCACCTCCACTTATATATACTTAACTCCTACCCACTCTACTCCATCTAGTGTTTTCTACATTCTACTGGTTGTTTTGTTTAATCTGGTTATTGTCATATACATTCCTCCCTCCCCTTCCATGTCCTTGCTACTCCTTACCCTCATATGATCTATACACTATGTTATGTTACTAATTATTGATAAGAGATACTATTTTGTCACTGATTCCTTTTATTCATCGTAGATACCTGACCTCCTACATATGTGTGATGATTCACACCTTGGCTAACATAAATAGTCAGAGGCAAGGCCTTAGAAAGGATCCTAGAAGTGCCGAATCAGCTATCCTATAATTTATCAAGTTTGGACAGAGTCCCCCTTTTTTTATAGACTCTCAAGGTGGATCATTTTATTCAGTTTAGAATCCAGTTCACTTTTAGTGTATGGGTAGGATTGAATTCAATGGGTTGCTATAAGCTTTATAGCCTGAAAAAGGATGCAAGATATCCCGAGACATCTATCAGTACAAGGACATAGACCATAATGTCCGCTAGTGGGACAACACCATACACCCTCTGAATAAGTGCAAGGACATGTTTCAATATTTCCATATCATATACATCAGATGAGCATTCTCCCTACTTTTTCCCAAATCTTGTAAAGCAACTGTAGGGTCGAACCATCTCAACGTCTTCCACTCTCCCCCTGGGCATTCAATACCGAAAGAAAATGGGTTCTCCCATGGGTCTCCTTCCATTACTATTCTACATTTATTACTCAGCTGTTCTATATGCCCCCATCCCCTCAAATGCTGCACCTGTGCAGCAATAAAATACAACCATGTGTTAAGCACCGCATGTTGATTTTATTGTAGGGCACTATTTAATTGTTCCAACTTCCCACTACTCAAAGGATGAGGATAGGGAGTGTAAAAGGCTTGTTCTAACTAATGCTTCTATAATTTCTTACATCACTGCCGCGATGAAATTAGTCTGTCTTAATAGTTTCCGAGACCACATATCCATATATCACCTCAGCCAATATCTTTTTAGCTATAGCCTTTGCTGTAGGACAGGTTTCAGGTCTTTCTAAAAAGAGATCCACAAAGTAAATGACATATTCATATAGTTCAGCCACTGGCAACTGAATATAATCAATCTGCAGTCTGTGAAATGGCATTCCTGGAACTTTCAAGGTTCTGCCACCATTAATACAGCCACACATTATGTAACCTTGGACAAAACTGGTAATACCTTGCTGAACTCAGGAGCCAGTCACCACACGTTCACACTTTAGATATATTGGTTGATTCATGCACTAAATAAATCATCACTAGAGTACCCTTGAAAGGCACAATTTCTTACATACCCTTTGTCTATCTTTACTTACTGTTGCTCCTTTCTTTGTCCACTGTTTGCTTTCAGCCTTGCTTCTGAAAATACTCAAGTCTAGAAATCTACTGGTTCTGTACTGGTCTGAATTATCTAGACCTGCTGTACATCTGAGTTACAGACAATGACAGGTGGGCTACAGCTTCAGAAGCCTGGTCCACCAGCTTCCTCTTGTCTATGGAATAGTATCTTTAGTATGGGCTTGTATGTTAGTCACCCCACTTCTTTGGGTAGGAAAAAGGCATCAACTCTCTCACATTTACAGGAAGTTATTGAATCCAACAAAATCTTTGCTCCTCCAGAGTGGACCATATTCATGGGAGATAAAGGTATACCTTAGAGTTCATAGAAATATTAGCAGTCTTACCAGCAGCCATGTTTCATTCCTCATTGAGTACCTACACCTTTACAGCCACAGCCCAGAAGTCATGCCGCAGACACAGCTCCTATTACTGCAGCATGAAAGCATTGTATTATTTTGGACCTGAACATTAACTATACGCTCAGCATGACATAACAGTGCAGAGCAGCAAAGGGTTAAAGGATATCTATTATAACACATACTGCATAAAAAATATAACAGAACTGTACAAGTACTCCTTTACAGTGGCATAACTTAGGGGGCCCGTTGGACCCAGCTGCTTTTTTTTAATAGGCCTTTACCTGCTGGGGTAACCCCAGCAGGTAACAGGCCCTGTTTACTTACTGATCCTTGTTCCAGCCCACGGCCGCTTTGGCTTCCCCTTCTGCCTTCCAGGGACAACGTGTGTCCCATATCACATCAATGATATGGGGCCCTCAGCAAGGTTATTTGTTGGGTGATCCCCATGAGATTCAACTTGTGAGGCTCACCAGGCAGTTCTGTCCAGACAGAATACGTCCAAACTGAAACTGCTATTAATATACTCGGGGGTCTCTTCAGATCCCAGAGTATGATGATCGGAGGCGCAGGGGAGGTGAGCGAACATAAAAAAAACACTGTTACTTACCTCTCCCAGGCTCCAGTGGGACTCCCTGCTTTCGGGCCTCTTTAGCATGACAGATGTCATGTGGTTCAGACCTGCCTCACGACACATAATGACGCCAGCATGACCCACATCTGTGACTTTATAGAAGAGAAGTCACGTTGGAGTCATGCAGGAGCCTAGGAGAGGTGAGTAACACTGTTTTTTTATGTTTGTCACCTCTCCTGGGCCTCGGAGAAAAGACCCCAGAGTATAATAATAGTTCGTGGGTGGTGTACCTCAAAAATTTTGCGTTCTGCTGATATATATCTGTAACGAACAACGTAGGGGCTACTACGGGACATTATACTGTGTGCAGGGGTTGCTATGGGACATTATACTGTGTGCAGATGCTGCTATGGGACATTGTATTGGGTGGAGGGGCCACTATGAGACATTATACTTTGTGCAGGGGCCACTTTGTGACATTATACTGTGTGGAGGGGCCACGGTGGGACATTATACTGTATGGAGGGGCCACTATGGAACATTATATTGTGTGGAGGGGCCACTGTGGAATATTTTACTGTGTGCAGGGGTTGCTATGGGACATTATGCTGTGTGGACAGGCCATTATGGGACATTATACTGTGTGGAGGGGCCGCTTTTAGACATTATACTGGATCCCACATGCAAAACACATTAACCCTTTATCTGGACTGTAAATAGTCCCTTATGCTAATGACAACAATCTGCATTTAGGAACACAAACAACACTATATTCCATCATTCCAGGCTCAAACAACCTTTCTTGATACTTCCTTTGTTATTTTTACAACACCATCCACAGCCCACTCACCAGCTTCTTTTTCTCTCTGCACCTGTCATACCCTATCATATACATTGGGCAGTTTTCCTTAGTCCTTGGACACTCTTGGATCCATGTACACCCATATGGTTTTCCAATTTAAAAGGTGATCAGCCTCCTTAACCCTGCTGTTCTGTTCGGTCAAAAATGACCGAATTTGAAATTTGATATTTTTTTAATAATCATTATGCGGTTCTGAAACTTGTGGTTCATCGACTTTTCCTCATTTGAGGGGTTCTTACTAATAGCAGTTTTTATGTATTTATTTTTTGTTTACTTTTTGCTCTACATCTTTTTTTACACTTGTACTGTTCGGTCAAAAATGACCTATAGCCTTTTATACTAATCTCCAGCCATTTTTTTTTAAAAATAAAGGAGTTATAATCTTATTTTGGTCTATATAGTTCATCTACTACTATTTATCAATTTATCTAGGTCCTTTTGGTCCATGCAGAGTTACACATACATACATACTCATAGGCACTTACACCTGTAAACGCAAAACTAATCGGTGGCCAATGGTTGTTTTTTACAACATTCTTGATGTGTCGGCGTACAATGCATTTGTGTTATGGTGTGAAATAGACCCAAATTGGAACAAAAATAAACTATATAAAAGAAGAATTTTTTTAGAGGAGTTGGGAAAATCACTGGTTAGCCCATATATTGAACAAAGAAAAGTAACACCCAGAGATGATGGAGCTGCAGCCATTGTCCACAGGAACCAACAGCATGCTGAAGAAAGTGAACCAAGGGCTTCCGCTAGCACTGCGACGATACCCACGGCCTCCACCAGCAGTGCAACCAGCCTAAAACGGAAACGATGCGCCTTCTGTCCAACATCAAGTAATCACAAATCAAATGTGATATGTTGCAAATGTGCAAAGTACTTATGCAAAAGACATGTAAATTATACTTGTGACCAATGCAAACAGTAAATTTAGCACCTTGAACCTTATTTCACATTTTATATAGAAAAAACTAGACTTTTTTTGTTTTTTTGAAAAAAATATATTTACATACAGTTTGATGTTATTAGTTATAGTTTACAGTTTTATAAAGATTTTTTTTTTTTTTGTGCAAATGTGCAATATGCATGAATAATACAATAAGGCCATGTAACATTTTTTGACACAAAAAAAATAAAAATTAAGTTTTTGATTTCATTTTTCATTTGTTTATGCACAACCATGTTCACATACAGTATAATAATACAAAAGCAATTCAAATAAAACACTTAAATTAGTTAAAAAACCAGACTTTAATAGGCCCGGTCAAAAATGACCGGAACATTATATGTGTATAGTAGAACCGAACAGAACAGCAGGGTTAACTTCATAGTATAGGACCAAGGACCAAAGTTACAGGGACTGCGCAGGACCAGTGATGATTTAGACAAATTCTTTTATTCCAGGAAATACAGAAAACACACAACGCGTTTCAGGGTTTTAAATACCCCTTTTTCAAGTGTGTATAACACATAGATGTTTGGCTAAAAAACATCCTTTATTCCAAAATACATGGTAAAAGCCATTGGCGGAGAGAGGATGAGTCAAGCACATTTTGACGCTTTTCGAGGTTTTAAATACCCCTTTATCAAGTGTGTATAACACTACAAAAAACAACAACAACAATACCTGTAAGCATAGATTATGTAAAAAACAAATATTAAAACTTATTAATTTATAGTAAAAAGAACAGCTCACCTAAACAAAGGTATTTGCATATAAGATAATATAATCATTATGAGCTTCACGGTGGGAACCAGGCATGTAGAGTGCATTCGTTCACCTATTCTGCGTCGCACAAAGACACGGTGGTTGGAACCAAAGATCTCAAATTTGGACTCATCAGACCAAAGCACAGATTTCCACAGGTCTAATGTCCATTCCTTGTGTTCTTTAGCCCAAACAAGTCTCTTCTGCTTGTTGCCTGTCCTTAGCAGTGGTTCCCTAGCAGCTATTTTACCATGAAGGCCTGCTGCACACAGTCTCCTCTTAACAGTTGTTGTAGATGAGTCCAAATTTGAGATCTTTGGTTCCAACCACCGTGTCTTTGTGCGACGCAGAATAGGTGAACGAATGCACTCTACATGCCTGGTTCCCACCGTGAAGCATGGAGGAGGAGGTGTGATGGTGTGGGGGTGCTTTGCTGGTGACACTGTTGGGGATTTATTCAAAATTGAAGGAATACTGAACCAGCATGGTTACCACAGCATCTTGCAGCAGCATGCTATTCCATCCGGTTTGCGTTTAGTTGGATCATAATTTATTTTTCAACAGGACAATGACCCCAAACACACCTCCAGACTGTGTAAGGGCTATTTGACCAAGAAGGAGAGTGATGGGGTGCTACACCAGATGACCTGGCCTCCAAGGTCACCAGACCTGAACCCAATCGAGATTGTTTGGGGTGAGCTGGACCGCAGAGTGAAGGCAAAAGGGCCAACAAGTGCTAAGCATCTCTGGGAACTCCTTCAAGACTGTTGGAAGACCATTTCAGGTGACTACCTCTTGAAGCTCATCAAGAGAATGCCAAGAATGTGCAAAGCAGTAATCAAAGCAAAAGGTGGCTACTTTGAAGAACCTAGAATATAAGACATATTTTCAGTTGTTTCACACTTTTTTGTTAAGTATATAATTCCACATGTGTTAATTCATAGTTTTGATGCCTTCAGTGTGAATCTACAATTTTTATAGTCATGAAAATACAGAAAACTCTTGGAATGAGAAGGTGTGTCCAAACTTTTGGTCTGTACTGTATATATATATATATATATATATATATATATATACAGTCATATGAAAAAGTTTGGGCACCCCTATTAATCTTAATCATTTTTAGTTCTAAATATTTGGGTGTTTGCAACAGCCATTTCAATTTGATATATCTAATAACTGATGGACACAGTAATATTTCAGGATTGAAATGAGGTTTATTGTACTAACAGAAAATGTGCAATATGCATTAAACCAAAATTTGACCGGTGCAAAAATTTGGGTACCCTTATCATTTTATTGATTTGAATGCTCCTAACTACTTTTTACTGACTTACTGAAGCACAAAATTGGTTTTGTAACCTCACTGAGCTTTGAACTTCATAGCCAGGTGTATCCAATCATGAGAAAAGGTATTTAAGGTGGCCAATTGCAAGTTGTTCTCCTATTTGAATCTCCTCTGAAGAGTGGCATCATGGGCTCCTCAAAACAACTCTCAAATGATCTGAAAACAAAGATTGTTCAACATAGTTGTTCAGGGGAAGGATACAAAAAGTTGTCTCAGAGATTTAACCTGTCAGTTTCCACTGTGAGGAACATAGTAAGGAAATGGAAGACCACAGGGACAGTTCTTGTTAAGCCCAGAAGTGGCAGGCCAAGAAAAATATCAGAAAGGCAGAGAAGAAGAATGGTGAGAACAGTCAAGGACAATCCACAGACCACCTCCAAAGAGCTGCAGCATCATCTTGCTGCAGATGGTGTCACTGTGCATCGGTCAACAATACAGCACACTTTGCACAAGGAGAAGCTGTATGGGAGAGTGATGCGAAAGAAGCCGTTTCTGAAAGCACGCCACAAACAGAGTCGCCTGAGGTATGCAAAAGCACATTGGACAAGCCAGCTTCATTTTGGAAGAAGGTCCTGTGGACTGATGAAACAAAGATTGAGTTGTTTGGTCATACAAAAAGGCGTTATGCATGGCGTCCAAAAAACACAGCATTCCAAGAAAAACACTTGCTACCCACTGTAAAATTTGGTAGAGGTTCCATCATGCTTTGGGGCTGTGTGGCCAATGCCGGCATCGGGAATCTTGTTAAAGTTGAGGGTCGCATAGATTCAACTCAGTATCAGCAGATTCTTGAGAATAATGTACAAGAATCAGTGACGAATTTGAAGTTACGCCGGGGATGGATATTTCAGCAAGACAATGATCCAAATCTACTCAGGCATTCATGCAGAGGAACAATTACAATGTTCTGGAATGGCCATCCCAGTCCCCAGACCTGAATATCATTGAACATCTGTGGGATCATTTGAAGCGGGCTGTCCATGCTCGGCGACCATCAAACTTAACTGAACTGGAATTGTTTTGTAAATAGGAATGGTCAAAAATACCTTCATCCAGGATCCAGGAACTGATTAAAAGCTACAGGAAGCGACTAGAGGCTGTTATTTTTGCAAAAGGAGGATCTACTAAATATTAATGTCACTTTTCTGTTGAGGTGCCCATACTTTTGTACCGGTCAAATTTTGGTTTAATGCATATTGTACATTTTCTGTTAGTACAATAAACCTCATTTCAATCCTGAAATATTACTGTGTCCATCAGTTATTAGATATATCAAATTGAAATGGCTGTTGCAAACACCCAAATATTTAGAACTAAAAATGATTAAGATTAATAGGGGTGCCCAAACTTTTTCATATGACTGTATATATACACAGATTCATACTCGATATGTAAGAGTATTGTAAAATCACACAGCAAAATGATGGCTATAAATCTAATTGACATCTCCAAAGAATAGCAAGTGCCAGCACGCTATAATGCTTAAATAGCGTCTGAAGGACGTTGTTGCGCATGCGCGAAAGCGTTAGTGCACGCAGGTCAAGTAGTTGTCTATAGAGATAAAGGTAAATGGCTTCAAAAATGCTACTGCGCATGCTCAAAGGATACTACCGCGCAAACTCAGTGGGAAAAAAATAGCGATACTTAATACAAGCAAAAGGCAGTTACTAAAAACTAAAGGAGTTCTAAGGAAAGATAAAAACGTTAATTACTAGTGTTTAGCGGGTGTGGAGTGACTTCTTACAAGAGCCAGAAGACATACACTTATTAATAAGATAACATAACATGAATTAACATGGGCAATAATAACAGTAGGGGAAAATACCTTATTGATATGTTAATACAATACAAAAAGAGAAAAAAATGGAAAATATAGCAATGTCATTGTAATTGTATATACAATAATCAATCGAACAAGATAGCAAAAAAAAAAAAAAAAAAAGGGAATACAAAAACACAAAACCCATGATTAAATAACACAATAATATAATAAATACAATGATAATATTAAATAAATATAATATAAATAATATACATATAAATATAATGATAATATTATAAAAATATACTGAGATGTTAAGATAAAATACAAAGGTGTGATAAAATGGATTATGGATATAAATGGATTATAATAATAAATAACATAAAAACAATAAATAGTAAAAAAGTCCTGTCATTGTATGTAAAACATAACAAAAAAAAATATATATATGTATATAGCCCTCATTGAGTTGGCTAAAAAGCTTCATTCAATCCTTCTGGAGCTGTGTTTAATTTATATATCCAATACATTTCTCTCCGCTTCAGGATATTAAACCGATCGGGTCTATCAACAGGTATATGATCAATAGGTATTACTGAGAAGCCCTCGAAGTTATTATTATGTTTCAAGGTGGCATGGCGGGACACACTATGTTTCAGGAAACCATTATGAACATTTGACTGGTGTTTATTCAATCTCTCTTAAACACATGATTGTCCGTCCTACGTATTGGAGGTGCTTGACTCATCCTCTCTCCACCAATGGCTTTTACCATGTATTTTGGAAAAAAGGATGTTTTTTAGCCAAACATCTATGTGTTATACACACTTGAAAAAGGGGTATTTAAAACCCTGAAACGCGTTGTGTGTTTTCTGTATTTCCTGGAATAAAATAATTTGTCTAAATCATTACTGGTCCTGCGCAGTCCCTGTAACTTTGGTCCTTGGTCCTATATTCTGTTCACAGCTCTTATGGTGTCACAGTGTGACAGCTGCAGCCTCTAACTTTCCTGTATGGTTTCCTATGCCTCTATACTTGTTGTGGTCATACAACCCTTGAAGGTGAGGAGCCATTTTTTACCATTAGACCATTGTGTCTGTAAAACGATACTACACTATGTATTGCTCGGTGTCTCTGTCTTTGTCGTTTCCTTAACTTCATAGTCTTCCTTACTTCATCCACAAAAACCTTTACTATGAGGGTAATCTCTATTATCTTATTATGGGCCAGTTTTACACTCACAACAATCATGGGATATCCTGCTTTCTGATCTCGTACAATTTATATCATGCCAACCAACATAAAAAAACAATAACACATTTCTTTCAAATCCTTGCTACATGCCTTCAATTATAGGTTCAGTTCACTAATACAGAATACTCGCACAACAAGGACACTACACAGATGTACAGAGCATCACAAACAAGGGTGTCTTTTTATCTCACAGAAAGAGACAATACCTGGAACAATGATATTGACTAGTGGCAAGGCACAGTAAGAGCAATGGTTTTCCCATTTGTCCAACATCGGTTTCTTGGTGATTGTCCCCATAAACTGCAGTAGGGATCTGAGTGCCCCCTTCAAAAATGTTATAACATAATTTGGTTATAATTCCCAAACTAGGGATCTCACCTTATTGAATCTCCCACTCTCATATCCAAGACTTCTCCCATGTTGCATCATTTTTCTGATATGCTCTATCCCAGACAACTAAATTAACTCCCAATTTCTACAGCTTCAAGCGCATCCTAAAGACACATATCTTCAGACAGGCCTATCACAATTCTTCATCTAAATCCTTCTTTAGTTAGGCTTGCTAAAGCTAACCTTCCACTGTTCATGGTCCCACATTACCCCACCATCTGCACCATCTGCACATTAAATGACACTAACTGGTGACAGCTCATACAGCTTTATTTATATGTGTAATTAAAATAACCTTTATCACAAAAACGTCTGGACCACTCAACCACTATCACCTATGCTACCCCCTGCTACCTCCTATTCCGCCCCTTCTACCTCTTGTGTCACCCCTTCTACCTCATAGATTGTGACAGGGGCGTAAATACCAGGGTAGCAGCTGGTAGCGGCTGCCACAGGGCCCGGGACATTAAGGGGCCCGGAGCCCTGTGGCAGCCGCTACCGCGAACCCCACAAACACTGCTATCATTATACTCGGGGGTCTTTTCAGACCCCAGAGCACAACAAATGGGGGCCCAGGGGAGGTGAGCAAACATAAAAAACAATGTAACTCACCTCTCCTACGCTCCACAGGCTTCGGGCCTGTTTGGTGATGTCCCAGAAGTCAGCCGACGTCATTATGTGTCGCGACGCCAGCCTGGATCACGCGAGATCTAGTCCAACATTGAAGATGGCCGAAATAGCACAGGGGAGTGCACCGGAGCCAGGGAGAGGTAGATAACATTGTTTTTTATGTTTATATCCTCCCCTGGGTCTCTGATCATTATACTCTGGGGTCTGAAAAGACCCTAGAGTATAATAATCGTTCATGGGTGGTCCACTATGGCGCATAATACTGTGTGCAAGGGCCACTATGCTGCATAATACTGTGTGCAGGGGCCACTATGCTGCATAATACTGTGTGCATGGGCCACTATGGGGCATGATACTGTGTGCAGGGGCCACTATGGGGCATGATACTGTATGTAGGGGCCACTATGCTGAATAATACTGTGTGCAGGGGCCACTATGGGGCATGATACTTTGTGCAGGGGCCACTATGGGGCATAATACTATGTGCAGGGGTCACTATGGGGCATAATACTGTGTGCAGGGACCACTATGGAGCATAATACTGTGTGCAGGGGCCACTATGGGGCAGAATACTGTGTGCAAGGGCCACTATGGTGCATAATACTGTGTGCAGGAGCCACTATGGGGCATAATAGTTTGTGCAGCGGCCACTATGGCGCATAATACTGTGCGCAGGGGCCACTATGGAGCATAATACTGTGCGCAGGAATGTGGTTTGTGCACGGGGGGGGTGGTGTTGGAGGGGGGCGTTCCAGGGGGGGTTGGGGCGGCAGTTCGGGGAGGGGTCCCATGTCAAATGTTCACCTTGGGGTCCAGCCATTCCTAGTTACGCCACTGAATTGTGAACTCTTGTGAGTAGGGCCCTATGAATTGTAAAGTGCTGTGGAATATGCTGGCACTATATAAATATGTATTATTATTATAATAATAATTATTATTGCCTAAGAGCTTCCAATTCTTTTCTTTTCAAAATCTTTTTGCTGAAGTTTTTCCAAATAACACTCAAATTTATATAATGCCTGAGCGGAAAAAAAAATTATTATGGAGAGTAAATAGTTATATTTCACATTAAAGTACAAACATAAAACTTCCTCTTCACTAGACTAGAGATTATAGGAACAGTAGCTGTGCAGTATTCTCCCTCCAGACAAAGTCCATGGAAAACCCAAGGAACTTCTCCCAGCTTGATCTGGCCTTTCTGTTTTTTTCTTCTCATACCTTAAAGAAAAAAAGAAGACAGTATGGCACAGCTTCAACTAGTTAAAAGAATCGCTCCAGCTTTCTTATACTCACAAACACACTTTTGGTTCAGAAATATCAAATAGAATTAAAACTATTTAAATGCCCAAGTGAACAGGCGGTAGTCTGCAGCCCATTTCAAGTTTTACCTGCAGGAAAGTAGTTCTTTTAAACAAAGAGCAAACAACACATAAGAGCAAAACTGGAAATCAACATATTACGAATTTGTGCAAATGTCTCATTTTATCATTATACCAAGGTCTCAGCTGTATGATAAGTAGACTCCTTTGGTGAGTGGGGCCACAAGTTCATGAAAATAATGGTGGGGAGATGTGTGATATATATGGTTTGGTACTTTCTGAACTTGAGACTAAGGCTAGGTTCACATCTGTGTATGGGTTTCCGTTCAGGGGGTCCACTTGGGGACCCCCCGGATAGAAACCTAATCCGCTTAAACAAGTGGTTACCCGTGGAATCCCACAGACCCCCATAGACTATAATGGGGTCCACGTGGTTTCTGCTTGGTTTCCCCCCGCTTGCAGCGCTTTTCTCTCAGAGAACAGAATCCCTGTACGGAGAGCCAACGCTAGCGTGAACCCAGCCTAAGACTAGTTTCAGACAATCGTGTGTATTTCGTGGTCAGCAAACTAGTAATTAGTATTCACTTTTTGCAAACAGAGTGTCTTCAGTGTGTATTCAGCATCAGTGAAGCAGGTCCGCAAAAACTGACAGAGTGTCTTCAGTGTGCCATCAGTGTGTGATCCTAGTTTGCGGATCCACCATAAAAAAACACAGGTGATATCTAATTATATCTCTAGCTTGTCCGCGAAAACAGACAGCACAATGATGACCCACTGAGTACATCAGTGTGCCATCCTATGTTTTTAGTCTCCCATAGACGAGTCCGTTCCGCAAATACTGAACAGAATAGGACCTGTTCTATCTGATGCGATGCGGAATCATGGCTCGCACTCTGATCAGTGAAAAACATGGTGCATATGCCCATAGAAATGAATGGGTCAGTGTGCTATACGCGAAAAACACAGCACACGGATCTTGCCCACAGTCGTCTGCAAGGGGCCTAATAGTAAGCCACTCCTTTGCATTACCACCATATGTGTAGAAAAGGGCCAGTTGTTTAACCCTTTTCCGACAAATGTCAGCAGAGAATTTATGGAGCATCAACAAAGTTTTATGCCACCTAGTTGTTGTAGTTGTAGGTGGATTCCTGGATACAGACACATCTAGAAGGGTCTAAGGAATGCTTATATATTGAATCAGCTTCATCTCTGGATATGGAAATCTGTAGCTCCTTCTCCCTTGCTACAATATAAAAGGTATGCAAATTTTCAAATTCTTTGAATAGGTTTGTATATATTAAAGAGGAGAGAATTTTTTCCAACCACATTACTGAATGCCCCCTTGGCTATGAGTTTAGCACTTTCAGGTACACATGCTCGAGAGACTGGTAAGTTAGAAAGCATATTAAGGAAAATTCTAGTTGTGAGTAAGTATCCTTCTAAGGAAGAAAGACTTATTCTGGCCAGGAAGACACTGAATACAAAACAATGTAGCATATGAGAATCAACGAGAATGGTGCCTTTAAGGTGTTGTCTCTAGTCATAACCGCCAATAGTAAATTATGCATGCAAACATTAAATGAACAAAGAACTTATCTCACTATGTGTGCAAAACCTAGTGATAAACTGGAACCTATTATAAGCAGATCAGTGAATTGTTAACCCTGTCTATACTGAACAAATTACTCTAACAGAATCATATAACTGGGATATGCTTATAGAAGCATCACATGTTTTATGATATTTTGTCATTTTACGTACATTAGCTGTACACCTCATGAGCATAATCAGTACACTTAGTGAAGGAATATATCATTCCATCACCGTTTCAACAGCACCTATGGGTGAAAAAGTAGCAAAACATTAATACAATGATTGACATGCTGCGATTTACAAAAATGCAAGGATTTTTTTGCTGCAATGTGTAGATCGGATTAGCCAAAATCCTATCCAATTTGCAGGTAATGTAAGACGCGGCCAAAATGCTGTATTTTCATAACGTGGTGCCCCGGCCTAATAGTGCTGCTTTAAAAATCTGTTTGTTTTAGGGACATAATATGTCAGACCTAATGTAACGTCTCTGCCTGTTTGGGTCTCTGCGCCACCCTCCACTCGCACGCTGCGGCAAAGGAGGCGTGTTCAGTTTGGTTCCTTGTGTAGGTTTCTTGTTGCTCAGTCTGAACACGGTCCTAGACAACGTAATGGATTTCCAGCCACACCCGTGTTCTGAGCATTTCTCTCTGGACCGCATATAGTTAATCTCAGCCTTGCCTGTGTGCTTGACAGCCTGTCTACCAATCCAGTCTGGGGCTTGCCCAGACTTTCTATAAACAGGTTGTCAGTCCTCATATGGTCGCCGGTTATTGTCTTTGCCTGCTCTCTTTGTTATATCTCTTGCTGCTTTGTTACCTGATTCTCTGACCTTTGGCTTGCCTTGTGACTATTCTCTTGAATTTTGATTCTGTACTGCATTGCTCGTCTGTTACCGAACCCTTGGCTTCCTCACCTCCCTTTTTGTCGTTTGTTCTGTCTTTGTTCAGTGTTGTCACTTACTCAGTATAGGGCTCGTCTTCAGGTTGTCCTTTTACCGTTTAGGGTAACTGAGGCAATAGGAAGGGACAGTGGCTGGGGTGAGATTAGGGCTCACTTGTCTCTGTCCTTCCTCCCAGACCCCTGCAGTAGTGTCAGGGTATTGCTATATTTGGCAAAACCCTAACACCTAACAGAATTTCAATGGGAACGGATTGTTGGTGTATCTTGTAGGGGCATCTGCGATATGTCAAATTGATGAGTGTGTTAAGGTCTACTGGTTCTATTATCACATCTCAGGCTTTACAGCAGATTGATGGAATCGTTTTGGAACCGAATATGTTTTTAGTTACTGCAGACGTGTAATCCCTATATACCTCAATTGAACATCATTTGGGGCTACTGGCTATCAAGTTCTTTTTGAACAACAGAAGGATGGATCCAGACTTGATTGAACTCATCCTTCTTCTCTTAGAGTATGTATTGACCCATAATTTTTTTTGTCTTTAAAGACCGCTTCTTTCTCCAGACCCAAGGTGTGGCTATGGGGGTGGCATGTGCACCCTCATATGCCAACCTATTTTTGGGGTTCTGGGAGAGGGAAGCGGTCGATCATATGCCCATCCATGGTGGACAAGTGGTGTCATGGATGAGATTCATAGATGATGTGCTCTTTATTTGGCAGGGCACACGTCATGGATTGGATTGCTTCCTAGATTATCTTAATAACAACTCTATGAATATCAAATTGACGTATTCCGTGACTCGTGAAGAATCTAAATTTCTTGAACTTTTACATTTTAGTGGATTCTGCTGGTAATTTACATACTACAATTTTTCGCAAAAAAAACCCAGCGTAAATTCATTTTTACATGCAGATTCTGCGCATCCTCAACATGTAATCAGAGCTATTCCCACAGAAGAATTTATACGCGCTAAGCGCATTTGTGACACTCAAGATGAATTTGAAAAGAAGGCACAAGAGCTAAAACGACGGTTCACATCTCGGGACTATGCATCCATGGATATTGAGCGCGGTTACCAAAGGGCCTGTAATGAACAACGTTCAAACTTACTTACCTTTAAAAAGAAGACATCTAACGTGGCTCAGGTTAGATTTATTTCTAATTTTCACAGCAGATGGCGAGAACTCTCTGGTGTCCTAAGCCACTTTTGGCCCATTTTGAAACATGATGGAGATCTGCGTATAATTTTACCATCAAAACCACAAATGGTTGCAAAGCGGAGCAAGAGTCTCGGTGATCAGTTAGTGAAAAGTCATTATATACCTCCTAAATCTCAATTTATCTTTTCAGATAAAGGCCCACGATGGGGCTTTAAATCGTGTGGAAGATGTTCAGCATGCAAATATATGGTGACAACAAAAGAATTCTCTAATTCAGGTAACTCACAGAAATTCAAGATTGTACATTCTATGAGCTGCATGAGTGAAGGTGTAATATATCATTTAAGATGTCCTTGTGGCCTGAAATATATTGGTATGACATCTTGACAATTACGGATACGTATTCTGGAACATGCCAGAGACATCAGGAAAGCCATTGAAACTATTGATCAACTGCTGACTCTTAATTTGAAACCAGTAGCCAGACATTACAGGGATTTCCACTCATCGGATATTCAGAACTAGAAGGTGATCAGATCAGATACATATGGGGGTGAGGGGTGGTGACATCATGACTAGATTGTTACAAACAGAAACAAAGTGGATCACGTTGTTACAGACACTTACCCCAAAGGGATTAAATGACAAAATAGGTTTTGGTTGTTTTTTGTGATTTTACAGTTTTTCTGAGGGGATGACTGGCTCACTCACAAGAGTAGACACCATAGTTGTCTTTTTTGGTGTTTGCTTTTTTAATAATTTTTCATTTTTCATTTTTGTGTGGGTCTCATTTCCAGCTATGTTTAATTTTCATGTTAATAATGATAATAATAATAATAATAATAATAATAATAATAATAATAAGTTGATTTTTTTGTAGATCCCTCTAGTTCTATATTTTTCGTGACTTACTTTCATGTTGTGCGATCATCAGAAGAATGATGAGAGAGACATCCCCCTTTTTTTGGACATTACATTATAATTATGTATATGTTACTAAAGAAAATAGAAGGAGAGAGAAAGATAAAGAAAAAGAAAAAAAGAAAGTAGAAAAAGGGAAAAACTTTCTAGTTTACACACATTCACACATTCTCATATCTTTCATCACTATGCTACACATTCAGCACATTTATGCACTCATATTAATTTACACGCCATCACATTATTTTATTTCACAACTTTTTTTATAAAATTATTTTCTTTCACCATGTTTTATTTTCACCATATTCATGCACTTACATCCTATATTCACATTTTATTGTTCAATATATAATATATGTATCACTATTGCTTATGCTAGTTCTGCATTTTCCCATGAAGATTATTTAGTGTTGTGTTTTTTTTTTCACTTTATATGGGCACATTTGTTTTTTTTGTGTTCTACTGATATTTATGTATATTGTGTTACTATCTTTGTATGAGTGGGTATTGTGTTGTGCATGCTCCAGTGTTTTCGAAGTTGCAGGGTCGTGTGTGTTTGCTGGTTTTGTGTTTGGATGAATTGCTGGGGTGTGCACATGTGTGAGACTTCATTGGTATTGTGGTATTTCTCTATTATTCTTAATGGGATGTGGGTGTGGCTTGCCAGCATCACATGGCGCGATCGGCAGTCCACACCCTCAGTGGTACCACTGGGGGATTTCAATATTGTTTACACCTGTATTAGGTACTATTTAGGTTTGGATGTGAGACCTTCACCCTGTAGCCCCCTGACGAAGCTAAGAGGGGCGAAACACGTGTTGGGGCTCGTGGTGGAGGTCCCATCTTGCCTTTGGTAATATGACTGCTGTTGATTATCATTCGGGTAATATGTGGGATGTTTGTGATTAATTATTTTCTATATCTGTTGCATTTCTAATGCTGACTGCATATGCAGACCTTTACTCTTGTGGGTAACTATTTGGCAGTCTCTTATACATTATCTTGCTGTGATTGATTGTGTTACATTATATGTATATTGCATTAGTATGCAACATACAGTATATTTATTTATATATATTATGTCTTTATAGCTACTTGTATTGTGTGAACTATTTTTGATACAGAAATTAATTGAAGCTATGCCTCTGGTTTGGGTGGGACCTCTACCATGATTATTGTTTTTATGTAACATTGTTTTTAGTGTTATATTTGTTATCTGAATAAAATATTTACATTTATGCCAATTGTTTTTGTTTATTTTTGTTCAGCATATCCATATAGGTTATGTGTTTGCTTTTGTGGGATTGCTGATTTTATTCTATGTATAGTGTTTTTGGTAAAACTGTAGGTTAAACTAAAATATTGATGACCAATCCTTAGTGCTGCAGCCTGCAGCACAGTGTTATATATTGTACAGTCGCAGTGCTTGGTATTCCAACTGAGCCTTATTCACTTGAAAGCGAATAGGGACATGACATCACAATTTCTATAAAGTGGAAGTAGGGATCAACTGAGAAAATTGCTGATTGGTAGGGTTTCTGGTTGGACTCTCACCATTCTGATATTGATGACCTATTCAAGGGTAAGTAATCCACATTTTAGTCTTGGAAAAACCCTTTAGACTAAGGCCACTTGTTGCAGAAAAGTTATTTTTTTTTCTGTAGAATTATAAGTGATTTCCTTTACTTTTCACATTCATTTTGAAGTCACTCTTGGCTTTGGCTAAACCCCCACCCCCCCCAAGCAAAATTTGAAACCATATTTCTTGACTTTAGTATGAGAACCTATGATGGAGAACTCTATGGGATGCACATCAAAAGATCTTTTTAATTGACATCATAATCTGTAGAAGTTCATTACTATTTCCATCTTTTATTTTTAAAGGCAGACTACAAAGCATAATCGGTATAACATCCATTTTTCAATCTTTGAATTGATATTTATGCAGGCATTATTAACTTGAAAAAAATATAAATTTTTCTGCCTTAGATTCCTGATTTAAAATGCAATAACATAATACCTGTCATAAAATCATTTTCAGTGTGATGGAGGAAAAACAGGAGTTTACAGACAATATAAAATTCCAACAAGTTGACAAAATGTTGTAGATATTGTATATGAAATTATTCTCATTATATTAAAGGCTTAAACATGAAATGTATTTCAAAACATTGAGATAAAATAGTAATATCTGCAGTTATTTTATTCAGGGTATTGGACTTAGTATAAAACTTATATTTTCATATTTGGCAGACTCAGACAATGAATAAAGTAAATCATGTAAAGAGGTCAATATTTGATCTTTGTTGAAACAGTACATACAGTTGATTTAAAATGACATAGCAAAAATAAATATATAAATAAAATTGACTGTCTATTAATGTAATGGCATCACACTTCATGACATAGCAACATATGGTTTTACTTGGAACCTGTATAGAAGAAAAGTGGCCAATTTGTAGTACAAACATTGGGACAGATTTATAAATAACATGTAAATTTCAGGCAGTACTAATTTAGACTATACAGTCTTAGACTGCACCAAATTCATCAAAATCACACCTTAAAACACGTCCCATTTCAGATAAACCACACCCCTTTTTTGTACAAGTTCTCCTTCACATCTGCACCCTGCTGTGTGCCCAAATGGCAGTTTATGCCCACATGTATGACACTGGTGTACCCAGGATAACGTACTTAATGCCATATGTTGGTATAAACTGCTGTTTGGGAACAGCCGGGCACAGAAGGGAAGGAGCGCTATTTTGGTTTTTAGAGCACAGTTTGGTTTATGGACACCATGTCACTTTTGCAGAGCCCAAGAATTGCCAGTAAAGTGGAATCCACAGACTTGTGACCCCATTTTGGAAACTACAACCTTCAAGGGATTTATCAAGTGGTGTAGCGAGCATTATTAACATTGTACGCAGGGGCGCACCGCTAATGAGGCGAGGTGAGGCGACTGCCTCGGGCGGCACTGTCCGGGGGGCGGCATTTTACTATTTAATGTAAGCCAGCCCAGGACAGGCCGCTTTAAAAAAAAAAAAAAAAAACAGAGCTGAGCGTGGCCTGTCCTGGGCTGGTTTACAAGACCTCGCATCTCAGCGCAGGCGGCGATACAATGACGTCATCACGCCGCCTACGCTGAGACACAGACGTCGCGGACAAGAGGAGGAGGCGGCGGCTGCATCAAGGCATCGCAGGTGAGTATAGCTTTTTTTTATCTATATAAATAGGCCGTAACCTGTTGGAGTATCCCCGGCAGGTCAGGGCCTATTTATTTACCTACCCGCGTCTGCTCGTGGCCGCCCCCCGCTTCCCCTTCTGCTATGGGCCGCAGAAAGGGAAGCGGATGCCGCTGTGAGCGGCCGCGGGCATCGGTAAGTTAGGCCGCGGGCCGCAAATACTACTATTATTATACTCCGGGGTCTATTCAGACCCCGGAGTATAATAATCGGAGGCCTAGGGTTGGTGAGGGAACATAAAAAACAGTGTTACTCACCTCCTGCGATCCGATGTAACTCCAAGCAGGCTTGAGGCCTGTGGTGACGTCATCAGGTCGCGTCGCCGGCCTGATCACGTGACGTGTGTGCGCAATTAAACAGGGCCGAAAGCTGCAAGGAGTGCACCGGTGTCCAGGATAGGTAAGTAACTCTGATTTTTATGTTTGTATTCTCCCCTGGGTCTCCAATCATTATACTCTGGGGTCTGAAAAGTCCCCAGAGTATAATAATAGTTCATGGTTCGGCCACTATGGGGCATAATACCCTGTGCAGGGACCACTGTAGAGCATAATACCCTGTGCAGGGGCCACTCTGGAGCATAATACAAGTGCAGGGGCCACTATAGAGCATAATACCGAGTGCAGGGGCCACTATAGAGCATAATACAAGTGCAGGGGCCACTATGGAGCATAATACCAGTGCAAGGGCCACTATGGAGGATAATACCAGTGCAGGGGCCACTATGGAGCATAATACCCTGTGCAGGGGCCACTCTGGAGCATAATACAAGTGCAGGGGCCACTATGGAGCATAATACCGTGTGCTGGGGCCACTATAGAGCATAATACAAGTGCAGGGGCCACTATGGAGCATAATACCAGTGCAGGGGCCAATATGGGGCATAAAACTGTGTGCAGGAGTTGCTGCGGAACATAATAGCGTGTGCAGTGGCCAATGCGGGGCATAATACTGTGAGCAGGGGCCACTATGGAGCATAATACCGTGTGCAGGGGCCGCTGAGAGGCATAATACAGTGTGCAGGGGCCGCTGCGGGCCATAACACTGTGTAATACTGTATGCAGGGGCTGCTGTGGAACTTTATAGTGTGTGTAAATGGGGGCGCTATAAACAAGGGCTATGGCACCTGTTTATATTATACGCTGTCTGTTTATAGTGACCGTGTGATGTAATTGTAGCCTTGTCACATACTGTAGACATGTACAGGACGAGGCTGTAGTTACATTACATGGCCGCTATGAGATTAAATACACTATGTAAACAGAGAAGCGGTCACGGCGCTTACACAGGTACCATTCAAACAGCTGATCAGTGCGGTCCTGAGTTTTTGAACCCCACTGATTAGTTTATTAATGACCTGGAAAATCTTTTAATTAGTTAACACCTGGGGTATTATTAATAAGGGGCACTATTTATACAGGGTACACACGGACATTATTAATATAAAGATGCACTTGGGGGTATTATTCATTATGGGGGGTTACATCATATATTATATAATTGGGGGTAGCAGCAGGATGGGGGCTTTGTGTAGGTGAGGACAATGTGGGTTGGATGCCTGGAAAAAGTGAGGAGCCAAAGATGTCTGTGTTGCAACATTTACAGAGACAAGTCACAGCTGGAAGAAGTGGTCATGGCGGTCCAGAGGGAAGAGAAGGGAAATGTGAAGGATTAGTCAGAGACGTCACCTGTAAGTCACAGAATGTTACTGCCCTGTATTCACCTAAATGATAGAGGATAAATACCTGAATGATGGGGGTCTGTCTGCTGAGACCCCACTGAGCCTGAGAATTGGGTTTTTCCCCCACTGGGTGGGAATTCAGCCTGACCGCAGCCATATATATAGGTGTGTCACTTGGTGGATGGACGAACCCGCGTGGTTCTCATTCACTTCAATGGGAGTGCCAAAAATACCCGAAGTCCAGTCCTCAGCTATCTGCGGCGCTCCTATTATAGAGAATGGGGGCCACGTGGGCTCGTCCATCCACCAAGCAGAAGATGTGTGACGTTACTTTCATTGTTAATGCCGTGTTGTTGATCTGATACTGAAGTAATGCAGGAAGAAGAATTCTTAAAAACTGTTTTATAACTTTGTGTATTGTATATATTGTGTGACGATAACAGTGTGTTAAACTAGTAGCATGGAAACTCAGTTTTTTTTTTTGGGGGGGGGGGGGCGTCTTTCTATAGTCCGCCTCAGGCAGCAAAGAGGCTAGGTTCACCACTGATTGTACGAGCTATATTTTCTTTATTTCTCTGGTGATGTAGCCATATGAGGGCTTGTTGTTTGCGGGGTGAGATGTATTTTGTAATGGCATCATCTTTGGGCGCCTATAACTTATTGAATAAATTTTATTAACTCTTTCTTGTTGGATTAAAAAAAAAAAAACATCAATTCTGGCACTGCGTTTTACCTTTGAAATTTTTCACCATGCAGCATAAAACATAAGTAACATGTTATCTTTATTCTACGGGTCGGTATGATTACGGAGATACCTCATTTATACTGTTTTTTTATGCGATACTAATTTTGCAGAACAAAAACCCATTCGGGGACATAAATTAATTGTTTTTGCATCGCCATGTTCTGAGATGTGTAACATTTTTATTTTATGGTTTACAGAGTTGGTTTAGGGCTTATTTTTTGCGGGACAACCTGTGCTTTTTATTGGTACTATTTTGGGGTACATATGACTTTTTGATCACTTTTTATGGCATATTTTGTAAGGTGAGATGGCAAAAAATCATTACTTTTGGCGAGTTTTTTTCCGTTTTTTTTTTCCCGCCGTTCACCGTGTACATTAAATATTGTTTCAGTTTCATTGTACAGGTTGTTACGGACGCGGCGATACCAAATATGCATTGTTTTTATAAATTTTTAGGATTTTTTTTTTATATAATTCATTTTATATAGGAAAAGGGAATTTTTGGGGCTTTATTCTTTTATTAATTTTTTTCAAACACTTTATTTTATTTTTTTTCACTTTTTTTCTATTTTTTCATTTGTCCCATTAGGACACCTGAGCCAGCAATGCTTTGATTGCTGGCTCAGCACTTTAGACTGCAAGACACGAGCTTACAAGTGTCTTGCAGTCTATACGGAAAGTGAGGCTATGCAGACGCATAGCGCTCACTTCCGCAGGTCTCGGCAGGATCAACCAGGTAGTGGGGTCTCCAGGCAGCCTGGGGTCACTGGGCAGACCCCGGGCTGCAGATTATAGATATCGGTACCCCCTGATCTCGCCGCGGGGGGTGCCGAGGGGAGAGGAAACATGGCGGAACCCCTTGGATGCCGCGGTCATGTTTGTCCCAACGTGTTTCCCCATATTGGTTCATCAGGGAACAAATAAAGCCTAAAGTAAACAGAACAAGACCAAACAATAATAAAGTTGTGCTCTGATAGTGGTTCAGAAACACAGCAATGAAGTGCACACACAGTGTTCAGTCATTTAAAGGCAACGAACCACACCCAATGTCAAGTGATCCCTTCCACCGGCCAATCAGAAAATAGAAAGGGCGGCGATACAAAGCAACGCCCCTCATGAATATTAAAGATAGGTCGGACCCATGGAGGAAGGCACGGGTGTGGTTTCAAATAGTTGTTATGGGGATCTATAGCGCGTCCCCTTTGTGTATTAGCAAGACACCGAATGTAAACATAGGAGCGTGGAATGGTGAATATATCGATAGCGATTATCATAGCGGCATGCAGAAACCGTTACTGAGTACCCATGAGTAGAAAAAAGATAATATATAACAGTAAGGCGCTACTTCATCCAATATATTCAGCATATACAGACCAAAAAAGGCACAAATAAAGACTAAATTATTGAAAAAGACAGATAGACATCCTCTGTATATATCAATTAATAGAAGGCATATATACCATAATGGAGAAGCCAATATGCGATCTATATACTATTTGGCCTATTGGTACATACTGCTATGTCAGCCGTTTAATCTTCAAAGAGAGCACCCAGATATATTCTCATTGAGGCCTAGAGGTTGGATAGACCCAAAGGTATATATCCACTTACATTCCTTCTGACATATCAATCGATTCCAATCTCCACCTCTTAAAGGAGGCTGTACAGTTTATTAAAAAAAAGCATATAGACATTCTATTTATCTCAAAAAAAAAAATAAGGATAATATTTAAATGGCCGAAAAAAAGTGAATCATTTACGCATAAATTCCAACACTAACACAATGGATGGAACCACACAATTCTTTTGTCTTGGAAATTCTGCGGTTTTCTTTAACTAGAAATTATTTTGTTTTTGGCGGCCATTTTTTCCACCAGCTCAGGGGCACCGCCATGGGGAGTCCATGTGCCCCTGGCTATGCCAACTTGCTCCTGGGCTGGTGGGAGAGCAGTGTTGTCGCCTCGGATGACCTCAGCCAGTGGCAGGACAACATCTGCCTCTGGCTGAGGTACATAGATGATATTTTTGTTCTCTGGCGAGGGACAGGTGAGGCATTCATGGAATTTGTGGGTGCCTTGAATAATAATAATCTTGATCTACACTTTACATCTGAGTGGAGTAGGGATAGTATCCCTTTTCTGGATGTTCTGATTACAAGGGGCTCTGATAAGACAGAACAGAAATTTTTAGGAAAAAGACCTCCACCAATAGTTTATTGAGGTGAGAGAGTGCACATCCGGAACCTTTAAAGCGAGGTATACCTAAAGGACAATATCTTAGGGCAAGAAGGAATTGCTCAGGGCTAACTACTTTTAAAAAACAAGCAGATGATTTACGTACTCGCTTTATTGATAGGGGTTATCCGGATCTCCCTTTGAAAAAGGCATTTAAAACAGCCATTGAAAGTGATCGCAGTACTCTTTTACAACCAAGAAAAGAGAGGAGAATGTCAGATACTAACACACAATTTAGAATTGTTGGTACATTCGATATGGAACACTTGAGAGTGAAAAAGATCTTTCAAAAATATTGGTGGGTCCTTCAACAGGATCAGGACCTTAACAAAGTCATCCCTCCAACTCCGAGTATTACATATAGGGGTCGAAACTTAAAAGATCGACTAGTGAGTAGCCATAGGCAATTTTTGATGTGGTACAAGTATAGCATGTGATCAACTGAGTAGAACTAAAGCTATCACATGTTCTGCCACAGGGGCTGTCTTCTCATTGAAAGAATTTATTAACTGCAAAACTAAAGGGGTGATATATGTTGCACAATGTAACTGTCCCCTTGATTATGTGGGAAAAACAAAACGTGAATTCAGGAGACGTAAGAGGGATCACTATAATGACATATATAACCGACGTGATACCCCTTTAGCGAGACATGCAATTGAGAAACACAGGAGCGATCCCACTTGTTTTAAATTTCGTGGTATACAGACAGTACAGACTCCTTTAAGAGGTGGAGATTGGAATCGATTGATACTTCAGAAGGAATGTAAATGGATACATACCTTTATATATATCCAACCTCTTGGCCTCAATGAGAATATATCTTTTGGGTGTTTTCTTTAATGATTAAATGGCTGGTACAGCACTATGCACCAATGGGACAAATATTATGTAGATCGCATATTTGGTTTTCCCACTATGGTATAAAAAATTATATAGAATTTTTATTTTTTTTTATGCTGTGACCTATGTTTAATATCTGGAACCTAGTTCTCAATGTTACTTTTTAACAACTGCCTTTGTCCTGTGACTTATGTTCAATATCTGGAACCCAGGTTTTCCAATTAACGAACAATGAAACTGCCTAAAGGCTTTCCCCTGCTATAATGCTGGGATTTACGTGTTATAAGTATGATTTGGGCTAATAGGTTATGTTGCTATACTATCTACCTATAGCTCTTTGAATGATATCCTCTATCCATTGTTGTTAGTGTTGGAATTTATGCATAAATGATTCACTTTTTTTCGGCCGTTTAAATATTATCCTTATTTTTTTTTTAGATAAATAGAATGTCTATCTGCTTTTTTTAATAAACTGTACAGCCTCCTTTAAGAGGTGGAGATTGGAATCGATTGATATGTCAGAAGGAATGTAAGTGGATATATACCTTTGGGTCTATCCAACCTCTAGGCCTCAATGAGAATATATCTGGGTGCTCTCTTTGAAGATTAAACGGCTGACATAGCAGTATGTACCAATAGGCCAAATAGTATATAGATCGCATATTGGCTTCTCCATTATGGTATATATGCCTTCTATTAATTGATATATACAGAGGATATCTATCTTTCTTTTTCAATAATTTAGTCTTTATTTGTGCCTTTTTTGGTCTGTATATGCTGAATATATTGGATGAAGTAGCGCCTTACTGTTATATATTATCTTTTTTCTACGCATGGGTACTCAGTAACGGTTTCTGCATGCCGCTATGATAATCGCTATCGATATATTCACCATTCCACGCTCCTATGTTTACATTCGGTGTCTTGCTAATACACAAAGGGGACGCGCTATAGATCCCCATAACAACTATTTGAAACCACACCCGTGCCTTCCTCCATGGGTCCGGCCTATCTTTAATATTCATGAGGGGCGTTGCTTTGTATCGCCGCCCTTTCTATTTTCTGATTGGCCGGTGGAAGGGATCACTTGACATTGGGTGTGGTTCGTTGCCTTTAAATGACTGAACACTGTGTGTGCACTTCATTGCTGTGTTTCTGAACCACTATCAGAGCACAACTTTATTATTGTTTGGTCTTGTTCTGTTTACTTTAGGCTTTATTTGTTCCCTGATGAACCAATGTGGGGAAACGCGTTGGAACTTCTGCCTATTAATACACGGGCTTTAAAACCGCTTTGAAAATGCCATCTTATGCCCAATATCTTATGGGCTTTATAACTGCTTAACTACCTCTGTGCTGTGACCTATGTTTAATATCTGGAACCTTGGTCTCAATGTTACTCTTTAACAACTGCCTTTGTGCTGTGACTTATGTTTAATATCTGGGACCCAGGCTTTCCAATCAATGAGCAATAAGACTGCCTAAAGGCTATCCCCTACTATAACGCTGGGATTTATGTTTTATAAGTATGGTTTGGGCTAATAGGTTATGTTGCTATACTATCTACCTATAGCTCTTTAAACGATATCCTCTATCTATTGTGTTAGTGCTGGGATTTATGCGTAAATGATTCATTTCATTTAAATATTATCCAAAAGGAAGGGAAAAGAGAGAAAAAAAGAAAAATAAATTTTTTTTTTTTTTTTTCTTTAAAGCGATGAATAATTAGATAAGCCTGCCTTATATACAAATAACAACAAAGACTTTTTAATTCACTTTAGGGTGTGTGTTCAGTTAAATTTTATTTCTTATATTATTAAAAGTTATGTTTTATTTATAAAATGTTATGAAAAGAGACCCTCTTAAACTTTCTAGCTGCAATATATGTTCTGGAATGGCGGTACTCTGCCGAGGTGTGGGATTTCAATGTCTTCTAGCCCTTTGTCCTCACTCTTGGTCGGCAATCCTACAGGGACTCGTGAGAGGGCATCAACGTTGCCGTTCTCCCTTCCTGACCGAAACTGGATGCGATATTGGTACTTGGAAAGGCGAGCCATCCATCTCTGCTCAAGGGCGCCTAGCTTGCAGTTTTCCAAGTGCGCTAACAGGTTATTGTCCATCATCACAAACACTTCTGCAACCATCAGATACTCTGCAAATCTTTCAGGCATGGCCCATACCAGCGCCAAAAGCTCCAACTTAAAGGAGCTATAGTTGTCAGGGTTGCGCTCTGACTCCCTTAGAGACAGACTGCCATAGGCAATCACCCTCTCCCATCCGTCTTGAACTTGAGATAGCACGGCTCCAAGACCATGTAGACTTCCATCCGTGTACAACAAGAACGGACGATCAAACCGTGCATAGGCCAGGATCGGAACACTGATCAGAGTTCTTTTCAACGCCTCAAAGGCTCCTTGCTGTCTTGGCCCCCACTCAATGGGGCGATTCTTGGGTCCTCCAGCTGTGCCTCTTAGCAGCTCGTTTAGTGGACCTGCAAGATGTACGAACTTGGGTATAAGTCTCCTGTAATAACCGGCCAATCCTAGAAAGGCCTGCACTTCCTGTAGGGTTCTTGGCTGGGGCTACTTCTGGACGGCCTCCACCTTGCTGGGGGCTGGTTGTACCCCTTCCGGAGTGACCACATGTCCCAAGTACTCTATTCGCTGCCGAAACAGTTGGCACTTCTTGGGCTTGATTTTTAGCCCATGGTCTCGCAGTCGTTCCAGGACCTGTCACAGCTTTTGAGGATGATCTTCGAATGAGGTCCCAAACACCACAACGTCATCCAAATATATCAGTACTGACTCAAAGTTTAGGTCACCCAGACAGAGCTCCATCAACCACTGAAATGTCCCTGGAGTGTTGGACAGACTAAAGGGCATTCTGTTGAACTCATAGAGTCCCATGGGTAAGATAAAGGCTGTCTTTGCCTTGCCCTTTTCGGCCACTGGCACTTGCCAATATCCACTGGCCAGGTCAAGCGTGGAGAAATACTTGGCACGAGGATAGTGACTCTTCGATGCGTGGAAGAGGATAGACATCGCGGATGGTCTGAGCATTCAGTTTCCGGTAATCTACACAGAACCTGAGACTTCCGTCTTTCTTCCGCACCAGGACCACCAGAGTAGGCCACGGGCTTTTACTCTCCTGTATCACCTGATTCTCCAGCATGCTGGCCACCATCTCTTTCACCTACTGATACATCTTGGGCGGGACTTGCCTGTACCGCTCCCGAATTGGCGCAGCGTCACTGGTAGGGATTTCATGTTCAATGGCGGTAGCACACCTGAAGTCTTCATCATGTCTTGAGAACGCCTCCTGGAACTCCCACAGTGTCTTCCAGAAGATTCTGTTGCCCCGGGGTCAGAGACCGGGGGGTCCACTCCCATGAGAGACATGATCACTCGACCGTTCCACTCTGATGTTGGGGTCTGTTTTTGCTGGACCTTCACAGCATAGGTCCAAGCCGACCTCCCATCAGGCTGTAGCGTGAAGCTCTTCCGGTAAAGGCCATCGTCCTCGAGCACATAAACTTCAGCCAGCAGGGTATACCCAGGAACGATCAACTCACTGTCCAAGACATTGAGACAGCGTATAGGCACACGGCCATCTTTCACAGTGGCGAGTGCTCGGGCTACCAGAGTGCGGGTCTGCGCTTCTCCATGCGGAGAAGGCTCTATCAGGACCTCTAGTCCATTCAGTGTTCATCCAGCCCCCACTTGAAGCATCAAAATTTTCTCCTGTCGCAGTGGAATCTTCACTGGAGCACTCAGCGGTACCTTCACGTTCCCAATAGAGCGCCCTGATATGATGCTCTTTTGCAAAATACAGCTCCTCACCATCTGCTGTAGGACCTTCTGAGTTGGCCGGTGTGTGGTGGCCCGCTGCCAGTATTTAGGTCCTTCCTTGGCATAAAGGTGATGATCGAGGTCTCTCAGCACGTTCATGCCCAGCATTACATCTAATCCTCTTCGGGATGGCTGGTCTACCAGCACGATCCCCTCTCTGCCAATGTCTTGCCCAAACAGCCGAACCCGCATACAGACGATCCCTTGTACTTCCATTGCACCATTATTGGCAGCTGTCAACCTGATGACACTTCCATCTTCCAGCTCCATCATATGTCCGAAGTATCCCTTGAAGAACTCCAGAAGCATCAGGGTGCACTCCGATCCAGTGTCAACTAGGCAGAGTACCTTCTGCCCGTCCAGCTCCGCTTCCATAACCGGGTTGCTAGCATATAAGTCGCGTTCATCTCGTATGGGGCTTAGTTTTTGGTGAACCGCCACAGGACTCCCTGTTACTGCGGCGGTCGGAAGTTTAAAGCCGGCTCGGGTTCCATCTGTCCCTGGCACTCTCTGGCGATATGGCCATACTGTCGGCAGCTCCAGCAGAGGGGTCCCCTCAATCCCCGCACACCCGATGGGCCTTGGTTGGTGGAACCTCGCACCCGAGGTACTCTCAGTGGAAGAGGGCAGGGTGATGTGACCCTTTCCGGAGCCATGAATGAACCTGCTTTCATCTGGGACAACTACAGGCGGAGTTCTCTCATTTCTGTCCGTAGAGCCTGGACTACATCCTTCAAGGACTCTGCGTCTTCAGGACCTACTCGGGCCCCTGTCACTTGGGTGCTACTCGCTGCCTTCACACTTACAGCCATAGGCTCTTCTTCCCTTTCTACAGCAGCCAGGTAAACATTATAGAATGTCAGGTTGGCATCTGCCTGGGTTCATCTCTTGCAGTTTATCCTGTAAAAACTTATTGGATAATACTAGGATAAATTGGTCTCATAGTAGTCGGTCCAATTCTTTGAAGGCTCCCATAGCCTCTGAATCTCGCCGCCGCACTTCATTCAGTACCTCCTGTAAGGCGTTAAAATATTGCATTAAAGCTTCACCCTCTCCCTGTGACCGATTAAAGAAGTGGCTTCGCAACTTTGCTACTTTGGTACGCCCTCCCTGAGCTCCCTCTAGCAGGGAGAATATTTTTTCCAAGGTGTCTCTCTCTGATTCAGGCCGTACCATCACTGTCCGAAGCGACTCCAAATAAATTTAGTAAAAACAAGATTTTACTTTGTGTAGTAACACCTCTTTACCAAAAAAAAACACTCCCAACTATTTACATACACTCAGCCAGTAAGCTGAGACTCTGGTGTTGTACAGCGCAGTGCCCTCCGATGTGTGCCTCCAATAAACTCCAAGCTTTTACCTATCTGCCGGCTGCAACTAACCAGCCGCTTGTTACCTTTTTATCACCCTAGTCACAGGAACAATTCAGTGAGTGTGATAGGGGCATCAGCGGTATAACACAAGAGTTTACAAACTTATCAAAATACCCCTATTCCCCCCAAACAAAGTACAATCAAGTAAATATAATAGTAGGTCAGCTTGCAAGCCAAAGAAATGTGACAATGTATAAAATGTCGCTTGTAGACTTCCTCAGAAGCTCCTCTCTGGGAGTTAGAAGTCTATAGAACTCTCTGAGTCTTAGTCCTTACTACCGAATAGGTAGATAATTCACCAGTAGTGCGGCCTGTGAATATGAGGATGCCTAACTATTCTAACTACAGGCCCTTACTCAGTCCCAAGCAAAACATTGTAATGCGGTGCGTGCACGATTACTACTTCCAAGTTTGTTGCGTACCTTTAACCTTTGTCTGGAACAGCTGGAACCTGGGCTCATCCAGAAAACATGCAATCTCACTGACAGGGCCGGGTCCTTGATAGCAATCTTCAACTTAGGATGCTGTCTGAACAAACCCTGGAACAGTCTCTGCTTTAGAACCCCCCTTGCTATATCTCCGATCCCTTAGGAATCCTTTTTCTCTCACTTCAGTCCATCTTCTTCTAAAAGCTCAAAAGCACACTCCTAAGATGGCTGCCACACACACTCTGCTCCTTCTTGTACCTCGTCTGCAGAACAGGGTCTCCACGTCACTACTCCAGGGAATTACAGAATTACAGTCCTTCCCATTTCTGAGGTAACAGTGGCCTCTTGTGGTCAAACAAACAAATGTCAGTTTACAAAAAAATAAATAAACTTATTTATAGAAACAGGTACATTCATAACATGAGTGTTGTTTCCCCATCTTACACATCTACTGTATATAGGCTTCATTATGGATAATTCAGGCCTAGGGGAAAATCTGAAAATGTAAAAATGCATTACAACAATTTTTTTTGATACATTGATATCAATAATAATAACTTTATTTATATAGCGCCAATGTATTCCACAACACTTTACAAATCAGAGGGTACAGACAGACAGTATTTGACAATACAGTACAATGTGGCAAAGAATTAACGTATCAAACAATAGGAGTGAGGGCCCTGCTCATGAGAGCTTACATTCTATGAGGAGATAGGGAGACACAAGAGGTAAGAGGATTTGTTTGGTAGAATGATCCAGCTAGACACAAGGTAGGTGCATCTGTGTACCGGTTTGACAGAAAGATACGTCTGGCGGCTGCATTCAGGACAGATTGTAGAGGGGAGAGTTTAGTAAGAGGAAGCCCAATTAGAAAAGAATTGCAATGGTCAAGATGAGAGAGAATCAGAGCGACAATGAGGCTTTTGAAGGGTAGGTCTGGCTTGGGCAAGCTGGTAGGCCACCACAGAACCTTCACTTTCTTCTTCTATAGCCAATGACAGGTCGACTTGGCCTTGTGTTTTGGATCGTTGTCATGTTGGAACGTCCAAGTACGTCTCATGCGCAACTTCCTGACTGATGAGTGCAAATTTACCTCCAGTATTTGCTAATAACATGCTGCATTCATCTTTCCTTCAACTTTCACCAAGTTTCCTGTGCCTTTGAAGCTCACACATCCCCACATCATCAGTGATCCACCTCCGTGCTTTACAGTAGGAATGGTGTTCCTTTCATCATAGGCCTTGTTGACACCTCTCCAAATGTAATGTTTATGGTTGTGGCCAAAAAGTTCGATTTTTGTCTCGTCACTCCAAATTACCTTGTTCCAGAAGTTTTGAGGCTTGTTTGGCATATTGAAGGCGAGAGTCTTTGTGGCATTTGCGCAGATTCTTTGTGGCAACTGGACCATGCAGCGCATTTTTCTTCAAGTGACTCCTTATTGTGCATCTTGAAACAGCCACACCAAAAGTTTTCAGAGAGTCCTGTATTGTAGCTGATGTTATGTGTGGATTATTCTTTACATCCCGAACAATTTTCCTGGCAGTTGTGCCCGAAATTTTGGTTGGTCTACCTGACCGTGGTTTGGTTTTTGGGCATGTTATCAGGCCAAAATCACCAAGGTATGTGAACTTTTGAACAGGGTCATTTTGATGTTTTTGGTTGTCATTATTAGAGATGAGCGAATTTCTCAAAAGTTCGATTCGGCAGTTTGAAGTTCCAAAAAATTTGCTTTGATCCGAATTACTTCGCGGCGAATAAACAGCTATTTCCGGTCTTCAGAGAGCCGGGGTGGGCAGGAGGGCGGCCAGAAATCTTGCTTGTTTGTAGGTGACCAAATACTTATTTTCCACCTTAATTTGCAAATACATTCTTTAAAAATCAGACAATGTGATTTTCTGGATTTGTTTTCTCATTTTGTCTCTCATAGTTGAGGTCTACCTATGATGACAATTACAGGCCTTTCTCATCTTTTTAAGTGGGAGAACCTGCACAATTGGCGGCTGATTAAATACTTTTTTTCCCCACTGTATGTAGATGTACAGTAGAAAGCATATCATTTTAATATCTATATAACAGTTGTATGTAAATAATTATAGTTGATTATAGAAAAAAACAAAACAATGGCCTATCTTTATTATGGTGTTTGCATCATAATACAGACATAAATTGCAGATTCTTTCTGGTATAAAAAAAAGTTTATACAAATTAATTATTGATGTGCACCAAAAAAAAAGGCCCCTCGTAGCGGACCACAACAAAAAAAGAGATGCGAGCAAAAACGTGGCAGAAAGGCATTACTTTTTTCCCGCAGTGCGTTTCACAGAAAGTCACAAACTTTCTGCTTCCATTATACCTATAGGGAAACTGCTGGTTTTTTGTAGGTTATAATTGATATGCTGAGATTTCCAAAACCGCAATGGTTTTGGAAATCGTAGTATTTCTGCTGCATGTATTTTTCTGCAATGTGTGCATGGGATTTGTGGGGTCCAGGACTAAAAAATGGTTCGAAACGGTTGCAGTTTAAATTCCAAGCAATTTAATAAAAATAAAAAAGTTTATTGTCAGAAAATGGTAAAACAAATAAATTTTGTAAGGGATGAAAAAAAAAATGTCCTGTTCCCATAATACAAATTACAAAACACACAAACACTACACAAATGCACATTACTATGTGGTAAGAATAAATCATATGGTGCACCAGAACGCTGCAGTATGTTCTACAGTACCTCAGTGTGCATCTAATTTTATAGCGAAAATTTCTAATACTGTAAATTGTGGTTATCTTCAGAAACCTGCGGACCCCATATTCTATAATGGGGTCCGGTTGGTTTCTGCCCGGTTTTCGCAGAGAGAAAAGCGCTGTTTTCAGGACTTTTCTCTCTGTATTTTTAAAGCGGAATGGGGAACAGAATCCCCAGGCGAAGACCGGGCGCAGGTGTGAACCTAGCCTGAGCTGATGTTTGATAATGGCTAGAAAGGTTTTTTTTTTTTCAGTACAACTGCTCAGCAGAGTTTGGATAGAGTTTGGTCTACAGTAGGTTATATACCAGAATCCAGAAACGGTATGAACTCTTCACAGGAGACTACGAAACACTGAGGGCATTTGAGGACACTGTCCAAATACACTGCAGAAGACGAATAATAAAATAAAAAGGCAGAATCTCTATGTGTAGTTTGACAGGGGACAGTCAGTTGTTAACCTGGAGCTTTCTCTAACTGTAGAATAGCAACACATACCACAAATGTTATTGTATACAGATATTATATATAGACTTATTCTAAAACAACAAAGATTTTTTCTATTAAATACATTCTGTGATTCGTATGAGCAACATTTGCAAGATAATCTAATTAATTTACTGAAGACATCTGGTAAGAAGTCTGTTTCACAGGGTAGATTTTGTAAACAATTTGCTTGTATTCTGGAGTGTTTATCTGACATGTGTCAATTCAGTTTGAAGAGAAAATTGTCATAGCTCTCACTCCCCCTCTATTTCTGCCAGCATAACTTGTTACAGCATAACTTGGCAGGAAGTCAAGACTTTAGTTTTATATCATTTTTATTGCTATTATTTATTGTCAAGTTGATATATTTTTAATTCTGTGTGGGTTTTCCAATGGTGTTTTTAAAATTGCTGTAAGCATTTTTGTTGTTACCCATCTTTATACATATTCAATTACTGTAACTAACTAAAATTTTCCCATCAGGCAAGTTTTGCACTATTTAAGGCCTCCTTCACAGTATTAAAAATACTGTCTGCAATTTGTGGATAACTCATCTGCATTTGCATTCCGTAGCTGATCAGTATGTCATTCACATCTGGGGGTGTACTGTCCATAGTACATCCGTAGTCTTCTGTAAAAAAAACACGGAAGGCTATTTCTGATGTCATTTGATAATCCCTCTCCTCTGAAATAGGTGACATGATAGTCCTGACTTTTTCTTGGAGCATTTGTGATTGACAGGTGTGTTGGATTCCTTTGCTTATTACACACAGGTTTCTGGCTTTTCTCTCTGCAACCATGCCTTTCTCTCATGTGGATCATGCTCTCCTAGACTGGCTTGTGTCTTGGCAATTCAGACAGCAGTCTGCTATGATGGAAAAGGAACCGTGGGAGAGGTATTGGGTTCATCCCATTATCTCTCAAAGGCTCAGGAAGGGTCATTTCTACACCCTCTACCATGACATAGGTTATAGAGTTGTATATTAGTTTAACCCCTAAAAGTGCATATACTTTAGATGCTGCTGACTTGAGCATTTAGTATCAGCATGAGCACTATCTGGGGGTGAGTAATATGCATACTCATTGAGTGGGTATTATATTTTATATCACTTGAGCGGATAGTTACTGTGTGTGTTTCATCACAGAGTTCTAACACACATTTTATACGTACTTTAAAATAAAAGTTATGTTTTAGTTGTTCAATTTAATAATATTTTTTGTTTATATTACATATTCTAAGCAACAACCTTTTCATTCACTCTTATTATTTGATCTTGTATTACACCATGTCTGAAGAAGAGAGCTAGTACTCTCAAAAGCTTACTATCAAATATATTCAGTTAGCCTCTAAAAGGTATCGCTTGATTTCTTCACTCTTCCACTAGCGTAGTAGTTAGTAACCGGTCTAATGATACTCTGTATTTAAACCAAGTGGATCAATGTTAAATAAATATACGTATTCCTATCCACTGGTTAGTGGCATCAACCACTAGGAGAGAGTATATTTCTTATGCAGATATATGTCGAGTCTAGCACATAGATATACTTGGCATGCTACATCTGGTTATTCCTGTAGCAGTGTACATAGTTACATTATGTCCCTATCACAGGCTAGATTTGCGAGAAAGGAGTACTGTAAAAACAGCCTGTGTTACTTCTCCAGGTCTCGCATCAAGACTGTTATTCAAACTGCTATATGTCTACTATCAATGCAGCAAGTGGATGTAGTCATCCTGCTTGAGCTGGTCATTGGCTTGTAATCTCTGTTACAAGGCACACAGTTTTATTATGCCCTTTAAAAGAGCTAAATTAACAGCAAACCTGGGCATTGCTAAAACAGCGTCTATTGTTTTTCCAAATCCCACCTATAAATTGCTATTGTATCTGTTATTTCTCTAGGTTAGGAAGTTGTCAGCAACTATAGCATGGGTGGATCGCTGTAATAGCAAACTGATAGTGACCTAGAGTGTCCCATATACCTGCACTTAATGCAATATGTATGGCAGTCGCATTTGCCAAAGGTAAGATGGGCACTTCAAATGGGTGTATCTCCGGTTATATAGCACCGGGAAAAATGCTTCTGAGCCTAAGGCCCCATGCAAAGTGAATGAGGTGTTGGTTAATCTTATACACACATTGCGGGAAAAGATGAGTTTTCAAAACTGTTTTTAAAAAACACAAAACACGGCATGTCAATTTTAGCTGCGGAAATGTTCTCGTTTTCCCTATAGATTTAATAAGGAAAGAAAAACCACAGAGAAAAATGCACCAAAAGTGAAAAGAAAACTGATGCAGAAAAAAAAGGCAATCGTACCAAAACATAGAATACAGATGACATGTCATTTTGGCTGCACAGTGAACACTGTAAAAACAAAGCCCATAAGAAAGTCGCACAAAAGCAGTTTTTCTTCAAATCCAACCCATTCTGAATTTTTTTCCAGCTTCCCAGTACATTGTACAGAATAATTAATGGAAGCATCATGAAGAAAAATTTGTCCTGCAAACATTAAGACCTCATATAGCTCTGAGATCGGAAAAATAAAAAAGTTATGGGGTTTGGAAGGGGGGGGGGAGTCAAAAACGAAAATCGAAAAATTCCTCCGTCGGAAAGGGGTTAAAAAAGCAACAGGAAGCCAGGAGAGCCCCAAAGGTGTGGGGCCCACAGTGGATTCAATGATACCCCAGTCCAAGCCTAGTGACTCATACTGTATAGGTTTATTGAATAGCTTTAATCTTCATTCCTTTGCTTTTGTCCTCTATATTTGGTTATAAAAATGTATTAATGGTATATATTGAAATATATATATTTCAATGTTATAAATATTGTATACTGTATTTCCAACATTTGTACATTATGTTGCTAATAAAGGGAATGTTTCTTTAAAATCAAGCAATAATATTCAGAATTAATTGAAATAATACATTGTAGTTGAATCAAAACCAATAAAACAATGACTTTGACAGGACACAGCTTGTAATCCGTTACCAACAGTACGGCCAATCTGTAGGCTGTGTTCCTGGCAGAACTGTCAGGAACTCTTCTTGTTTTTGAATGATGTCTTTGTTTCCTGTAATTCATACCAATGAACAATTATTCTCAGGGCTATACAAAATAACATCTGAAAAACAAGATTTCAAGATGTTATTTTGAGATGACAAGTAGTTTTTATCATCCCGGATGTAGGTTTGTGTGAAAGTTACAGAAAGAGAGTTTCACAGAATCTAGTAATGTCAATACATTTATATGTTTGCCTATTAAGTGTACATTCAACTTTGTTTTAAGTCCAAATTTCTGTACTAATTTTTTTTTTTTTTATGTATATATATATAAGTCTCTTTTTGGAGGAAAAAGGTGGTTGTCCATGGTTTATTATAGACACGAGGCAGTTATATTACAAATATCAATGCTTTTGTAGAAAAATTAGCCCATAGACTTTGAAGTTCTATAGGCTTATTGTTATTTGGAAAACTAATTTGTGGCTTTGGCTACGGCCCTACGTTGCAGAAATGCATCTTTTTTTGTTGCAGATTTTGCTGCAGTTTTTGAGCCAAAGCCAATTATGGCTACAAAAGAAATGGGAAATATATAGCAAGCTGTTATACTGCTATCTTCTGGTCATTCCACTCCTGGCTTTGGCTCAAAAAAAACCCAGCAAAATCTGCAACAAAAAAAGCTGCGTTTCCGCAATGTGGGGCCGTAGCCTTTAAGTCTAGTTGAAAAGTGATAAAGAATTGGTTTTTCAAAAAAAAAAAAAAAATGCAGTAAACGCAGTGGTTTGACACGGAAAAAAACACGGAATATTACAGTCACTGAAAAATGAATGGGATTCTAGTGAATCCCATCCACACAATGCAGAAAAATACGCGCAGCAGACATACTGCGATTTCCAAAGCCATCATGATTTTGGACATCGCAGCATGTCAATTATACCTATGGAAGTGCCAATGGTTTCCCTATAGGAATAAGGGAAACAGAAAGTCCGCAAAGGAAACCATTGCAGACTCTGTGTAAAGCACTGAGGAAAAAAAACCAGCAATGTGTTGCGTTTTTTTGCTGCAGTTCACTACGTGGGGCCTTTTTTTGTTGTGTTCAGTTCACCCAATATATAGTCTTGCCTGCATTAATCATAAAACAAAAACTCTTATTTAATGGATTTTTTTTTTATTTTCTTCTCTGCTCACCCACAACCAAATACACAGTGTGACAGAGTCTTGTTACTCAGAAAAAAATATTCTAATAATTTCTTAAGCATTTTTTTTTACTTTTCTTGACATAATTGTTTGTAAAAAACAAAAAAAAGTGTTGCCAATCACTATATTTAAGCAGTATGTGTAAAAGAATGACTAGAAAAAACAGGGCAGGGGACAGGCAAAAGGAGGAAGGAGAGGAAACATGCGAGCAAGTACTACTAACAATAAGAATGTGGGAAGCAACAGCAACACTATTTCTGGTCTTGGTGGCACTGCCAGTAGCCCCAGGATTATAGTAATTCCTGAGAATGAATATGAAATTTTTGATTACTTCGTTCTCTCATCTCAGTCACAGGAGGATATTACATCTGAGAGTGATGGGATCTTCAGTCAGGCTTCTTTGTCTTCCGCCTCCTTCTATATAACAAGTAATTTACGACAGGGCTTTTCTGGACTGTCAACCAGCAAGAATTACTGATCCCTCCGTCACGCACCACAAGTTTCCAGACTGTTTTTTTGACCTGTTGTAAATAACTTCTCTACTTAGATTGCAATTTTTTTAAGGACTCTAAAATGCTTTGAAAACCATGTGTATAAAAATCTGTTAATTTTCAGTTCTTGTATCACACCATGTCTGATGAAGGGAGCGAGCACTCCTGAAAGCTTACTTATAAATATACTCAGTTAGCCTCTAAAAGGTATCGCCTGATTTCTTCACTCTTCCCCAACCATTCTTCACTGTCACAGATCCCAGGTAGTGATATATTACTTGTTGAGAAATCTTTTTCTTCTAGTAAGAGCAGTATTCCTCCTCTTTTTGATGTGCTGGATGAGAACAGTCAGCATTGTATGCAAGCAGAGGAGGAAGACATGACTGGTGGTAGTTGAGGTAGTAGTGGCAGAAGGTTTGGTATTAAAACTGGTAGTCATAGGGGAGCTAGGGGGATATCTGTAAGTAGAACTTATGAGGGTGTGCATGGCCATGATGTGTAAAAAAAAAAAAGGGCGAAGATGATGAGGACATTGCCGATGATTCTTTTGTGGATAGGACCTGGCGACTGTGTCAGGGTGACAAGATGACATTAGATGAAGCAGGTGGTGAAGTGGTGAAAAGAAATTATTAAATATATATCCACTTGCGGTGCCATATTATCACATTAGATAATGTAATGTAATGAAGTCTTTTGTGTTCTAATGTAATTAGCATTGTTTTTTTTTATGTTTCTATCCTCCCCGGGTCTCCGATCATTATACTCTGGGGTCTTTGAGACCCCAGAGTATAATAATTGTTCATGGGTGGTTCACAATGGGGCATAATACTGTGTGCAGGAGCCACTATGGGACATAATACTGTGTGCAGGGGCCACTATGGGGCATACTACTGTGTGCAGGGGCCACTATGGGGCATACTACTGTGTGCAGGGGCCACTATGGGGCATACTACTGTGTGCAGGGGCCACTATGGAGCATACTACTGTGTGTAGGGGCCACTATGGGGCATACTACTGTGTGCAGGTGCCACTATGGTGCTTAATATTGTGTGCAGGGGCCACTATGGCACATAATAGTGTGCGCAGGAATGCAGTTTTTTTTTGTTTTTTTTGGAGGGGTTGGAGGGGGGCGGTCCGGGGGGCGGTTGGGAGTGGCGGTGTGGGGGGGGGGGGCATGTCAAATGTTCGCCTTGGGGCCCAGCCATTCCTAGTTACGCCATTGGGTGAGTGACCAGAAAATAGCAATATGTGGCTAGTAATACGGTTGTTGTGCATCTTAACTCACACCTGACCAAATTACCGGTGGTGCAGTCGCTGCCGTACCTCTTCACCATCTAACGATAGTCTCGATGGAGGCTAGCTAGCTGTCATTATTGCAGGGAGGACTGCAGCATTAACAATGTGATCCCTCTATTGATATCTTACAGGAAACACACTCATTCAATTAGGGATGGAAGAGGAAGAACAGTTCCTGCTTTTTAGTCAATGTTGGCCTTGTGTTGATGGAGGAGGATGAGGATCTGGGTCAGGGTCATTATAGTGGTGGAACTGGGTCAGCTAAACTGGAGGAGGAGTAGCAGGTACTGTTTGGCAGTGCTCTTAGACCCTTGTTATAAAGACAAAATTGGAGAGTTCTTTCCTGTTTCCCCAAAGGAAGAAATATTAGAATATTATAAGAATAGGCTGCATATCCAGCTTACCGCAGCATTTAGGGAGACTACCTCAACTGTCAGTTGCACGCTTACCCAGATGGCCTCTGCCAGCTCCTAGCCCACCTCACTTAGCCAGCCCTCCACCTCTTCTGCCAGTTCCACAAATGACTGCAGGCATGCTAGAGCACCTCTCACCATAAAACCAAACATCTCCCACTGCAAAATCATAGAATGATGACCGAAACATTGGCTTTGGTTATGTGGGGTTGGCCACAGCTTTTTTTTTATTAAACAATGAATCAATATGAACAAATAAAACCATCCATGCCCATGAACTTTTTCCATCAAACACAGTTTTCTCAACCTTCATCCAGACGCCACCGCTGGTAACCAGCGGACATGTGGACTCATAAAACGTGGGCACGGACTTCCGCTATGAAGGAGTCATGAGTAGCCCTACTCTGACCTCCGACCAACCATATCCAGAAGAAACAAACCCCTTTCCGTGCCATCTTGGAGTCTGGCTAGAAAGATGTCCAAGCCAATGGGGTTCAAGTGAATCATCGGGCAGGAGCAAATCCCCGTTTTCTCCTTCTAACTACCTGTGTCTAATAGCTATTCCTTGAAGGGGCCAGCTATGCGGCCTAGAGAAACTTTGTGTAATATTTTTTTGTTAGCTAAGGGTATATTGTCTAAAACAGACCTCAAATTGGTACAAAGCATTAAGAAGGATGTCAGCGAATGAGGTATATAGAACCCTTGCCGAAACCCTCAAGAAGCAGTTTTGTTTCCACCGGCCTGGGGTACAGTTTTAGTCACTCCTGAAGTACTGGGTACCTCACTGGCGTTCTCAGTGGGCCAACCTTAGCAGGCTGCCTGGTGCGTTGCAAACATCAGACCGCTGTGTGTGCTCCACCACAGAAGGAGCAATCATGTTGAATCTGCATGTCGCATAGAAGTGACAATGCCCTTCATTATACGACCAGCAGGAACCGATCGTCTTTGGAGCCGTGGCACCTGACTGTTGTCCTGATGCCACAGCTCCTCCTTGAAAGGGCCGAGAGGGCTTTTGGGCTAATATTAACTGTATCCAGACATCTGTGGCTTTAGAAGCCCAACTGATGCTTGGAGACATAGCTAAACAGCGGCGGAATTCCTCGTCGTAGCGCCACCATTCCGCACCTCCATGCAGCTTGTTGGCACGAAAAATAATATCCATGTATACCAGCAGATATTTTTGTCTGCCCCTTTCTCAAATGAGCGCTCCCTATCAACCATCACTTCGTCTGGTGACAGCAGGGACCAGATATCCACGTATTCATTATGAACGATCCTAGCCCTGATGTCATCAGAGAAGTGAGTACCTAGTGGCGCAACGCCACAGAAAACTGAGTCCCTATAAGCAATATCCTGGTATTCTGCCTTCCGAACCGGCGAGGGCGAAACGCCTCCCGGTGTAGATGGGGCAACACCACCCTGACTACCTAGCTTAGAGAGGAAATCCTGAAGTAATGATGCTAAATCCTCCCCCCCCCCCCCGTATTGGTGTGATGGTATTCAAATAATGGTGATGGTATGATGCACTAATGGTTACACTACGGACAGACATTACAAACAGTCAAGAACAGGCCATGGCTTTATCTTTCTCTGAGTCATTCCCTGTATCTATTCCTAAACGCTGCTGACCCTAACACAGAACACTACTGTCCCTAAAGATATCTCTAATTGAAACCCTAATCTGCAATACTGACTCCAAAGAGAACAAGAGGAGAGCTAGAACACAGAGACAAAAAACTTACCAGACCTGAATACCAGAAATTAGACAAGTAACAGACTCCTACAAAGAAACAAGCAGAAAACAACATTGCTAAAATATCCACAGGATTTAAGGGGGTTTTACAGGTGTGACAGGACCATGGGCAAAGTGATAGAAGGAGTATACATTTCTCCCAGGTTCCTGTCATATACCTTCTAAAAGCACCTGGGAAAAGAAAGCTGTGTTCCTTGCTGGAGGGTTTTACCAAAACCCTGGTAAAAGGTTTGGCTGCTGGAGTAGGGAGAAATGGGTGTGTCTCCACTCCATTCAGCCACTTCAGGTTTTGGGATGAAGGGGGATAATTCCTTGTTTCATGAAGTGTGTGTATATACTGTAAGGGCAGACAGCACACAGGTATTTGGCTGTCTCTGCTCCTGGGAAACCACTGTGAGTTAAGCTGCTGTGAATTGTGCATTGTGTTTGGGGAGCTGTGCAGTAGGCGCAGCTCTCAATAGTTAGTTACCTGTGTTATAGGTAGTAGCCAGATAGCTAGGATTTTCTTTTGTATTATTTTTGTTTTGCCTGGAAGAACTAATAAAACTGGTTGCGGCCAGTTGCACCATATTTGACTGGTCTGGAGTGTTATTGCTGTGCCAAAAGTGCTCATCTAACTGAGGAGACGACGATCTCTGAGAAAATCCCGTTACACAGGCAAACTAGGTGATGATTCACCTAGCCCCTCCATTCTGGCATCACAAGCCCATTCCATACCTTGCAGACTCAAGCAGTGCCAGAAGTGAACCAGCTCAGGCCTCAGTGGTCACAGCGATACCAGTGATGTATTAGCAGTAACACCTCTGGTACCCAACAAGTTACCATTGAGGTCCATGATTGGCCACAGCAGTCTCCTGAGCCACATCACTTTCAACCTGACCAGTGCCTGTGCAGCATCCCAGAGTGCTACTGCTTTAATTGTTTGTCTTTTGTGCCTCTGAGTTGTGTTGGTATGTCCTGTCTTCTATGTTAAGTGTGCTATGTCATTGTTTTGCAGCTTTCCCTATTGTTTTCCCCATCAGTGTTCAAACTCTAGCCTTGGTTCAGCCCTGGCCAATCACAGGCCACTGGGCGGGGTTGTGGGATACATGGTCTCCACGGTAATCGCTGACCTGAGTTCAGTTTCAGTTCAGTGTGAGTAGCGGAGCAGTAAGGGTGTGCAGAGTATCCCTGTCCCTAGAAGCTGGACTGAGGCCCAACGGTTGCCTACACAGCCTCCAGGAGGATTAGTATCAGCCCCAGTGTCGGACTGGGATGTCTAGGGCCCACCAGTGGAATTGTTTCTAGGGGCCCACCATCAGAACCCCTGCAGATCAGCGGTACCGAGACAGGGCGGCTAAAGGTAATAACATGCTGGGAGCCATGCTGCTCACCCACTATACCATGTGCACCACTGCACTACCTAAATCTACTGCTACACCTTGTATGGCAAGTGAACAGCGTGGCTCCTAGAATTGTTACCTTTACCTGCAGCCGCACTGTCCAGGAAAAGCTGATCTTCAGAGGTCCTGGCTGTTGTATCATCGTAGATGTAATACTGATGGCCTATCCTAAGGACAGGCCATCAATATTAGGAAGATGGATAAATCCTTTAAAGAGGTTGTCGAAGGAATTGGAACTATTTTATTATAAAAGTAGAAAAAGTTCACAAACACTGTCACATATGAAAAATACCATACAAAAACCATAAACAGAGACAATACATAAATCCAAAACATAGCATAAATAACATCAAATACAAGAAAACGTCAAGACAAAATTAAAAACTCAAAAACATGCGCAAACCAGCCCCCATCCATTCTGTCTTTCATTCCGCCTTTCACTCCGCCTTTCATTCTGCCTTTCACTCCGCCTTTCATTCTTCTTCAGCCATCCGTCAGTCAAAACTCTAGCTGTCCTAAAAACAAAGAAAAAAAAAACCAAAATGAGCGATGTACAAAGAAAAAGAAACATATAACACTAATAAACCCCAACTGAAACTTACTATGAATTTTTTTTTTTTTTTTTTTTTTTTCCCCTTCACCACACCCGGCCAGCACCACGCCCCATGTCCTCCCATGTCCGCATAGTCCTGGTGCTGGCACCACCCACCACCGAGCCCCTGAAACCCCGACCTGGCTCTCCGCCTCATGTCCGCATAGTCCAGAGCCAGGCCGGGCACACGAAAACCTATAAACCAAACCCTCCACCCCCAAAAAGAAACCCCCCTCCCAAACAACCTACCCCCCTAAAAAAACCCTTAACTACTAAAATGGAATTATGAAATGGAATATGGAAAATGAAAATGGGATATGGAAAAAAATGGAAATGCAATGGGAAATGAATATGGGATATGGAAAAATGGAAAATGGGAAAACGGGCACAACACATGACAAACGACAACAACAACACACAACAAGTACCAGACAAATCAATACCAGACAAGCAACAAAACCCACCATCCTACATAACCCACCATCCTACATAACCTGTTAAGATTACCCTCCCTCCCATGAACCTCCCATGGGCCTAGGGTCGGTTATCCTCAAGCCTCTTACCCTTCTATCCGTTTTTCCAAAACAAAAATGACTATGCAGTGACACGCCAGCCCTCCACCAGGAAGAGAGCACAGGAGGCCTGTCCCTGTCTACTCGCCCTACCACTACGTCCCTATCTATCATTCTGTCCCTACCCTGTCCCTACCTGTCTCTCCCTATCAGAAAATAATAAAACCCACCCCTCGTGCCAACCTTGCCCTACCTGTCCCTATCTGGCCCTAACCTAACTCACCTACTTTGAATCCCTTATTCTAACCCTCAGGGAACAGAAAAGGTGAACCCCCTCCAGAGGGTACCAGCCTTCTCTGCACCCAGCCCCTCATACTCCCGAGAGCGCACCCTCACCAGGTCCACCATGATGTTTTTAACCACCTCCACCTCCGGGAGGATTTTGCCTCTCGTCGATACTAAACACCGTGCTGACCATAGGTGAAACCTGACCACTGCACTAACTACAAAAAGTGTTTGGCAGTCCCTGCCCTCCGGGTGTTTGAATGCCCCATAGGCCCACTCGGCATAGGAAAGGCCAGCCAGCCGCAGCCAACCGGTGGAGGTCCCCACCAATTTGCAAACCCTTATATTGAAGGGGCACTGAAGCAGGAAGTGCTCCATGCTTTCCAGCATGTCGCCACACTCCTCCCGAGGGCAGCCTCGCTCGTCGGAGTTCCGGTACTTCAAGTTCCCCCTCACATATAACTTACCTAGGAGGCAGCGCCAGGTCAGATCCCAAAACTTCCGAGGAAACCTTTTGGAGTTAAGAAAACGCAACCCTCCCTCTAAGGTTTCTCCTGGGCAATCTTTGAGCGCCAGAGGCTTCTGGAAGCGGGTCAACAGGACCTTGTCGTCAAGAAAACGTCTTGACTGAGTCCTGATCTCCCATGCCCCCAGACCCCACCGACGAATCACTTTCAGGACCAGGGAAGCATAGGCCTGGAGATATCCATGGGGTGCACGAAGATCTTTCACTTGCCCTCCTGACTCCCATTTCTGGAAGAAGGGCCGAAACCACCCCTGGCAGGAGGCTACCCACGAAGGAGCCCCCTCGGAGGAGAGGTTTGGTAAATTGATCTTAAGAAAGGTGTTCATTAAGAACACCACGGGGTTAACCATATTTAACCCCCCTAGCCTCCTTGTGCGGTATGTAACCTCCCTCCTGATTAGGTTGAGCCTGTTCCCCCATAACAGTTGGAAGAACAGGCAACAGATCCTACTCCAACAAGACTCTGGCAAGGCACAGACGCTACCTAGATAGATCACCAACGGGAGCAGGAAGGCTTTGGCAAGGTGAACCCTTTCTCTCAGGGTCAAAGACCAACCCTTCCAGCAATCAACTCTCTGGGCGACATCCTTAAGCCTACCTTCCCAATTTTGGAGTGGGTAATCACCCTGGCCAAAATGGATGCCTAAGATCTTTACAGACCCCTGGGGTTCTGGGAGGGTGTCCGGGAGAGAAAAACCAGGCTCTCCCCCTCCCAGCCAGAGGCTTCCACATTTATTCCTGTTTACAGCTGATCCGGAAGCCTCCGAGTAACTGTCCACTTCAGACATCACCCATTCAAGCTCCTCCCGTGACGAGACAAGAACGGTGACATCATCCGCTTAGGCTACTGTCCTCAAAGGGGAGCCGGTGCCCTCCAGGTCCATCCTGACTCCCACCACCGGCCCACCATTAATCCGTCTAATCAGGGGATCAATGGCGAACACATACAGTAGCGGGCTCAAGGGACATCCCTGTCGGACGCCCGACCCCACCTCAAAAGGACGACCAACCCAACCATTCACAAGCGGGAAAGACTCAGCCCCAGCGTATAAGGTCTGCAGCCACTGAATGAACCCCCCAGGCAGGCCATACCTCGAGAGAGTTGACCACAAATACTCATGATTCACCCTGTCAAAAGCCTTAGCCTGATCTAGGGACAGCAAGTACCCCTTCCACCGACCTGCCCTACTCTGCTCCACAGCCTCCCTGACACTCAGGACCGCACTTAAGGTGCTACGACCGGGAACAGAGCAGTGCTGAGCCGGCGAGAGGAGCCGGGGCGCAAACTGTACCAGCCGGTTGAAAAGTACCTTCGCCAGAATCTTTCGGTCCGTATTGAGAAGTGCTATGGGCCGCCAGTTCTCAATATGGCTCGGATCCTAACCCTTTGACAGAACTATAAGGGCGGACCTCCTCATTGACTTCGGCAGAGTGCCCGAGGATAGACACTCATTAAGCACGTCAGTCAAGAGGGGAGCCAAAGCTCCTTTAAAGGTCCGATAGAACTCAGATGTTAAGCCATCTGGGCCAGGTGACTTCTTGAGGGCAAGACCCTCAATAGCCCTGACGACTTCCTCTTCCCTTATAGGTTCTATCAAAACACCAAGAGAAGGGTCTTCTGCTGACTCAGGAATGGCTTCAGCCAAGAAACCTGAAATCCGATCCCGATTCAGTTCCTTCTTTGCCAAAAGGTTGGAGTAGAAGGACCTGACGACCTCCAAGATCCCTGACCTGGATCTTGTCAGGGATCCTGTACTGTCAATCAGGCCTGTTACTGTCTTACAAGTCACTGACATCTTACAGTTCCTGTAGGGGTCGGGCGAGCGGTATTTCCCGAAATCCCTCTCAAGAACCAAAGATGCGTGCCTATCATACTGACACCTTTTAAGCAAAGCCTTCACACCGGAGATATCCTCCTGGCTACCTCCGGTTGAGACCAGATGTTCAAGTCTCTTCCTCAGTGCACTGTACATGCGGTACATGTCCAGTGACCTGAGGCTTGAGAGCCGGCGGAAAAATCCCGCCACCCTTTTTTTGAATATCTCCCAACACTCTGACCTAGTACCCTCAAGACCCAGTAATAGTACCTGATCCTGAAGAAACTCCTCACAGGCTTTGCCCCTTCATAAAGACGTCTAAGACTAGGCACCTTCCCATTTCGAGCTCGATCAGTCGCTGGCATTTCACCTCTGCGGTAAAAAGCACCACCACTCCACTATACGGCTCAGCCGCAAGAGACCAGTAGGAGGGCCCCCTGCGCCACTCCCTCCTTGCTCTGTTTATCTCTGATAGAGTACAGAGCCTGGTCTCCTGCAAAAACAAAATGTCAGCTTCAACCCGGCCAAGAAAATCAAAGGCTGCAAACCTAGCCGTATCAGACTTAATGCTGGCCACATTAATGGTGGCCAGCGTCAGTGGAGAGGGGACTGCCATTAAGACCGATTGAGCTCAATGACCTTCAGCTTCCCACCCCCTTTCCTCCTATCACCACCACCCCTAGATGAGTCTGAAGAGGACCCGCGACTTCTCCTCGTCTTGCGGGTCCTCTTCTTACATTGGGATTGGTCCATCACCTCCCCCGGTGCGGTTTGGCCAGAGGAGGGATGGACCTCCCCCGCAACTTCTCCCTGAGGAGTTACAGTGGTCGCAGAGACAGTAGCAGCTTCGGCCCTGGGTGCATCATCTCCTCCTCCAGGCTCCAGGCCAGCCTCCCCCCCAGAGGGCAGGGGGCCCCTCCCGGAGGGAGACTCAGCAGCCCCTGACGGCTCCACCTCTCCCTCTGAAGCCTCCCCTGAGGCCGACGCATCTTCACAGAGGGATTGGTACCGGTTGGGACCTACCACTAGAGGGCCGTCGAGTCTGCGTTCCTTCGTCGGGGGGGGGGGGGCAGATGTTTTTGCCCTCACTTTACTCGGTAACTTTCTCCGCTTGACCGTCTCTCCCTCCCCAGCACTGACGTACTGAGAAGAAGACGACTGGTCAGCCTCTTCCTCCCTCTGCAGTCTCCTCATCTCCTCAACCAGGGTCGTGCCCACTGCTGCCTCGGCATCAGGATCCGGCCCAGCAGAGCCAGGGGCAGAAGGAAGGCACATAACTCCCTCCCTCTGCTCCCTCCTCCTCTCGCGCCTCCTTGCCCTTGATGGTGGCTGGGCCTTCTCCCTTTGCCTTGGCAGACTAGTCTCTCCTCCCCCCACTCACCCCCTCCGCAGCAGGGACAGCCTCCTCAACTGCTCCCGCTTGCCGAAGGGTGGTGTTGGTGAAAGACCGTGGGCACGCCCCGATCGGGTGCCCAAGGACACCACACAGGTGGCAACGCACCCTGCCACAGGTCGCCGCGAGATGGCCCACCTCCCCACAAATGGCGCACTTCTGCACACGGCAGGAGGCGCTCAAGTGTGAGGGGTCACCGCACCTGTGACAGAGTTTTGGCTGCCCCTGGTAGAAGACAAGGATCCTGTCTTTCCCAAGGAAGGTTGAGGACGGGATATGCATCACCGAGTTATCCTCGTGTCGCAATTTGACCATGAAGGTCCAGGCCCCCGACCATATCCCGAACTCGTCGAGATTTTTCTTTGGGAAGTCCTTGACCTCCCCAAACCTGTTCAGCCAGGTCATGATGTCCATATAAGAAAGTGACTCGTTACGAGTTAAAACGGTCACTTTCTTAATGTTATCCTGGCGTGACACCGCCCACACCATAAAGTCACGCCAGGCGGGCTCGTCCTTCACCAGCCTATAGTTTCCCCAGAAGGTTTCTAAGCCCTCCGGGGTAACAAAGCTGATGTCAAACTCCGAGGAGCCGACAGGATGAATCAGGGCAAAGATGTCGCTTGCCCTGAAACCCATCCCGAGTAGGAGTTCCACGACCCCCCTCCTCTGGGGACAAGGGCCGGCTCCCCCCCCACACGAGACGGGCCACGTTCCTCCGTGTCGGCCCCCTACGCCCGGGTGTAGGGAGAGTCCATCTGGTCTCACCTCCTTCCTCTCGGAACTTCCCTAGGCCAAAACGCTCGATCCAGAACCTAAGGTCTCTCGACTGCCCATCTATGGTCATTGTGGACTGGCCCGCCCGTAAAGCCTCCAGGAGCTGCCGTTGCAAATCGCCGTCCCTGGAGCCGGGCGGAAGACATGATGCACCCCCAGGGGCCCCAGAAGCGACGCTGGCATAGGAGCGTGAGGGCCCGGAAGCCGCAGCAACCTCCGCTGCCGGAGTACCAGCGCCACTCCCAGGGACCCCCGCAGAACTACTTAGCCCAGCCACGGCAACCGGAGCACCAGAGGCGGCAACAGTCCGCCCTGGCATAGCCGCCGCGGACCGGGTCACTCCAACTGCAGCAGAAGGAACAGCGGCAGAGAGGACAACAGGAGCAACAATATCAGGAGCAGTGACAGGAGTAACAACAGGAGCAACAACAGCATCAGGAACAGCAGCAGAAACAACAGCAGGGACAACAGCAGAAATACCAGAAACAACAGGGGCCACAACAGAAATATTACCAGCAGTAGAAACACTTTTTTTAGCAGCAATGGTAATAGCCCCTCCTCCCGCAGCCTCCCCGAATACAGGCTCTTGGACCCCCATGCATACTACACCACCTTCTTCAGGAATACTACTAATTACCCCTTTTGTCCCACCCGCTTTCCCCTTTACCTTACCTGTCTGCTTAACTAGCTTCTCCACTCGTCCATCATTCACACCTGCAGTCTTCCTTCTTACAGCGGGGCCGGCTGCACCACTCGCTGATGGCTTCCCCGCTTTTACCTCGGCCTCCGCATCCACAGTCACCCCGGCACCTGATGTTGTAGGAGGACACGCCCCCTTAGCCCCGGAAGTGACCTCCGCATCACCGGCTTCATCAGCACTGGAGGAGGATGAGCCACGCCCACCTGCCACTCCCCCTTTCCTACACCTTACTCTGGGGGAAGCCATCGATATTTTAAAACCTCCTACCAGGGAGGGAGGTTTCCCTACGCCACTCCCCTCCGCAGGGGGGGCTTCTTTGCCTTTGCCCTTGTCCGCAACTATGAGCGCCTTGTCTGCAACCATGAGCTCCTTGTCCGCCACCACCTGAAAGGTACTATCAGGCGCCATTTTGACTGCTGGCACCCCGGGCACCCCGCCACTTGGCATGACCCGAGGTGCCTGCGCCTCCCTTTTCTCTCCTGGAGGCATCGCAACCTGGGCTGAGGTCCCGGCACGATGCTCCCCAGGCAACGACCTGACAAATTTAAATTTCTCTATTACTCTTTTTTTTCCTTCCTTGCCTTCTTCCTGGTCTTGGTTCCTTTTCCCTCCTCCTCCCCGTCCAAATCTGACAAGCTGAATGCTAATTGGTCCATTCTGGACGGGGACTCCAATTGGCAGATTTGCCTCATCAGCTTCCCGCCTTCTCCCGAGGCTCCACCCTCCTCCTCCTCCGTCTCGGGCAGTGGTTGGTTCTCTGGGAGTGTGGGAGATTGCGTCACTTCCTGCCCTGTCATTCTGACTTCCTGTCTTGTCATTCTGACTTCCTGCTTCACTGCCGGCACTGATGCCTGCGTATACGTGGGTATCAGGCTGCCGCTGCTAGGGACGGCTGCCCGACTATACTGTACCGCCATGCTGTCATCCGACTACAGGTCTGACTCACAATAGTCGTCCTCTCCCGAGCTGTCTGAGGACGCGGGGCCATCCTTCAAGAACCGCTCCTGCTGTTTGCGGAAGAAGCGGTCATCATTCAGCAGCTTCTCTCTGAACGGCCCCGCGCCCTCCAGAATCTCCATGCACCTGGCTTCCAGGGCCTTTATTTGTTTTTTCAGGCTCCTTACCTGCTTACTGAAAACCGGGCGGTCCTTCCTTGAGGCCCTGTCGCTACGGGTGCGAGCGCTCTGAAGCTCCCCACTCATTGCGAAAAGGGACCTCCGGGCCCGGTCATACTCCTCCAGGACCGCCTCGATCCTCCGGCTGTAGATGGCAACCTCTTCTCCAGCTTTCCGGATGCCCCATCCTGCGGGTGATTGCGGCAGCGATGATGGTAAGCTTGTGTCATTTCTCCTGCTTGCAGGGACCCTTCCAGAGGGAACCGCATATCCTGCGGCCGTAGCCCCCTTCGGACCGGCTTCACCCGCCACTGCCGCTGATCTTACCGCCGTGGCTGATGTCGCTGTTTTCACAGATCCACCTGCCGGGACTGCTGACACCCCTGTCGCCACCACTACTCCTGCCGGCGTCGCCCGCTCTACGGACGTCGCTGCTCCCGATGCTGTTCCCGATGCTGCAGCCGCCAATGTCGCTGCTGCTGCTCCTGATGCTGCTCCCAATGCTGTTGTCCCGGTCGCCACTCTCATTGAGGCTTGCTGCCTCAGCGACCTCCGCCTGCCCTGCTCTGCTGGTGCTGTGTCGGCAGACATTCTCCTGCCCCCCCGCCTGTAAGGTCCGGGGGGCAGGAGCTCCACGCTCCATGATAAGGCTCCCTTCCGCACGGGGAAGGGAGTCGGAGCTACGGTATGTAACACACAAAAGACCGAAAACCACACCCAATAATCGGTCTCCAAGTATCCAAAAAAGCCTCTTAAGCCTATGGACTCAGGAGCTCAAACAAGTGTGTCTGACTCCCACAGTTGCCCCGAAGGAATTGGAACTATTTTATTATAAAAGTAGAAAAAGTTCACAAACACTGTCACATATGAAAAATACCATACAAAAACCATAAACAGAGACAATACATAAATCCAAAACATAGCATAAATAACATCAAATACAAGAAAACGTCAAGACAAAATTAAAAACCCAAAAACATGCGCAAACCAGCCCCCATCCATTCTGTCTTTCATTCCGCCTTTCATTCTGCCTTTCACTCCGCCTTTCATTCTTCTTCAGCCATCCGTCAGTCAAAACTCTAGCTATCCTAAAACAAACAAAGAAAAAAAAAACCCAAATGAGCGATGTACAATGAAACATATAACAAAAACATATAACACTAATAAACCCCAACTGAAACTTACTATGAAAATTTTTTTTTTTTTTTTTTTTTTTTCCCTTCACCACACCCGGCCAGCACCACGCCCCATGTCCTCCCATGTCCGCATAGTCCTGGTGCTGGCACCACCCACCACCGAGCCCCTGAAACCCCGACCTGGCTCTCCACCTCATGTCCTCTCATGTCCGCATAGTCCAGAGCCAGGCCGGGCACACGAAAACCTATAAACCAAACCCTCCACCCCCAAAAAGAAACCCCCCCTCCCAAACAACCTACCCCCCTAAAAAAAACCCTTAACTACTAAAATGGAATTATGAAATGGAATATGGAAAATGAAAATGGGATATGGAAAAAAAAATGGAAATGGAAATGGGAAATGAATATGGGATATGGAAAAATGGAAAATGGGAAAAAGGGCACAACACATGACAAACGACAACAACAACAAACAACAAGTACCAGACAAATCAATACCAGACAAGCAACAAAACCCACCATCCTACATAACCCACCATCCTACATAACCTGTTAAGATTACCCTCCCTCCCATGAACCTCCCATGGGCCTAGGGTCGGTTATCCTCAAGCCTCTTACCCTTCCATCTGATTTCCAAAACAAAAATGCCTATGTGGTGACACGCCAGCCCTCCACCAGGAAGAGAGCACAGGAGGCCTGTCCCTGTCTACTCGCCCTACCGCTATATCCCTATCTATCATTCTGTCCCTACCCTGTCCCTACCTGTCCCTCCCTATCAGAAAATAATAAACCCCACCCCTCGTGCAAACCTTGCCCTACCTATCCCTATCTGGCCCTAACCTAACTAACCTACTTTAAATCCCTTATCTAACCCTCAGGGAACAGAAAAAGTGAACCCCCTCCAGAGGGTACCAGCCCTTTCTGCGCCCAGCCCCTCGTACTCCCGAGAGCGCACCCTCACCAGGTCCACCATGATGTTTTTAACCACCTCCACCTCCGGGAGGATTTTGCCTCTCGTCGATACTAAACACCGTGCTGACCATAGGTGAAACCTGACCACTGCACTAACTACAAAAAGTGTTTGGCAGTCCCTGCCCTCCGGGTGTTTGAATGCCCCATAGGCCCACTCGGCGTAGGAAAGGCCAGCCAGCCGCAGCCAACCGGTGGAGGTCCCCACCAATTTGCAAACCCTTATATTGAAGGGGCACTGAAGCAGGAAGTGCTCCATGCTTTCCAGCATGTCGCCACACTCCTCCCGAGGACAGCCTCGCTCGTCGGAGTTCCGGTACTTCAAGTTCCCCCTCACATATAACTTACCTAGGAGGCAGCGCCAGGTCAGATCCCAAAACTTCCGAGGAAACCTTTTGGAGTTAAGAAAACGCAACCCTCCCTCTAAGGTTTCTCCTGGGCAATCTTTGAGCGCCAGAGGCTTCTGGAAGCGGGTCAACAGGACCTTGTCGTCAAGAAAACGTCTTGACTGAGTCCTGATCTCCCACGCTCCCAGACCCCACCGACGAATCACTTTCAGGACCAGGGAAGCATAGGCCGGGAGATATCCATGGGGTGCACGAAGATCTTTCACTTGCCCTCCTGACTCCCATTTCTGGAAGAAGGGCCGAAACCACCCCTGGCAGGAGGCTACCCACGAAGGAGCCCCCTCGGAGGAGAGGTTTGGTAAATTGATCTTAAGAAAGGTGTTCATTAAGAACACCACGGGGTTAACCATATTTAACCCCCTAGCCTCCTTGTGCGGTATGTAACCTCCCTCCTGATTAGGTTGAGCCTGTTCCCCTGTGAACCGAGAGCAAGGCAGGTGGTTTGGACTCCGCAACCAGAAATGAACGCACACGCGGTAGTTCAAGAAAAAAATATATATTTACTATAAGTTAATAAAGGCTATTTGAAGGTAAAATGACAGGGATAAAGACAAGCAAAATATACAATATAGCATGAACAATTTCAAGGCAAATTCTGCAATGGTTTCTACTTTTACTCTGTCCAATTCTGCAGTATGGACACTGAATGAACAATATACTCAAAACTATCCCTAACTGACCCTGACATCACATTTGGGTGCACCCCCTTTTCCCCAGTGGTCCAGGTGGACCGCTTACAGTCCGTAGAAGCGCGCGGTGGGGCCCAAAGTCGTTCCTTTCTTTTATAGTGAAGCGTCCTCTCCTCACTGTTATCAGGATCTCAGGAGAAATGAAGTTCTCTTTAACAGGGAAACCCAATGAATGCAATGTAATCCAACAGCAGATTCCACTCAGCACACTGACAGTCCTGCCGAATCCATACACTGAGCTGGGATGTAAGCCGGGATTTAGCAGGTGCCGTCCAGTACATCAACAGCACTGCGAGTCTCTATCTGTGGTATCCATATACACAGTCACAATGTCAGTCTCACTGATCAGCCACTGAGCACAGTTCCTTTCACGTGGACTCACTAGTCCTGTTGTCTCTTTACACTCTGTTTGTCTCTGGACCAAGATACAGCTTAGCTGTACAGAAAAATATCCACACCAGTTCAATACAACACTTGCTAAGATGGCTGCTGCTCTCTGTCTCGTCACTTCCTGCTTCTCTGCTCACATTCTGTCTGCAGAATAGGCAAGCTGACATAAAAGGGGGGGGAAGTCACTCCAGCATCATGTCACAATTACAATGGCTGCTGTCTTAAAGGAACAGAATCACAGAAATACATTCAACATTAACAGTTTATACAGACAAATAAAGCTTAGGACAACATTGGCTGTCTCTTACACCCCCCATAACAGTTGGAAGAACAGGCAACAGATCCTACTCCAACAAGACTCTGGCAAGGCACAGACGCTACCTAGATAGATCACCAACGGGAGCAGGAAGGCTTTGGCAAGATGAACCCTTTCTCTCAAGGTCAAAGACCAACCCTTCCAGCAATCAACTCTCTGGGCGACATCCTTAAGCCTACCTTCCCAATTTTGGAGTGGGTAATCACCCTGGCCAAAATGGATGCCTAAGATCTTTACAGACCCCTGGGGGTTCTGGGAGGGTGTCCGGGAGAGAAAAACCAGGCTCTCCCCCTCCCAGCCAGAGGCTTCCACACTTATTCCTGTTTACAGCTGATCCGGAAGCCTCCGAGTAACTGTCCACTTCAGACATCACCCATTCAAGCTCCTCCCGTGACGAGACAAGAACGGTGACATCATCCGCGTAGGCTACTGTCCTCAAAGGGGAGCCAGTACCCTCCAGGTCCATCCTGACTCCCGCCACCGGCCCACCATTAATCCGCCTAATCAGGGGATCAATGGCGAACACATACAGTAGCGGGCTCAAGGGACATCCCTGTCGGACGCCCGACCCCACCTCAAAAGGACGACCAACCCAACCATTCACAAGTGGGAAAGACTCAGCCCCAGCGTATAAGGTCTGCAGCCACTGAATGAACCCCCCAGGCAGGCCATACCTCAAGAGAGTTGACCACAAATACTCATGATTCACCCTGTCAAAAGCCTTAGCCTGATCTAGGGACAGCAAGTACCCCTTCCACCGACCTGCCCTACTCTGCTCCACAGCCTCCCTGACACTCAGGACCGCACTTAAGGTGCTACGACCGGGAACAGAGCAGTGCTGAGCCGGCGAGAGGAGCCGGGGCGCAAACTGTACCAGCCGGTTGAAAAGTACCTTCGCCAGAATCTTTCGGTCCGTATTGAGAAGTGCTATGGGCCGCCAGTTCTCAATATGGCTCGGATCCTTACCCTTTGACAGAACTATAAGGGCGGACCTCCTCATTGACTTCGGCAGAGTGCCCGAGGATAGACACTCATTAAGCACGTCAGTCAAGAGGGGAGCCAAAACTCCTTTAAAGGTCCGATAGAACTCAGATGTTAAGCCATCTGGGCCAGGTGACTTCTTGAGGGCAAGACCCTCAATAGCCCTGACGACTTCCTCTTCCCTTATAGGTTCTATCAAAACACCAAGAGAAGGGTCTTCTGCTGACTCAGGAATGGCTTCAGCCAAGAAACCTGAAATCCGATCCCGATTCAGTTCCTTCTTTGCCAAAAGGTTGGAGTAGAAGGACCTGACGACCTCCAAGATCCCTGACCTGGATCTTGTCAGGGATCCTGTACTGTCAATCAGGCCTGTTACTGTCTTACAAATCACTGACATCTTACAGTTCCTGTAGGGGTCGGGCGAGCGGTATTTCCCGAAATCCCTCTCAAGAACCAAAGATGCGTGCCTATCGTACTGACACCTTTTGAGCAAAGCCTTCACACCGGAGATATCCTCCTGGCTACCTCCAGTCGAGACCAGATGTCCAAGTCTCTTCCTCAGTGCAGTGTACATGCGGTACATGTCCAGTGACCTGAGGCTTGAGAGCCGGCGGAAAAATCCCGCCACCCTTTTTTTGAATATCTCCCACCACTCTGACCTAGTACCTTCAAGACCCAGTAATAGTACCTGATCCTGAAGAAACTCCTCAAAGGCTTGTCTTACAGCTGCCTCCTCAAGGAGTGACGAATTCAGCCTCCACAAACCTCTTCCTCTCCGGAGGGTCTCTGAAATATTCAAAGAAAACAAAATTAGACAGTGATCGGAGAACTCCACCTCCACCACGGACACAGGGGTGGTGACGGAATTCTCCTTCAAAAAAAACCTATCTATCCTAGACCTAACACTACCTCTCTGAAAGGTGAACCCACGGTGACCTGGGGAATGCCTGATGTGGATATCCTCCAGGCGAGCTTCACTCACTATTCTATTTAACGCGGCGCCATCATAGGGCAGTCTATCTCTGGTACCTCCTCGGTCTTGGGGTCTAGTTATGGTATTAAAATCCCCACCAAAGATGACTTGTTTGCCCGTAAAAAGAAAAGGCTTAATCTTCATAAAGAGGCTTTTACGGTCCCACTTTGGCTGGGGACCGTAGATGTTAATGAGGCGCAGGCTTTGCCCCTTCATGAAGACGTCTAAGACTAGGCACCTTCCCATTTCGAGCTCGATCAGTCGCTGGCATTTCACCTCTGTGGTAAAAAGCACCGCCACTCCACTATACGGCTCAGCCGCAAGAGACCAGTAGGAGGGCCCCCTGCGCCACTCCCTCCTTGCTCTGTTTATCTCTGATAGAGTACAGAGCCTGGTCTCCTGCAAAAACAAAATGTCAGCTTCAACCCGGCCAAGAAAATCAAAGGCTGCTACCCTAGCCGTATCAGACTTAATGCTGGCCACATTAATGGTGGCCAGCGTCAGTGGAGAGGGGACTGCCATTAAGACCGATTGAGCTCAATGACCTTCAGCTTCCCACCCCCTTTCCTCCTATCACCACCACCCCTAGATGAGTCTGAAGAGGACCCGCGACTTCTCCTCGTCTTGCGGGTCCTCTTCTTACATTGGGATTGGTCCATCACCTCACCTCGTGCGGTTTGGCCAGGCAAGGGATGGACTTCCCCCGTAGTTTCTCCCTGGGGAGTATTGGTATCATTTTTTTCAACGGTTTCCAAAACAGCTTGAGGTGCATCGTCTCCATCTCTGGGTACCAGGCCAGCCTCCTCCACTGAAGGCAGGGGGCCCTTCCCTGAGGGAGACTCAGCAGCCCCCGACGGTCCCACCTCCCCCTCTGAAGCCTCCCCTGAGGCTGATGCGTCCTCGCAGAGGGTTTGGTACCGGTTAGGGCTGATCACTGAAAGGTCCTCGAGTCTCCGTTCCTTTGCCGGGGGGGGGGCAGATGTTTTTACCCTCGCTTTACTCGGTGACTTTCTCCTCCTGACCGTCTGTTCCTCCCCAGCACTAACGTACTGGGAAGATGAAGACAGGTCAGCCTCTTCCTCCCTCTGCAGTCTTCTCATCTCCTCAATCAGGGCCGTGCCCGTCGCTACTTCAGCATTAGAATCCAACCCAGCGGGATCAGGGGCAGAGGGGAGACACATAATACCCTCCCTCTGCTCCCTTCTCCTATCTCTTCTTCTCGCCCTAGATGGTGGCTGGGTTTTCTCCCTCCGCGTCGGCAACCTGGTCTCTCCACCTCCGACCCCCTCCTCGGTGACAGGGACAGTCTCCTCACCTGCCCCTGCCCGTCGGAGGGTGACATTAGCGAACGACCTCGGGCACGCCCCGATTGGGTGACCAAGGTCACCACACAGGTGGCACCGAATCCTATCACAGGTTGCAGCTAGATGACCTAATCCCCCCACACATGGCACACTTCTGCACCCTGCAGGAGGCACTCAAGTGCGAGGGATCACCACACCTGTGACAGAGCTTCGGCTGCCCCTGGTAGAAGACAAGAATCCTGTCTTTCCCGAGGAAGGTTGAGGACGGGATATGCATCACCGAGTTATCCTCATGCTTCAATTTGACCATAAATGTCCAGGCCCCCGACCAAATGCCAAACTCATCAAGGTTCTTCCGGGGGAAGTCTTTCACTTCCCCATACCTGTTGAGCCAGGTCATAATGTCCATGTAAGAAAGTGACTCGTTACGAGTCAAAACGGTCACTTTCTTAATTGCATCCTGGCGCGACACCGCCCACACATTGAAGTCGCGCCAGCCGGGCTCGTTCTTTGCCAACTCATAATTACCCCAGAAGGTTTCTAAGCCCCCCGGGGTAACAAAGCTGACATCAAACTCTGAAGAGCCGACCGGGTGAATGAGGGCAAAGATGTCACTTGCCCTAAAGCCCATCCCGAGCAGAAGTTCGACGACCCTCCTCCTCTGAGGACAAGGGCCTTCTCCCCCCCCCACCCGAGACGGACTACATTCCTCCGGACCGGCCGCTGCCCGGGTGTCGGGAGAGTCCACCTGGTCTCACCCCCCCTCATCTCGGAACTTCCCTAGGCCAAAACGTTCAATCCAAAACCTAAGGTCCCTCGATTGACCATCCACTATCATCGTTCTCTGCCCTGCTCGTAAGGCCGCCAGGAGCTGCTGTTGTAATTCACCATCCCTGGCCCCCAGTGATGGACACGAGGCACCCCTTGGGACCCCCGAGGCGACACTGGCATAGGAACGTACCAAGCTTGAGGCCGCAGTCCCAGCCCCCGCAACTCCAGTGCCACCTTCGGGCGCCCCCTGAAGCCCGCTCGGCCCGGCCACCACCGCGGCCACCGGGACACCAGAGACAGGAGCGGTCGTTCCCAGCGTCGCAGGCGTGGACCGGGCAAACACATTTGGCAAAGCTACTTCTGCAGCAGCCATGCCTACATTTTCCAAAGTCCTAGGAACCTCCACTACCGCATCTTTAACAAAAGGGACAGCAGTAGCAGCAGCAGCAGCAGCAACACAAGGGGTGACAGCCTCCATAGCCCCCCTCCCCTTTCCCTCACAAGGAACATCTAAGTCACTCTCTGGAACCACAGTTTTTTCCCCCTCCTCCGCCCTCCTCTCCTGACGCCTGCTTTTCCTACTCCCCAGTCTGCTCTTACTCACCGCTTTCTTACCCACGCTCACCATTACCTCATTCACACCGGGGCTTGCGGCCTTGGGCGGCTCCACGAGCGGGATTGACCTATTCCGGGCCTCCGCTTCACTCTCCTCCCGCTTAGCTGGGGCGACTTGTGCCTCTGCCTCGACCTCCGCATCGTCAGCTGTCGCAGCGCTCAATGCTTTAGGAGCGGACTTGCTCCTAGCGCTGACGGCAGCCTCCGCATCACTGGTCTCATTGGCTTCCTCGGCACCTGAAACCGGAAGGGAGGGACAAGCCGCACGCCCCTTCCCCTTACGATGGACCTGGGGAGGGGCCGGCGCTACTTTGACCCTGCCCACAGGGGCAGGCTTCACCGCTTCTCTACCTCCCTTCGTGGGAGGTGCTTTTCCGACCTTGTCCGCTGCAGTTTCGGGCGCCATTTTCAATACTGCACCCAGCTCCCCAGCCACACCGCTACTTAGAGAAAGCGGGGTCTGGGGGAGTCTGCGCCCCCTTATCTCACCCGCGGGCAACACCCCAGATTCAGCCTGTGCTAGAGTCAATGGGGGTTGCCCTGCGGGAACAGTTATACCTGCTGCGACACTCACATATTTCAGGGTGCCGACTTCTTGCGGCTTAGCCTTCTTCTTTTTCCTTTTTTTGATTCCTCCTCGTTTGCAAGGTCGTCTACGGAAAAAGCCATCTTCTCCATTCTTGCCGGGGATTCTAGCATGCATATTTCGTGGATTAGCCTCCCCGCAGCAGAACCCATATCATCTTCTGATGTTGCCGGTAATGGTGGTAAATTCTCCGGTAGCTGGGGTAAACTTGCCAATTTCTCTGGGGGCGTATAGGTCGGAATACCTGAACTCACCCTCGTAGGCTTCCGGCTACTGCCGTACTCTGCCAGCAGGCTCCCCTCTGAGTCAGTATCTGTCTCATATTCTGGATCCGAGCTTTCGGAGGACGCGAGGTCTTCCCGCAGCAGCCGCCCCTGCTGCTTGCGGTAAAAACGGTCATCATTCAGGAGTTTCTCCCTGAAAGGCCCCGCGCCCTCCAGGATCTCCCGGCATCTTTGGTCAAGCCCTTTAATTTGTTCCTTCAGCTTTTTGACCTGCTTACTCAGTGCCGGTCTCTCATGCCTTGAGGCCCTGTCACTACGGGCACGGACACTCTGAAGCTCCGCACCCATAGCGAACAGGGACCTCCTGGCTTTATCATATTCCTCAAGGGTAGTGTTAATACGCTTACTGTATGCAAGCACATCCTCGCCAGCCTTCCGAATCCCCCAACCTGATGATGGCAAGGAAGGAGGGGGGGCTTCGCTGGCCTTTTTACTTGTACAGGGCTCAGCCTCCGCCGGGGTTTTCTGACCTAGACGTCCCTTGCTGCGGGTTGCCATACCTTTTTCCACTGGAGCCTGCTGCCTCTCCAATCTTCTCCTGCTGCTGCTGCTACTGCCGTCCATTGAGAGCCTCCTGCCCCCCCCGCGCGGGGGCGGGCACCTTGCTCCATGGTGAAAAAACCCCAACCTTGGAAAAGGAAAGGGGTTGGAGCCTCCAACTATGACTGGAAAAACTGCTGCTGTTGCACAAACACCACACACCAAGCCTCTCTTCTGAGCTGACAAACAGACTATAGCCTCTGGTCTCAGGAGCTCAAACAAGTGTGTCTGACTCCCACAGTTGCCCCGAAGGAATTGGAACTATTTTTATTAGAAAAGTAAAAATTCACAAACAGTGTCACATACGAAAATACAATATAAAACCCATAAACAGAAACAATACATAAATCCAAAACATAGCATAAACAACATCAATAAATAAGATACAAGAAACCGGGACAAAATTAAAGACCAAAAAGAAAATCCAGCCGCAAATCAGCCCCCATCCATTCTGCCTTTCACTCCGCCTTTCACTCTCCAGTCTTTCTTCAGTCATCCGCCAGTCAAAACTCTACCTATCTTGGAAACAAAAGAAAATCCAAATAAGTAATATACAATGGAAAACATATAACACTAACAGAAAACTAACAAAAAAAAACCCCAACTGAAACTTATTAGAAATTTTTTTTTTTTTTTTTTTTTTTTTTTTTTTTTTTCCCTTCACCACACCCGGCCAGCACCACGCCCCATGTCCTCCCATGTCCGCATAGTCCTGGTGCTGGCACCACCCGCCACCGAGCCCCTGAAAACCGACCTGGCTCTCCGCCTCATGTCCTCCCATGTCCGCATAGTCCAGAGCCAGGCCGGACACACGAAACCTATATATCAAACCCTCCACCCCCAAAAGAAACCCCCCTCCCCAAACAACCTACCCCCCTAAGAAAAAAAACCCTTTTAACTACATACAATGGGAAATAGAAAAAAAAATGGAAATGAACAAAAAAAATATTTTTAGTGGCAAAAGCAAATAACAAAATACCAGACAAGAAAACCAGACAAAATACAATAACAAAACCCACAATCTTATATAAATCGTTGACACCCCCTTCCCTCCCTATAAACCTCCCACAGGCCTAGGGTCGGTTATCCTCAAGCCTCTTACCCTTTCATCCTATTTCCAAAACAAAATGCCTATGTGGTGACACACCAGCCCTCCACCAGGAAGAGAGCACAAGAGGCCCGTCCCTACCTACTTGCCCTACCACTATGTCCCTATCTATCAATCTATCCCTACCCCATCCCTACCTGTCCCTCCCTACCCAAAAAAAACAAACAAACCCCACCTCTTGTGCAAAACCTTGCCCTCCCTTTCCCTATCTGGCCCTAACCTAACTACCTTTTAATCCCTTATTCTATCCCTCAGGGAACAGAAAAGGTGAAACCCCTCCAGAGGGTACCAGCCCTTTTTGCGCCCAACCCCTCATACTCCCGAGAGCGCACCCTCACCAGGTCCACCATGATGTTTTTAACCACCTCCACCTCCGGGAGGATTTTGCCTCGCGTCGACACTAGACACCGGGATGACCACAAGTGGAACCTAACCACTGCGCTAACTATAAAAAGTGTCTGGCAGTCCCTGCCCTCCGGGTGTTTGAATGCCCCATAGGCCCACTCGGCGTAGGAAAGGCCAGCCAGCCGCAGCCAACCGGTGGAGGTCCCCACCAATTTGCAAACCCTTATATTGAAGGGGCACTGAAGCAGGAAGTGCTCCATGCTTTCCAGCATGTCGCCACACTCCTCCCGAGGGCAGCCTCGCTCGTCGGAGTTCCGGTACTTCAAGTTCCCCCTCACATATAACTTACCTAGGAGGCAGCGCCAGGTCAGATCCCAAAACTTCCGAGGAAACCTTTTGGAGTTAAGAAAATGCAACCCTTCCTCTAAGGTTTCTCCTGGGCAATCTTTGAGCACCAGAGGCTTCTGGAAGCGGGTCAACAGGACTTTGTCATCAAGAAAACGTCTTGACTGAGTCCTGATCTCCCACGCCCCCAGACCCCACCGACGAATCACTTTCAAGACCAGGGAAGCATAGGCCGGGAGATATCCATGGGGTGCACGAAGATCTTTCACTTGCCCTCCTGACTCCCATTTCTGGAAGAAGGGCCGAAACCACCCCTGGCAGGAGGCTACCCACGAAGGAGCCCCCTCGGCGGAGAGGTTTGGTAAATTGATCTTAAGAAAGGTGTTCATTAAGAACACCACGGGGTTAACCATATTTAACCCCCTAGCCTCCTTGTGCGGTATGTAACCTCCCTCCTGATTAGGTTGAGCCTGTTCCCCCATAACAGTTGGAAGAACAGGCAACAGATCCTACTCCAACAAGACTCTGGCAAGGCACAGACGCTACCTAGATAGATCACCAACGGGAGCAGGAAGGCTTTGGCAAGGTGAACCCTTTCTCTCAGGGTCAAGGACCAACCCTTCCAGCAATCAACTCTCTGGGCGACATCCTTAAGCCTACCTTCCCAATTTTGGAGTGGGTAATCACCCTGGCCAAAATGGATGCCTAAGATCTTTACAGACCCCTGGGGTTCTGGGAGGGTGTCCGGGAGAGAAAAACCAGGCTCTCCCCCTCCCAGCCAGAGGCTTCCACACTTGTTCTTGTTTACAGCTGATCCGGAAGCCTCCGAGTAACTGTCCACTTCAGACATCACCCATTCAATCTCCTCCCGCGACGAGACAAGAGCGGTGACATCATCCGCGTAGGCTACTGTCCTCAAAGGGGAGCCGGTGCCCTCCAGGTCCATCCTGACTCCCGCCACCGGCCCACCATTAATCCGTCTAATCAGGGGATCAATGGCGAACACATACAGTAGCGGGCTCAAGGGACATCCCTGTCGGACGCCCGACCCCACCTCAAAAGGACGACCAACCCAACCATTCACAAGTGGGAAAGACTCAGCCCCAGCGTATAAGGTCTGCAGCCACTGAATGAACCCCCAGGTAGGCCATACCTCGAGAGAGTTGACCACAAATACTCATGATTCACCCTGTCAAAAGCCTTAGCCTGATCTAGGGACAGCAAGTACCCCTTCCACCGACCTGCCCTACTCTGCTCCACAGCCTCCCTGACACTCAGGACCGCACTTAAGGTGCTACGACCGGGAACAGAGCAGTGCTGAGCCGGCGAGAGGAGCCGGGGCGCAAACTGTACCAGCCGGTTGAAAAGTACCTTCGCCAGAATCTTTCGGTCCGTATTGAGAAGTGCTATGGGCCGCCAGTTCTCAATACGGCTCGGATCCTTACCCTTTGACAGAACTATAAGGGCGGACCTCCTCATTGACTTAGGCAGAGTGCCCGAGGATAGACACTCATTAAGCACGTCAGTCAAGAGGGGAGCCAACGCTCCTTTAAAGGTCCGATAGAACTCAGATGTTAAGCCATCTGGGCCAGGTGACTTCTTGAGGGCAAGACCCTCAATAGCCCTGACGACTTCCTCTTCCCTTATAGGTTCTATCAAAACACCAAGAGAAGGGTCTTCTGCTGACTCAGGAATGGCTTCAGCCAAGAAACCTGAAATCCGATCCCGATTCAGTTCCTTCTTTGCCAAAAGGTTCGAGTAGAAAGACCTGACGACCTCCAAGATCCCTGACCTGGATCTTGTCAGGGATCCTGTACTGTCAATCAGGCCTGTTACTGTCTTACAAGTCACTGACATCTTACAGTTCCTGTAGGGGTCGGGCGAGCGGTATTTCCCGAAATCCCTCTCAAGAACCAAGGATGCGTGCCTATCATACTGACACCCTTTAAGCAAAGCCTTCACACCGGAGATATCCTCCTGGCTACCTCCGGTCGAGACCAGATGTTCAAGTCTCTTCCTCAGTGCACTGTACATGCGGTACATGTCCAGTGACCTGAGGCTTGAGAGCCGGCGGAAAAATCCCGCCACCCCTTTTTTTGAATATCTCCCACCACTCTGACCTAGTGCCCTCAAGACCCAGTAATAGTACCTGATCCTGAAGAAACTCCTCAAAGGCTTGTCTTACAGCTGCCTCCTCAAGGAGTGACGAATTCAGCCTCCACAAACCTCTTCCTCTCCGGAGGGTTTCTGAAATATTCAAAGAAAATAAAATTAGGCAGTGATCGGAGAACTCCACCTCCACCACGGACACAGGGGTGGTGACGGAATTCTCCTTCAAAAAAAAACCTATCTATCCTGGACCTAACACTTCCTCTCTGAAAGGTGAACCCACGGTGACCTGGGGGAATGCCTGATGTGGATATCCTCCAGGCGAGCTTCACTCACTATGCTATTTAACGCGACGCCATCATAGGGCAGTCTATCTCTGGTACCTCCTCGGTCTTGGGGTCTAGTTATGGTATTAAAATCCCCACCAAAGATGACTTGTTTGCCCGTAAAAAGAAAAGGCTTGATCTTCATAAAGAGGCTTTTACGGTCCCACTTTGACTGGGGACCATAGATGTTAATGAGGCGCAGGCTTTGCCCCTTCATGAGGACGTCTAAGACTAGGCACCTTCCCATTTCGAGTTCGATCAGCCGCTGGCATTTCACCTCTGCGGTAAAAAGCACCGCCACTCCACTATACGGCTCAGCCGCAAGAGACCAGTAGGAGGGCCCCCTGCGCCACTCCCTCCTTGCTCTGTTTATCTCTGATAGAGTACAGAGCCTGGTCTCCTGCAAAAACAAAATGTCAGCTTCAACTCGGCCAAGAAAATCAAAGGCTGCAAACCTAGCCGTATCAGACTTAATGCTGGCCACATTAATGGTGGCCAGCGTCAGTGGAGAGGGGACTGCCATTAAGACCGATTGAGCTCAATGACCTTCAGTTTCCCACCCCCTTTCCTCCTACCACCTCCACCCCTTGATGAGTCAGAAGAGGACCCGCGACTTTTCCTCGTCTTACGGGTCCTCTTCTTACATTGGGATTGGTCCATCACCTCACCTCGTGCGGTTTGGCCAGGCAAGGGATGGACTTCCCCCGTAGTTTCTCCCTGGGGAGTATTGGTAACATTTTTTACTACGGTTTCCAAAACAGCTTGAGGTGCATCGTCTCCATCTCTGGGTACCAGGCCAGCCTCCTCCACTGAAGGCAGGGGGCCCTTCCCTGAGGGAGACTCAGCAGCCCCCGACGGTCCCACCTCCCCCCTCTGAAGCCTCCCCTGAGGCTGATGCGTCCTCGCAGAGGGTTTGGTACCGGTTAGGGCTGATCACTGAAAGGTCCTCGAGTCTCCGTTCCTTTGCCGGGGGGGGGGGGGCAGATGTTTTTACCCTCGCTTTACTCGGTGACTTTCTCCTCCTGACCGTCTGTTCCTCCCCAGCACTAACGTACTGGGAAGATGAAGACAGGTCAGCCTCTTCCTCCCTCTGCAGTCTTCTCATCTCCTCAATCAGGGCCGTGCCCGTCGCTACTTCAGCATTAGAATCCAACCCAGCGGGATCAGGGGCAGAGGGGAGACACATAATACCTTCCCTCTGCTCCCTTCTCCTATCTCTCCTTCTCGCCCTTGATGGTGGCTGGGTTTTCTCCCTCCGCGTCGGCAACCTGGTCTCTCCACCTCCGACCCCCCTCCTCGGTGACAGGGACAGTCTCCTCACCTGCCCCTGCCTGTCGGAGGGTGACATTAGCGAACGACCTCGGACACGCCCCGATTGGGTGACCAAGGTCACCACACAGGTGGCACCGAATCCTATCACAGGTTGCAGCTAGATGACCTAATCCCCCACACATGGCACACTTCTGCACCCTGCAGGAGGCACTCAAGTGCGAGGGATCACCACACCTGTGACAGAGCTTCGGCTGCCCCTGGTAGAAGACAAGAATCCTGTCTTTCCCGAGGAAGGTTGAGGACGGGATATGCATCACCGAGTTATCCTCATGCTTCAATTTGACCATAAATGTCCAGGCCCCCGACCAAATGCCAAACTCATCAAGGTTCTTCCGGGGGAAGTCTTTCACTTCCCCATACCTGTTGAGCCAGGTCATAATGTCCATGTAAGAAAGCGACTCGTTACGAGTCAAAACGGTCACTTTCTTAATTGCATCCTGGCGCGACACCGCCCACACATTGAAGTCGCGCCAGCCGGGCTCGTTCTTTGCCAACTCATAATTACCCCAGAAGGTTTCTAAGCCCCCCGGGGTAACAAAGCTGACATCAAACTCTGAGGAGCCGACCGGGTGAATGAGGGCAAAGATGTCACTTGCCCTAAAGCCCATCCCGAGCAGAAGTTCGACGACCCTCCTCCTCTGAGGACAAGGGCCTTCTCCCCCCCACCCGAGACGGACTACATTCCTCCGGACCGGCCGCTGCCCGGGTGTCGGGAGAGTCCACCTGGTCTCACCCCCCCTCATCTCGGAACTTCCCTAGGCCAAAACGTTCAATCCAAAACCTAAGGTCCCTCGATTGACCATCCACTATCATCGTTCTCTGCCCTGCTCGTAAGGCCGCCAGGAGCTGCTGTTGTAATTCACCGTCCCTGGCCCCCAGTGATGGACACGAGGCACCCCTTGGGACCCCCGAGGCGACACTGGCATAGGAACGTACCAAGCTTGAGGCCGCAGTCCCAGCCCCCGCAACTCCAGTGCCACCTTCGGGCGCCCCCTGAAGCCCGCTCGGCCCGGCCACCACCGCGGCCACCGGGACACCAGAGACAGGAGCGGTCGTTCCCAGCGTCGCAGGCGTGGACCGGGCAAACACATTTGGCAAAGCTACTTCTGCAGCAGCCATGCCTACATTTTCCAAAGTCCTAGGAACCTCCACTACCGCATCTTTAACAAAAGGGACAGCAGTAGCAGCAGCAGCAGCAGCAACACAAGGGGTGACAGCCTCCATAGCCCCCCTCCCCTTTCCCTCACAAGGAACATCTAAGTCACTCTCTGGAACCACAGTTTTTTCCCCCTCCTCCGCCCTCCTCTCCTGACGCCTGCTTTTCCTACTCCCCAGTCTGCTCTTACTCACCGCTTTCTTACCCACGCTCACCATTACCTCATTCACACCGGGGCTTGCGGCCTTGGGCGGCTCCACGAGCGGGATTGGCCTATTCCGGGCCTCCGCTTCACTCTCCTCCCGCTTAGCTGGGGCGACTTGTGCCTCTGCCTCGACCTCCGCATCGTCAGCTGTCGCAGCGCTCAATGCTTTAGGAGCGGACTTGCTCCTAGCGCTGACGGCAGCCTCCGCATCACTGGTCTCATTGGCTTCCTCGGCACCTGAAACCGGAAGGGAGGGACAAGCCGCACGCCCCTTCCCCTTACGATGGACCTGGGGAGGGGCCGGCGCTACTTTGACCCTGCCCACAGGGGCAGGCTTCACCGCTTCTCTACCTCCCTTCGTGGGAGGTGCTTTTCCGACCTTGTCCGCTGCAGTTTCGGGCGCCATTTTCAATACTGCACCCAGCTCCCCAGCCACACCGCTACTTAGAGAAAGCGGGGTCTGGGGAGTCTGCGCCCCCCTTATCTCACCCGCGGGCAACACCCCAGATTCAGCCTGTGCTAGAGTCAATGGGGGGTTGCCCTGCGGGAACAGTTATACCTGCTGCGACACTCACATATTTCAGGGTGCCGACTTCTTGCGGCTTAGCCTTCTTCTTTTTTCCTTTTTTTTGATTCCTCCTCGTTTGCAAGGTCGTCTACGGAAAAAGCCATCTTCTCCATTCTTGCCGGGGATTCTAGCATGCATATTTCGTGGATTAGCCTCCCCGCAGCAGAACCCATATCATCTTCTGATGTTGCCGGTAATGGTGGTAAATTCTCCGGTAGCTGGGGTAAACTTGCCAATTTCTCTGGGGGCGTATAGGTCGGAATACCTGAACTCACCCTCGTAGGCTTCCGGCTACTGCCGTACTCTGCCAGCAGGCTCCCCTCTGAGTCAGTATCTGTCTCATATTCTGGATCCGAGCTTTCGGAGGACGCGAGGTCTTCCCGCAGCAGCCGCCCCTGCTGCTTGCGGTAAAAACGGTCATCATTCAGGAGTTTCTCCCTGAAAGGCCCCGCGCCCTCCAGGATCTCCCGGCATCTTTGGTCAAGCCCTTTAATTTGTTCCTTCAGCTTTTTGACCTGCTTACTCAGTGCCGGTCTCTCATGCCTTGAGGCCCTGTCACTACGGGCACGGACACTCTGAAGCTCCGCACCCATAGCGAACAGGGACCTCCTGGCTTTATCATATTCCTCAAGGGTAGTGTTAATACGCTTACTGTATGCAAGCACATCCTCGCCAGCCTTCCGAATCCCCCAACCTGATGATGGCAAGGAAGGAGGGGGGGCTTCGCTGGCCTTTTTACTTGTACAGGGCTCAGCCTCCGCCGGGGTTTTCTGACCTAGACGTCCCTTGCTGCGGGTTGCCATACCTTTTTCCACTGGAGCCTGCTGCCTCTCCAATCTTCTCCTGCTGCTGCTGCTACTGCCGTCCATTGAGAGCCTCCTGCCCCCCGCCAAGCTGGCTCGGGGGGCAGGAGCACCTTGCTCCATGGTGAAAAAACCCCAACCTTGGAAAAGGAAAGGGGTTGGAGCCTCCAACTATGACTGGAAAAACTGCTGCTGTTGCACAAACACCACACACCAAGCCTCTCTTCTGAGCTGACAAACAGACTATAGCCTCTGGTCTCAGGAGCTCAAACAAGTGTGTCTGACTCCCACAGTTGCCCCGAAGGAATTGGAACTATTTTTATTAGAAAAGTAAAAATTCACAAACAGTGTCACATACGAAAATACAATATAAAACCCATAAACAGAAACAATACATAAATCCAAAACATAGCATAAACAACATCAATAAATAAGATACAAGAAACCGGGACAAAATTAAAGACCAAAAAGAAAATCCAGCCGCAAATCAGCCCCCATCCATTCTGCCTTTCACTCCGCCTTTCACTCTCCAGTCTTTCTTCAGTCGTCCGCCAGTCAAAACTCTACCTATCTTGGAAACAAAAGAAAATCCAAATAAGTAATATACAATGGAAAACATATAACACTAACAGAAAACTAACAAAAAAACCCCAACTGAAACTTATTATTGAAATTTTTTTTTTTTTTTTTTTCCCTTCACCACACCCGGCCAGCACCACGCCCCATGTCCTCCCATGTCCGCATAGTCCTGGTGCTGGCACCACCCGCCACCGAGCCCCTGAAAACCGACCTGGCTCTCCGCCTCATGTCCTCCCATGTCCGCATAGTCCAGAGCCAGGCCGGACACACGAAACCTATATATCAAACCCTCCACCCCCAAAAGAAACCCCCCTCCCAAACAACCTACCCCCCTAAGAAAAAAAACCCTTTTAACTACATACAATGGGAAATAGAAAAAAATGGAAATGAACAAAAAAAAAATATGTTTAGTGGCAAAAGCAAATAACAAAATACCAGACAAGAAAACCAGACAAAATACAATAACAAAACCCACAATCTTATATAAACCGTTGACACCCCCTTCCCTCCCATAAACCTCCCACAGGCCTAGGGTCGGTTATCCTCAAGCCTCTTACCCTTTCATCCTATTTCCAAAACAAAATGCCTATGTGGTGACACACCAGCCCTCCACCAGGAAGAGAGCACAAGAGGCCCGTCCCTACCTACTTGCCCTACCACTATGTCCCTATCTATCAATCTATCCCTACCCTATCCCTACCTGTCCCTCCCTACCCAAAAAAACAAACAAACCCCACCTCTTGTGCAAAACCTTGCCCTCCCTTTCCCTATCTGGCCCTAACCTAACTACCTTTTAATCCCTTATTCTATCCCTCAGGGAACAGAAAAGGTGAAACCCCTCCAGAGGGTACCAGCCCTTTTGCGCCCAACCCCTCATACTCCCGAGAGCGCACCCTCACCAGGTCCACCATGATGTTTTTAACCACCTCCACCTCCGGGAGGATTTTGCCTCGCGTCGACACTAGACACCGGGATGACCACAAGTGGAACCTAACCACTGCGCTAACTATAAAAAGTGTCTGGCAGTCCCTGCCCTCCGGGTGTTTGAATGCCCCATAGGCCCACTCGGCGTAGGAAAGGCCAGCCAGCCGCAGCCAACCGGTGGAGGTCCCCACCAATTTGCAAACCCTTATATTGAAGGGGCACTGAAGCAGGAAGTGCTCCATGCTTTCCAGCATGTCGCCACACTCCTCCCGAGGGCAGCCTCGCTCGTCGGAGTTCCGGTACTTCAAGTTCCCCCTCACATATAACTTACCTAGGAGGCAGCGCCAGGTCAGATCCCAAAACTTCCGAGGAAACCTTTTGGAGTTAAGAAAATGCAACCCTCCCTCTAAGGTTTCTCCTGGGCAATCTTTGAGCGCCAGAGGCTTCTGGAAGCGGGTCAACAGGACTTTGTCATCAAGAAAACGTCTTGACTGAGTCCTGATCTCCCACGCCCCCCAGACCCCACCGACGAATCACTTTCAAGACCAGGGAAGCATAGGCCGGGAGATATCCATGGGGTGCACGAAGATCTTTCACTTGCCCTCCTGCCTCCCATTTCTGGAAGAAGGGCCGAAACCACCCCTGGCAGGAGGCTACCCACGAAGGAGCCCCCTCGGAGGAGAGGTTTGGTAAATTGATCTTAAGAAAGGTGTTCATTAAGAACACCACGGGGTTAACCATATTTAACCCCCCTAGCCTCCTTGTGCGGTATGTAACCTCCCTCTTGATTAGGTTGAGCCTGTTCCCCCATAACAGTTGGAAGAACAGGCAACAGATCCTACTCCAACAAGACTCTGGCAAGGCACAGACGCTACCTAGATAGATCACCAACGGGAGCAGGAAGGCTTTGGCAAGGTGAACCCTTTCTCTCAGGGTCAAGGACCAACCCTTCCAGCAATCAACTCTCTGGGCGACATCCTTAAGCCTACCTTCCCAATTTTGGAGTGGGTAATCACCCTGGCCAAAATGGATGCCTAAGATCTTTACAGACCCCTGGGGTTCTGGGAGGGTGTCCGGGAGAGAAAAACCAGGCTCTCCCCCTCCCAGCCAGAGGCTTCCACACTTGTTCTTGTTCACAGCTGATCCGGAAGCCTCCGAGTAACTGTCCACTTCAGACATCACCCATTCAATCTCCTCCCGCGACGAGACAAGAGCGGTGACATCATCCGCGTAGGCTACTGTCCTCAAAGGGGAGCAGGTGCCCTCCAGGTCCATCCTGACTCCCGCCACCGGCCCACCATTAATCCGTCTAATCAGGGGATCAATGGCGAACACATACAGTAGCGGGCTCAAGGGACATCCCTGTCGGACGCCCGACCCCACCTCAAAAGGACGACCAACCCAACCATTCACAAGTGGGAAAGACTCAGCCCCAGCATATAAGGTCTGCAGCCACTGAATGAACCCCCCAGGTAGGCCATACCTCGAGAGAGTTGACCACAAATACTCATGATTCACCCTGTCAAAAGCCTTAGCCTGATCTAGGGACAGCAAGTACCCCTTCCACCGACCTGCCCTACTCTGCTCCACAGCCTCCCTGACACTCAGGACCGCACTTAAGGTGCTACGACCGGGAACAGAGCAGTGCTGAGCCGGCGAGAGGAGCCGGGGCGCAAACTGTACCAGCCGGTTGAAAAGTACCTTCGCCAGAATCTTTCGGTCCGTATTGAGAAGTGCTATGGGCCGCCAGTTCTCAATACGGCTCGGATCCTTACCCTTTGACAGAACTATAAGGGCGGACCTCCTCATTGACTTTGGCAGAGTGCCCGAGGATAGACACTCATTAAGCACGTCAGTCAAGAGGGGAGCCAACGCTCCTTTAAAGGTCCGATAGAACTCAGATGTTAAGCCATCTGGGCCAGGTGACTTCTTGAGGGCAAGACCCTCAATAGCCCTGACGACTTCCTCTTCCCTTATAGGTTCTATCAAAACACCAAGAGAAGGGTCTTCTGCTGACTCAGGAATGGCTTCAGCCAAGAAACCTGAAATCCGATCCCGATTCAGTTCCTTCTTTGCCAAAAGGTTCGAGTAGAAAGACCTGACGACCTCCAAGATCCCTGACCTGGATCTTGTCAGGGATCCTGTACTGTCAATCAGGCCTGTTACTGTCTTACAAGTCACTGACATCTTACAGTTCCTGTAGGGGTCGGGCGAGCGGTATTTCCCGAAATCCCTCTCAAGAACCAAGGATGCGTGCCTATCATACTGACACCCTTTAAGCAAAGCCTTCACACCGGAGATATCCTCCTGGCTACCTCCGGTCGAGACCAGATGTTCAAGTCTCTTCCTCAGTGCACTGTACATGCGGTACATGTCCAGTGACCTGAGGCTTGAGAGCCGGCGGAAAAATCCCGCCACCCTTTTTTTGAATATCTCCCACCACTCTGACCTAGTGCCCTCAAGACCCAGTAATAGTACCTGATCCTGAAGAAACTCCTCAAAGGCTTGTCTTACAGCTGCCTCCTCAAGGAGTGACGAATTCAGCCTCCACAAACCTCTTCCTCTCCGGAGGGTTTCTGAAATATTCAAAGAAAATAAAATTAGGCAGTGATCGGAGAACTCCACCTCCACCACGGACACAGGGGTGGTGACGGAATTCTCCTTCAAAAAAAAACCTATCTATCCTGGACCTAACACTTCCTCTCTGAAAGGTGAACCCACGGTGACCTGGGGAATGCCTGATGTGGATATCCTCCAGGCGAGCTTCACTCACTATGCTATTTAACGCGACGCCATCATAGGGCAGTCTATCTCTGGTACCTCCTCGGTCTTGGGGTCTAGTTATGGTATTAAAATCCCCACCAAAGATGACTTGTTTGCCCGTAAAAAGAAAAGGCTTGATCTTCATAAAGAGGCTTTTACGGTCCCACTTTGACTGGGGACCGTAGATGTTAATGAGGCGCAGGCTTTGCCCCTTCATGAGGACGTCTAAGACTAGGCACCTTCCCATTTCGAGTTCGATCAGCCGCTGGCATTTCACCTCTGCGGTAAAAAGCACCGCCACTCCACTATACGGCTCAGCCGCAAGAGACCAGTAGGAGGGCCCCCTGCGCCACTCCCTCCTTGCTCTGTTTATCTCTGATAGAGTACAGAGCCTGGTCTCCTGCAAAAACAAAATGTCAGCTTCAACTCGGCCAAGAAAATCAAAGGCTGCAAATCTAGCCGTATCAGACTTAATGCTGGCCACATTAATGGTGGCCAGCGTCAGTGGAGAGGGGACTGCCATTAAGACCGATTGAGCTCAATGACCTTCAGTTTCCCACCCCCTTTCCTCCTACCACCTCCACCCCTTGATGAGTCAGAAGAGGACCCGCGACTTTTCCTCGTCTTACGGGTCCTCTTCTTACATTGGGATTGGTCCATCACCTCACCTCGTGCGGTGTGGCCAGGCAAGGGATGGACTTCCCCCCGTAGTTTCTCCCTGGGGAGTATTGGTAACATTTTTTACAACGGTTTCCAAAACAGCTTGAGGTGCATCGTCTCCATCTCTGGGTACCAGGCCAGCCTCCTCCACTGAAGGCAGGGGGCCCTTCCCTGAGGGAGACTCAGCAGCCCCCGACGGTCCCACCTCCCCCTCTGAAGCCTCCCCTGAGGCTGATGCGTCCTCGCAGAGGGTTTGGTACCGGTTAGGGCTGATCACTGAAAGGTCCTCGAGTCTCCGTTCCTTTGCCGGGGGGGGAGCAGATGTTTTTACCCTCGCTTTACTCGGTGACTTTCTCCTCCTGACCGTCTGTTCCTCCCCAGCACTAACGTACTGGGAAGATGAAGACAGGTCAGCCTCTTCCTCCCTCTGCAGTCTTCTCATCTCCTCAATCAGGGCCGTGCCCGTCGCTACTTCAGCATTAGAATCCAACCCAGCGGGATCAGGGGCAGAGGGGAGACACATAATACCCTCCCTCTGCTCCCTTCTCCTATCTCTCCTTCTCGCCCTGGATGGTGGCTGGGTTTTCTCCCTCCGCGTCGGCAACCTGGTCTCTCCACCTCCGACCCCCTCCTCGGTGACAGGGACAGTCTCCTCACCTGCCCCTGCCCGTCGGAGGGTGACATTAGCGAACGACCTCGGGCACGCCCCGATTGGGTGACCAAGGTCACCACACAGGTGGCACCGAATCCTATCACAGGTTGCAGCTAGATGACCTAATCCCCCACACATGGCACACTTCTGCACCCTGCAGGAGGCACTCAAGTGCGAGGGATCACCACACCTGTGACAGAGCTTCGGCTGCCCCTGGTAGAAGACAAGAATCCTGTCTTTCCCGAGGAAGGTTGAGGACGGGATATGCATCACCGAGTTATCCTCATGCTTCAATTTGACCATAAAGGTCCAGGCCCCCGACCAAATGCCAAACTCATCAAGGTTCTTCCGGGGGAAGTCTTTCACTTCCCCATACCTGTTGAGCCAGGTCATAATGTCCATGTAAGAAAGTGACTCGTTACGAGTCAAAACGGTCACTTTCTTAATTGCATCCTGGCGCGACACCGCCCACACATTGAAGTCGCGCCAGCCGGGCTCGTTCTTTGCCAACTCATAATTACCCCAGAAGGTTTCCTAAGCCCCCCGGGGTAACAAAGCTGACATCAAACTCTGAGGAGCCGACCGGGTGAATGAGGGCAAAGATGTCACTTGCCCTAAAGCCCATCCCGAGCAGAAGTTCGACGACCCTCCTCCTCTGAGGACAAGGGCCTTCTCCCCCCCCACCCGAGACGGACTACATTCCTCCGGACCGGCCGCTGCCCGGGTGTCGGGAGAGTCCACCTGGTCTCACCCCCCCTCATCTCGGAACTTCCCTAGGCCAAAACGTTCAATCCAAAACCTAAGGTCCCTCGATTGACCATCCACTATCATCGTTCTCTGCCCTGCTCGTAAGGCCGCCAGGAGCTGCTGTTGTAATTCACCGTCCCTGGCCCCCAGTGATGGACACGAGGCACCCCTTGGGACCCCCGAGGCGACACTGGCATAGGAACGTACCAAGCTTGAGGCCGCAGTCCCAGCCCCCGCAACTCCAGTGCCACCTTCGGGCGCCCCCTGAAGCCCGCTCGGCCCGGCCACCACCGCGGCCACCGGGACACCAGAGACAGGAGCGGTCGTTCCCAGCGTCGCAGGCGTGGACCGGGCAAACACATTTGGCAAAGCTACTTCTGCAGCAGCCATGCCTACATTTTCCAAAGTCCTAGGAACCTCCACTACCCCATCTTTAACAAAAGGGACAGCAGTAGCAGCAGCAGCAGCAGCAACACAAGGGGTGACAGCCTCCATAGCCCCCCTCCCCTTTCCCTCACAAGGAACATCTAAGTCACTCTCTGGAACCACAGTTTTTCCCCCTCCTCCGCCCTCCTCTCCTGACGCCTGCTTTTCCTACTCCCCAGTCTGCTCTTACTCACCGCTTTCTTACCCACGCTCACCATTACCTCATTCACACCGGGGCTTGCGGCCTTGGGCGGCTCCACGAGCGGGATTGGCCTATTCCGGGCCTCCGCTTCACTCTCCTCCCGCTTAGCTGGGGCGACTTGTGCCTCTGCCTCGACCTCCGCATCGTCAGCTGTCGCAGCGCTCAATGCTTTAGGAGCGGACTTGCTCCTAGCGCTGACGGCAGCCTCCGCATCACCGGTCTCATTGGCTTCCCTCGGCACCTGAAACCGGAAGGGAGGGACAAGCCGCACGCCCCTTCCCCTTACGATGGACCTGGGGAGGGGCCGGCGCTACTTGACCCTGCCCACAGGGGCAGGCTTCACCGCTTCTCTACCTCCCTTCGTGGGAGGTGCTTTTCCGACCTTGTCCGCTGCAGTTTCGGGCGCCATTTTCAATACTGCACCCAGCTCCCCAGCCACACCGCTACTTAGAGAAAGCGGGGTCTGGGGAGTCTGCGCCCCTTATCTCACCCGCGGGCAACACCCCAGATTCAGCCTGTGCTAGAGTCAATGGGGGTTGCCCTGCGGGAACAGTTATACCTGCTGCGACACTCACATATTTCAGGGTGCCGACTTCTTGCGGCTTAGCCTTCTTCTTTTTCCTTTTTTTTGATTCCTCCTCGTTTGCAAGGTCGTCTACGGAAAAAGCCATCTTCTCCATTCTTGCCGGGGATTCTAGCATGCATATTTCGTGGATTAGCCTCCCCGCAGCAGAACCCATATCGTCTTCTGATGTTGCCGGTAATGGTGGTAAATTCTCCGGTAGCTGGGGTAAACTTGCCAATTTCTCTGGGGGCGTATAGGTCGGAATACCTGAACTCACCCTCGTAGGCTTCCGGCTACTGCCGTACTCTGCCAGCAGGCTCCCCTCTGAGTCAGTATCTGTCTCATATTCTGGATCCGAGCTTTCAGAGGACGCGAGGTCTTCCCGCAGCAGCCGCCCCTGCTGCTTGCGGTAAAAACGGTCATCATTCAGGAGTTTCTCCCTGAAAGGCCCCGCGCCCTCCAGGATCTCTCGGCATCTTTGGTCAAGCCCTTTAATTTGTTCCTTCAGCTTTTTGACCTGCTTACTCAGTGCAGGTCTCTCATGCCTTGAGGCCCTGTCACTACGGGCACGGACACTCTGAAGCTCCGCACCCATAGCGAACAGGGACCTCCTGGCTTTATCATATTCCTCAAGGGTAGTGTTAATACGCTTACTGTATGCAAGCACATCCTCGCCAGCCTTCCGAATCCCCCAACCTGATGATGGCAAGGAAGGAGGGGGGGCTTCGCTGGCCTTTTTACTTGTACAGGGCTCAGCCTCCGCCGGGGGTTTTCTGACCTAGACGTCCCTTGCTGCGGGTTGCCATACCTTTTTCCATTGGAGCCTGCTGCCTCTCCAATCTTCTCCTGCTGCTGCTGCTACTGCCGTCCATTGAGAGCCTCCTGCCCCCCGCCAAGCTGGCTCGGGGGGCAGGAGCACCTTGCTCCATGGTGAAAAAAACCCCAACCTTGGAAAAGGAAAGGGGTTGGAGCCTCCAACTATGACTGGAAAAACTGCTGCTGTTGCACAAACACCACACACCAAGCCTCTCTTCTGAGCTGACAAACAGACTATAGCCTCTGGTCTCAGGAGCTCAAACAAGTGTGTCTGACTCCCACAGTTGCCCCGAAGGAATTGGAACTATTTTTATTAGAAAAGTAAAAATTCACAAACAGTGTCACATACGAAAATACAATATAAAACCCATAAACAGAAACAATACATAAATCCAAAACATAGCATAAACAACATCAATAAATAAAATACAAGAAACCGGGACAAAATTAAAGACCAAAAAAGAAAATCCAGCCGCAAATCAGCCCCCATCCATTCTGCCTTTCACTCCGCCTTTCACTCTCCAGTCTTTCTTCAGTCATCCGCCAGTCAAAACTCTACCTATCTTGGAAACAAAAGAAAATCCAAATAAGTAATATACAATGGAAAACATATAACACTAACAGAAAACTAACAAAAAAAAACCCCAACTGAAACTTATTAGAAATTTTTTTTTTTTTTTTTTTTTTTTTTTTCCCTTCACCACACCCGGCCAGCACCACGCCCCATGTCCTCCCATGTCCGCATAGTCCTGGTGCTGGCACCACCCGCCACCGAGCCCCTGAAAACCGACCTGGCTCTCCGCCTCATGTCCTCCCATGTCCGCATAGTCCAGAGCCAGGCCGGACACACAAAACCTATATATCAAACCCTCCACCCCCAAAAGAAACCCCCCTCCCAAACAACCTACCCCCCTAAGAAAAAAAACCCTTTTAACTACATACAATGGGAAATAGAAAAAAAATGGAAATGAACAAAAAAAATATTTTTAGTGGCAAAAGCAAATAACAAAATACCAGACAAGAAAACCAGACAAAATACAATAACAAAACCCACAATCTTATATAAATCGTTGACACCCCCTTCCCTCCCTATAAACCTCCCACAGGCCTAGGGTCGGTTATCCTCAAGCCTCTTACCCTTTCATCCTATTTCCAAAACAAAATGCCTATGTGGTGACACACCAGCCCTCCACCAGGAAGAGAGCACAAGAGGCCCGTCCCTACCTACTTGCCCTACCACTATGTCCCTATCTATCAATCTATCCCTACCCCATCCCTACCTGTCCCCTCCCTACCCAAAAAAACAAACAAACCCCACCTCTTGTGCAAAACCTTGCCCTCCCTTTCCCTATCTGGCCCTAACCTAACTACCTTTTAATCCCTTATTCTATCCCTCAGGGAACAGAAAAGGTGAAACCCCTCCAGAGGGTACCAGCCCTTTTGCGCCCAACCCCTCATACTCCCGAGAGCGCACCCTCACCAGGTCCACCATGATGTTTTTAACCACCTCCACCTCCGGGAGGATTTTGCCTCGCGTCGACACTAGACACCGGGATGACCACAAGTGGAACCTAACCACTGCGCTAACTATAAAAAGTGTCTGGCAGTCCCTGCCCTCCGGGTGTTTGAATGCCCCATAGGCCCACTCGGCGTAGGAAAGGCCAGCCAGCCGCAGCCAACCGGTGGAGGTCCCCACCAATTTGCAAACCCTTATATTGAAGGGGCACTGAAGCAGGAAGTGCTCCATGCTTTCCAGCATGTCGCCACACTCCTCCCGAGGGCAGCCTCGCTCGTCGGAGTTCCGGTACTTCAAGTTCCCCCCTCACATATAACTTACCTAGGAGGCAGCGCCAGGTCAGATCCCAAAACTTCCGAGGAAACCTTTTGGAGTTAAGAAAATGCAACCCTTCCTCTAAGGTTTCTCCTGGGCAATCTTTGAGCGCCAGAGGCTTCTGGAAGCGGGTCAACAGGACTTTGTCATCAAGAAAACGTCTTGACTGAGTCCTGATCTCCCACGCCCCCAGACCCCACCGACGAATCACTTTCAAGACCAGGGAAGCATAGGCCGGGAGATATCCATGGGGTGCACGAAGATCTTTCACTTGCCCTCCTGACTCCCATTTCTGGAAGAAGGGCCGAAACCACCCCTGGCAGGAGGCTACCCACGAAGGAGCCCCCTCGGCGGAGAGGTTTGGTAAATTGATCTTAAGAAAGGTGTTCATTAAGAACACCACGGGGTTAACCATATTTAACCCCCCTAGCCTCCTTGTGCGGTATGTAACCTCCCTCCTGATTAGGTTGAGCCTGTTCCCCCATAACAGTTGGAAGAACAGGCAACAGATCCTACTCCAACAAGACTCTGGCAAGGCACAGACGCTACCTAGATAGATCACCAACGGGAGCAGGAAGGCTTTGGCAAGGTGAACCCTTTCTCTCAGGGTCAAGGACCAACCCTTCCAGCAATCAACTCTCTGGGCGACATCCTTAAGCCTACCTTCCCAATTTTGGAGTGGGTAATCACCCTGGCCAAAATGGATGCCTAAGATCTTTACAGACCCCTGGGGTTCTGGGAGGGTGTCCGGGAGAGAAAACCAGGCTCTCCCCTCCCAGCCAGAGGCTTCCACACTTGTTCTTGTTTACAGCTGATCCGGAAGCCTCCGAGTAACTGTCCACTTCAGACATCACCCATTCAATCTCCTCCCGCGACGAGACAAGAGCGGTGACATCATCCGCGTAGGCTACTGTCCTCAAAGGGGAGCCGGTGCCCTCCAGGTCCATCCTGACTCCCGCCACCGGCCCACCATTAATCCGTCTAATCAGGGGATCAATGGCGAACACATACAGTAGCGGGCTCAAGGGACATCCCTGTCGGACGCCCGACCCCACCTCAAAAGGACGACCAACCCAACCATTCACAAGTGGGAAAGACTCAGCCCCAGCGTATAAGGTCTGCAGCCACTGAATGAACCCCCCAGGTAGGCCATACCTCGGAGAGAGTTGACCACAAATACTCATGATTCACCCTGTCAAAAGCCTTAGCCTGATCTAGGGACAGCAAGTACCCCTTCCACCGACCTGCCCTACTCTGCTCCACAGCCTCCCTGACACTCAGGACCGCACTTAAGGTGCTACGACCGGGAACAGAGCAGTGCTGAGCCGGCGAGAGGAGCCGGGGCGCAAACTGTACCAGCCGGTTGAAAAGTACCTTCGCCAGAATCTTTCGGTCCGTATTGAGAAGTGCTATGGGCCGCCAGTTCTCAATACGGCTCGGATCCTTACCCTTTGACAGAACTATAAGGGCGGACCTCCTCATTGACTTAGGCAGAGTGCCCGAGGATAGACACTCATTAAGCACGTCAGTCAAGAGGGGAGCCAACGCTCCTTTAAAGGTCCGATAGAACTCAGATGTTAAGCCATCTGGGCCAGGTGACTTCTTGAGGGCAAGACCCTCAATAGCCCTGACGACTTCCTCTTCCCTTATAGGTTCTATCAAAACACCAAGAGAAGGGTCTTCTGCTGACTCAGGAATGGCTTCAGCCAAGAAACCTGAAATCCGATCCCGATTCAGTTCCTTCTTTGCCAAAAGGTTCGAGTAGAAAGACCTGACGACCTCCAAGATCCCTGACCTGGATCTTGTCAGGGATCCTGTACTGTCAATCAGGCCTGTTACTGTCTTACAAGTCACTGACATCTTACAGTTCCTGTAGGGGTCGGGCGAGCGGTATTTCCCGAAATCCCTCTCAAGAACCAAGGATGCGTGCCTATCATACTGACACCCTTTAAGCAAAGCCTTCACACCGGAGATATCCTCCTGGCTACCTCCGGTCGAGACCAGATGTTCAAGTCTCTTCTCAGTGCACTGTACATGCGGTACATGTCCAGTGACCTGAGGCTTGAGAGCCGGCGGAAAAATCCCGCCACCCTTTTTTTGAATATCTCCCACCACTCTGACCTAGTGCCCTCAAGACCCAGTAATAGTACCTGATCCTGAAGAAACTCCTCAAAGGCTTGTCTTACAGCTGCCTCCTCAAGGAGTGACGAATTCAGCCTCCACAAACCTCTTCCTCTCCGGAGGGTTTCTGAAATATTCAAAGAAAATAAAATTAGGCAGTGATCGGAGAACTCCACCTCCACCACGGACACAGGGGTGGTGACGGAATTCTCCTTCAAAAAAAAACCTATCTATCCTGGACCTAACACTTCCTCTCTGAAAGGTGAACCCACGGTGACCTGGGGAATGCCTGATGTGGATATCCTCCAGGCGAGCTTCACTCACTATGCTATTTAACGCGACGCCATCATAGGGCAGTCTATCTCTGGTACCTCCTCGGTCTTGGGGTCTAGTTATGGTATTAAAATCCCCACCAAAGATGACTTGTTTGCCCGTAAAAAGAAAAGGCTTGATCTTCATAAAGAGGCTTTTACGGTCCCACTTTGACTGGGGACCGTAGATGTTAATGAGGCGCAGGCTTTGCCCTTCATGAGGACGTCTAAGACTAGGCACCTTCCCATTTCGAGTTCGATCAGCCGCTGGCATTTCACCTCTGCGGTAAAAAGCACCGCCACTCCACTATACGGCTCAGCCGCAAGAGACCAGTAGGAGGGCCCCCTGCGCCACTCCCTCCTTGCTCTGTTTATCTCTGATAGAGTACAGAGCCTGGTCTCCTGCAAAAACAAAATGTCAGCTTCAACTCGGCCAAGAAAATCAAAGGCTGCAAACCTAGCCGTATCAGACTTAATGCTGGCCACATTAATGGTGGCCAGCGTCAGTGGAGAGGGGACTGCCATTAAGACCGATTGAGCTCAATGACCTTCAGTTTCCCACCCCCTTTCCTCCTACCACCTCCACCCCTTGATGAGTCAGAAGAGGACCCGCGACTTTTCCTCGTCTTACGGGTCCTCTTCTTACATTGGGATTGGTCCATCACCTCACCTCGTGCGGTTTGGCCAGGCAAGGGATGGACTTCCCCCGTAGTTTCTCCCTGGGGAGTATTGGTAACATTTTTTACTACGGTTTCCAAAACAGCTTGAGGTGCATCGTCTCCATCTCTGGGTACCAGGCCAGCCTCCTCCACTGAAGGCAGGGGGCCCTTCCCTGAGGGAGACTCAGCAGCCCCCGACGGTCCCACCTCCCCCTCTGAAGCCTCCCCTGAGGCTGATGCGTCCTCGCAGAGGGTTTGGTACCGGTTAGGGCTGATCACTGAAAGGTCCTCGAGTCTCCGTTCCTTTGCCGGGGGGGGGGCAGATGTTTTTACCCTCGCTTTACTCGGTGACTTTCTCCTCCTGACCGTCTGTTCCTCCCCAGCACTAACGTACTGGGAAGATGAAGACAGGTCAGCCTCTTCCTCCCTCTGCAGTCTTCTCATCTCCTCAATCAGGGCCGTGCCCGTCGCTACTTCAGCATTAGAATCCAACCCAGCGGGATCAGGGGCAGAGGGGAGACACATAATACCTTCCCTCTGCTCCCTTCTCCTATCTCTCCTTCTCGCCCTTGATGGTGGCTGGGTTTTCTCCCCTCCGCGTCGGCAACCTGGTCTCTCCACCTCCGACCCCCTCCTCGGTGACAGGGACAGTCTCCTCACCTGCCCCTGCCTGTCGGAGGGTGACATTAGCGAACGACCTCGGACACGCCCCGATTGGGTGACCAAGGTCACCACACAGGTGGCACCGAATCCTATCACAGGTTGCAGCTAGATGACCTAATCCCCCACACATGGCACACTTCTGCACCCTGCAGGAGGCACTCAAGTGCGAGGGATCACCACACCTGTGACAGAGCTTCGGCTGCCCCTGGTAGAAGACAAGAATCCTGTCTTTCCCGAGGAAGGTTGAGGACGGGATATGCATCACCGAGTTATCCTCATGCTTCAATTTGACCATAAATGTCCAGGCCCCCGACCAAATGCCAAACTCATCAAGGTTCTTCCGGGGGAAGTCTTTCACTTCCCCATACCTGTTGAGCCAGGTCATAATGTCCATAAGAAAGCGACTCGTTACGAGTCAAAACGGTCACTTTCTTAATTGCATCCTGGCGCGACACCGCCCACACATTGAAGTCGCGCCAGCCGGGCTCGTTCTTTGCCAACTCATAATTACCCCAGAAGGTTTCTAAGCCCCCCGGGGTAACAAAGCTGACATCAAACTCTGAGGAGCCGACCGGGTGAATGAGGGCAAAGATGTCACTTGCCCTAAAGCCCATCCCGAGCAGAAGTTCGACGACCCTCCTCCTCTGAGGACAAGGGCCTTCTCCCCCCCACCCGAGACGGACTACATTCCTCCGGACCGGCCGCTGCCCGGGTGTCGGGAGAGTCCACCTGGTCTCACCCCCCTCATCTCGGAACTTCCCTAGGCCAAAACGTTCAATCCAAAACCTAAGGTCCCTCGATTGACCATCCACTATCATCGTTCTCTGCCCTGCTCGTAAGGCCGCCAGGAGCTGCTGTTGTAATTCACCGTCCCTGGCCCCCAGTGATGGACACGAGGCACCCCTTGGGACCCCCGAGGCGACACTGGCATAGGAACGTACCAAGCTTGAGGCCGCAGTCCCAGCCCCCGCAACTCCAGTGCCACCTTCGGGCGCCCCTGAAGCCCGCTCGGCCCGGCCACCACCGCGGCCACCGGGACACCAGAGACAGGAGCGGTCGTTCCCAGCGTCGCAGGCGTGGACCGGGCAAACACATTTGGCAAAGCTACTTCCTGCAGCAGCCATGCCTACATTTTCCAAAGTCCTAGGAACCTCCACTACCGCATCTTTAACAAAAGGGACAGCAGTAGCAGCAGCAGCAGCAGCAACACAAGGGGTGACAGCCTCCATAGCCCCCCTCCCCTTTCCCTCACAAGGAACATCTAAGTCACTCTCTGGAACCACAGTTTTTTCCCCCCTCCTCCGCCCTCCTCTCCTGACGCCTGCTTTTCCTACTCCCCAGTCTGCTCTTACTCACCGCTTTCTTACCCACGCTCACCATTACCTCATTCACACCGGGGCTTGCGGCCTTGGGCGGCTCCACGAGCGGGATTGGCCTATTCCGGGCCTCCGCTTCACTCTCCTCCCGCTTAGCTGGGGCGACTTGTGCCTCTGCCTCGACCTCCGCATCGTCAGCTGTCGCAGCGCTCAATGCTTTAGGAGCGGACTTGCTCCTAGCGCTGACGGCAGCCTCCGCATCACCGGTCTCATTGGCTTCCTCGGCACCTGAAACCGGAAGGGGAGGGACAAGCCGCATGCCCCTTCCCCTTACGATGGACCTGGGGAGGGGCCGGCGCTACTTTGACCCTGCCCACAGGGGCAGGCTTCACCGCTTCTCTACCTCCCTTCGTGGGAGGTGCTTTTCCGACCTTGTCCGCTGCAGTTTCGGGCGCCATTTTCAATACTGCACCCAGCTCCCCAGCCACACCGCTACTTAGAGAAAGCGGGGTCTGGGGAGTCTGCGCCCCCTTATCTCACCCGCGGGCAACACCCCAGATTCAGCCTGTGCTAGAGTCAATGGGGGTTGCCCTGCGGGAACAGTTATACCTGCTGCGACACTCACATATTTCAGGGTGCCGACTTCTTGCGGCTTAGCCTTCTTCTTTTTCCTTTTTTTTGATTCCTCCTCGTTTGCAAGGTCGTCTACGGAAAAAGCCATCTTCTCCATTCTTGCCGGGGATTCTAGCATGCATATTTCGTGGATTAGCCTCCCCGCAGCAGAACCCATATCGTCTTCTGATGTTGCCGGTAATGGTGGTAAATTCTCCGGTAGCTGGGGTAAACTTGCCAATTTCTCTGGGGGCGTATAGGTCGGAATACCTGAACTCACCCTCGTAGGCTTCCGGCTACTGCCGTACTCTGCCAGCAGGCTCCCCTCTGAGTCAGTATCTGTCTCATATTCCGGATCCGAGCTTTCGGAGGACGCGAGGTCTTCCCGCAGCAGCCGCCCCTGCTGCTTGCGGTAAAAACGGTCATCATTCAGGAGTTTCTCCCTGAAAGGCCCCGCGCCCTCCAGGATCTCTCGGCATCTTTGGTCAAGCCCTTTAATTTGTTCCTTCAGCTTTTTGACCTGCTTACTCAGTGCCGGTCTCTCATGCCTTGAGGCCCTGTCACTACGGGCACGGACACTCTGAAGCTCCGCACCCATAGCGAACAGGGACCTCCTGGCTTTATCATATTCCTCAAGGGTAGTGTTAATACGCTTACTGTATGCAAGCACATCCTCGCCAGCCTTCCGAATCCCCCAACCTGATGATGGCAAGGAAGGAGGGGGGGCTTCGCTGGCCTTTTTACTTGTACAGGGCTCAGCCTCCGCCGGGGTTTTCTGACCTAGACGTCCCTTGCTGCGGGTTGCCATACCTTTTTCCACTGGAGCCTGCTGCCTCTCCAATCTTCTCCTGCTGCTGCTGCTACTGCCGTCCATTGAGAGCCTCCTGCCCCCCGCCAAGCTGGCTCGGGGGGCAGGAGCACCTTGCTCCATGGTGAAAAAACCCCAACCTTGGAAAAGGAAAGGGGTTGGAGCCTCCAACTATGACTGGAAAAACTGCTGCTGTTGCACAAACACCACACACCAAGCCTCTCTTCTGAGCTGACAAACAGACTAGAGCCTCTGGTCTCAGGAGCTCAAACAAGTGTGTCTGACTCCCACAGTTGCCCCGAAGGAATTGGAACTATTTTTATTAGAAAAGTAAAAATTCACAAACAGTGTCACATACGAAAATACAATATAAAACCCATAAACAGAAACAATACATAAATCCAAAACATAGCATAAACAACATCAATAAATAAGATACAAGAAACCGGGACAAAATTAAAGACCAAAAAGAAAAATCCAGCCGCAAATCAGCCCCCATCCATTCTGCCTTTCACTCCGCCTTTCACTCTCCAGTCTTTCTTCAGTCATCCGCCAGTCAAAACTCTACCTATCTTGGAAACAAAAGAAAATCCAAATAAGTAATATACAATGGAAAACATATAACACTAACAGAAAACTAACAAAAAAAAAAACCCCAACTGAAACTTATTAGAAAATTTTTTTTTTTTTTTTTTTTTTTTTTTCCCTTCACCACACCCGGCCAGCACCACGCCCCATGTCCTCCCATGTCCGCATAGTCCTGGTGCTGGCACCACCCGCCACCGAGCCCCTGAAAACCGACCTGGCTCTCCGCCTCATGTCCTCCCATGTCCGCATAGTCCAGAGCCAGGCCGGACACACGAAACCTATATATCAAACCCTCCACCCCCAAAAGAAACCCCCCTCCCAAACAACCTACCCCCCCTAAGAAAAAAAAACCCTTTTAACTACATACAATGGGAAATAGAAAAAAAATGGAAATGAACAAAAAAAAATATTTTTAGTGGCAAAAGCAAATAACAAAATACCAGACAAGAAAACCAGACAAAATACAATAACAAAACCCACAATCTTATATAAATCGTTGACACCCCCTTCCCTCCCTATAAACCTCCCACAGGCCTAGGGTCGGTTATCCTCAAGCCTCTTACCCTTTCATCCTATTTCCAAAACAAAATGCCTATGTGGTGACACACCAGCCCTCCACCAGGAAGAGAGCACAAGAGGCCCGTCCCTACCTACTTGCCCTACCACTATGTCCCTATCTATCAATCTATCCCTACCCCATCCCTACCTGTCCCTCCCTACCCAAAAAAAAACAAACAAACCCCACCTCTTGTGCAAAACCTTGCCCTCCCTTTCCCTATCTGGCCCTAACCTAACTACCTTTTAATCCCTTATTCTATCCCTCAGGGAACAGAAAAGGTGAAACCCCTCCAGAGGGTACCAGCCCTTTTTGCGCCCAACCCCTCATACTCCCGAGAGCGCACCCTCACCAGGTCCACCATGATGTTTTTAACCACCTCCACCTCCGGGAGGATTTTGCCTCGCGTCGACACTAGACACCGGGATGACCACAAGTGGAACCTAACCACTGCGCTAACTATAAAAAGTGTCTGGCAGTCCCTGCCCTCCGGGTGTTTGAATGCCCCATAGGCCCACTCGGCGTAGGAAAGGCCAGCCAGCCGCAGCCAACCGGTGGAGGTCCCCACCAATTTGCAAACCCTTATATTGAAGGGGCACTGAAGCAGGAAGTGCTCCATGCTTTCCAGCATGTCGCCACACTCCTCCCGAGGGCAGCCTCGCTCGTCGGAGTTCCGGTACTTCAAGTTCCCCCTCACATATAACTTACCTAGGAGGCAGCGCCAGGTCAGATCCCAAAACTTCCGAGGAAACCTTTTGGAGTTAAGAAAATGCAACCCTCCCTCTAAGGTTTCTCCTGGGCAATCTTTGAGCGCCAGAGGCTTCTGGAAGCGGGTCAACAGGACTTTGTCATCAAGAAAACGTCTTGACTGAGTCCTGATCTCCCACGCCCCCAGACCCCACCGACGAATCACTTTCAAGACCAGGGAAGCATAGGCCGGGAGATATCCATGGGGTGCACGAAGATCTTTCACTTGCCCTCCTGCCTCCCATTTCTGGAAGAAGGGCCGAAACCACCCCTGGCAGGAGGCTACCCACGAAGGAGCCCCCTCGGCGGAGAGGTTTGGTAAATTGATCTTAAGAAAGGTGTTCATTAAGAACACCACGGGGTTAACCATATTTAACCCCCCTAGCCTCCCTTGTGCGGTATGTAACCTCCCTCTTGATTAGGTTGAGCCTGTTCCCCCATAACAGTTGGAAGAACAGGCAACAGATCCTACTCCAACAAGACTCTGGCAAGGCACAGACGCTACCTAGATAGATCACCAACGGGAGCAGGAAGGCTTTGGCAAGGTGAACCCTTTCTCTCAGGGTCAAGGACCAACCCTTCCAGCAATCAACTCTCTGGGCGACATCCTTAAGCCTACCTTCCCAATTTTGGAGTGGGTAATCACCCTGGCCAAAATGGATGCCTAAGATCTTTACAGACCCCTGGGGTTCTGGGAGGGTGTCCGGGAGAGAAAAACCAGGCTCTCCCCCTCCCAGCCAGAGGCTTCCACACTTGTTCTTGTTCACAGCTGATCCGGAAGCCTCCGAGTAACTGTCCACTTCAGACATCACCCATTCAATCTCCTCCCGCGACGAGACAAGAGCGGTGACATCATCCGCGTAGGCTACTGTCCTCAAAGGGGAGCCGGTGCCCTCCAGGTCCATCCTGACTCCCGCCACCGGCCCACCATTAATCCGTCTAATCAGGGGATCAATGGCGAACACATACAGTAGCGGGCTCAAGGGACATCCCTGTCGGACGCCCGACCCCACCTCAAAAGGACGACCAACCCAACCATTCACAAGTGGGAAAGACTCAGCCCCAGCGTATAAGGTCTGCAGCCACTGAATGAACCCCCAGGTAGGCCATACCTCGAGAGAGTTGACCACAAATACTCATGATTCACCCTGTCAAAAGCCTTAGCCTGATCTAGGGACAGCAAGTACCCCTTCCACCGACCTGCCCTACTCTGCTCCACAGCCTCCCTGACACTCAGGACCGCACTTAAGGTGCTACGACCGGGAACAGAGCAGTGCTGAGCCGGCGAGAGGAGCCGGGGCGCAAACTGTACCAGCCGGTTGAAAAGTACCTTCGCCAGAATCTTTCGGTCCGTATTGAGAAGTGCTATGGGCCGCCAGTTCTCAATACGGCTCGGATCCTTACCCTTTGACAGAACTATAAGGGCGGACCTCCTCATTGACTTTGGCAGAGTGCCCGAGGATAGACACTCATTAAGCACGTCAGTCAAGAGGGGAGCCAACGCTCCTTTAAAGGTCCGATAGAACTCAGATGTTAAGCCATCTGGGCCAGGTGACTTCTTGAGGGCAAGACCCTCAATAGCCCTGACGACTTCCTCTTCCCTTATAGGTTCTATCAAAACACCAAGAGAAGGGTCTTCTGCTGACTCAGGAATGGCTTCAGCCAAGAAACCTGAAATCCGATCCCGATTCAGTTCCTTCTTTGCCAAAAGGTTCGAGTAGAAAGACCTGACGACCTCCAAGATCCCTGACCTGGATCTTGTCAGGGATCCTGTACTGTCAATCAGGCCTGTTACTGTCTTACAAGTCACTGACATCTTACAGTTCCTGTAGGGGTCGGGCGAGCGGTATTTCCCGAAATCCCTCTCAAGAACCAAGGATGCGTGCCTATCATACTGACACCCTTTAAGCAAAGCCTTCACACCGGAGATATCCTCCTGGCTACCTCCGGTCGAGACCAGATGTTCAAGTCTCTTCCTCAGTGCACTGTACATGCGGTACATGTCCAGTGACCTGAGGCTTGAGAGCCGGCGGAAAAATCCCGCCACCCTTTTTTTTGAATATCTCCCACCACTCTGACCTAGTGCCCTCAAGACCCAGTAATAGTACCTGATCCTGAAGAAACTCCTCAAAGGCTTGTCTTACAGCTGCCTCCTCAAGGAGTGACGAATTCAGCCTCCACAAACCTCTTCCTCTCCGGAGGGTTTCTGAAATATTCAAAGAAAATAAAATTAGGCAGTGATCGGAGAACTCCACCTCCACCACGGACACAGGGGTGGTGACGGAATTCTCCTTCAAAAAAAACCTATCTATCCTGGACCTAACACTTCCTCTCTGAAAGGTGAACCCACGGTGACCTGGGGAATGCCTGATGTGGATATCCTCCAGGCGAGCTTCACTCACTATGCTATTTAACGCGACGCCATCATAGGGCAGTCTATCTCTGGTACCTCCTCGGTCTTGGGGTCTAGTTATGGTATTAAAATCCCCACCAAAGATGACTTGTTTGCCCGTAAAAAGAAAAGGCTTGATCTTCATAAAGAGGCTTTTACGGTCCCACTTTGACTGGGGACCGTAGATGTTAATGAGGCGCAGGCTTTGCCCCTTCATGAGGACGTCTAAGACTAGGCACCTTCCCATTTCGAGTTCGATCAGCCGCTGGCATTTCACCTCTGCGGTAAAAAGCACCGCCACTCCACTATACGGCTCAGCCGCAAGAGACCAGTAGGAGGGCCCCCTGCGCCACTCCCTCCTTGCTCTGTTTATCTCTGATAGAGTACAGAGCCTGGTCTCCTGCAAAAACAAAATGTCAGCTTCAACTCGGCCAAGAAAATCAAAGGCTGCAAACCTAGCCGTATCAGACTTAATGCTGGCCACATTAATGGTGGCCAGCGTCAGTGGAGAGGGGACTGCCATTAAGACCGATTGAGCTCAATGACCTTCAGTTTCCCACCCCCTTTCCTCCTACCACCACCACCCCTAGATGAGTCTGAAGAGGACCCGCGACTTTTCCTCGTCTTACGGGTCCTCTTCTTACATTGGGATTGGTCCATCACCTCACCTCGTGCGGTTTGGCCAGGCAAGGGATGGACTTCCCCGTAGTTTCTCCCTGGGGAGTATTGGTATCATTTTTTCAACGGTTTCCAAAACAGCTTGAGGTGCATCGTCTCCATCTCTGGGTACCAGGCCAGCCTCCTCCACTGAAGGCAGGGGGCCCTTCCCTGAGGGAGACTCAGCAGCCCCCGACGGTCCCACCTCCCCCTCTGAAGCCTCCCCTGAGGCTGATGCGTCCTCGCAGAGGGTTTGGTACCGGTTAGGGCTGATCACTGAAAGGTCCTCGAGTCTCCGTTCCTTTGCCGGGGGGGGGCAGATGTTTTTACCCTCGCTTTACTCGGTGACTTTCTCCTCCTGACCGTCTGTTCCTCCCCAGCACTAACGTACTGGGAAGATGAAGACAGGTCAGCCTCTTCCTCCCTCTGCAGTCTTCTCATCTCCTCAATCAGGGCCGTGCCCGTCGCTACTTCAGCATTAGAATCCAACCCAGCGGGATCAGGGGCAGAGGGGAGACACATAATACCCTCCCTCTGCTCCCTTCTCCTATCTCTCCTTCTCGCCCTAGATGGTGGCTGGGTTTTCTCCCTCCGCGTCGGCAACCTGGTCTCTCCACCTCCGACCCCCTCCTCGGTGACAGGGACAGTCTCCTCACCTGCCCCTGCCCGTCGGAGGGTGACATTAGCGAACGACCTCGGGCACGCCCCGATTGGGTGACCAAGGTCACCACACAGGTGGCACCGAATCCTATCACAGGTTGCAGCTAGATGACCTAATCCCCCACACATGGCACACTTCTGCACCCTGCAGGAGGCACTCAAGTGCGAGGGATCACCACACCTGTGACAGAGCTTCGGCTGCCCCTGGTAGAAGACAAGAATCCTGTCTTTCCCGAGGAAGGTTGAGGACGGGATATGCATCACCGAGTTATCCTCATGCTTCAATTTGACCATAAATGTCCAGGCCCCCGACCAAATGCCAAACTCATCAAGGTTCTTCCGGGGGAAGTCTTTCACTTCCCCATACCTGTTGAGCCAGGTCATAATGTCCATGTAAGAAAGTGACTCGTTACGAGTCAAAACGGTCACTTTCTTAATTGCATCCTGGCGCGACACCGCCCACACATTGAAGTCGCGCCAGCCGGGCTCGTTCTTTGCCAACTCATAATTACCCCAGAAGGTTTCTAAGCCCCCCGGGGTAACAAAGCTGACATCAAACTCTGAGGAGCCGACCGGGTGAATGAGGGCAAAGATGTCACTTGCCCTAAAGCCCATCCCGAGCAGAAGTTCGACGACCCTCCTCCTCTGAGGACAAGGGCCTTCTCCCCCCCACCCGAGACGGACTACATTCCTCCGGACCGGCCGCTGCCCGGGTGTCGGGAGAGTCCACCTGGTCTCCACCCCCCTCATCTCGGAACTTCCCTAGGCCAAAACGTTCAATCCAAAACCTAAGGTCCCTCGATTGACCATCCACTATCATCGTTCTCTGCCCTGCTTGTAAGGCCGCCAGGAGCTGCTGTTGTAATTCACCGTCCCGGGCCCCCAGTGATGGACACGAGGCACCCCTTGGGACCCCCGAGGCGACACTGGCATAGGAACGTAGCAAGCTTGAGGCCGCAGAACCTAGCCCCCGCAACTCCAGTACCACCTTCGGGCGCCCCCTGAAGCTCCGCTCGGCCCGGCCACCAACGCGGCCACCGGGACACCAGAGACAGGAGCGGTCGTT